>BNCR01000017.1:15367702-16567702 GCA_014656515.1 Oryzias celebensis | reverse complement strand
GGTTCGAAACAGAAATGTCCGGTAGACAGCTTTCCCAGTGTGAATACAGACCAAGATAATCATAGCATAAAGAAAATGCTAACTAAACTCTTTATAATACTTCAAATCACTAAATCGGTTGAATTCTTTATTGTCTGTGTTGCTTTGGAATACTTCCGCTAAGACTGAGCGGCGCTTCTTCAGTAGTAAATACTGATACACACCTACACTGCCCTCTAGTGG
Source organism: Oryzias celebensis (assembly GCA_014656515.1). Classification (NCBI taxonomy): domain Eukaryota; kingdom Metazoa; phylum Chordata; class Actinopteri; order Beloniformes; family Adrianichthyidae; genus Oryzias; species Oryzias celebensis. The sequence continues at coordinate 16,567,480 of BNCR01000017.1, read as the reverse complement.
TTGATATAAGTCACATCCCTGCCAAACTAAGCAAAGAAAAATAAATGTGACTTGTTCTCCAGAAAATATGATATATTTCTGAATTTTAAGCAATGACTGTTTGCTATTCCATCTTCGTACCAGTTCACAAACAAACATCCACATTAGCAAAATCTGTGGATTTAATCTTATAAAACTTGTTGATATGATTTGTTTGTAGAAACGTAACTCTTTCATTGTCATTAATCTCACAGGATGCAGGAAGTCAACAGATTGGTTTTCTTCTGGGCAGCTGTGGAGTCACACTAGCACTGACCACTGATGCTTGTCAGAAAGGTCTGCCCAAAGCACAAACAGGGGAGGTTGCAACCTTCAAAGGTAAACACCTGATTGTTTTCCTTTTCGGTTTCAGCGTAGCTTCACCATGCTTACATGTATGTCTGACTGTCCAGGATGGCCACGATTGTTGTGGTTTGTGACGGACGGAAAACATGTAGCGAAGCCTCCGAAGGACTGGCAGCCTGCAATTCGAGAAGCCAGCAATGACATTGCTTATATTGAAGTAAGTTGTCTTTATACCATTTTTTTTCATGAAAAATCAATGTTATTATAATAAAATGATCAAAAATATGTTTGGTGTGCTACCCTTTTTATTCCTCTAAAATACATAGTTTGTGGGTTTGATTGAAAATTATTCCAAATTTTTTATGTGTGTTAAATGTAGTATAAAACCAGCAAAGAAGGAAGCACCATGGGTATCACAGTGTCCCATTCGGCCATGTTGGCGCACTGTCATGCTCTCACAGAGGCCTGCGGCTACACAGAAGGTAAGACGGTCTCTGCACACTCTGAAATCTGATCAATAACCCTAACAATTTTTAAAATGCATATAATAAAGAGTAGCTCAAGCATCTTTTTGAGTGTCAATCGGCTTGATAAATGAGGCTTTTTTAACTGTCGCTGGTCTTGCCTGACAGACCTGGTTTGAGGAAGAAAGCAAAGCAGTTCGTTTCTGTCCCAGTTTTTCTCTGATTAACTTCTAACTGCATCAGCCCCCTCTAGAGACTCCAGATCTGGTTCTACTACTTACTTTGGAGATTCACGCCAGCCTCAAGTGTTCCAGTTATAATTTAACTTTCACTACTACATTACAGTTCGTTCTTCCAGCTGCATGAGAAAACGACAAACCACATAACATTTTGTGCAGCAGTCACACACTAAAATAACACTATCATTAATGGCTACCAGTCTGTTTGTATTATGTAGAATTTAAAGTTCTGATAGAACAGGAATGAAACACATCAGAGATTTCCCAAATATTCTGGGTTCAATAGATCAACTCTTTCTTTTTAGGAGAAACCATGACAAACGTCTTGGACTTCAAACGAGAAGCAGGATTATGGCACGGTGTCCTCACAGTAAGTTATTCTTGAAACCCTCATTGAAGACAGAAGGATGTTTGTGTAGTGTTTCTTTCTGAAATACTTTTCCAGCACATTTGTGTTTTATCGATTTTTACCCTTTACCAAGATATGTACATGGAATGAACATGCTTAAGGCAGAGATGCATTATATAGTATATGATAAACGAATTCAATTTATCAATTTCTACAAAAATATTAACATTTCATTTCCAATTGAGAAGTTGTTGAACTGACACAAAAACGATTTTGCTTTTTAGTGGATCAGGTGAAAGGAGTTGAGATTAATTTTATATATTCTTTTATGTAACTCACATTCTGCAACTACAGATATTTTCAGATATTGTGACAACTTGAACAAAGTTGAGCTTAGTTTGAATTCAAATGCAATAAATGTTGATTTTTATGGGTTTCCTTACATCTGGCAGTGATGAACCAGGGTGTTTCTTTATCATTAGAAACTATTCTTTTTGATAGGATAGAGCATTTTTCCATGTTTTATGACATCTTGTTCTATGTTGTAAGATGCTTAAGCCGCTTTTTAAACAGTTTCTGTGGATCTCGTGCTTTTAAAACAGAGTGTCATGAATCGGATGCACGTCATCAGTATCCCTTACTTCCTGATGAAAGTCAATCCCCTATCCTGGATACAGAAAGTTCATACATACAAAGGTAAGACTCCCCATATGTCCTAGAAAACGACACAGGTTTTTTCTTTTATTTTAGCCAAAAACGCCATATTCATAAATAAGACCACTGGGAACGCTTCCAGCTTTGCTAAGTCACTCAGTGACCTCTGAGACTGTCAGTACTGTCTGTGATTGCATGTTAAGTGGGATGACTAAGCATTTGCTTAGGAATTTTATTGTGAGTCTGTCTGCAGCCCGGGTGGCGGTGGTGAAGTCCAGGGACATGCACTGGTCTCTGCTGGCTCAGAGAGACCAGAGAGACATCAGCCTGAGCTCACTGCGTATGCTGATTGTTGCTGACGGTGCTAACCCGTGTAAGTCCATCTCCAACATTTGTTTAAGAGTTCCCACAGAGCCTGAATATGTTGATATTTATCTACTTTCTATTTGTGTTTGACCGATTTCTTGTTACGGCAGGGTCGATATCCTCCTGCGATGCCTTCCTCAATGTGTTTCAGGCCCGTGGGCTGAGGCCTGAGGTGATCTGTCCATGTGCCAGCTCCTCGGAGGCCATGACTGTTGCCATCCGCAGGTCAGCTTTCAATCTGGCACTTTATTACAACAAAAAAAAAACCTGACACCATGTGTGCTGCTGACAGACTAAACAAGTATCTTAATAGTGTTTGCCTGTAACTGTGGAGCTATATCTCCCCCACAGACCTCCAGAAATGGGGGTCCCTCCTCCAGGCAAGGCGGTTCTGTCTATGGGTGGGCTGAGTCACGGTGTGATCCGAGTGGACTCGGAGGAGAAACTCTCTGTCCTCACAGTGCAGGATGTGGGACAGGTTATGCCTGGAGGTATGACACTGAGCCCCATTAGGACATGGGATCCATTCTGGTAATCCTAAGTGAACTGAAGCTTGTTTTCTTCTGGTGTTGTTTCGCATCCTCAGCTGTGATCTGTGTGGTACGAGTGGAGGGAACTCCTTATCTGTGTCAAACAGACGAGGTTGGAGAAATCTGTGTCAGTTCTAAGAACTCTGGACTTGCTTATTATGGTCTGCCAGGCATGACCAAGAACATCTTTGAGGCAAGTTTTCTTCAAATGTTCTTGAGTTTGTCATAGCAGTTGTTTTGTCTTTTTAGTAAAAATTTCAAAAATGCGTGTTTTTAAAATCTTTTAGTTACTTTTAGCTTAAAAACCTTGTTTTGTTGTGTTTTAGTATTTAAATGTGAAGTTTAACAGTTATGTGTTGCAACAGACTATCCCATTAAAAGCATCTGGAGCTCCACTCAGTGACAGACCTTTCACTAGAACTTCTCTGCTGGGTTTTGTGGGACCGGTAAGTCACTTTTGTATTCAGTCTTGCTGTACTTCATATCTAGAAAATGGGTTTGTTGTTTAAAGCAACATAAGTTATATATTACTGATAACTCTAGTAGATAACTATGTTATTTCAAAAGTTGTTCTCAGTTTTTTTCCTATGAACTGTTTTTTTCTGGCATTAAATAAAGAATTTACCAGTAATTAGTCATCTTTTGCAAAAACGCCTGTTTAATAATTGGAATTAATTGATTTTTTTGCATATAATTGAGATTTGAATTTCTTTTTAGATGCAAATTTGATTGTTTTTTGCTAATTTTAATGCCTTGACTAAATTTTGAGTTTTAAAACCATCTATCTTAAGCAGACACTAGAATGGATTTGAAGAACCTTTAAAAAAACTTTGTTTAATTTACATGGTGATCCTGTTTTGTCCCTCAGGACAACCTTCTGTTTGTAGTTGGAAAGATGAATGGATTGATGGTGGTCAGTGGCCGCAGACATAACGCCGATGATGTGGTTGCTACGGCGCTGGCTGTGGAGCCCATGAAGTTTGTATACAGAGGAAGGTAATTAAGAAACAACCTGAAAGCAAAACTCCATTTTTGACAGTGTTCCTGGTTTTACTAAGAACATCAAGAACATTTCATGTGGTTTGTTTACTGAGCTGTACTACAGCTGTTACTGTGTTTGTCTGTGCTGTTTTTCAGGATAGCTGTGTTTTCTGTGTCTGTGCTGCACGATGAAAGGATTGTTGTGGTGGCAGAGCAGAGGCCAGATGCTTCAGAGGAGGACAGCTTCCAGTGGATGAGTCGTGTCCTTCAGGTACTGCTCTGCTCTTACGAAACAGTCCATTTTTGTAATCTTTTTTATCTCAGAACACAAAAAATACAGAACTGCTGCATAATTGTTGAATGTTCTGTTGGAAACTTAATGAAAAAAAGAAACAACAAAAAATTACTTCAGTTTTAACCTGGGCTATGGTCTTAAAAAGTCTGTTAGCATTTAGAAGGACAATTATGTTAAAGATCCACGCCAATGAAAATTGTGTTTTTGGTGTTTTTAACATGTTCAGGTAGCATTTTTCTCATTACGGAGGACATACATTAAGAAATATAAGATTAACACTTTGTTTCTAAGTATTTCTGTATTCATATCATGGTGAATCAGGAGCAGGTGAAGAAATGCAGTTCGAAAAAGCTTGAAGTTGTTGTGTAGAAAGGACAATCTGGCAGCAAACTTCCTGCTCCGTTCCTTTCTGATGCATCCGCTTGCAGACAAATGGATCCATGAACGTCTTTGTTCTCCTCGTCTGTGCTGGCATCTGGCTCAAAACGGCTGGACAGCTCTAATATTACTGACAACCAACCAACCAAAGGGATGATAGGAATTGAGGGCAGGCTTACCCCGCACCAATAGAGGGAATTTCTTTATAAACTACTGCAGCTCTGCAGAAACTGTCTCAAAAAAAACAACGCATTTTTTAAAATATAATTTTAGTAAAAACAGCATAATTATAAATAAAAAACCACTTGGAATGCTTTAAAAATAGATCTAGTCTACATAAGTATCATCCTTGTTATAATATTTAGTGTAATATCGTTTAGTATCGTTTTAATATAGAATTTCGCACTTAAAAAAGATGCAAAGAAAAACAAACAATTGGCACACCCTCACGTATCTGAGAGTGTACATCAAATAGCCGGATCGCCGGCCTGGCAGCAGCTCTGACTGAACGTTGTGTAAATGTCTCCGGACAGAGGCCGTCCACATCAAGTGTCACCGGCCGCCCGGTAGCCCGGGGATATAAAGAATGGGCCATTGTGCACGCTTGACGGCCGCCTGACTCCATATACAATCATGACCACCTCAACGACTTTCAAAAAAGTCAGCGGTGGCACAAAATCTTAAAGATTCTGCCGATGCCTCCTCTTGTATTTGTGACCATAGCCTTAGATATCTGATGTTTTCTGTGTCTTTAAAAAATGTGAGCATTTAAACCAAAGCCTTCTTGTTCAGGCCATCGACAGCATCCACCAGGTCGGGGTGTACTGCCTAGCCCTGGTTCCCGCCAACATGCTTCCTAAAGCTCCCCTGGGTGGCATCCACATATCTGAGACCAAGCAGCGCTTCCTGGAAGGTGCTCTGCACCCCTGCAACGTCCTCATGTGCCCCCATACATGCGTCACCAATCTGCCCAAGCCAAGGCAAAAACAGCCAGGTACATGCAGCCCTGTCCCTTTGTAGGGGATTCTAAAAAAATGTTTGTGCTGACTTTGATGATAAGTTGGAGGATTATTTTGATTGTTTCCTATAGAGGTCGGGCCTGCTTCTATGATTGTGGGAAACCTAGTGGCAGGCAAGAGGATAGCACAAGCCTGTGGAAGAGACTTGGGGCAATTTGAGGATAATGACCAGGTATGTAAAAGAGATTTTTTGTTCTCATTTTATCCATGCTGACACTCTGCACACTGAAAACACAGGTAAGAATACTAATGTAGAATCAGAGATGCTTCCTAATAATTAAAGAAAGCAACAGTTTTATTTCCTTCCATCTTTTTCAGCAGCAGAAATCAAAGACTTGCTTTTGATTCCTGTTTTTCAGTCACATATTGCATTTCTTTGCTGTACATTTCATGCATTCTTTTTCACCTGTCATTAACTTTGACTGGGTGTGATATTTGCCATCAGAATTAAACTTGTAGCCTCCTCCATATTGACGTGTTTTTCACTTTCATTTCTTTGAGTTAGGTTGAGTTGGGTCAATTAGAAGTTAACTGTTTGTTTTTTCTAGTTTCTTTATATTCAGGATGTTCTTCAGTGGAGAGCTCAGGCCACTCCTGACCATCCACTCTTCCTCGTTTTAAATTCAAAGGTAAAAGTCCCACTCTGCAGCCTACTGTTTCTGATCAAGCAGTCTGTCATTTAATTTTTGATATAAGATTCAGTAAAAATATTCTTTTTTTTTTTTATTTCACAATCAAGTGATGCTTTGATATTAGTCAATTAAAAAAAAATCTCTTAATTGTGCTCTTCATAAAATAGTCAACTTTCCAAGAAGAAGATGCTCATATAAGGACAAGAGTAAAGTTATCAGTGATCCTGTACACTTAGTTTGTCAGATTCTCTGAAATTCTCCCAGAAATTCTCTGTATTTAAATAAAATATATAGTTATATAATATGCATAATGATTTCCCTTCAGGGCGCAGTCGCCAGCACCGCATCCTGTCTGCAGCTGCACAAGAGGGCAGAGCGGGTGGCAGCAGCCCTGATGGGACGCCTCAACACTGGAGACCATGTTGCACTTGTCTACCCACCAGGTAAACACAGCTGCGGCTTCTGCTCCCGGCATTACTTTCAGTTCAGCCCTGTTGCCCCAGGATGATTTAATAAGACACAACTGAAAACATGCTTCAGCAGCGGAAAACCAACTCAACTTTGCGTGTTTTACATGCAGGAATCGACCTGATTGCCACTTTCTACGGCTGCCTGTACGCCGGCTGTGTGCCGGTGACTGTCAGACCTCCCCACCCACAGAACCTGGCAACCACTCTACCAACTGTCAAAATGATCGTTGAGGTAAAAGTTGAGAAAATCCTTCATTAAATGGCGACGCCTAAATAACACACGCTCCTTGAACTACCCTAACCCTTCAACCATGTACACAATTAACGTAATTCTACTCTGCTTTTCTCCTCTGTTAGAATTACGTTAAATGTATAAACGGTTGATGAGTTACACTGGCGCTAACGCTCCTATTTAGAAGGATTAAAGGAAACTCCTCCACACTTCGTAGTTTGTGCTGTAACTGCATACTTCTGTTACAGGTCAGTAAGTCTGTGTGTATTCTAACAACTCAAGCAATAATGAAGCTGCTGAAATCAAAAGATGCTGCAGCTGCTGTAGACATCAAGAGCTGGCCCACAGTGCTGGACACAGGTACATTCCGTTCTCTCACGCTAACAGACCCACTGTGATGATAATTGTGTTTTTGGTGTTTTTAACATGTTCTTGTAGCAGTTTTCTGATGACGGAGGACACATATAAAGAAATGAAAGAGTATTTCTTGATTCAAATCGTTCAAACTATGTACTAGAAAAAGATACAGGTTTTTGATTTTGACTAAAAATGGCATAATCATCATTAAAAGACTGCTGGGAACACTAAAAATAGATAAAAAGATGATCGGAGTGGGACTGTAAACATACAGAGGTGCTTCAGTTTGCGTTTGCAAGTTGATTGTTATTCTTATTGCATGAACCTCTGCTCTTTTTGGCTTCCAGATGATCTCCCCAGAAAGAAGAATAATCAAATGTACAAACCTCCAACTCCAGAGATGTTGGCTTACCTGGACTTCAGTGTGTCCACAACAGGCATCCTAGCAGGAGTCAAAGTATGCAGATGTCCTTTTCATCTATGCATTCAAGAGGGCACAGTTGGCAATATTGACTGTGACCACACTCTCCATGTGGTACTCAGTTTCTAGTCTCATTTGTGCGCTTGTGTCATGTCTTTGTTTCAGATGTCTCACTCTGCCACCAGTGCCTTGTGTCGCTCCATTAAACTCCAGTGTGAGCTTTACCCCTCGCGGCAGATCGCCATCTGTCTGGATCCGTACTGTGGCCTGGGTTTTGCCCTCTGGTGCCTGTGCAGGTAAATTAGAAGCTCAGAACAAATTCATTTTGGGGAAAATCAAAGCGTGCTTTGTGATTTGGGTGTCTGTAATCTTGCTTTCTGTTTGCTTCTATGTTTTTTTTTTTTTGTTTTAGTGTGTACTCAGGACACCAGTCCATTCTGGTTCCTCCTTTAGAGCTGGAGAGCAATGTATCTCTATGGCTCACGGCAGTCAGTCAGTACAAAGTGCGCATCACCTTCTGCTCATATTCCGTCATGGAGATGTGCACCAAGGGTTTGGGAGCACAGACTGACGCCCTGCGGGTTAGTTTGTCTTTTCATCTGAGATAAACCTTAACTGCAGCTTTTCTCCCCAACATCCACAAAGATCTGCAATCTGCAATTCTATCTGCTTCACATGCAGCTGTTAAAATAAACGTTCCATATGATTTGTTGTAACTTCTGCTGGTGTTACTCTGTCTTTTTATCCAGTTGCGTAATGTGAACCTGTCGTGTGTACGTACCTGCATGGTGGTCGCAGAGGAAAGGCCTCGCATAGCCCTCACTCAGTCCTTCTCAAAGATCTTCAAAGACTTGGGGCTCTCACCCCGAGCCGTTAGCACCACCTTTGGCTGCAGAGTGAATTTAGCTATTTGTTTGCAGGTAAGTAGATTGGATGAATCATTTTCAAGCATGTTGATGGCAACTGAAACTTTTTCATGTATGTTTTTTTGTAACTTTGTGATAGACTGTGATATGCTCTTGAAATAAAGGGAATAGTTCAAAATCACTCAGAGAGGTGAGGTTTGTAAAATCCTGTAAAGCAGTTGTTGCACACAACAGAAAATAAGAATCCATTAGTCACATTATATTTTATTTTTTTAATAATACTAATAGGAGAAAGACTTGATTATAATCTCACATCATCTTTCCATCATTTTATTGTTCTTTTTGGCTGTAAAGCCCTTTTGTTTTCATACAATTTATTTATTTATTTTTTGGTCATTTCTTTTAGTCCCAGTTTTTAAGAATAGACCTATAACATATATATTTCATCTACTGTATGTGTCCCACTCTGTCCTGTCAGCCCAACAGGTTAGGGAAACTGGCTGAGCAGGTACAGTAAAGGAAATGAGGTTGTTGTTTACATTTATGCTTCTTTATAATATTTCTGTGGAAAACCAAGAACCATTTTTTCCTCATGTTTACTGGTAAACTGCATGATGATTGTAAATACCTCTCATGTCTTTTGAGTTATTTATGTAACAATGACTTTAGTTTGCTGTTTGACAAGTTTGAGTATTTTCTTCCTAGTATGATTCAGCTTTTGTTAGATAGTAGGATTTTTTTGTTCTAGACTTCTGAACTCTGAACTAACATTTGCTTTGTAGTACATAGTAGTTGAGGCACATACATTTTGGACTTTTATATGAAATATTCTTAGTCTGCAATATTTTTCCCTTTTTAATGATATTTTTTTAATTGCATTATGCCGCTGAAACCTTTGCCTGGCTTATTGGACTGTCATCCTGCACCTCATTCAGCAAAATTTCAGACATGGCAGAGACTGCTGTCTTCGCTGTATATATGGCAAAGATTCTGATAGAAAAGTGTCTATTTCTGTCATTTTTATGCTTTTTAATCAGTGCTGAATTTGATTGAGGATAAGATGTTCAAAAAAGTATGATTTATTTGTGATTTTAAAAAAGTAATTTGTGATTTGTAAAAAAGTGATTTGTTTTTCACTTCGAAACTTTTCAGCATTTCAAGAAAAGATCAATTGTAGTAAAAACTTTTAAAAATTTGTAGTAACGGTGTAATTATGTGACTGTTTTCAAAACACTTAACAAAGCAAAGAAACAAGTGAAGAAGAAACCAAAAAAAAAAAACAATGGATTTCTATCTGTTGATAAAAACATGTAAATTCTTTAATGAATAGAGTATGCAAAATTAACATCAGGCAGAAGTTTATACAGAAAAAATACCCATCTGTACATTTTTTAATACTCTAATAAGTTAATCTAATTTAATTAAAATAATTAAAAAATATATTTTTAAAAGCCTCAATGGTCACCATTTACTTACAAATGTAAGAAATATATTTGTTATTTTTTTACAAGCTGGTAAATATAATTCAAGTTGAATTTTACTTACTTTTTAGCATCCACACTTAAATGTGGATTAAAGTTTGGCTCTAATCAGGTCAATAAAAATTTAATATGAATTTCAATCAATGTATTTTCAATTGCTTGATCTGATTTTTGCGTGTGTCGATGTGTGTTTTTTAAGTGTGTCTCTGTTTATTGACTGCATCCAAGTATATGTTCTTTATGCTCTTTCTGTCTAATGTTCCTCAGACTGTGTTGACTGTTGTTTGATTGAGGGTGGAACGACCAGGAAGATTAATTTAACGTACAATAATTATACATTTTAAAAATGGGAAAATCCATTGGAATCCTTAATTTACTGTGATTTTTACTTACTTTCCAAGTCATGTGAGTTCCAATTTGATTCAAATTATTTTAGGCTTTTTAAGTATAAATTTAAAATTATATTGTATTTACTACAAAGTCATCATTTGAGAAATGTTGTTGAACAAAATGTATTTGAACATTAGGACAGGGGCACACTCACAGAACATACTAATGTACATTTATATCAAACATTCTGGTAAAAATAGAGCAGGGAGACATTCAGGGAGACATCACTACTAGAAACTAGAAAATATACACATTAAAAAGCATATATAATTATATATTATAATTTTATCAAGCCAAATAAACAAAATGTGTTTATTAAAACAAATTATTTATATTCGAATTAGGTACGTCCCTGTTGTAGACCAGATAAGATGCAACAGCCTCTGCCTTTTCATCAGAGTAGTGATCTTCCCATTCCCCAGCATTCATCACATAAAAATCCCACTTCTGACACCAAATAAAGCATGTGAGATTAAAGAACAGCTCAAGAACCGTTTATTATTTTGAACTTTAGGTTGCAAAACTTTGTCTTAATACATAAAAAAATGCCACAATAGAAACGGGAAGCTCAGATTGTCTCTGTTGTCACACACTGCAGATGTTAGCCAGGCTCCTGCAAATGCATGGTCAGAAAGTAACTCTAAGACCTGTGTAATATATACACTTTTTTAGAGTGCCCAAAGAAAGAACTCTTGCTCTCATTTGAACCAATGCAACACTAAAATAGCACAATAATATCAAAAGTATTCTATAATCTGAGAGTAAATGTAACTGAATCACCTATTTCATTGCACTATCACAGGCTGGTTGGCTTCTGGCTGCCCCCTGCTTTGCCAGCAGCTGTTCCATAAGCAGCTTCCACCTGTCCTCCACCTAAGCTTCTGTCATATCAGGCCAAAAACAAGGAAACTAAAGTCTTTATTACTGACCTTCATTCATTTTTCTAGGGAACAGCTGGTCCAGACCCTACTACTGTTTATCTGGACATGAGAGCTCTGCGGCATGATAGGTACTGAGAGGGGTTGTAACAGCAACCATAAAAATCCTCTTTGCAAAGTGATTTCTCAGATAAAGACAGTCTCATTATGTTTTGGTTCATTTTTGCAGAGTTCGTCTCGTTGAGAAAGGGTCACCACACAGCTTGCCATTAATGGAATCTGGGAAGGTAAGTCCAATAAAATTGCCGCATAAAACATAACAGTGTTGCCAAAAAAATGCCTTGCGCTGCTGTAGGTTTTGTGTTTTTTCAACTCAAAGCGTGTCTGTTTGTGTAGATACTTCCTGGAGTGAAAGTGATCATTGCAAACACAGAAACCAAGGGACCTTTGGGAGACTCTCATCTTGGAGAGGTAACTTACATCATATCATAAAGGTTTGGGATATTACAAGAACAACATTCTTTTTATTAATACACAACATTAAATCCAAGACGTCAACAGCAAACACCTTCAGGAAGACCACGGAAGATACTGTCCATGGCATTTTTAAAGAGTCTTGGACTGATAGAAGCGAGCTTTTGTTTTGAAGCGAGGATTTTGTTTTTGATAAATTGTTCTTGTATCTTGACCAATAAAACCTGTGGATTCTGTGTTTGTGTCACAGATTTGGGTGAGCGGTCCTCATAATGCCACAGGTTACTACACGGTTTACGGGGAGGAGGCGCTGCACGCAGACCATTTCAACACCAAGCTCAGTTTTGGGGACACTCAGACTGTTTGGGCCAGGACGGGTTATCTGGGCTTTCTACGGCGCACAGACCTAACCGATGCAAATGGAGGTGGGTTGAACCCCTGTTGTTTTCCTGTTGTTTTCACCACAGGAGGAATAATAGTGTCTTACTCTGTATCATATGCCTTTCCTTTGAGTCTGTTTCTGGTGTCCTCATTTTTCCTATTGGTCACAGAGCGCCATGACGCCTTGTATGTGGTGGGCTCTCTTGATGAAACGTTGGAGCTGAGGGGGATGAGGTATCACCCCATCGACATTGAAACGTCTGTTATTCGTTCTCACAAGAGCATCGCTGAATGGTGAGAAGTTACTGATTTCAGGTTAGGTTGATGAATGTTAATCCAGACGTTTACCAGCTACCCCATCTGCTTACAGCGCCGTGTTTACTTGGACCAACCTCCTGGTTGTGGTGGTGGAGCTGGAAGGATCAGAGCAAGAGGCTCTAGACCTGGTTGCCTTGGTGACCAATGTTGTCTTGGAGGAGCACTACCTCATTGTGGGGGTGGTGGTGGTGGTGGACCCCGGAGTCATACCCATAAACTCCAGAGGCGAGAAGCAACGCATGCACCTTAGAGATGGATTCCTGGCTGACCAGCTGGATCCCATATATGTAGCTTATAACATGTGAGGGCCCAGTAGCAGGAACACACAAATGAACGGGTCTTCCAGCTGGTTCAGACTGTGGCAGACCTCATGTTGATCCTCGCCTCAGCAAACAATGTTTTTAAGGGCATTTTACATTTTTTTATTGAGTTTCTTATGTTTGGAAAAAAAAAAAGACTTTTTGACTCGTTTATTGAACTCAGAATGCCAGAAAGCAGCGTGATGGTCTGTCATGTGATTCTACAGTGTGCCATTAACATAATTTATTTTGTTAACCTCAAACTGATGAATGTTAAGCGAGCACGTGTGCCATAGGACTGATGAGTTTGTCTTAGGTCCTTTGTTTTCATGGAAAAAGAATCAAAAATGAAAGAATTTACAGCTTTTTGTGAACTTTTCTTTCTCTCCAGTTCAAGCAGAAACGGAGAAGGCCAAAGCAGTAAAGTTTGTGTCAATTTTTTTGTTTTTGTCAAAGTTTTGAGCACAATCCTAATCTTGTGAGGACTTGACCCTCTAATTCTGCATTTAAACCACTGATTAGTGTTTTATCTGAAATGCAATAAGTGTCATGTGGAAATAGTTTGTTTGAATGAGCGTATACAGCAAGTGCCAATCAGCTGAGCAACAGAAAGGACAATACTTGTTGCTTTCTATTAACAGCAGGCTAAAGGACATACAGTAAATGAAGCCTTAAGTGTTTTTTCAAATGCCTGTTTCCGTCTCGGCTCAATTTTGTCAGCTGCTCACTGGGGTGAAAAATACAATTGAACGTGTGGATTAAATTTTGCTTTAAAGTCGATCCAAATGTCAGCCACTATAGATACACAAGCCCATTGTTTCTGTCTTTGTGCTTTAAAGCTGTATGTTGTAGATTTTTCTAGCTTCATTTCCGAAGCCATAAGGCCAAATGGGAATTTGAGGTTTGATATGCTGCATATAAATGATGAGGCAAATGTCTAATACACTCATTGCACCATAACCTTGCAGTTTATTTTGTAAAGTATTCCTGTACATTTTTCTTCCACTCAAGGACCGGCTTCAGTCTGCTGTAAGTATGTACAGAATTTTGTGTAAATTATTAAAAGACGAAGAGCTGAGAGGTGAATAATTCTGGTGAATACATGAGAATCTTTGACATCCAGAAAGCTTTTTGCAGCCGATTCTAATGAATTTAAAGTCTTGCAGTTATTTTTTAAGTAAAGAACAGGGGACTCGGAAGAGCAGACAAGCACACGCCAGCCTAAAGAGAAGACAGTTTCGCTCTGACAACTGCTGAAATGTCACCCTCAGTGCACACGTTTGTTGGAATGTACAGAAAAAGACTTGTCTGAAATATGGGTAACTGTCATTATTTTCATAACATGATTTCATAATTAATAAAAATGTACTTTTAATTTAAGATGTGTCATCTCTGACCTTTAATAGAGCAAGCATCCTTTCTTCAACCTGATGAAACAATCTAACTTTAGGTCACTGTAAACAAACTATGGATGAAAAATGACTTAAAAACAAACTTACATGCATGTTTTGAACAGTTTATGAATATTACATGATATTGACACAAAACTGTTTAGTATCCATTTATTTTGTTAATGTAAAGATTTTACTATTCCCCAACAGTTTTACAAACAACGTAACTACTGCGTCAGAAAAGTGCACATTAAATGTAGATAAATGTATAATGCCCATGTTGCCTCACCTTCCACACGGTCTAATTTGATATTTTCTCTTAAAAACACACACACAAAATGGAGAAAATAAACTGACAAAGAGAACTGGTTTGGAAAAGTTTTATAGTATATTCTTTGCATGAAAAATATAACATTAAAAATATCCTTGCTTTGTATTGTAGAAGAACATTTTGTCTTTGAGATACGAGCAACATGAAAACTAACCTCACCAAGAAAACTCCCAAAAATGTTGCTTTAAAAACAAAATTGCAACTTAAACCAACTTAAACTGCTTCTAAATGTTACTAATTCAACAAATAAAATCGTGCTTTTCTTACAGAATTCACCACATTTTTAATATTACAAAAAGTAAAAATATCAGAGCATCAAGCTATTTAAAATGAACATAAGAAGAGAAAAAATAAACTTCAGTTAAAAAAATGTAATTCAAATAAGACAAAAATAAGTAAGAATTATGATTGAAAACTGATTAAAAAAATTAAATTGAAATTATTATGTTGTATGTTTTCAGTATAATAAAGGGATTGATTGCATGTATTTGAATAGCTATACTAGTACATGGCCCAGTCACAAATATATGAAAAAAAAAATTAACTTTAAAAGCAAATGCAACATTAAATGTGTTGATCCTCAATAAAAAATACAAATGAAAGAGAATTGTTCAATATTGGTATGTTGATAAAGTAGCTCTTTTTTTTCCCCCCAAGATAACTTTTATAACAGTTGTTTCATATTCTAAAGAAAAATAAATCATTAAATCAAAATCCACCTTCCAGGTTGTTTATAGTGCAAACTGTGTCTTACTGGGTTCACACCTACTGAATGTACGTTTGTATTTGACTGAAAAGCTCAGAGGCTTTGTTCAGCGCACGTAATCCATCCTCTGATTTAAACTGGCCGTTTGGTATGTGAGGAAAAGCGTGACAGCTGGGGTATTGAGTCCTTTTGTTGTCCACTCCCAGCTTCTTTAGATCTTCTACAATCTTGGGCAGATCCCTCAGCAGGCTGTGGTAGCGGGAAACTTTTTCTGCTGTGGCCGAAATCGTGCTGTTGGCAGTACGTTGACCACCACGTTTAAACTCTGCAGCTGTGAGAGCTTTTTCTACTGCTTGGTGGATTTTGAAGAGACACCACTCTGTGCTTCCTCCGCCTGAGTCTTTTTGAGCAGCATCAAGATCGCAGCGAGCCTGCCTGAACCAGCGCTGGGCCTCCTCTTTGTTTGGCCGTGGAACATTAGTATAATGGGTCCAGAAGTTGTACGAATTGTGGCCCCTAAAGGATCTTTCTCGATTGCGTCTGTGATGTCTTGCCTCCTGATTCCACTGCTCATGGAAATGTCTGAAATCCCAGTTTCCCTTAGAACTGGATTGCTTCGCAGTTCCCACCTTCCCCTTGGTGAGTTCGTCAATACGATTCAGCAAATACTTGAAGGCTTCCGTTGCGAGTTCAAGGCAGTCAGGGTTTTTGTCAGGATGCCATCTTAGGTAAAGCCGCTTCATTCCTTTTTGTCTCTCCTCCAAAGGAAGACTCCAGATCTCAGTCAGACATTTGTCAATTTCCCTTTTAGCTTCCAATAACGAAGTTGGTAATGGGCTTGATGATTTCTTGGAAGAACGTGGCGAGGAACATGGTGGGGCTTGTGGCGACGCTCCTGCCAGTGGCTCCAGTTCCATGTTACTCCAATTACAATGTGTGGTCTTTTCTCGTTTAAACTGATACAGGTCCAGATGGCTGACTTCAACAAGCTCATTCTGTCCAATGTCTACTTTGTATCTCTGGAAGCATCGCCCTGCGTCTCCAGGAGTTTCTTCTGCAATAATTGCATAAATGTACGTGTCATTGAATCTGTAGCCAACATATTCGCCCTCTTCAAAGTTGTTGAGGAAGCTCATGTCCAACGAATCGTGCCATTCCTCAGGAATTTCTGTACCTGCCTCTGGTGGATTGAAAAGAACACTCTCAGTTTCTGCACTGTCATGAATACTATTGTCGGCCAAAGTTTTCTGAACATCTTGCAGATCATCACACAGAAGGAGCTGTCCAAGTACTTGGAGATGCTCTGATGTAAGTCTGTGGCCAAGAAGAAGATTCATCTCTTTTGTTAATGCCATGTTAATAGCATTTAGCACTTTGAGAGACATGTTTTCATTGTGTTTCAAGTAAACTATGCAGCCATGTTGCTTTCTTTTCACAAAAACATCCGTTTCTCTGGCAGTTTTTTCCAGTGGCTCGTAATCCATCCGTAGCAGTGTTGCCAGGCTCTCACAACAGACAATCTGAATGCTGCCAAAGGTTCTGTCACACATTTCTGATGCCTCTGTCTGTGATACTTTGCCCTGAGACTGATCTTTAAGAAGACATACAAGTCCGTGTCTAAATTCTTTGGAAGAAAGATGCTGATTAAACCACCCACTAAACTCACAATCAGTCAATAGTTTACAAGGTTGCAAACATGATTCGATCACTTCCTCCTGAGTTAACTGAGTCAACATTTTAGGCTGCAAACTTGAAGGCAGCAGCTGCACCAGCCGATGCTGCTCGTGGATGTCACAGTCCAAGTGACACTTGCTGAGTTTTTCCAGCAGCAGAAACTTATTTTCAACAGCTTCCTCCAACCTTTTGGTCTCAAAGGTTGTGTCATTGTAGAAGAGGGAGGATGAGGAGTACAACTTTCCATCCACTGCGGGAAGATACACGATTTCTACATCAGAAAGGATTGTGTTTCCTTGAGCTTTCAACAGGTTAAACAGCTGCTCAACAGCTCGTTTCACAGTTTTGAGCTGGTTTGCGTTTAGCTGTTGCTTATCTCTAGAATCGGCATGGACTGCTGCCAAGACATTGCAGAAGTGCCCTGCTGTGGGAGCTTCCTTTACACCAATCTTTCTGAAGAACTCACCAAACAAAGCATCATGTGGAAGAATTTTGTGTAAATATGGTCTAAACTCAAGGTCATTACTGAGGGACAGACACACATCAGAGGCCTTCACAAGCTGGGTGTCTTCTTCCACCAACACTACAGGGAGATCAATCAGTGTCTCTGCAGGAAAGTCTACAGCTTGTAGGAAGGCATATGCACTTCGAAACACTCCTGCGCGTGTTTTGATCTGCTGTTCACTTAAGCAAGGAGACTGACAAATGTTTCTCATGTTGGTCGTCACCAAATGTGATGGTGGCTTTTCGTGAGCTCCAACTTTTTTTAACATTTGCAGGAGGGGCGGTGAGATCTTAACTGGTAGATCTATAATCGGCATTGAGGTCCAGATCAGATCTTGATGTTTTGGATCTTCGTTGATCAAAGAGCCTTCGATTTCAACAACATTTCTTTCTGCAGCAAACGCTTGGTGATAGCTGCAGAGTTCTTCTTTAACCTTCATAGGAACAAGGAAAGGAATGTGGGCAATGCTGCGCAACAGCTTTTCCCCCAACTTTTTGGCACCCTTCGCTTTGTTCAAGGCTTCTTTCAACAACAACGATGATTTTTCCCCCAGTTCTTTAAGATCTTGGCTCTGTTTTGCCTCAGATTCTAATTGGTGTGCAAAATTGATGATATCCTCCTCTGATATTTCGTGCTTCATTCCAAACTTTTGGATTAAGGTTCTTGCATAATATGTTGGAAAAGGTCCTTCCACCAATCCTGTCCAAAACATCTTTGGCACAAATCTGTCTTTAGACACTATTTTCTTGTAAAGCTCAATGTTGTCATCGAAGTAATATGATGCGGTTTCCATCTGACCTTGAGAACTGCGAATGAGCTTGACTGTCCTCATTGTGGGGATGATTTCCTCCTGGTATTTTGAAAATTGTGAATCGTTTAAGAGCAACAGCTTCAGCGACTGAAGAATCTCATTCTCTGTGAGCCTGTAGGCATGAGGCAAAATGAACTTCATGAAATATTCCATATCGTTCAGGACTGTGATGTTCAGCATTTGTGACAATTCATAGTTTTGGGGGTTGCTTTTGAGAAAAATGTTGTCTTTTGGCAGTGTGATTAAATTGGGAAATGTCCTTAAATGTGTGCTGTTGAGGACAAAAACAGCTTGTGGTCCATCAATCCTCACTCGTTCACCCTGCACTGTTTCAAACAAAGGCAAAGATCTGAGTTTCCCATGGCACTCTTTCCCGTTTGTGGACATGGACAGGCCAGTTTGCAGGAACTTCTGTAATGTTATCATGTCCTCATTTGAAAGGTGAGAAAATTCTGAGTGTTTAATGTTGTAGACCTGATCCAGCACTGAACTGTGGTCATTAACATCCATTAGTTCATCAAGTAGAAGGCGAAGTAATTCCTGATTCACTTCACGAAAGAAAGTAACATCTAACTTCAAAAAGCCAAGTTTAAAAAGGATGCTTGTTATTTTGCTATCTGAAGTAAACTTCATTACGCTCGCTATGTTGGTTATCTCTTGCAGGAGATTGTTTTTTGACCTTGGGGACACAACAGGCAGAATGCAACAATCACTGAAGAACTTTAACACGTCCTTCAATGTCTGAGCTTTTTTATCATTTGGAGATTTTTTAAGTTCACTATAAAGAAATCTCCAAAGTGATTCCAACCACTTCACCATTGCTTCATTTGGAACATGAAGAAAGTTGTCTAAATCAACGTCACACTTCTGAAGGTGTTGTTGTATTAACGGCTTTAAATACTTTGCTGCACATGGAAGAGTCAGACTTTTGACCAGGTTGGATGCTTCAAGAATATTTCTGTGACTCTTGTTGGTTTCATAATCTGCAAAGTTGTCCTTGTAGTCTGAGAAAAGGTTTTCATGAACAGATATCAGCTTTGGAGATGCAGAGTCAAACACTCTCAGAACTTCATCTCTTGTGAGAAGCAGCGGGACTCCGTTGAGTAAATTGGGATTTTGTTTCACCTTTTCTAAATCAGGATCTTTTAAACAGAAGCTCAAGAGGTGTGAACATCTTTGTTTATCTCTGATCAGAGTGTCAGTTAATAGCAAGGGTAAATCCTTCTCTGTTTTAGTTGGATCATTTAGAGGCTTTGCTTGTAAGAAAGTTCTCACAGCAGCTGGGGAGACTTGTTTTACTTCAATACCAGCTAATCTGAAACTCTTCCAGATCTTGTCTGTGTAACTGGTGGAAGGAACCAGCTTCATCCCGAGATCCTCCAGAATGGGATTAATTTTGCTATCACTAGAATGTGTCAGGTAAGGTTCTTCAGTTATCTCAGTTTCTCTGAGATTACACCAGTCAAAGGTATATTCTGTTATATACCGATTTACAACATTTCCTGTGGAGCTCCTTAACACTGGAATGAGGTCAAAACCCTTCTCTTTTATTGATCTGTACACTTCATTTATCATTTCATGCCACTCTGGGTCAACATCCGTGGAGATGACTGGCCAAAACTGAAAATACGAGGCGTCAAAATATGTTTCAAGACTTGCAAGAGAAACGGTCTTCTCTTTAATTCTCTGCTTGATGTACTGAAGCATTTCTGCATAGAGTGGAGCAATGACATCTTGAGACAGGAACTCATTCCAATCTGATTTCTGACTTGGGCCATCTTCTTTCCAGAGGTTTTTTCTGCCAGAATCCACCTCAAAGTTTCCATTGACATGAACTGGTAGTCCGGTATTCCCAGGCAGGGGAAGGGAACAAAAGGCTCCTCCTTTAAATTTGCTTGTCAAAGATGTGGCTGCTCCCTTTGTGCTCACCTGTGCAGCTATAGCACCCTGAGGAGGTTTGTCAAACAAATTTTCCCTGCTTTTGAATGAGCCAAATTGTTCTGCAATGACCCATGTGCTCTGTCTTCTGTTTGAAGTAGAAACTGTGGTTTCATAGAGAACTGTGCGAGGAGTTACAGGCCTTTGAGATTCAAAGGCATCTTTAAGACTTTTTACAAACGCATCTTTTTCTGCTCTGTTTTCCTGTGGCAAACTCTTTTCCACAACAAAGATGGTTTGAAGTTTCCCTGACTGATTATTAATTTCATGAAGTGTTATTTTGCAAATGTTTTTCAGGAATAGAATTAGTCCTTCGGGATCATCTGACAAGGCAGAGCGCAGCTCTTGCATATCATCCTGTGTGACTTTTTGATTGGATATTCCTGAGTTTTTCGCACTGTATTCTGTCCTTAGAGGTAATCTGAACATAGTGCCCTCTTCCAGCAAGAATTGTTCTGGAAGAAAGGATCTGTAGACATCATCGTACATTTCCTTGAAGGTGTCAGCTAGTTTATAGCCAATGCCAAGTTTGTGGTTGTTTGATCGGGTTTCAATGTATTTCATGTTTGGATCCGAAATGCAAAGAAATTTGTCTCCAGTAAGGATGGAGGGGCAGTCTGTCAGATGATACACAGAATTGAATCCAATCCCAAATTTACCTGTTTTTCCAAAAATTGTTCGCTTTCCTCCTTCCCCCAGTTGTTGAATCCCTTTTAAATCCTCATCTGAAAACACTTTGTTGTTGAACACACACAGGGCTGGACCCTGCAGATGGTTCCATCTCTCTCCAAAGGTTTTTTCCTTGCCCTGTTGTCGTTTGTCCCAAACAAAATGAATTTCTGTTGCTTCTGCGTCATCAGCATTTTGGATCAACTCTTTGAGAATGTCCTTCTTGGACGGATAGGATGAGATTATGTTTTTAATTCGAACAGCTAGTTCTTCACGTTGTTCAAAGTCAAAGGAAAAAGTAGAGAAGTTGTCATCTGTGAAGTGTTCAAGGGTGTGATGTCTGATTGTTTTGATTCCAAAGTGAAGAGCCATATCGCGTGGGATGTCTTTATGACACAGGGTGACACCTTGAGAGACTGGAATCCATGGACTGTCATTGAAAAATAACTCACTTGCTGGTTGTAGAGCTCCATTTGCATTTGGTATCAGACAGTCATTTGTATTTTTGTCATCTGTCTCATCTTGTTTTAAAATTAACAAGCAAGTTGACAGATCATCCTTTGACAGAGACTTGCTCCCATACTTTGCACGTATTTTGTGAAGCACAGCCTGAAAGTGACTTGTAGTAAACTTTTTTGCAACCCCCACACTCTCCCATAGATTCCTAAAACTTTTAAAAGTAGGGGGGAGCACATATAGGTATGGTTTTGCTTCAAACTTTTCGTTTTCAGCAACCTGGTTGACATTCACAAATGTATCACCAATGAAAATGAATGGGAATGAGTTTGCTTCCAGTGAAAACAAGGCAATATCGTCACATTCACTGATCCAATGATCAAGAAATTTGTAGCACGTGTCTGCTATCTTGTGAAGAATTGGTGTGTCAGTCGATCCTTTTCGATTACTTGCTTTTTGAAGCTGGTGAAGTACAATATTTGAATCTGGATTCCTTTGCAGTCCCAACATTTCTAGAACTGGATCAGCATTGTGTATCCTCAGACCAGTGCTATCCAACACAGGATGGATCATGTTAACAAGCATAGAGCATTCTTCTGTGAAAATCTCTGTGGGCTTGTAAAGTTTAGCCTTTCCTTCCATCTTTATGTCACCAGGGGAAAAGGCAGGAAGAAATGCAGTTGTCATTAGTGTTTTCCAGTGACAAGAGCCTTTGTCATCAATGTGTTTCTTCATTATTTCAAGAAGACATTTCAAATTATCATATGCCTTCTTTCTGTTAACCTTCCAGGTGTCAGTTATTGTTTCTGCTTTCAGTGCAATCTCCTCTAATGGAAGATTGTCATTTGTCATTCCAAGTTCTAGCAAACACTGAATTCTCTTTGGTGAGCGAAAGTCGTTTTTGGTACCTCCAAGCAAACGTCCCTCTTTTGGTTCATAAAGACAGGCCACTTTTCCAAATGGACTCACAAGTTTCTTGACACACTGAAGTTGGCCATTTGTTGTAGGAATGCATAGATGGTGAACTAGCAGTGTGTTAATGTCTTTGTTATTGAGGTCAAGAGCATGTAGCACAAGGGCATCTCGACTTTTAGGGTCTAGGACATCAAGGTTTTCAAAGACCACATCTTGATAAAATCTTGTCCAAGTCATTATCTTGCTATTTAAAACATGTTGTAATCCACACTCTTTGAAACTGTTTCTCAACCACACTGGAAGTGAAACAACACATTTGGGTTTTTTCACATGTTCTTTGCAGATCTGAACTGCAAGTGCACCAATGTCTTTATCCTCTTCGATGCTCCCATGTAAAAATATGGCATCGTTCATCGAGCACCAGCGTTCTCCATCACTGAAGAGCTCCAGATCAGTGGCTTGCTGAGCAGCAATGGTTGAGTAAAACTCATCTACTAAAGGCTTGAAACTGTCACTCACTTTCTCCCTGTTGGGCCAAAAGGAATGATAGCAGTAGCTCTCCAGTTGCTGCTTTTCAGACATTTCCTTTAGTGCCAAAAGTGCAGTGATGTAGGCTGTTGTTACAGGATCACGAAGAAGAACTTCATTCCATGACCTTTTCTCTCCACTTTGCCACAAACTTTTGCGGTTGCTCATGACAGCAAATGCCCCATTTACATTTATTGGAAGACCTGTGTGAATTGGAAGGGGTAGGAAGCAAAACGCCTGTCCAACAAAATCTGCATTTAAAGGGGCCAGTTTCCCAGTGTCTGGATTTGTTTGCAAAGGCACAGCAACTCCTCCAATTGGAAGAGAAAAGACAAAATTATTATTTTCTTGAAGGGCCTTTTCCAATGATGGACCTGTTCCAAAGCAGTTGTACAAGAGCCAGAAATCATCCTCAGGTTCACTAAACTGCTCATGGCTCGTCATTTTGAGAATGCTGGTTGTGTGGCTGTCAATAATGTCTTTGCATTTTGCATCGATTTTCTGGAGAGCATTCACAGCTTGGTACTGTTTTGAATTGCTTGTTTCCTCAATGGTAATCAAACTCTCCACAGTTTTGGAGACAGTCAGGATTGTTTCCATTTCATCATCTTTTGGTGGAGTTGATAGAGTGCATGAAATGCTTTGTAGAGACAATGTGTTTATATTCTTCAGGAAAAGCAGGTAGGATTTTGAATTTTGCCTGAAATAATCCTTCAAAGCAAGGATATCATGTTTGTAGTACACCTTTGTACTTATTTCTGAACTTTGAGCCTCTTCATCACTTCGGAAGGGTAATTTAATCAAAGTGCCTGTGTAAGGTTCGGGAGGACTTTGTCTGCTGAAATTACAGTCATAAATGTGCTCATATTGTGCAAACTGTCCAGGAAAGCAACTCAAGATTCTCTTTTGAGATAGATCCAGTCTGATTCCAGGATTTGTTTTGTGTTGGATGTGTTTCCTGAGGTGTGTGACATTTGGATCAAGTA
The DNA here is from genome assembly GCA_014656515.1 of Oryzias celebensis. Lineage (NCBI taxonomy): Eukaryota > Metazoa > Chordata > Actinopteri > Beloniformes > Adrianichthyidae > Oryzias > Oryzias celebensis. Next base: position 16,543,772 of record BNCR01000017.1, on the reverse strand, counting down.
TGAGAAGTCTACTTCCGCTAAGGATCGAGGGCACATCTGTCACATGGTACACTGTATTAAATCCAAGTCCAAATTTCCCAATCTTTTCCATTTTGGTTTCTTTTGAAGCTGATCCTACTTTGACAACATTTTCCCAGTCTTCAGTTGTGAACTGTTTATTGTTGAAGGCCCAAAGGCATGGTCCCTGACAAAGGGACATGCCGGGATCAATGAGACTTTCCGGGGGATCTTTGTGTTCTCTGAAATCAATCATAAATTTGCAGGTATCAGCTCCAGCATCCTCTGCATTCTGAATGAGTTCTTTGAAGATGTCATTTGGTTCATCATACTCTTTAAGGATGTTCTTGATGCGTGTGGTTATTGGTTCCCTTTGACCACATTGTTCAATTCCTAGTGACTCTGGAGCAAGAATATGGTTGCTGAGAAACTTAATTTTCAACCATTCAGCTGCTGCTATTGGGATTTCTTCATGCACAATGTACATTTCCTCAATAATAAACTGAAATTCTTCCAGTTTATCTTTGCTTAAATCACAGATTAGGGCTTCTGACCGTGGTTTAAGGGTGAACTGGTTATTCTCTACAACAACCAGCACTGGTATATCTTCAGGAACCACCTTCTTCTGTCTCCATAGCCAGCAAAGAATCTCTGTTGACACTTTCACTTCAGCAGGACTTGCAAAAGGCTGTTGTCTTTCTTCTAGGCTTTTCTGGATAGAATACAGAATGGCAATGACCTCGTTATCTGAAAGTGATGTTCTCAGACCAAACTCCTGGAGCAGCCTCTTGTATGGTAGAAATTCGTTTGGCACTTTGACAATGTAGGAGCTCAGATCCAAGCCACCAGGGTAGCCAAGAACCAGTTTCTGGGGTGAAGCAAACTGGTTATGGGCCCAAAGCCAGCACTCCTTTTTGTCCATCACTTCTGCAAAAGCAGAGCAGTTTTCCTGCATGTGTCTGTAAATAGAATGAAGCTTTTGTTTGAAATCTGCATTTGTGTCTGGATTGGTCATTTCATTTGCTTTGGATTTTAGGACCAACAGGTTTTCTGTCACTTTCTCAGGTGGAGGCAGTTGTTTAAGACCAAGTTTGCTGCTAACTCTTTCACTGAGCTTGTCTGTTAGAGGCATTACAAGACCAACAATGTCCTCAAACATAGTGTGTCTGACTTCATCTGGGGAATACATAAGAGTTTTCTCTGATTCATCCATCAGCTGTCTTTTTTCCTGACCAGGTTGATCACACTGTAGCCATCTTATCATCTTTAGTTGACAAAGTTGTTCGGCAGAAAAAACTGACAGAAGATCATTGGAATCCATTAAACCAAGAAGAACTTGAGCTCTTCTGAAGGCCTCGCTTGGAGAGTTTGCATGTAGTTTTTCAACCAACTTGGCAGCTTGCAATAGATGCTCAGGTTTCACGTCTGCTTCTTTGCTTTTTAACCCAAGATTTGTCAGGCTTTCCAACATCTGTTCTGTTCTGGTGTACACAGGTGGAGGAAAGAAATCCACCTCAAAGATGTCTACAAAGGTTTTTACTCTTGGATCAAAAAAACTTGAAATCATCATCTGTTCTCCATTTCTCTGAATGAATCTTAAGTCTCTGCATTTGTATTTCAATACCTCACTTTGACTGAAAAGAATGCTGCCATGTTGTAAAATCCATGTCATTATTTTCTCTGTTTCCACAGCACTGCAAGACATTCTTTCAATAAACTCAACAAGGACAACTGCAGCCTCAGCAGGTCCCAAGGTATTTACTTTGAGCAGCTGTAGGATTTTGTCATCGGCCTTCGAAGTACACTTGATATACGAATCAGGCATTGGCAGATCTGTTGGAAGTCTTGGGGTGGCTGTTAGTAGGACTGCTTGTTTTGATTTAGCATTTACAGAGATGCCTTTCAGGGACTGGAACAGGGGAAGAGACATGAGTAAATCTCTGTCTGTGTTTGACAGAAAATCCAGGTCAGAGAGATAGCTTTTCAGTCCTTCCAGGGATGCAAAAGGTTCCGATGTAAGGCATTTCGTGAGATGTTGACGATTTACATTTGACAGGATCGTTAAGACACTTCTCGGAGATGGGCTGAGCACATATGAATCCAGATCTTCATGCCTGAGCCAGTCATTTCCCTTCACCACAGTGCCACCAGCTTTGGTCACCAGTTGAGCCATTTGGTCTTGTAACTGACTCTTCTTGGTATTCTGAAAAATGAGAGTTGTCTTCTCTTGTAGTTTAGCTAATAATACAGGGTGACCGTTGGACAGAGGGCTGACTGGTATCAAAGGTATTTCAGTGAAATCATTCAAATCTTTGAAATGATGGTTAAGAAACTTCCAGAATTGATGAATCCAGTCGGAAGGCGGATGTTGACTGCTTCCGATGTTCCACAATACAACCTTTTCTGTCTGTGTCCAGTCTTGTGGTAAATATCTTCTTGTGTATTTCACTACACAGGCAGCATCAAGGACGATGACTTTGAAGAAATCTGAATTAGGATACAAAAGATTAAACAAATCATTCAAACTGAACAATAGATACCATACAACATTTGTGTTTTATTATTGAAAAGAAATCATACTTTTTGATGCAAGCTTTTTCAAGTAAGTTCTGCAGGTGGAACTCAGGTCATTTGAGGTGAAAAGGTGTTTACAGCATGGCAGCAATGTTCTGGAAAAAAAAAAGATGGATTTATCACTGAAACAAACAAACAAAAAAATAAGGCAGCTTAACAGATCACAAGCTAACCTCACTTTATTCAACAAAAGATATCCCATTGAGCCTAAACTAAGCAATAACTACTAGAAGTTAGTGGTGTCAAGCTTCTTTATAATTCCATTCATTCATCCCTTATCAGGAGGTTGCTTGTCTAAGCAGGCTTAACCCATCGTATCTTGATTTGATTATTTTTAACTCTTTTTGACTGTACTAATCAAGGGGACATAGAACACAGTATTGTTGGATCTGATACTGTTTTATATACAGTTGGCTGAAAGATACTACTACAAAGATTTGAGAGTTGTTTATGAATCTCAGCATACGTCCCTCAAATGGCGGCTTCCTATATTCACAAAATAACCTTACTTTCCATAGATCAGTTATTACACAGCAAAATGTAGTTTCTCACAACTATCCTGATGACTTTTACATGTCATACACAGCATGTGAGTATGAACAGGTCGAGTCCCTATATCAATGCATCCACCAGTCCAAGGAGTCGATGAAAAACAACTTTCTTCAGCTAAACAAAGACTAGACTGAAATGGTCTGGAGAAACAACTAAATGTGGTTACAGATACCTTGACTTTCTTTTTATAAAACCTCTCAAGTAAGAAGGTACCTGTTGAATTCCTATGAACCATGCCAGACTCTGACAAGCTGAGGGAATGACCCTTTGCTGGAGTTATGACTAAACATGGTCATGCAGTGTTTCAGTTTTATGATGCTAAAATATGTTGCAATCTTTCTGGTGATGTTGAAAAAGCCTGTACTCCGATAATGTTCACATTTCGGACAAAAACCCCTCTTTGTAACTCTTTGTATGACGGCTAAAAAGCCTTTTATTTGCACTCTTAGCTTTTAATCTGGTTTTAAAGAAGTGTTCTGACAATTTAGGATTTTTAAATTTTAATTGTAATTTTATTTTTAAGGTAATTTTACTCTGACATTTCTATTTTATCTCATCTGTGATTTGTTATTCAAATAAACCTTCCTTTTAAATGGATTTGATGTAGATAAACATGGATGTTGCTTTTCTTAACAATAGTAAAAATGTATATCAGTCCAAAAATTTGGCGTGAACGTAGTAAAAAATGATGAATACAAGAAAGTGTACCTGGGAAATTCTTTGCTGTCAATCAAAGCGGTGTCCTCCTCTCTGTTTGTGAAAGATCTGAAGGAGCCGTCGCTGAGTGGAAGAAGCTGGAGACCCTGAAGCTCCTTGTAGTTTTCGTCACTCAAAACAAACTCCAAAAGACAGAGTTTGTCCTCCTTGGCAATGTACTGCACCCCATTCCTGAGTAAAACTCCCCTGAGGAAGCCTGGAGTCACTTGTTTTGGAGTTGAGTAGGAACTGGTCATGATGGCAGTCATTACATTAGCTGGGACAGTGACAAGATTTTCTCCATAGAAAACCAAGGTCCTTTTAACAGCATTTACTATGTCTGGACTTTCAGGACCATCACTGGGTATGACGGCATCAGACAAAGGAACGAACCATCTTTCATCTTTAGCAAGAGAGAAAACAGCTGCATTCTGTCTGAATAACTGATCAAAAACATCCTGAGCAACTTCAAGCCATTTGTCCTTGTGCTGCATGTGGGAGATGTCAGGCCACAGGCGGTACACGGAAGAGACAGGCATGCGAGATTCTTGACAAAGTTTGGTGGCATCCTGAATCATCACCACAAATGCTTTAGGTAGTACTTTGTTTACCATTAATTCATTCCACAGAGCATGTTTATCGTGTTTCTGATCTTCTTCCTGCCACTTGATATGTCTTCTGTTATCTGTAAGGCCAAAGCAAGCATTCACATGAACTGGGAGGCCGGTCTTGTTGGATTCGTTGTTTGGGAGAGGGAGAAAGCAGCTCAGTCTACCCTCATCATTCCTCTGCTCACTGCTGGGAAAGGCCAAGTCAACTCGGGGTACAAAGCTCAACTTTTCTGCAAGGACATCAAGTTCCTCCACGATTCCCTTTTTCATTGTGCATGTTGTTACAAGCCACCGTGTTTCTTTGTAATCTTCTGATTTTAGGGTTATCTGTTTGAATCTTGTCAAACCCTCAAGGTCTGAGTCATCTTCTGATTTTAGTGGGGCTTCTGAGGAGGAGGCTTTTACTTCTAGTCTGGTCTTAACAGTACCGTCACAGCTTATGTGCACCAAGGACACTGAGCGCACACTTTTTAAGAACAGGAGGCTCAGTTCTGCATCTGCAATGAAGCTGTCAAAAAGCTCCATCACTTTTCCTGAATTGTACAGATTATCTGATATCTCGGATGTTTCATTGCGGAGGGGGAACCTGAAAAGTGTCCCAGCAAAATGCTGATCCTCCATGATTTTTGACCATTTTTTTCCTTGTAAAATGGAAACAATGTCTCGAAAGGGCTGAAACTGATCGTGCATTGTCATCAGAGCCTCTTTGTGTTCTTCATCATCCAAGGACCACAGAAAGCCTCCGTTTCTTTCACCAAATATGTTTTCTTGCGGGTCCATCACCCCAAGATGCCCTGAGCTGAATATAATTGGCACGTCTGAGTAAAAAAGAGAAACATTTGGTTACCCAGTTGCTATGAAAGACATAACCTGTAAGTTTATTTATCTATTTTACCCCTTACATACAGTACTAGATCAAATATACTCATTCATCCTCAGTGCCAGAAAGACTTTTTTAACTATTCCAATGACTTTCTTCCTTCTTCTGGTTTAATAACAAACCTCTAATCTGCATGCTCTTTGTAATATATTCTTTTTTCTCTTTACCACCAAGTTTTTCTTCCCAAACATCAAGCTTTTTTCAGTTTTTTTAAATTTATAGTAAAAACACATCTTCAAATCCCAACAGAACTCTGTTTTAATTTGTCTTCAAAGAGGTATTTTAAATGCAAATTGTCTGAAGTTATTAAAAAGTTCACAAAGACAAATTTTCTTTCTGCAGATAGGACTGCAAAGCTTTCTACATTTGCAGTCCTATTTAAAGTTATGCTTACAAAGTAAGAAAGAGGCTTTGTTGTAATGTGATAATTTTCTGACTACTCTGAATTGAGAAAGCCTCTTGGATAAGAAGCAAAAGGTCTTTACCTTAAAAATAAATAAATACAGATTATCTTTTTTTAAAACTGTTTTTTCTATGGGAGCATCTTGGTTGAACAAGGATTTACAGACAACTAGACAAGGTTTTACCTGTGATGTGGTAAATAGAGTTGAAGCCAATTCCAAACCTCCCGATTTTGTTTGGGTCATTGACTTTGCCGCTCCTTCCTGCCATTTGAATTCTCTCCCAGTCCTCATCTGTGAAGGCTGCATTGTTGTAGGCATAGAGAGCAGGACCTTTTCAAGAGAGGAAAACCATGCGTTCATGCAACTGCAGTGAGTGCCTCATGTGAATAAAGAATACAAGTCAAAGAAATGAAAAGATAGAAAGTCAAGGACATAAAACTACATGTGAACTAAAGAACACTGATGAAATCAGAGGTTGCTTTTAAAACTTAGTCACAAATGATCAAAGTCTAAATGTAAAGATTTGATGAAAGCAAGAAGCAAGTTTAAATATTAAGCTCAAAATACACAGATTCTTTTTAACAAATGAAACGTGCACAAAGATGAAGAAACTCCAAAACAAATTACATAAAAACAAAAAAAAGTTTTAATTTTCTGCCAGTCCCACCATTTGAAAAGAGTCTTTTATTTGGCAAATTGTCCTTATTACAAACCACCAAATATTGAAATGGCAATGACTCCTATCTAGTGAACTTGAAATCGTATTTCATTATTATTTAAATGCTATTTCTCTTGATTAAATCGGTTCTCAAACTTATTGCTAAAGGCCAAATTTGTTTATTAAAAATTGAATTTCTTCCCTTCGTTTTTCAAAAAAGTTTAACTATTCCTTGCTTAATTTAAAATTCATATTTTGTTACCTTGGTATTTTCCAAGTTTGTTTGTCCACAAACTCTCAGTCCCATATCTTCTCTCATCATGAATGAAAACCACTTTTGTGGCTTGACCGTCGTCTGCATTTTGAATCAGTTCCTGTAAAAAAAAAAAAAAAAAAAGAAAGAAAAGCATTTATCTAGCACTCTCACATTTTTTTCCCTAAAAACTCAAAGGTCGGGAAAAATTCAGGAACAAAACAAAATGTGGTGAAGTCTCATTGTACATTGTAAACAGGGACAATAAAGCCATTCTGATTTGAAAAAAATTAAAGTAGCATGGTGATATGTGTGTATGTATGCATGTATGCATACACAATTTAAAAATATATATACAACAAGTTTAAATATTTGAAATTGTAGTATATATAATTTAAATTGTTGCAAATTTATTAATAAAATTTCAATTTTAAAAGAACATTTTTTTACATTGTCATTACGGGGTGTTTTTCGGGAAGAAAACTGATGTAATCCATTTTTAAATAAGGCTGTGACATAATAAAATGTGAAAGAAGTGAGGCGCTTTTCTTTTATTTTAAAAAATGGACCATGAGGAGTCCTGGAACAGACTGACAACATGTCCAGAGTGCCCCCCCCCAAAAAAAAAAAAAATCTTGTTTTAAGAGAAAAATCCTAGTCACTAAAATGTTTTCTTAAACTAAGATTATTCTGCTTTTGAAAAACTCATAGAATATTATTTTTCTTTCAAGACAGAAAAAGAGACATTTTTTTCTTGAAACAATTATCTTTCTACTTTCTTAAGATTTCATCTTTGCAGTGTGTGAACACCAAGGGGATTAAGTGGGTTTGGAGGATGGATGGATAAATAGTTAAGACGTCTGCCAAACATTAGGTGATGACATGTTCTACAGCTTTGTTGCATAGATTGAAAACGTTTTCTCCCCTTTGAACCTTCTCTCTGACCAGTACCTCCAGAAAAAGGTGATCAATTGACCTGTGCCAAGAGAAAAGAGATACAAGGAGAACAAAAGAGGTCCTAAAATAGGGTCCTGAGGAACCCCAAACAATAGTTGAGCAGTGAAAGAAAACCAAGCAAAAATAGTTCTGTCAGTTGAATAGGTTGAGAAACAGTACCACAAACCCCTGCCAAACCTTTTGATCACAATGTGCACCCCATTATTTTCTTAAAACTATGAAATGCACAGAGTACTGTTCATTTTTGTATGTCATTACTTTTGTTAAACAAAACAGGAACAAAATGGGGGAAAAAAACTGTGTTGTTCATGAAGGGTTACATTTGCCAAATGCCAACAACCAGGTGATTTCTTAAGTAAAATCCTTGTTTTGTCACCTGGGGATTGTGAATACACCATGACAAATTGTTGTTACTTAATCTGTGTAGAGTTTTCATGTTCCTGGTAGTTTTAATATCAATACACAGGCTATTCAAGCCATCACCTTCACCTCCTAAACTTGACATAAACCCAGATGAACACAATGTCGCAGGTTCTCATAAGAATTGGATGTAAATGGGAACAACTTCTTATTGACTCCCATGTTAAAAAGTCGGCTTTTATTACCAAAACGAAAAGTATTTGCCGTCTGGTGTCAAGGGTCTTTTATAAATATTGTTTTATTTCCTATACCTATTTAATGACATCTGTCTGAATCTTGTTGCACAATGTTTGGGCTTGTGGTTTTTTTTCTTTTTGATTGGGAAGTGGAAGGAACAAACAGATTTAGACTTCACATTGTCCACCCAACAGCAGCTTTGGGAATTTGACAAGTTTGACTCACCCACTTTAGGCTTTAGTCCTTATAATGCAGAATTCAATGGGCTTGTGGAGCATGTGCATCCATTGTCTAAACTGCACGTCTATGATGAGACATGAACATTCTAAGTTGGCTTTATGAGGGTGAGTGTAAGAGCATGTGTGTCTCAGCATGTGTCCAAAAAAGCTCCTGCATTCTCCAAAACACAGTCAGAGGAGCCATGAACTCATGTTACCCTACTCAGGACAAAGCAAGTACAGAGAATCATCAAGAAACTAATCTTAAATATCCATCGCTGATTCTAGACTTGAAAAACTGGATTTTGTAATGTGGTCAAACAAAGATGAATTACTTATGCTATACAAAGCAGCATTGCTGCACCATATGTTTTGCTGTGCAGTTATCAGTGAACACACACCAACTAAAAAAAAAATATATATATATATATATATATATATATATATATGTATATGTATATATATATATATATATATATATATATATATATATATATATATATATATATATATATATATATATGTGTATATGTATATGTGTATATGTATATATGTATATGTATATATGTATATGTATATATGTATATGTATATATGTATATGTATATATGTATATGTATATATGTATATATATATATATATATATATATATATGTATATGTATATATATATATATATATATATATATGTATATGTATATATATATATATATATATATGTATATGTATATGTATATATATATGTATATGTATATATATATATATATATATATATGTATATGTATATATATATATATATATGTATATGTATATATGTATATATATATATATATATGTATATGTATATATGTATATATATATATATATATATATATATATATGTATGTATATATATATATATATATATATATGTATATATATATATATATATATATATATATATATATGTATATATATATATATATATATATATATATATATATATATATATATATATATATGTATATATATGTATATGTATATATATATATATATATATATGTATATATATATATATATGTATATATATGTATATGTATATATATATATATGTATATGTATATGTATATGTATATATATATATATATATATATATATATATATATATATATATATGTATATGTATATATATGTCTGCATGTTCAAACAGATTGGAAATAGCATAAAACACTTTAGTACTGAATGACCAACACAACATTCACATGCTGCTCTGAATACCTGTTAGGAATGCAAAATGACCTTTTCTTTAAGATTATCTCAGTAGGAACAATAAATTCAATTTCTGAACAGGTATAAAAAAGAAACATTACCACGTTTTACCACTTTTAACAATTGCCACTCTTTTTACTTATTTTGTCAGATTAAGAATAATGACTCAATTGAAATTCAGTTAAAAGTTGGGGGGAAAGGGAAAGTAAACAAATTTTGTCTGTACACTGGTGCAGGAGTTCATAAAAAAGTTATCTCATGGTTTATGTGTTTTTACCGCCTGCAGTGGGTACGGAAAGTATTCAGACAGGAGGCCCATGGTGACTCTGGATGAACTGCAGAGATCTACAGCCCAAGTGGGGGGAATCTGTCCATAGGACAACCATCAGTCGTGCACTGCACAAATCTTGACTTTATGGAAGAGTGACAAGAAGAAAGCTTTTGTTAAAAGAAAACCACAAGAAGTCCCTTTTGCAGTTTGCCATAAGCCAATATGATGTTGGCATCATCATCATGCTCTGGGGCTGCTTCTCTTCAGCAGGGACAGGGAATCGGGTTAGAGCTGGATGGACCCAAATACAGAGTAATATTGGAGGAAAACCTGTTGAAGTCTGTACAAGACTTGAGGCAGAGATTCACCTTCCAACAGGACAACCACCCTAAATATGAAGCCAAAGCTACAATGGAATGGCTTCAAATGAAACATATTCATGTGTTGGAATGGCCCAGTCAAAGTCCAGACCTAAATCAAATCAAGAATCTGTGGCAAGATCTGAAAACTGCTGTTCACAAGCAGACACACTCCATCTAATCTGACTCAGCTTGAATTATTTTGCAAGGAAGAATGGGCAAAGGTTTCACTCTCTAGATGTGCAAAGCTGGTAGAGACAAACCCCAAAAGACTTGCAGCTGTAACTGCAGAAAAAGGGGGTTCCACAAACTATTGACTCAGGGGGGCTGAATACTTTTGCACACTGCTCTTTTAGTTTTTTATTTGTAAAAAAAACCCCAAAACTATTGTATAATTTTCTTTCCACCTCACAACTTTATGTTGGTCTTTCACATAAAATTCCAATAAAATATATTTATGTTTATGGTCATAATGTGAGAAAATGTGGAGAAGTTCAATGGGTATGAATACTTTTGCAAGCCACTGTATGGACACACGTATACATCCTGAAGATCTGAAATCAGCCTGTAGGGGTGTTTGGTAAGAGCATTTTAACTGCCAATGCCTGCAGTGTGATTTGAATATCTTTCATTAGCATCTAAATATGCAATCAAATCCTTATGTCAATAATTTTGATTCACCCTTTACCATCAGATGTGCAAGGAACACACCTGACATTCATCTGTCAGAATATAACATTTGTTTTTTGATTCTAGGAAATATAGTAAATATATATGTACTTGTTTAATGTTTTCCTCATTTTATCATAATTCATTGACTGTAAAACTATTACACTGACTGTGCTGCTTAAGTCGATGAGAAATTCTGCAGAACTCTTCGTTAAAACATCCTTCGCATTCAAGACAGCTGTTGCAGCAACATACAACTGACAGTTTGTCTCCTTTATTATTTGCAGTATATTTCTTAAATAACCAAATACCGATGTTAAACAATATATACACAAAACATTTCTAGGATACTAACCTTTAAAATCTGCCCACCATCTGGGTACCTGCGCAGAATGTTTTTCAGGTAGTCAAGGAAAGGGGGCGCTGTGGGCCCAAAGGAAGTTCTAAAAGAATTAAGTACAAACGAAACGTTAAAAAAATATAAAGTTTGAAGATTGACAACAACAGCAAAAACACTTTTTATTTAGTCAACACCACGTGGCAATATTATTGTTCATTTGAAGATTTGTGTTAAGATTTGTGACTTGTAAAAATAGCATTTCCTGAACATAATCTACCTTCCCTTTAGCTTGAACTTCAATGTTTAGGACACAGAAACAATGGTACAAATACTAAAACAACTGAAACAATACTCACAGTACTTTGTAAATTCCTAAGGGGTTCATTTTTTTTTTTGTAAATAGCACCCTTCTTTGTCATGTCTGCACAGATTCAAAGTTACATTTATATTTCCGTGATGTATAATCTGCTATGTTGTTTGAAAATAAATACATTTCAGTAATAGTCCATGACTTTGAAGGTTTACAAGGTTGTTCCGTTGATAAATGAGGAAGGCAATGGGGCAACTCACCGGGATTTACTTCTCCGCTGACTCATTGTGTCACAGCTGCAATGAAAGCAGAATGTAGTTGGAGCCTCGTATACATTTGTGAACTTCCTTTTTATAGTTGGGAAGTCAGTTTGTGCAATACTTTTTCAAATGTCGCGAATAAAACAAGAGCAGAAATGAAAGAAAACAGGTTTAGAGATGGCACAAGATACAGTTACTGCTGGGTTACAGCTAGTAATGATGCAATAAATATGAATAATTTAGTTCATGCTTGGTCTTTAACGGGAAACATCTACGCTTTGAATCAATTTCAGCAAAATAATTCACATCAGATGTAAACATCAAAACATCCACATCAATAAATAAAAAGCTTTTATAGACAATAAGAAAAAAACGACAACAGTTAAAGCCCATGAAATAATAAAAAAGGGACAACATTGGTTGACTTTTGGCTGGATTAGATAAGGTGGGTCATCTCTCATTCAGCCTTACCTGAGTCATGTTGATGTAGTTGTCTCCGCTTCATCGAAACAAGTGAGCTCAGATCAGCCCGCCCTTCATATCCAATACAACCCGGCGCTTTTTTCTTTTTTTCAAAAAACATTTCCAGAGAAACGGAACTTAAGCATCATTGACGTGTGTTTCCTGGTCTCATTTCCAGTAAAGTTAGCCTCGAGTTGCATTTAAAAAGACTGCAAAAACAGGAGTCTAGCTACAAAACTGTGACTTTTACTCTTATTTGAATATGACTTTACCACTCGAAGATGAGCACGGAAATATTCTTCTGTGTTATATGGTGGCCCTCATTTTTAACATTTCCTTTTGATTTCAGGAATTTACTTCTGTTTTAAGAAATATTTATTTTATTATTTTTATTTATTTATTTTTAGTTTTTGGTTTCTGAAATGTAAGTTTAAAAAAAACATTTGTTTTAGTTATGTAATTGTTCTTGTGATTGTTAGTCATTATCCAATCATTTTTTATCTATTGTAGAAGGGTCCCCTGTTGCCTTTTAGTTTTGATTATACTAATTTTAGACAAAATAATAATAATAAAAAAACTCTTGTTTTCTAGGACATAGTTTCTGCAGAGTGGCACGAGTTCATCAGAAATTTCCTCTCTGAGTTGTAGATGGGACTGTTGGCACAGTCTCTCCTCGTGCTGGTGTTCTAGTTTCGTGCACACGCGCAAGCTTATAGCCCCAAGCTAGCATTAGTGGCGCCAAAATAATGTGTTGCACACAGTCAATGCCATTAAATGTCATTGACTCTATATTATACATTGAATATATTATAAAACTATATATTATTTGAAATGTATATTATACAGTCAATATATACAAATATGTGTGGGCAATGTGAATGTTGAAATTAAATTTCTATGATCAGTTTTTGTGCTTGGTTGCATGTAAATACATACAAATAATAGTGACTTGTGACCTTTAAAAAAACAGTAGGCAAGGTTGTTTTCTCAAAAAAAAAAAAACATGCATGAGAACTAAATGTACATTGTTTTTATTTATTGCTTCGGTTATTTGTTTGGAATAAGCTTTCAAGGTTTCATGTTCATCCTCTTATTTTCAGGTTCTTGGAAAATCTGGGTTTAGCAAATAACTGTCAGTGGTCCAACCTGAAACCAACTTCTCTGTGGCGTAAAGAACGAAACTTATCGAGGAGTGGGAGTCGCCCGCGTGAGTGAGGTTGTGGGAAAGCTCTAGAAAGAGGTCGTGAACTGTTCTTTTTTCTCTGTTTCTCTGTGAGTTGCACCGCCGCTCGCTAGATGCTGCTGTTCGGTTTCAGCCCTCAAAATGCTTCATCCCTATGAAAACAGAAGCGAAGAAATACGATTTCCCCGAGCCCCTTGAACGCAGCCAGTGTGGCGTTTTTGTGTTATTATGCACTATTTGGATGAACCGTCGCAGCATAGACTCGTCTTGTGGAGACAGACGGCGGTTTATGGCCATCTCCATTCGCTCGGTGCCTCTCGCACATCCTCGGCTTTGTTCGCGGCGAAGCGGGGCCTGACGTACTAACGGCAGCTGCTAAGTAAGCAGTGTGTTTCTTTTTCCCCCCCTAAAATATTCATCTTTAGGTTGAAACAGTTTCACACATCTAACGAGTATAGTCACAGTGCGAGGACGCAACATAGAGAGGAAATAGAAAGAGAAAAGACAATGAATACAAGAGGAAGGATTGCACTAGAGGACCATTGACTGTTATGAGAACTGGACTGACTTTTGGCAAAATTATTAAATAATTTGTAAGAAGCAGATAAATATATTTGGCTTCTACAGAAAAATGTATGGTCAGAAATAATCATTTAAAAAGACGTTTTTAATGTATGACTTCTAGTGATCAGACCCCTATTTTAATTTTATTTTTTGAAAATCTTATTTCATTGTTTTATTGTGGAGTTGATTATTCTGTTATGTCAAACTGTTTTATTCTTTGATTTTCTCTGACATCTTTGTATGTTACATTAGATACTAATACACGTCCTTAACTTTAGAAAATAAATCAATTTAAAAAACTTGCAGACAAATAGTAATAAAAAAATGAACTGGACTAAGCAACCTCTCTTTTCTCAGGCTTGTCAAAGATAGTACGTACTAGCTCTAAAAGCCAAAATGCCATTGATTTTAAATGACAAATAAACAGCTACTCTGAAATTATATTTGTCAGAATAAGCATTCGTGTTCTAGTCCCTGCTTTTAACATGTTCTTCCTAATCGTACATTTTTTTCATGTGTTCTTCTTTATTGCAAGTTATTCAAGTTATGAATTGACCAATCAGATGTCAGTGGTAGGGGTGAGGACGTCCAACAAGCTCACTCCTGATTGGTGAGAGTGCTTGCCATAAAACATTTACTCAGATTGACTCAGACTAATCACAGCTTACTGGCCTCATCTGGTTCCAACATAGCGACCTTCGTTTCACGTATAAAATGACGGCTAAATTGACTTAAGTTGGTTGGAACCAGAAATAAATAATTTTCTATGGGTGATGTCACACTCGCTCAGTCCAGTTCTCTTATACAGTCAATGGAGAGGACACAGAAGTGCTCTGCATCTTTGAACCAACATGATGTGTTTATATCCACTCTCAGATCCTCTGCGTGAGACGCTGTAGATGGCAGGATGCTGGATAAAACCAGTGAGAAGGTGCAGCAGTCTGGACTCTGCTCAGACTGTGGCTGCAGTTTCATCCCTGTTCCTGCCTCCACCACCTCAGATTCCTCTGAGCACCTGACAAGCAAAACAGACATTCCCTTAAAATGTCCATCCTGCCAGGCGGGTGGCGGTGGTTGCCCGCCTGGCGGTGGAAGCAGCAGCAGCAGCAGCCCCCCCAATGGACGGCGACCCCACAGGCGCATTCGCCTGGATCCGCACAGCTGTGGCCTGTGCTCCAAAACGTTCATCTCATCGGCCCACTTGGCTCTTCACCTGGCCTCACACAGCAAAGAGAGGAAGTTTCGATGTGGCATCTGCAGCAAATACTTCCATCAGTCCTCCCACCTGATGGCCCACAAGAAAATCCACAGTGGAGACCGGCCGTTTAAGTGCCCTGACTGTGGGAAGAGTTTTGGCCGGGCTTCACACCTAAAGACGCACCGCCGGCTCCACACGGGCGAGAAACCCTTTAAATGCACCTTCTGTGGCAAGTCCTTCACCCAGAAAGCCGGGCTTCTGGCACACGTCCGCTTGCACACTGAAGAGAAGATATACAAGTGCAAGAAGTGCGGCAAGGTGTTTCGCTCCTTGTCGCTGCTTCTCTCTCACAAAGCTGAGGAAGCCTCCGGAGAGGCCAAAGCCGCCCCCGCCCCTCCGCTCAGCCAACCCCAGGAGACGCAAAGCAGCACGGAGGATCTGAAGTGCGGGGTCTGCTGCCGCACCTTTGTGCGCTCCTCGTACATCCGGCTGCGCGTGCGCCTGAAAAAAGGACAGCGGCCTTACCACTGCAAAGTTTGCAACAAGACTTTTGTCAAGCTGGATACGTTTGTGAACCACTGTGACAAACACCTGAGGCAGAAAAAGGAGAAAAACAAGGACATGAAAGGGAAAGTCGTCAAACCTCCCCTCTTTGTCCCGCTCTCCCAGCAACTTTCTCCTGAGGACTGCTCCTCTCAAGGTTTACCCTCTGAGGTCAGCACACGCTCCAAAAGCAAAACAAATATTTAGATCAAGACATATGTAGCCACAATGATGGGTCTCCCTGTGCCGCGGATAAAATAAAGGATTGTGTCAGGAAGAGCATCCGTTGTAAAGAAAAAAAAATCTTTGCCAAACTAAAATGCGTGAATCAGTGAAAGCTGTTTGCTATGGCGGGATTATGTCGAAAGGTGGAAAACAACACATGGAGATACAAAACAAAGACATTTCTGCAGCAGTTTCACACTACGGTGACCAGTTTTTCCAACAATGTCAAACATTCAACTTTGTTGATGAGACAAAAAAGACACAACTTAAAACCAAATGTACTTTTATTTAAACCAGGTCAAGATGGGTTTACAAATTGTTCCATGATTTCACAACACTGTGTTAGAGATGTCACAGGTACGACAATATTTTATAATATCTGGGAAAATATTTAAGTGAACAAAAAAAAAAGATAAATTCACTGACATTTTATGGATGATGTTTTATAAGCTAAATACTTCTCTCAAGTGTTTTCGATAATCAGAAACTTCCTGGTGTGTCCTTGGTTGACCCATGTTCTGAGCATATGATGATAACCAAGTGACCAAAAACTCAGATGTAGAAAACTGATAAAGATATTCAAACAGTGTGAAGTTCAGGTGATGGTCTTCATAAAATCACACTACATGACACTGTAAATAGTGGTTGTACAGCAGTAGATAAGGCTTGGTTGTAAAAAAAAAGCTTAAAAGTGTGCTGTAGTGTTTTTTGTAATAATAAAATGAAACTGAGTGGGCGCATTTTGTTCCTACAGTTGATTTTTGTCCGTATGAGCCGTATGTCCCACCAGAGGCTCCTCTGTGCAGTAGCATCACCTCCACATTGGGAAGCTCTTCTTCCCATCCTACAGGCAAAAAAAGCAAAGAAGTCAACTAGCCTGTGTAAAACATGCTACTGCAGGTTTTGTGAGTGTGTGCACCGTACCTGGGAACTGTCCGCCGCTTCTGTTTGTCCGTTGATGTTCCATTGTAGAGTGACGGTCATGTGGCGTCTCCAGATGGGGTTCCTGCGCAGGGTGATGGTTCCGGTGATGGAGTCTCCACAAAACACACTGACTGGCTTGTCCAGCATGAAAAGAGTCTGCTTCCAGTGGGTCGGCCTGATGCGACACAACAAATTTGGTGTAACTTACTGTACGTTAACTTTCAAATCATGAATGTTTGATTATTTTTGTTTTACTCAGAAGTGGGCCCAGTATTTAGCTCCACTGTTGCGCCTCCGGTTTCCAGGCTCTCAAAATGAACAGAGAACCAGGCTGTGAATCCATGGAACAGTCCAGACTTTTCCACAGAAAAATGAAACTCCCCTTTCATTTCCTGATAAGTGAAACTTAAGCCAATAAAAATGCAGTTATATCGTAGACTTTTATGTCATAATGAAACCTTTATTACCTCAAGGTCTTTCACTTGCAGAGCATACATGTTCATGCTGATCACGTCACATGGAGCAGCGAGACAGTCGTCAAACTCAATCAAGTGGCTGAATTTAGGCTTGTTGAAGAACTCTTTTTGTGCCAAAGGCCTGCAGAGAGGAAAATTCTTTTAAAGCACAAGAAAAAAAAGGAAAAGCAAAAAGCAAACTGCTCCCAGAGTTAAGATAACACCACTCAGCTCATGATTGTCTTCTGCTTCCCTGCATTATTGTACCATTTTGTGTTTGGAAAGAACATATGAGCAACTTATACTATCAGTATTTGTGGCTGGACAAGCAGCGAATCCTTCTACAACATTTACACAAGCAAAAGTGATCATAAAAAACTGTAAAAGACAATAAAATATAGTGTTAAATCTGAAATTTTAGATTTTTAGAAGTTATGTAGTGAGCTGGTGAGAAATTCAGACTGGCAAACAAGGAGATAAATAACGGCATTTGTGGTCTTCAAGCAATAGGTGAAGGAAATAACATATTTGGTTAATAAGACTATTTCAGAAAGTACTCCAGCTATAGTATATGATTACTAACAAAATTTGATCTAACAAGACTTTACCGTTTTCCCTCTTAGATATTCTGATGCTTTTTGAAATATTAGTCTGTCGTTTACATGTTCAAACCTTTAGTTTTAAAAATAAAGAGCAGTTCTTAAAGTAGATGTGACCAGGATGATGTTCCTGATGTGTTTTTAATTGTGGGAATTAAATGTATGGATCTCCTAATTATAACTATGAGAGCACGTTGTTTGAAGTCAACAGCAGATAGAAAACTCTTACTGAAGAGGTGTGAAGTCCAGTCCATAGGGATGCTCCCAGAAGGACATTTTCTCCGCATAGTAGCCACTGGCTTGACATGGAACCAGAGTGAGGGCTGCAGAGGAGGGCCACAAGACACCTCCATCTTTGAGCCAGCGGTCCCTGGCAACCAGAACCGACTCCACCATGAACTCAAACTAGAGCCAACAAAAGGGTCAAATCCAGAAAGAGTTGGTGCGGACACTAAGCATCAAGATTGGATGACTAAATACCACGTCTGCATCTTCACAGAAATCTCAGTATGTACTTTGACAGCACCAAAGGTGTCCACTTTACCAGGAGGCAGGTCCCCATCCACTCAGACACCAGGACGTCCACCTGTTCCGGCAGCTCGAGTTCCTCGGCTCGTCCTTTCATCACCGTCACCACGTCCTCACAGCCATTCTGCTTCACCAGCTGTCCAGTGTAGTCTGCCATGGAGCTTGCCTCAACAGCATACACCTATAAAACGCACACAAAAGTACACAATAGCTTAAAACATGATGAAGCTGTTCATGCAATGTAGCAGTTTCCCACCAGCAGATGGGAGCAGTACCACAAATATCTCATGACATTTGTTTTTAAAGATGTTTTTTTGACATATTTCAGTGTTTAGTTTAAGATTTTAAAGTTTCAAATAGGAGTTTAGGATAGAATGACTTTAGTAATGTTCTCATTTTATTTGTGCACATATTTTATGATAACTTTGTACTTCTTTGAAATGAATTTAGATAAAAACTAACAAAACAAATGCTCGTCCATTATTTTGAATTGTATGAAATTTGAACAAGCAAAAACCTTGTCTTACCTACAGTGTAGTAAGAAATTGTTTACTTTATAGACCCACTCCAATGGAAATCGTGTTGTTGGTGTTTTTAACATGTTCTTGTAGCATTTGCTCATGATGGAGGACATATATGAAAGAATTTCAGATTCAAACAGTGTTTCTGATTATTTCTTTATTCAAAGCATGTTGAATCAGGAGCAAATGATAAAGCTCGGGTTTGTGGCGTAGCACCTGCCATGGGCAGACCAAAGTCTCCTTTCTTCTTTGCTCCATTTCTAAGCTAAGCTAAGTCAGCTTGGGCTTGTGAGATGCTGGTTGCTAGTGAGAGTGTAAACAAAGGAATGCCGGGAAATTAGCGCGGCTAACTTCTGCGCCAACAGTATTGCCCACAACCCAAAAAGGGAATTTCTCATGAGCTCCTGCAGCTCCGCAGAAAATGACACAGGCTTTTTGAGTTTGGCAAAAAACAGCATAATCATAATGGCGGTTATTAACAATATTATTATTAATTTAGGCTACCGGACAGCATTTTAAAATGTAGTTGGAGTGGGATTTTAATATGCTAATAATAATATATCAAGTTATAGCCTACCGTACCAGATACTACAAAGCTTTTGCACTTATTTCTTTATTTGCAATTGCAGAAGATTGTGTATTATATGAACACAAAAACAGTATTTGGTGTATATAATGAATAGTATTTCAGAGTGAAGTGTTATGGAGTCCATACAGTGGGGATCAAAAATTTGGGCACCCCAGGTAAAATGTTGTGCATAAAGAACACAAGGAAAGATGAGAAAGTTTCCTAAAGGCATCAGTTTACACATGAAACATTCTTTCAATATGTTAAAAAAAAGGTTTTATTTCCATCATTTACCCTTTCAAAATAAAAGATAAACAAAATAATGGTGTGTTCAAAAGTTTGGGCACCCTGCAGAGTTTATTGTATGCATCACACCATTTGGGAAAGCTGAAACCTGACAGTGTCATGGATTGTTCACAATCATTGTTTGCACAGGTCAGGTGATTTTAATCTCAAAGAATTTAAATTACAATTAAATAAAACAAAGAAACTGAAAATAGTTGATGGTCACAAAGCAGGAGGAGGCTATAAGAAGATAATAAAGTGTTTTCAGATGCAAATATCCTCTGTTTAGAATGTCATTAAGAAATGGCAGTCAACAGGAACAGTGGAAGTTAAAGCGAGATCTGGAAGACCAAGAAAAATCTCAGACGGAGCAGCTCGCAGGATTGTGAGAAAAACAAGTCAAAACCCCACGTCTGACTGCACCATCCCTCCAGAAAGACCTGCAGACTCTGGAGTTGTGGTAAACCTTTCTACTATCAAGAGATACTTGTACAAATATGGTCTTCATGGAAGAATCATCAGAAGAAAACCTCTACATCATCACCACAAAATTCAACATTTGATGTTCACAAATGAACATGTAAACAAGCCTGATGCATTTTGGAAAAAAGTTATGTGGACCAAAGAGGTTAAAATGAAACTGTTTGGGCACAAAGAGCAAAAGTACATTAGGAGAAGAAAGGGTCCAGAGTTTAATGAAAACGACCTCTGTCCAACTGTGCATGGGGGTGGATCAATCATGCTTTGGGCTTGTATTGCAGCCAGCAGCACAGGAAATGTTTCACAAGTAGAAGAAAGAATGGATTCCACAAAACTTCAGCAAATGTTGGACACTAACTTGATGCCATCTGTAAAGAAGTTGAAGAAAGTATGGCTTCTACAAATGGATTATGATCCTAAACACACCTCCAAATCCATGCTGTCTTACATTAAGAGGCATAAACTGAAGGTTTTGCAGTGGCCTTTCCAATCACCTGACCTCAACATCATTGAAAATCTATGGATAGACCTGAAAAGAGCAGTGCGTAACAGACATCCCAGAAATCTCAAAGAACTGGAAGACTTTTGGAAAGAAGAATGGATGAAGATACTTCAAACAAGAAATGAGACTCTTGACTGGCTACATAAAGCGTTTACAAGCTGTGATACTTGCCAAGTGGGGCAGTACAAGGTACCAACTCTGCAGGGTACCCAAACTTTTGCACACGCCATTATTTTTTTTCTGTTATTTTGAAAGGGTAAATGATGGAAATAAAGCCTAGTTTTGTTTTTTTTTTACATATTAAAAGGACGTCTCATCTGTAAACTGATGCCTTTAGAAGATTTTTCAATCTTTCCTTGGGTTCTTTATGCACAATAAAATAACATTTTACTTGGGGTGCTCAAACTTTAATCCCCCGCTGTATGTCTCTGACTGTATGAGACATTACTGCTGAGGGTTTCGCCAGCTGAGCACAGAACATGCTGATGATGCCCGTCCCACATCCGAGGTCCATTACGACCTTGTTCCTGAGGGAGGTGCTGTTACTGAGAATGACCCGTCTGTATGTTTCAGTGCGGCTTCTGTCCGACAGCATCTCCAGGTGAAGCTTCTGAAACACATTAAATAAGTGGATTAAATAAAGATGTGCAGGTCAGACCTTTTACTAAGTTATGTGTGTTGTTTTGATTTTACTGATTATTGTTTGTCTCTGCTTTTAGTTCAACTGACAAAGAAACCAGCAAGATAAGTAATTTTGAGTATATTTGATTGACAATTTTTCCATTTTTTTTAGGGAAGAAAGCTGTGTTTAAAAATCCATCATATCAGTTGCCTTTTCTGCCTGCTAGATAGAGTATGTCTCAGCTGGGGTTTGTTTGGAAAGGCAATACTTGACTAATTATTGCAAGATCAATTTTTCTCTCTGAGCAATAGCAGCATAGTTGTACAAACCATTGTTTAGTCTGATTGCAGTCTCTGTAAAGGTTTAGGTTGCCTCTGGACTTTATTTGTGGCATGAGCTGTTTTTATTGAGTTGGATTAAGAACCCAAATAGTCAGAAATTACAAGATGCAAGAACAAGAAATAGGGGAGAGGTTTAGCTGAAAATGCTTATATATGAATAATATATTCATTGAATTTGTGTAAACAAAAACATTTTTCATATATTCAGTATAAAATCTAAATAATATAAAGATATTACATTAAAAGCAGGAAGATTAATAATTTAGATTACTTGTCTCCTCGTATTTATTTGTTTAACCCAGGGGTCTGCAACCTTTAAGAGACATTCGGGTTGATTTCTCAAAAACAACCTAGTAGGAGCCAAAGTTTTGCACAAAGTCTTATCGTTACTGTTATGATAAATATTAATCAACTGGTGTTTTTTGGCATAAATAAAACACGAATAGAAAATAGTATTTTTTCCAAAATACGAAATCGTTTACAACTTCAGATATATTTGTATGACTCCCTTTCAAAATAAAAGACCCCTGTGTGACAGAATTATCACAATTCAGCAAATGTAGTAATGTGTAATTTTATAAACATAAAAAGTAACTATAACGGTTGCAAAACATGTGCAATTGTCTAACCAGTGTCCCATAGCTTCCATAATATTCTTCATCCTGCCATGGGTCTTCTATGGAGTAAGCATCCTCTTCCTCATCGGCGGCGTCCGCGCGCAGGTAGCTGGCAGGAGCATAACCCGCTACCCCCTGCAGCTCCGCCCACCACCAGTCTGCAGAAGACTTGGCGAGGACCAGCAGCCTGTCTCCTGTGATGAAACTCAGCTGCAGGGCGAAAGCGGGAAAGTTATTCAGGTCTGCGGGCGCTCCGATGTGAGGCTGAAGCCCGCAGGCTCTCTAACCCAACCTGCTCAGAGCCGCTTCCTGTAAAGTCACACAGCGCGACCCACGCTTCAGGAGACGCGTCCTCCTCGTTCTCAGAGTCCATCATCAACAAACTTCTTTAGATGCATCAATGTAGGTCGCCTTCAGTTTAACTATAAAAAAATGTAACAGGAACTTGGGGGGGATGGAAAAAGATGGGTACGGTAACTCGGGGTGGCGTGCTGATAAACACTTCCTGGTGTGACGTCACAGAGCGAATTCACGGTTCCCGGAAATTCAAAATTTTTTGAACTAAAGTATATAAAGCTTTTAAAAACATATTATAAAAGTATAGTTTACGTGATGAAAAACGTTCACGGTTTTTTCCCTAATTTAATTGAATTGGAAAATGACATAAAAAAACCGTTTTATCATACTATTAATTGAGAAAATAAATCTGTGGACAATAAAGTTAAGAAATACTTAAGTTGTACTTCGATTTTCTATTTACCTTGAAGATGTAGGACTGCTTGATCTGAAACAAAAACATACTTTCTTCTTGTGTTTCATTGCATTCTTATAGTTTTTGTCATTAGTGTTAAATAGCCTTTAATTTATTATTAATAATTTTTAAGTGTATTTTTTGTTTTTTATTTTCAATCTGCTGTTTTTATCGGGCTATGCTATGGTAAGAAGGTACGTTTTTCATTTGTGGGATCAGTTTTATTCTATTCTAAAAACTTGTAGGTTTATGAAGCGTCTTGTGATCGTTTTAATTGCCACAGTTTTGTCCATTTCCAGTTTGTGTACACTCTACATTAACTATCAGAGTTCAAAAATAGGCTTATCATTTTTTAATACTGAAAAAAAAGGCTCCAATAGCAAAAAACACCAAAATTTATTAGTTAAAAAAAACTCATCCAAGGGTTTAAAGACAAAAAAAACAAACAACATGGAATGCAACACTTAGAAACCCCACATGATTCTCAGGTAAGGCTGATAGCACTTTATTTACCTAATATATCCAAAAATAAGACATTTTCCTCTGGTAATGCAGTCTTGGGTTTGTATTTTATTTTGCATTACAGTTCTGTTTTTTATGCCAACACGTTTACACATCTCTGATATGATACTTCAGCTGTCTTTTGACTTTGACATGAAAAAGGGCATGTGGAGCACGTCGTAAAGACGTCTCGCCTGCAAGGACAAAATGACATCCCATTAGATCCACAGATTTACAGTCTACAGTTTACATGTTAATATACTACCTATATTTCACCCACATAGAATGTCCACACTCAGAATGAAATAGTCCTAAGCCTTTTTCACTTTAAGCTGTCTTTTTAGACTCTTAAAACCACAGAAATTTTGCAATTGAAGGAAAATGTTGCAGCCCACAGAATGTACATTTCACATTCGGTCTTTGCTTCAATAGCCACTCTTGTTAACTTCAGTACTACTGAAGGGAGTAATTCATCTTTTACTGTCACTTATTACTTTGGGAGTCTAATAAAAAAAAAAAATGGTGCAATCGAATGTTTGTTTGCGTTTGTCATATGATTCCATATACACACAAGGACAAATTTTGTTGGTACCCTTTGGTAAATGAAAGAAAAGCTCACATTGGTCACAGAAATAACTTGAATCTGATAAAAGTAATAATAAATTAAAATTTTATGAAATTGAACCAATGAAAATCAGACATTGTTTTTCACCCATGCTTCAACAGAATTATTTACAAAAATAAAATCATGAAACAGGCCTGGAAAAAAATGATGGCACCCCTAACTTAATATTTTGTTACACAACCTTTTGAGACAATCACTGCAATCAAATGTCCTGTAACTGTCAATGAGACTTCTGCACCTGTTGACAGGTACTTTGGCCCACTCTTCATGAGCAAACTACTCCAGTTGTCTCAGGTTTGAAGGATTTCTAGACCGCATATTTCAGCTCGTTCCAAAGATGCTCAATAGAATTTGGGTCAGGGCCCATAGAAGGCCACTGTAGAATAGTCCAATATTTTCCTCTGATCCATTCGTGTTCTTACCTGTGTGCTTTGCGTCATGGTCCTGTTGCAAGACCCATGACCATCTCGGATTAACATATCACTTTGGTCACATTATTTTCCGTCTTTTCTAGGGGTACCATCATTTTTTCCAGGCCTGTTTAATGATTTTGTTTTTATAAATAATTCTGTTGAAGCATGGTTGAAAAGCAATGTCTGACCTTCATTTGTTAAATTCCATAGATTTTTTTATTTAACAGTACTTTTGTCAGATTCAAATGATTTCTGTGGCCATTAAGAGATTTTCTTTCATTTACCAAAGGGTACCAACAATTTTGTCCACATGTATATTATCTGTAATAATATGAATGAAGTAAAACTCTATGTAGGTTGATTTTTGTGTTAAGCTGGTTTTGACTTGTATGCATCTTAAAATGATTCATCAGTTGCTAATATAGAAGGAAAAAAAATCAAGTAAATGAAAGAGAATTTTATTCTTCCTCACTTTTTGCGGTCCAAGGCCAGGACAGAGAACCAATTCTTCCTTTGATGCACTGATGATGCCCTCCACAGACTGTGGAAAACACATCATATTTGTTAAATGACTGCACGTCGCAGTTTCTAAATGTATTGATATTGCGGCACATTGTACTAAAAACACAACATATAAACAAAACATTTTTTCCAGAAGACGGTGCCATTTTTTTCAGCAATTTGTTTAAAAAATGCCTCTATAAAGGAATGTTAAAAATGAATGGTACTTACAGAGAAAGTAGAAAGCAAAGTAATGGCATCTGTTTTGTTTATAGACTTCACAGTGGTCAGGCAATCTGTAACCTTTAAGTAAAGAAAGAAAATCTATCACAATGGCATTTCAATACTAAAAGACTGACAAACATATATTGAAGTAATAATGATACTGACAAGTCAGTACGTATGTACAATATTTTATGTGCCAGTGGAGCTTTAAAATTTAGAGTTTTATATAGAGAATATCTCAATTTTCCAAATAAAGTTGGATAAACCCTTCAAAACAGATGGAGTAGAAAAGTGAAAGCAAACACACTTTTGACAGATAGTCCTTCTCAACTTGCTCCTTTAAGAGATCAGCTGGTTTCTTTTCGTATGACTTGTACGTTTCCAGGTAACGGCCCGCTTCTTCTGGACTGTCAAATTAAAATATGAATGATGACAAAATAAAAAAGAGAAATTCAACATTTTTTGAGTTAAATGTTAAGCAAATTTCATGCAAACAATTTGTGTAGCCAGGGTACTTGTCAGGGTCTCAAAATTGAAAGGTCAACAATTACATCAATTTACACAAACTTGTGACTCCTTTTTAACGTCTTACCTCCAGGCTAAAATCAGAGTGCAGTCTGCCATCACACAAATCCGTGCCAGTTCCTTTAATGCATGATGAGGATCTTTCTGTAGAAGTTATTAAAGGAAAAAAAGTTTAAAATCAAGATGTGAAGTTAAAATAAGTGTATTTAATAAAAAAAAAAAAAAAAAAAAAAAACAGTGAATTCCTAAAGAACTACAGACCTTAAAGTATAATTTGCAGAAAAAAATAAAATAAATGTATATATTTGCATTAGACATAGCAAGTTTTAAAAGTAAATATTAAAGGATAGAGCAAAGATGTGGGCATTAAATAAACTAATAAGATAGATTCTAATTGCATTTTTTTTAAAAACCTTTTAAGTATATTTAAGACATAAACTGTATAATTTCTAATGTATATTTAAGATATAAAAACAGAGTATAAAGCCACTGTTACAAAACACTTATGCTTACCACATCTACTTGAACCAACAACACACGAAGGGTGAAGGAATTGCCAAGCTGCTTCAGACGGTCATGAATATAGTTTGGGTTGAGGTTGTGATACCTTAGACTTCACATGCAGAAAAAGAAATAAATAAAGGGGAACAAAGCAGGAGAGGTTGATCAAAATATACTTCTAAAATAAATTTCTTGCAAATAAAGTGTGTGACAACATCCTGCTCATAAGAATAGAACTTACCTGAGAAACAAAGCACATGTTGTCTGACCCAAGACATAATCTGGCACAACGTCTCCAAACTCCCACGGTACGCTCCTGACAAACTTCAGAATAGGATTTCCCCTCTGAATAAGTAGATCAGAAATTAATGGCGCACAGGGATGTCATGATCTTGCCTAAATAAACACAATAGCTCGTTAAATTAAGCACAACTTCACATACCTGCCGAGGACTAACTATAATACTGCTTCCAGATCCTACTGGTTTAGGGCCAGGGATGAGGCTTGGATCAGACTTTTGACAGGACTCATCACTAACTGGGCATTCTTCATTTCCTTTTATATCTCTGGGTGGAACATCAGTCTCTTTCACACAGCCCTGATCTGTGGTCATGATAGAAGAGGTGGAATGTGGCTCTCCATGCTTCAAACTATGATCTCCGGAGGGGACGTTCTTGGGCACAGTAACCGCACTGCTTTTACTCTGAACTATGTATTCTGCATAAGAGAGGGGCTGCTGCATCAACTTTGGCGGAGGATTTACAGAGGATCCTTCGGAGGCTGAAGGGTCCGGCTGTCCTTTGCATGTAGGCTGAAAATGGGGCTTTAGCTGGAAACAAATCATAACAAATTCAACAAACAAACCCCAACAGCGCACGCATTTTTATAAGAAAATGTACAATGTTAGTACGTAGGGTAAGCAAAAGCCACAGGTTCTTATGTCAGTTGGGTAAATATAGATAAACTAAATAATAATTACTCTTTTAAATAATTACTCTTCAATAATTGCCAATAGCATAACAAGCAGAAGTACAGACCAGCGTCCGTTCTTTAGTAAAAGCTGAATCATTAAGATTAATGTTAAATCTCTTCATATTTGTACCAAACTCGTCTAACTAAAATACGTTCCTCTTGAAAATTTAGCCTTTGTTTATCCCGAGCGGGCTAGATACTTCCGGATATAACTTTTAACAGAATAAAAGCGTAACTTCCGGTTTCGGTGTGGCGAGCTCGTATCGCTTTAATTCATAAAAAAGAGAAAGAAATCAAATTGGAGTTTTATTGATTCAATAAAAAAAAGTCCATGAAATTACACGAAAAAACCCTGATGGAGACTTCCGTGAGCCTCTATTTGCGTTGCCTACCACTGCAAAACCCAAACGAACTGACTGCTAATGTAAAAAAACACGCACGTTTTATTCAATAATATGCAGTTACAGAAACGTTTCTGTGCATTGCGTGTAATACTTTGTATTCAATAAAGCAGAAAAGTAGCATACGCCATATTAAGCCATGATATATAGAGAAAAAAAACGTTTTAGCGTTTTAACGTTTTAGCAAGTTTGTGGTGCGCCTGGTTTAACTAGTATGACGCAGCCCTTCAAAGCACCACTGATTAAAGCTAAAAATCATAACAACAAAGCATACTGAATCAACTTTTTTAAAAAGAAAAATGACGTTGCCAAGGAGATGGTGACGCCGCCATTCAAACCGCGAAGCATGGCATGTCGGGATACCTTTCTCCATCATGGCGGATCAGGACACAGGCTAACTGTTAGCACATTCTACGACTCCTTGTTTCGCACACCGAAGCAATTTCGGGTTATCTTTACAGGAACTGCAGCTATTCATCAAAATTTGGATAAGTATGTAATACAAAATTGCCAGTTATGATTATTAGAATGCTTAGATTTTTATTTATCGTAGTAACAGCCAAGTGCACTAGCTCCGAGCTCGACTAGCGGTAATGACCGAGCTGCTAGTGAAATAAGGCCGCAGCATGCAGGCAGCATTTTAGATTAATATTAGTGATACCTTAATCAGCGAGTTAACTATATTGTAGAAGTATAAGTGGTTGGTGTAAGTTTACTGCTAACATATTCATGCATTGAATTATTTAATAACAGTTAAAACAAGCTGTTACCGTGCATGAATCCATTTCATCCATAGAGGCCCGATAGTGGTCAGTGTTATCTAACGTGTTTACGTTACGTTGAAGTACTTTCTCGAATGGTTCTAGTTCCAGTGGTGCTGTTGGTAAACGTGGTGGTTGATACGGGGTAATTTGATGATTCTGCACATTACATCCTAATTCTAAGTGGAAACTAAAACGTATTTTCAAATTTAGACGTTAAACTCGCCGCCTCAGCGGTTAGCTTCACAATTGATTCACGAGGCAGCATCCGTTAGAAGGGTTAGCTGTGCGCACGGCAATAAGTGGTCCATCTTCTAAGATTAGCATCGAAAGAGATTTAAACATTGAGTATACATTTTATTTTACTTCATGTAAGATTTGATCCATTGTTTGGAGTCGTGCGTGTGTTGCAGTGGTTTCGTTTTAAAGTATTTAGCTTCATTTGTACCCTTGTGGTCAAATTAGGACTTCACTGTTGTGGACTTTCTTTAAACAGTTTTCTTATTTTATGTATGTGGAACTCTTTCAGTAATTTAAAACAACTCTATATGAATAATTTGATTTATTTTCTTAATTTTTACACTGCAAGATTTTCTGTTAATTATAAGATAAACAAGTTTAGTTTTGGCAATTGTAGTTAAAAAAAAAACTGTTTTCGGTCATATCTTTCCATTTCATGTATGTTATATCAACAAAAAAATACATTTAAGAATTTATGCAATTATTTGCGGATTTAATTTTAGTCTGAATACATTTGTGAGAATAAATATTAACATTTCTACAGCAAATTATGTATAAAAATCCAACATTATCATACTATTACTTGGGTTTTTGTATGCATTACTGCAGTACATGCTGTATTGCAAATTTCCATCCATCCACTGAATCCCTCTTGGGGTCATGGGGTTACTGGAGCCTGCCCCAGCTACTGTGGAATAACGCTGGATAAATCCTTTATGATCATCATCTAGTTTTTTTTTTTTTTTTTTCTCATAAAGAATTCCACAATACATTAACATAATACAATACAACATAAGTTAACACATCTTCCTTTCTGGAATAGAGCAGTGAGAAGAATGCAAATCTTATTTTATCTATGCTGCTAAATTGAAGCTTAAGAAGAAAAAAAGCTATCCACTCCAAATATGGGGAAACTTTCCAACGTGTAACAATATTGTTAGTGTTTTTTTATGCCCTACTGTAGTAATGTTATTGGTTTTATTTTGAGTGTGTGTGTTTTTAATTTGCAGTTAATTTGGTTTGTTTTTTTTAATATATTTTGACTGCAGAGGTAGATGACTATTGGGAGCACATTTTATAGAATGAATCATGTTAAAGAATTGCTTGATTTCCTGGTTCACCATACATTACAAATCATATCTCTTCAACTGGTTATTTTGGGGGATAGACTAAGCAATTCCAAAGCAAGTATAATAGTGCTTTAGGCATAGTGAAATAAATAAATTCAAAAACCCTTTTTTTGTTAGATGTCCACATGCTTTGTAGATTAAGGTCATTTGGAGTATAATTTAAGTTAAGATGACTTTTATGTAAATAAAACTTGCAATAAAATGGGAATGATGTATTAGTATTGATGATGTATTAGTTATTTGTTTTGCTTTTTGTTTATGTATCAGAAGTAAATATCATCACAATATCATCATAATATCCCACATTGCAAGTTTTTTTCATCTTGTGCAACCTAATTAAAACTTTTGCTTTCTATTTGCAGCATTCAGTGATTGAGACGGAAACCAGTAAGATCAAGAAGACCTTATCTGTAACAGCAGAACTGTCACCATGGAAAGTTCTGTTGATATCCCATCAGGTATGTGATGAGAATCACGTTTTTGTCCTTTGTCCTGTTTTTAAAACAGAAAACAGGTGCTGTTTTCATTGCTTCCATCACATATCAAACTTGGGAATGTTTTCAGTCAGGGCCATTGCAGCGTTAACACTAATCAAAAAACGTTGCCAAATGGTATCAACAACTTTAGATGGTATCGTGTTGTCATTAGGCTCTTGAATTATGCTGTTTCATGAACTGATTAAAGATCCACCCAGATGGAAAACGTGGTTTTTTTTAGCGTTTTTATGTTGATGGAGGACATATATAAAGAAAATTAAGCTGAAAATTGCCTTTCTGAGAATGTATTTATTCAAATTGTTGACGAGAGAAATGCCAGTTGATGAAGAAGAGCATATTTTTTTATGTAGACAAGACGATGGTCAGGCCACAAGTTCCCTTCTTGGAGTAACACTTAATTTTTTCCTTTATTTGTTAAAGGACATGAAAATATTTACAATAAATAAAGAAAACATTCACAAGAACCACAAAGTTGTAGTTACGGGGATCCCTAGAGAGCGCATTGCTTTCTAGCCTGTGAATTCAACTTGAATGAAAATGTAGAGCTAATGGCTCGCTAAAGCCAGTTTGGCCAAACTTTGTATATTTCATACTGACCTTTGGTTGGTTAGGCCTAACCATGTGACCATAATCACATGATTACACAACCCATGGAACAGATGTAACAGAAAGTAAAAGAAGTTAAAATAAATATGGCAAATAACATGGGTTAAACTCAACTTCTTACATGTCATAGAGATTATTTTAGATGTGTTGTGTAAATGATCAAACTATTAAGACGAACTTTTTGGATTAGTATTAGTGTGTGTCTGCTTCTTCAGTTAAAGACTTCCCAGAAACTATGTTTTTTTATTTTAACTTCAAGGTTTGTGATGCTTAGAACAACTTTTAACTGAGCTGGTCTATTAATATTCAAATCGATTGAATCCCAGACCTGCTCCCTGAGCTTACTGTCTGTCACTGTTGTATTTTCTTTTTTTGTTCAATGACAGGTACTTGTTCAGGTACTTGTCTCTTTCTCTATTTAATCTTTGTCTCACATTTAGGTTCCTCACAACAAAGACAACAGGACAAAACACACATTTGTATCATCTCATAAGATCACCATTCAAGTTTATTTATTAATGGTTTTTCAACATTTAGTGTTTATTTTTTGCAAAGACTGTGGCAAACAATAAAACATGAAATTAACGATACAAAGGGAAAATTATCATGTAATTTTCATGTATTTTAAGAGTAGAAAACAAAATGTAATGTCTAATATATTTTATCAGTTCAATAATGGAAATAATAGTTTCTCTGAATGAGGATAATTGGTCCTTTTTAAACTTAATTGTTGCTTAGCAGTTTTATAAATATTTCTTCAGTGGTTTTGTGGTCACTGATTTGTTTGAGCAACAGTATTCTACTCTCATGCTTAACAACTAATGCTTTTGTTGACCAATGCCTTGGAAAATCCTAAATATTGGGTTCTGTCCACAGGCGAGGATGACACACATGACAAAGATGATGTGAATGCCAAGGACGGCACTGAGCCCCCTCATAAGAAAAACAAGAAGCACAGAAAGCACAAGAGCAAAAAGAAAAAGAGGA
Organism: Oryzias celebensis; assembly: GCA_014656515.1. Taxonomy (NCBI): domain Eukaryota; kingdom Metazoa; phylum Chordata; class Actinopteri; order Beloniformes; family Adrianichthyidae; genus Oryzias; species Oryzias celebensis. The sequence continues at coordinate 16,511,667 of BNCR01000017.1, read as the reverse complement.
GGAGGAAAGGGGAGAAGGAGAGCAGCTCAGAATCTGGTGCCGAGTCAGATGCAGAACCTCCGCCTCCACCAAGACCCGTGAGGACTACTAGAGCCAGGTAAGTAGAACTGAGCTGCAAACTGTGTTTAAACAATCAAAGTTCAATCTTTTCCTGAAATAAATGTATATTTCTCCAGAAGTGTTTGGTGCATTCACATTTATAGCAAAATAATAATGAGAAAATGCATTTGATTTTAGTGCCAGATTGGCCGCAGCTGCAGGGGCTAAAGAACTTGGTGGACAGAATGAAGAAGGCAAAAAAGATGCATCTGCAGGTAATAAAAAGAAATGTGATGCAACAAATCCTATTCACATTCTAAGTAAATGCACAGTGCTTGTAACTTATTTAATCTGTCTCTTATTAGATTGTGTTAACACAGAGGGAGACACAAAGTCTAAAAAACATAAAAAGCAAGCTGCCAAAAAGAAGAAAAAGAAGAGAAAAAAAGAGGAAAAGCAAGGAAAGAAATCGCTGTCTCGTTCTCCATCTGATAGCAGCTCAGCTTCAGGTTCAGAATCTGACGGTGAGGGAGGTAAAGTGGTCGGGGATGGTAAACATTCCCCAGCTGCTGCAACTGACCCCCAAGAACTGCTGTCTAAAACTGCTTTGAAGGGCAAACATGAAGAGGAGAAGGCGGCTGACATTGTCACGCAAGAGCCTGAATTGCCTGAAGTAAAGGAGGAGATGACTGATATTGAAGTGTTTTCTGTTGGAGCAAAGGAAGGCAATGTCATCAAATCTGAAATGGTTGCAAGATCACCCTCTGAAGGTCACAATGAGATAATACATAGTGAAATCGTTAAAACTGAGGTGAGTCTTGGAGATGGGATTTTCAGTCATGCTCAAGAGTTACCTGATATCATCCCAAAACAAGAAAGCACCACTCAGAGAGAAGACCAGGCCATGAAAGATCAAGCCAGTTTAGTTCAAGAAACAAAGATAAAAGAGAGCGACTTCTCCAAGTCTCCATCCCCTTTAAAGGGTGTAGAAATAAAGAAGTCAGAATCAGGTCTAAGTCGGTCACCCTCACCAAGTTTAAGAGAACAGCAATCTGATGGACAGTCAGCCATTACAGTAAAGGAACCATCAGGAACCCCATCCAGGTCCACTTCAAAAGAGAGGCGGTCTCTAACCCCTCAGAAGAATCAACAGCTATCCCATTCTAAGTCTCGTTCTCCATCTCCTACATGCAAGGGAAAGTCTCAATCCCCACCTCTCAAATGTCAGAAGGGAGCCAGCCGTCGATCCCGATCTACCTCTCCGCCTGTCCCCTCAAAGAAAAAGGTGTCAAAGTCTCCAAGGAAGTCCAGGTCTCCTAAAAGACGCAAGAGCTCTCTGTCGGTTTCACCGAAGCGGCGCAGGAGCTCTTCTCCCAAAAGAAAGGCTTCACGTTCTCCTAAACGTGGAGGGCGCAGGTCTCCCTCTCTATCTCGCTCTCCTAGAAGACGGCGAAGATCGGAGTCACGCTCTCGCACAAGGCGCTCCAGGAGCCGCACCCCCAGGCGAGGTGGTGCAGCTGGTAGGCGCTCTCTGTCACGCTCTGTCACCAAACCTCGGCGTTCCCACTCTCGATCAAGGCGTGCTGGAGGAAGGCGTTCTAGAAGTCAGTCCTTATCGAGGCGCAGGAGGTCACCGCCCCCTAGATCCCGTCGCTCACGGTCACGATCAGTCCGTAGGAGTAGGCGATCTCGTTCACGTTCCATCGTAAAGTCAAGGCGCAGCCATCGCTCCACATCTCGGAATGTCCGCAAACGGACCAAATCCAGATCCCCTCCTCGACGGCGATCAAAGTCCCGATCACCAATCCGAAGGCGCTCCCGATCTCCAGCAAGAAGAAACCGTGCCTCACCAAGGTCTGCCAAACGTTCAAAGTCCCGCTCTTTAAGGCAATCTGGCAAAAGAAGGTCCAGATCTCCCAAAAAGAGCTTAAGGAGATCAAAGTCGAAATCTTTGTCGAAAGAAACAAAAAGATCTAAGTCCAGGTCCAGATCTGTATCAAGTGATGGAAGGTCTGAGAGCTCATCCTCTGTCAGGTCCATATCCTGTACCCCAGTTGAAAAGAAGAAGTCTCCTCCTCCCCCCACTGAGGAGAAGACACCTGAAATAAAAGCGGTTGAAGAAAACGGTGGAGTTTCAATTACAGAAGGTGAGAGCTTTTTATTTAGAGTTCGTTAGGTTGCCCAAACTGAGAGGATTTCCTTTACAAGTAGCATATAGTAATCTGGAGTGCTGTATTTCTCATTTATTGACCATGAATGAAAGTTTCAAAAAAGAAAATGTTTATAGTTATTTTTTTTGTGGTTTTTATGTTTTCTCAGGTGATGTGGCGCAAGTTCCCTCAGAAGCTGGCTTGGACCTGCAGGGTGGCATTTCCTCTGATAACTTGGAAGATCAGGCAAATCTTTGTAAAACCTTGCCAGCCCCCAGATCTAGATCTGCTTCCCGAGATCCAGAACCAGACCCACACCCTGACCCAGTTGGCCCAGAAGCCTCAGATGGTTCAGAAAGGTCAAACGAAGAGGAAGAATCTCCTGTTAAAACTGCATCAGGAAGCCAAAGAAGTTCCTCAGGTTCAGTGTCTCCAGATCGTCAGAAGAAGCAGCTGTCAAAGTCACCTTCGCCTGCTGACCGCAGGAAGCTGTCTCGGTCACCATCCAAAACTAGATCCAGGAAAAAGTCTTCCAGGTTTGAATCTTTATTTGGCAGTTGTTTCTTTGTTTTTAAGAATGATTATGAAACAATGTTGAAAATGGATGTATTGGCACAATACTTGAATTGAATGTTTCAGAAAACTTCAAACTATATTTTCAAGTAGTGTTGAAAAGTAAATCTATGAATAATCAATACATTTAAAAATGTGTATAAATAAAAAAAATATTACATTGAAATCATCTTCAGATTGATGAATATTTGTAAATATAACATTAAAATATGCACATTTATAGATGCATGAATATATTGAATGCAGTCCAAATGCTTACTGTTCCTGTAATGAGCTGATAGATGAAAGCGATTCATTGTAGTAACTTGTTTTTTCTTTTTCTTTATTCCCCTCAGGTCCAAATCTCTAGTAAAGAAAAGAGAATCTGTGTCTCCACCACAAAAGAAAAAGCGAAGGTCAAAATCTCGAAGTCCTGCTCGCAGACGCAGGTCAAAATCCCGCTCTGCCACACGGCGCAAGCGTTCACGGTCAAAGTCGAGAACAAGAAATCGGCGGTCGAAATCTCGTTCTGCGGCTCGCAAGAGGAGATCCCGTTCCCCAAATGCCAGAGGAAGGAGGAGGTCCAAGTCGACTGACAGAAGTAAACGATCTCGGAGCCGATCCGCAGGGCGAAGGAAACGATCATCAAGATCCGGAGACAGGGGCAGGCGTTCCCGGTCTCGTTCTGTAGATCGCAGACGGCGGTCCAGGTCCCGAGGCCGCGGGAGGCGGCCTGTGTTCCGAAGCCGCTCCTTTGACAGACGCGACAGATGGAAGAGGGAGCCAAGCCACTCTCCGGTCCTCATTCTCCGCAAACAGCGCCGCTCAGGGTCTCGAACGAGACGCAGCACTAGCAAGACTCCTCCTCGTCTCACTGATCTGGGTAAAACATCTAACAAGGAGCTCGTTTACATGCACACCAAATAGTCATCCATTTCTGGTTTCTTGAAATATCCTATAAATCAAGAAGGCAGTATAATCTATTGTCCTTAATCCAATGACAGCAAGTATCTGTTAATGAGATTCTGAGTTCAAATGTGGGGTTTCCCCCCCAAATTTGATATTTTTGGTACATAAGTGAAACTCAGGAGGACAGAGGTTACTTGAAACCCCAAAGTAGTGTTGCATAACTAAGACAGTTTCTTCATTTCATTGCAGAGTAAGAGGTTAGAGTTCGGAAAGAAAGAGGAATTTTGAAAGTTCCGCTATAAAGTACATAGTTCTCCAAAATAAATCGGATAACGTGTGAACCAGGGTTTTCTAATGGTTACATTTGCACTTTGCTCAAATCTGAGTGCAGTATTCATAATTATCCTATTTTTGGGTCATATAAGCAGGCTACAGTCGATATATGTGTTGCGTCATTTAGGATTTTCCTAAATCTTCTTTTTTTTCCTTTATTTCAGATATGCTAGATGTCATTCACGTTATGACTCCTGAATTTCCTACTGTCTTCTCTCTTTTGTTCAGATAAAGACCAGCTACTCGAGATAGCCAAGGCTAATGCAGCTGCCATGTGTGCTAAGGCGGGGGTTCCCATCCCAGAGAACCTACGACCTAAAGCCATCCTTCAACTCCCCCTGCCCACTCCATCTCCCACCCCCATCTCCTTACCCTTACCGTTGCCTCTTCCAATGGGAATGGGAATGCCTAGCATGGGTCCAATGGGGTTACCCAGCATTCCAGGGATGCCTCCCATGTCAAACATGACCATGAGTGCTGCTGTGGCTAGTATGACTGCAGCCACTATGACGGCTGCCTTGACTAACATGGGTGCGCTGGCAGCCATGCCCCCCCTCGCCCCCCTTCCCTCCATCACCAATAAGCCTCCCCCTTGCCTTGCCCCCCCGACAGCGTCTTTAAATATGGACCACATTGAAGAAGCAAAGAGGAAGGTCACTCAGCAGGCTAACATACACACCATCAAAGAGCTCACTGAGGTAAGAGGGTGGTTTTTGTGGGACTCGTATAAAGTACCCCAGAAGTAAGCATAAAATGTCTCCTTCAAAATAAAATGACCATAAATATCCAGTTGCAATTTATGTCCCCAAAAGTGATAATGGACAGTCATTTTGCATTAACTAGCAAATTTGAGAAGTTCTAATTTAGAATAATGTACAAATCAAACAGAACAAGCAGAACAGTTCTGTCTTAACTGCTTTTACTCTTTCAGTTTCTATTAATCCACATGAATTTAAGCGGGATCAAGCGTGTGCTTTAACACATTTCAAGTTTTTGATGTCTACAACCAAAGATAAAAAAAAAATTAAACAATTCATATATATAAAACATTTTAAGGTGTGTGTCTTTGAAATAACTTATTTGGAGCAAAGTTTGCTTTAAAGTTTAAACATTTTTCTGAAGTCATTTAGTCTTGGCTTCAGTAGATTTGATTTGTTGATGTAAATTCATCTTAATGACACTTCAGATTTTAAGACTGACAGATGAAAATTCATTCTTTTGCTGTTGTAAACATTATCCTATGGTGGAGAACTCGTATAAAGAAAATTAAGCTTAGAATAGCATATCTGAGTTAAACATTTTTTTGGGGTAATTTTGCCAATAACTGGCATTATCATAAATAAAAGACCACTGGGAGCGCTTTTAAAATCGACTGGAGTGGGACTAACCTTTTTCATTACAGTGGGACAAATGTTTCATAAACAGGATGATATAGTTTTTTGTTTTTTTCCCCCTGTTTTTGTTGCAGAAATGCAAAATGATTTCAAACAGCAAGGAGGAGATGGCAATTGCTAAACCCCATGTCTCAGATGACGAAAGCTAAGGATTTCAGGTAAATCATTAAAAATTTGCTTTATTACTTGAAAAAAGTTTCTGCTAGTATTTTATTGATAATTTGTTGTGTAAGGTATAAACCTTTTTTACAAAAATAATTCAGAATGTGTCATCTCCCTTTTTTAAAATTTCTTTAGTTTTTTTAGTGTTTTATTGGGTCTACATCTTAGTTTATTCACACTAGTGTTTTTTTGTCTTTGAAAATGTAAAAAAAAAAAAAAGTAAAGATCATTTTAACTTTATTAGCCTTTCCTCTTGACTCGCATGTCAAATTGTTGCAGTTGTGTACTTTATTAATTCCCCTTTCTTCACATTACTTAGCATTTATGATTAAGTCATTTGTTTGCATTTCATTTGGGTAAAAGCAATCTTGTTTTTATACATTTTAAATTATTGTTTTTCTCAAATCTTGTTTCACATATTGTAGTTCTTAGTTGTACGATAACATTTCTTTGTTTTTGTAGTTCAAAGAGATTTATCTTATTTAATATAATGTAATCCTTTATTTAGAGAATTATACATTTTTTAACAATTTTAATGATTTTTTGTCTGTGTAGTAAAATATATAGTGTTTGAGAATTATATTTGTTGTTGATAACTTTAGGACAGACTTTAACACATCTGTTTTACCCTTTCACAGCCCCTTTCCTCACAGGACCTGAATGAAGAAGAAAAACATTGTGCTCCTAAGAGGAGGAGCTGCTTTCCTATGGTTTTACCCTGGTAGCCTGATGACTACTCGGACTGTAGACTCACCCTAGTTGTTGCAGATCATTGTAGGAGCACCTGCAGCAGTCACTGCCCCCCCTCTGCTTCCCCATTTCCTTTGTGTTTTTGTATGTGTGTGTTTGAGACTCGCTGGCTTTCACATGTGATACCACTGAGTTTAACTGGACACACTGAAATGCGACCTATATGACTGTACAATGAGCCTGAATGCGTATGTGTGTGTAAATAGTGAGTTTTACCACCATCCCCACAGTGCTGCTCATCTAAGCAGTTGCAGTTATAAAGACTGAATAGGAAACAAACCAAACTAACTAGTTGTTTTGTATAAGTTCTACAAATCTCCAAATTTTGTTTTACTTTTGTGATTTCTTACAGGTTGTGTTTTTTGGAAACAGCGTCTTCTGTACTTCCTGTTTTATGTGTAGTCCCCGCTTTTATGAATGAGTAATGCAAATCCAGGTGGAGTTCATTTAGAGTACGTCCTGTAATTACTCGAATTAGGATCCTTGGTGTAAAAGAAACCGAATGCATGACTTTAATGTTTCGAGGGAACTGTACATTAATTTTTCGGCATTATTAGGTAAGTCTGGAAAACTGCTATGGCACCAAGCTAATCTTTGGTTCTTGTCTGGTTTGTCATTTGGGCTTTAAGGGGATCTGACTCTTTTGATTTAAACATTTTAGGTTTTACACAAATAGAGCACAGTTGTTATGATCTCATTACAGATGCTTATAAATACAATGTTTAAGAATTTGTTTTTTTTTAATTTGACATTTTTGAGTAAATTTAACAGAAACAGCAATATTTCTGTAGTGTTAAAGTTCTCCCTGCTAAAAGCCATTAACATGTCTCTGGAATTTAATGTATTAAGCACCAGTACTAGTAATCAATTAAAAAATACTGTATTTTACTAAGTTTTTGGCACCACAGAAAAACTAGTCGCATTTCCACATGGGGATGAGTTTTCAAACAGACTTTAAAACCGATCTGAGGGATGTCCTAAGCTGTCACTGTTAATGTTTTCACGATTAAACAATCAGTCTTTTTTTCATGATCGTCTTTTTGAGCTTATGACATCAGAGGCATGCAGATCGGAATCTCAGGAGTGATAAGAGATGAAAACACCTGAAGTTCAAAGGAAATGCCTAACAAACATACTTTATCTAACCTGCAGATCTAGTCAGTCTCTTCCTTCATGTGGGGATCCTTAAGCCTCTATCGTTTCAATTTGATAAGTCAAGAACAAAGACAAACTTGGTGCTCCTGAGACAGTCATAAGAGAAAAAAAACTTAGTTTCACTCAAATGTAATTTTTTTAAACCACTTTCTTTCCTTTTTGCTCTGTAGGGAATATATTTACAAATCTATCCTGCTTTTCCGGTTTCCCGCTGCTGGGTTTCTTAAACTGTAGAAGATTCTCTTGAAATATTTTGTCAAAATGTAATTCTATTTGCTCTGTTTTCCCGTTATAACTGTTCACTTGATTTTTGAGTTATGCTTCTGCTATTTTAATGACAGAAAAACAAAACAAATGCATTTTAGTTTTTTTTCAGGGATGGGGGGGTTGGTCATTTCAACATGACGTTGCTTGCTTTGTATATAAATGTGTTGACGATTATTAAAACCTTCGATCTCTATATTTATCCTGTGGTTCCTAAAGTCAGTTCCGTTTTCCACAGTTAAATTGCCACATAAAACATCTTGTAATGTGGGACATGGAGTAACTAGTTTCTTTTTTATTTAGGCTGTAAAAGATGAAGGTTGATCTTCACCACCTGTGGGCATGTACACAAATCAGAGTGAAAACAAGGTATTGATTCATTTAAGCATTATTATAGTGATATAAACGACCAGAAAAAATAATTTAGGTGCGTTTTTGTTTGTTCAAATTAGCAAAATCTTAGTGATAAAAAATATCAGCTCCCAGTTTGTGCAACAAATATTTGCATTTTAAAATTAATACACTATTAATTTGAAGCATTTAAAAACATTTTTCAATTGATAGAGATGCTTCTGGAGGTTTTTCCACCAGAAAGGGACATTGTAGATTTTTTTTCTAAGTTACACAGTTATGTTATGTATTTTTTACTTTTGAAATGATTGATATTTGGATTTGAGTGTAAAAAGCTGTTCCCAAGGTCACTTAATAGTTCTGTAGTGCCACCTAGTGGAGTTTTGCCATGTATCTTTTAAGGTTTTTTTTTTTTTACATCTTAAGCTTTCATAATGAAGAAACATTTGTTAAAAAAATTACATTTATATTTATTTTTCTCCATCTTGACAATTTCAACCTTCTTATGCTAACATGGTCTTTTTTATGCTGTCTTTGCAAAATCCTCTTAACATCTTCTTATATTAGTTCTTATGACAAAACCTTAATCAAACTCAGTCTTAACATTGACCATGGAAAGTTCACAAATGTGATGTTTAAAACAACCTCATTGGCTTTGTGTTGCACACTGAGGATCCAGAACTAAAACTGAAGTGTCTGTAGTGAATGGACTCAATTTATTAATTTTATTATCAGTGGGACATTGTTTGAAATAGAAGACAGAGCCTTTACAGTTTTAAAACCCTCATTTGACCTAATCTAAAATGAGTGGATAAGATCATGACACTGGATTTTTAGACATTATGACCTTTCACAAAATCATTTGGGATGAAATTTAGCTGTGAATGTCAAGCTTCTCTTGAAGTGATGCACTTTTCTTAATTTAATTTAACTTCTCAAAAACACAAATGTCAAGATAATAAGTGGTAGAACTTCAGAATCAATTATTATTTTTTCTTGAATTTTACGAGTAAAAAGAGAAAACTAGATAAAAACAGATTCATGTTGTGTTTGGTTTTGTCTTCCTTATACAGATACTTAAACTCATGAAAAAAAAGCATCAAAGTTTTTGTTTGATTGTTTTGCTTTCATATGACAAAAATTATAGTTTCTAAATGTTTTAACATAGTTCTCATTGACTCTGATTTTAACCCCATGATCCCTGAATATATTTCCATCAATAAATAAACTGAACTAAATTTGCATCACTAGGTGTTAAGGAGTTAATTATGACCAGGCATATTTTACTCATCAAAATATAAATTAATAGTCCTTATTGTATATTCACTCTTAATTTCTTTTTTTTAATGAGCTAAAAATCAGATCTGTTCTGTTCTGACTAACAAAACTTTTATTAACTGCTGGTACTTCCAATCAAAAGTATAGGAATAGTATTTAAACCAAGGAATTTTAATATTCTGTTTTAACTTGGTACAATAGAGTGTAAGTCATCTGCACACTGGAATGGTGGTTAACGCTCTGGTTCAAATCCCAGCTGGGTTTAATTCATGGAGAAGTTGCATGTTCTTTCCATGTATTTGAGGGGTAATTTCCACACACTTTTCTCTTACAATTCTAAAACCTGCTTCATAGGTTGATTAGTGACTCTAAATCTTTTCTTAGGATTGAATATGTGCTTGTGTCTGGATTCCTTCACTACTCCCTACTTAGTGGACTATATAGGGCGTTTACCATTTTGTAAAGGTGTACAGATTAAAAATTCTAAAATCCAGTGCCCTAGAAATTTCCCAGAAGTCTCTGGGAAAAACATTAATACTCAATAGATTGGTAAACATAGACCTCAATGCATTGCGTTTGAGCAATTTTTCATGTGAAAAAATGTATTTGATTTTGATGTATTTGACACAAGTTTTGATCTTCAAAACACAGTGGATTCACAAATAGTCCTAGTAAAATGTTCATATTTATTACATTTTTACTTCAAGAAATCAGTGACATTGTATTTGCTTTAAAAAAAGTAGTGAGCATGGTATTCAAATTGCTTTTAAAATCCAGGGCACTCGATAGTCCTACACTATGTAGTTTTTTAGAAGTTAGGGAGTAGGAAGGAAATTCATACATAGACTGTGTGGTTGTCTGTTAGTATCCCTTCAGTGGAATGGCTTACTTCACCCTTCAGTAGTTAGGATAGGCTCAAGCAACCTCCTTGACCTTGCACGGCACACAGCAGCAATAGAAGATGGATGGATACAGAGCACAAGAAAGTGCAGTGTCGGATTAAACTGCAAAAATAGGTCAGTAACACAGCTAAAAGAAAAAGCTTTAGCACAGGGTTCATGGTCAAATAGTTCACATTACTTTAGGTAAATATTGCCTCCAGCCAGAACATCTTGATATAAACATTTCTAAATGGTTTTGTTGACATTTTTGGTTGCACTCGAACTCTGAGATATTTTTTTCTTTTTTACCTTTCATCCGTTTTGGATCTCAGTCAGTTTAGTCATAATGAGCTAAAACTGAATATACAAGAGGCAAAGTAAGACACTTTACAACATTTATGACCTAAACGGAGTAATTTAGATTTAGATTCTGCATTTCTGGAAGTGCCTTATCTGCAGAGAACTCATGTAAAGAGGAAGCATTTCAAGTGATGTGACACATTGAAATGTGAAATTCATTAAATTATGGATGCAGCATCCTTGTAGTCCAAGGACAAGAGGGACAATCCTGTTTTCATCAGTGACAAATTTCAGAGCTGGTTTTCCCATGTATGTTATTTGATGAAGAAACAATTATTGTGAACAGATCGTGCTTGTGTGCCGTCAGCCAGGTAATGTCTACTTCAGAAATGGTCTAATTACTGAAAGACTAAAACAAGCTTTTTGCTTGTCCTACTGCCTGATATTTCTCTCTGTGGACAAGATCTGCCATGAAATTAAAAGTTTAGATGCAGTAAAAAGAAGGGTGAAAAAGGGATTTACTGAACAGTTAAATGATTACATTTCCTTTAGGAATAAAACAGTCTTTCAAACACATCAAATTGCCAGAATCAAAGGAAAGTTCTTTTAAAATTTACCATCTCTTTTGGGGAAATATGATCTAAAAAACTGAACTACAACGTTGTTTGCTTTTGTTCCTTTTTACTTTAATCATCAAAGAATATTAAAAATGTTTGAATAAAATAAGAAGAAAAAAAAGAACCATATTTAAAAAAGAGCTTTCAATGCCCAATTAAATTTGAAAGGTTGTGTTTAGTCCTCTTTCCCCCAAAACTTTCTCCAAAAGGATAACATTGTTTGTTTTCCAGACTGATCATAGCTGCTTCATTTTCAGACTGTAATTGCATCATTTAGTCAGTGTCCACAAGTGTGCCTGTTCACCCGCACAGCAGCCACGTCTGCATAGACAGATATGTATGTGGGTAACATACTGAAGAGCCAGTGAGTCATTGGATTTCGCAGATCAATGGCTGCCAGTCGATAAATGGCTGAGTGCTTTGCAACGACCACTCTGTCCAAACGCTCCTGCGCCTTCTGTCAAGCAGCTAGGAAAAGGAGGTCACATCCATGAATTTCCATTCTTACCCCCCTTTAATTTCTGATTCTCAAAGCAGCCCTTTCTGTTACATAAAAGTGCTTGACAGACCAGCCGTACACACACAAAGCGGGCTGGATAAGCAAATGTATTCAGCCTGTGGTGGAGCTCCGGATGAGAGTGGGTGTTGCTTCGCTTTAGCGTGAGGCAGACGGAGAAAAGGCAAAGCGAAAAAGAAGAGGAATAAGAAGCTCAGTGAGATAAAAGCTGATGAGTGAAAAAAAGGGAAGAACAAAAAGAAGACATGAATGGAAAGATGTTTCATTATGCTGAGTGAAGATTGGAGCATTTCTCAAACAATGTTGGGTGCATTTAGCAGCACTCACACGTGTCATTTGAACATAGCATGTCAGAGTCGCAACCATGACACAACTGTACAGAAGTGAAAGAGTCTGTTTCAACAATAACACTTTAACATGTTCGCATATATGTTGCATGAACGTGGAATATTTCATGAATGCGCTGGAAAGAAGCAACCACAACCCTTGATTTATGGATGAGTGAATTTACACCAGATAAATTATTCATTTGCAACTTGCAGAGGAAAAGTCCAGCTATTATTGTCACGAGCAACATTTAGGTCGAACGGAGATTCTGAATATGTATAAACCCACCCTTTTGCTAAGGATATTCAAATGATAGTAAATTGTCCAAAGGCATCTTGCAAGTTAATATTCATGGAGGATTCCAGCAGGAACATTCGAGGGACAGCATTTGAAAAACATCAATTTTAAACAGAATCCTGCAATTCTACAAGTGTAAAAACGGAATTAGTGTTTGAAAGTGAGCACCCACGATATTGTTCTGTTTTTCTCTGAGCAAGATGCGAGTTCGGATGAGGAAAACGAAGACGTACATGGATCTATTTGTCTGCCAGTGGATGCATCAGAATGGAGAGGAGGAGGGAGTTTGTGGCTTGCCATAGTAGCCTCAACATCACATCCACAAGCTTTTTCTAACTGCATTTTTGCACCTGCTCCTGATTCACCACAATTTGAATGAAGAAACACTCAGAAATGCAATTTTAAGCTCTGTTGTCTTTATTTATGTCCTCCACCATGAGACAAATGCCACAAGAATATCTTAAAAACACTTTCCGTTGGAGTGGTACTTAAGGAGCCATCTGCAGCCAACCTGTCATTTAACAGGAACCGGAGAAAATGAAAAATCTATTACTGTTTTAAACCCATATATAAGCTAAATAGCCTCTATAGGATGAAGAAGCCACGCAGATCTCATGGGCTAACTCACCATTCTTTATGTGTCTTACTGTCATGAAACTAAGGGAGGATGGGGGAAGGCTGCACTGTGATGTATGGTTCTGTAAGTGGGGTACAGAGAATAGCATTTTGTGTGTGTGTGTGTTCCAGCAAAGATCTATTGTCTTGTATTGTATTTCTGTGAAGCCAAACTGGGGGCCGTTGAGATCGGGCTGTTGGTTTTTTTTTTTTTTTTTTTTGGCTGTGTTCAACAAACAGCAGAGCTGTGTTTGTGTGTGTGCCCTCTATCTCCCTCTGTGACAGCAGAAACAATGAGTGAGTGTGTGTGGTGGTGTTTGTATGAAAGTTGTTTGTCTCAACATTGGAGGGAAAGCCAGTGGTGATGTCCAGAGAGATTGAGGCAGATCAAGGTTAAAGTGTCAGAGGGGTTCGGCTGTCATTGAACTCATCATGTCTCTAAGGATCACTTTAAGTAGAAATGTGTTTTTTTTTCTAGCAATCAGTGAATTGTAAATAGGTTTATTTGTTACCTGAGTCATGTTTCTTCATCTTTTCCCATGAGTAGGTTTTGCCAGATTCAGCCCTCCACTCGTCCCTGTACCCCTCAGTCGGTATAGATGTGCGTAACACGGACTTGTGGACGTTCCGGTCTGTTGCTTGTGTTAGGGTTCAGCGTGTCAGTTTCGAGAGCGTGTCATAGGCGCAGAACGGTGTGAGGTCGCGACACAACAAGGTGGAGTGATGCACCCGGGTGCTTGTCACTTCCACTGAAGCATGGTCTGGTGGATTGTTCTTGCTGGTGTGCACACGCAGAGCATTTGTTAACCGACATGCACCTCAGGAAAAACAACCTTCACAACGGCAAAACAGACCAAAAAAAATGGCTGCTTTAATCATATCAGTTTCTTTCTTGACGTTCTTCTACACATATAACAAAAGTCCATTCTGACTTGCAAATCTTCTGCACAATAATACAGAAAAATATCAGACTTAAACAAACAGTAAAGCAGTGTAGGAGTGGATCTCATGTGTTCTCCACTTCACATCCAGCCCACCTGCAACAGGCTGATCAAATATTGAAATCTGCAACCAGGGTATTCAAATATTTATATTTACCCTAGGGCAGTGAAGTACTCATATTAGTTGAGAGGTTTGCCAAGAGATCAGTAGCTAAACTGGAGCAATCCTCAATCGTAAACTGAATCTTTTTCACCCACTCTTTTACTCAGCTCGCAGACATGACAGGGCACATATTTCTTTTGCAGTGCATGAATTGTGCTTTGATTTTGAACCAAAACTTTATTTCTTGTTTTCTAAGATTACCACTTGGCTGACAATTTTAATTTCCCCAAATTGAGTCTAAATTTCATTAAAAACAGATCCAGAAAAATCAAGACGTGAAAGAGAAAATGAGATGAGAAGATGTGAGAAGCAGTGATAAGCCGGACTGGAGCTCGTCTAATGGGTCCACAGTGACTAAAGAGGCCGGCTACATCAATTCTTCTATTATTTGAACTTCATATCCCAACGATTTATCTTTTCCTCTTAATTTCCCACCCTAACATGACCTATTATTTCCAGCAAGAATTTGTTCTGCGCTGCCTCTGTCCATCGTCTCGTCCTGGGCGGATACATTTGCTTCAATAATCTCTCAAATGAAAATGTTCAGAACGGTCAATAAATACATTATGAGCGAAATAAGAAATCAAAACCATGGCTGGGTTTTTAAACCGTGAAACTGCAGCATACTGATTAGTTTAACAGTCGATCAGCATGTTTGCGATAGAAAAAAAGCCCTAAAGGTTTTGTTAGTTTATGTTTAGTTCCTTTTTATGTTTGTTTTTTTATCTTGTGGCTGACATCAGCACTTTCCTAAAGGTCAGTTCTAAAAAGAAAAGGTCAAATGGTTAATGATTGTGGAACTATAGAAGCGGGGAAAGCTTTGATCTCCTTTGACTGTTTCACTCTCAAGTGAGCAAAAGGGTTCAAATGCAAAAAAAGCTCAACTCAAACCTCAAAACTTGAACTGAAAGCAACAGAACCGGAAATGTTAAAACAAATCTCAATAATCTTAATCTTAATATAATCTTAATAATTTCTTGGACATAGTTTCTGCAGAGCAGCAGTAGTTCATCAGAAATTCGCCTCTTGAGTTGTCGGCGGGACTTACTTATTATTTACTTATTTATTTACACACGGTACCCTTACAACCCCAGACTAACATCAGCGGTGCAACAAAAAAGGCTCAGCAATAATGGAGCTCAGACGAGGAAAACAAAGACATTGTTGGATCTATGTGTCTGCAAGTGGATGATTCAGAATGGAGTGCAGCAGAGAGCTTGTGGCCCACTGACAGAAGCACCTATGTCGAAGCTACAAACTTTTTCTAATTGCATTGTTTTCATCTTCTCCTGATTTACACTGATTTGAGTAAAGAAATACTCAGAAATACGTTTTGAAGCCCAATGTTCTTCCATCATGAGAAAAAATCTACAGAAAAATGCTAAGAACACCAAAAACATAATTAAGTAGTCCTGTTGTTTTGTTACCTTTTATTAAAATTTTAAAATAAAGATTTTTTTTAAATATATGTGACATTTGTTTCAGAAAACAAAAAAGTATCACTAATACTCTATCTGAAAGCCCACTGACAAGTCAGAGGTGGTACAGAGTGTGAAAAACTTACCAATTGTGTCTCTGCTAACGGTGCAAGCTGTTAAACACTGACTCACTTTCATTAAAAACAAAAACATTTCTCTCTGCTGGTGTGCCAAGATGTTTACTTCTGCCTGCACTTGGTCGCATTTTCTTCATGACAGCCATTTTAAAGTAAAGTCACTCTTCCCTGACGTAGCAAGACAGCCAAGAAATGTAAGTTTTTGCCCGTCGCTGCATGCATTAATTATGGCTTTCATGCAAAATAGATTGGATCTGCAACTTCATTTAGTGGTCATGGAATTTGTGACTTGCATGGCTCTGCAGTCTATTCCTTTTTAACTGAATGGAGCCCACCCAAACCAAGAAATGAAAAATCTGTCAGTTTGTGACTTTATGCCCCTTAATTTAGAGGCTTGGATTGGAGGATATCACATTCCTTATCTCAGGGGCACTGCAGAGTTATGGCGGTTAATTATTATCAGACGAAAGCTGTGGAACAGGCAGCTTTGCAATTTTTAAGATCTTATATTTAAGTATGCAATGTATCAACTTCCAGTCTCAAAGTGACTTAAGCACAAACACATTGCTCATGGTCTGTGCAGCTTTATTTCCACATCCCCTTTGTGATTTTTGTTGTCATGCATATTCTTGTAGAGACAGGAAGTGTGACATGTCATTGCTTGGTTTTTCTGCAGGGCATGGTTGACACACTGGGGTTGTTTGCATTGTTTTACACTCTTGAGTGTTTGAATGGCAATGCTGAATTACTTTTGTTTTCTTGAAGCGCTCAGGCAACCTTGTCTTTGGTTTTGTTCACGGTCATTTGGCAGTAAGGATGTGTTAGCATGCATCATGCATGATGTACCTTGCGAGGACACGGGTTTCTATGTGTAATAGCATTGAGGGAGCTCATTGGCTGGAAAATTAAGTTCAGATGTTGCCAGAAATTCATTGTTATCCTATTTTATAACACTCCTCTATCATACAGTGGACCAAAGTTGGTTTTGATTTGCTGTAAATCCAAATCCAGTTGAGTGTGAACTGAAAGGCAGACTTTAAATGTGTCTCTAATATGAGACCATAAGATCCACAAGAGGAGATGTTTAGTCAAGGGCTTTTAATTTGAGAGCTTTTATCTCTATCTGGGAAAGAGTCTTTTTCTTTAGAGGCTGTTATCGACCTTCTTTGCCTCTTAAATGTGGTGCTTATTCACCAGCTGACAGCCTATGGTGAAAAGTCTGTAAGCTTCAGATTAATGTGGTTCATGTGGTAACACTGGAAATATCTGCTTCTAATGAGGATTTTTACCCTCTTGATTTGGGGATTTTTTCATTGTACAAAACCCTAACAATTTCAAGACCAACTTCAATGAAAATTGTGTTTTTAACACGTTTTTGTGGCCTTTTTCGAGCATGGAGGACATTTATAAATAAAATTAAGATTTAAAAACTGCATTTTTGAGTATTTTTTTTGTTCAATAGACTGTAAATCAGGAGCAGACAAAAAAAAGCTCAGTTGTTATGTACAAATTACAATCGACTGTTCGCAAGCTCCCTGCTCCACTCCGTTCTGATGCATCCACTTGTGGACGACTACATTTGTGTATGTCTTCGTTTCATTTATCTGAACTGGAATCTAGCTCTCAAAGGTATGGCTGGATAGCTCCCATATTGCTCGCCATTTTTGGTGCCCTGGTAATGTTAGTTTGGGGGTGTGGGGCTACTGGTAGAGAGTGTAAGCTAAAGGATGGTGAGAAATAAGGGCCTGCAACAGTCTACAGCTAAGAGGTGAATTTCTAATGAACTACTGCCACTCTGTAGAAACTATATCTTAAAAAGCAACACAGGTTTTTAGATTTTGCCTAAAAAGGCATAATCATCTCTAAAAGTCCACTGAGAATGCTTTTAAAATAGATAAAAAGATGTTCAGAGAGGGACTTCCAACTCAACTGGCACCATTGTCCTTTCTGCCTATAGCATTCCAGCAATTTATGCTTTCAATCAACATAATTTTGCTATGAAACTGTAATAATCATACTAATAGAATGTATAGCTACCATATGAGCTGCGGTGCATCACCATTAAAGCAGCAGAACTCCATTTTATAGTTTGCCCCACTAAACTGTCGTTAGGATCTGACTGATAAACTTCTGCATTTTCCCTAATGTTCGTTCAATTTTAATGCATGTGTGCATTAAAGAACCTGCTTAGGTAATATTTGCCAGAAATTACAAATCAGCCACACATGTCATAGTTCACATGGGTCTGTGACTTCATTTATGACAGAAATAAGTGGATGGCTGGAGCTGAAGTATAATGAGACAGTCTTGTAGGTAGAAATCCATTTTTTTTCTCTCCAGCTACTGGATGTGCTTCAAACCAAGTGCAGTAAGTCTAGAAATAGCATTTTGCAATAAACTTAATACTCCATGTATATGTTCTCTTTTTCTCTACAATGCATCATTAACACAGACATTTTTTTATACACCAGCAAGTAAGTGCTTGCTTATATCTAATGGTTTTCAAGAGTGATTGCCTTTCATTTCTCCCTTCATCATTTTGCAAAATGATGTTTATTGTGTCTTGCTAAGTCAGATTTATGCATCTTTGCTCTTGTTTCTAAAGTTTCTGCTTCTACCATGACATAGGTGCAGGTCATTTCTCCTTGTAAATGACTTTTTAATTGTGGTGCTACAGTTCTTCTCTTTCACCTTCTTTTTTTCATTGGAAATTGAGTTACCTGTCACTAGTTACATTCAAAAAAGGATTTAGACATTCATAATGTTAGGGTCTCATGAGATATGAAATAAACAATGAAGACTGGAGAGATTTCTTTAGTTTCACTTCATCAAAAACTGGTTTCTGTTCTAATTAATATGCAGTGTTGGATAAAGTACTTCTAAAAATTAATTGATTGCTTTACTTTAGTTACTGGATCACAACTGTAATTAAAGAACTTTACCTGTTACCAATTTGAAAAAGCAATTCACTACTCATTACTTTACTTTTTTTCACCCATATACACATTCAGAAGGGAAAAGCAACTTAGCACAAACAAGATCTTCTCTTGTCTTTCATTTAACAAAAATATTTTTAATCTCAATTGGACTTACCTGGTTCAATAAAAATAAGTAAATAAATAAAATAAAAAACTAGAATTTTAAAGTAATAACTTTGTGCAACGTATGAACAAGGTTCAAGACATAACCTGGCCTCATTTGAATTCAGACAACAGTGTAAAAAATGACACCAAAATAAGTTGCAACATATGTGGTCTATGCCACTGCTCAAAGTCAAATGGGGAACAC
This sequence comes from Oryzias celebensis, assembly GCA_014656515.1. Lineage (NCBI taxonomy): Eukaryota > Metazoa > Chordata > Actinopteri > Beloniformes > Adrianichthyidae > Oryzias > Oryzias celebensis. The sequence goes on along the minus strand of BNCR01000017.1, from coordinate 16,492,829 downwards.
ACTGTTACATCTATATTCATCTCTGTATTCATCTTTATCAAATCTCAAACTAAGCCAGTCTTTGGAAAACACAAAGAACTATTAAATGTTTTAATGCTCATTTTCAAAGACTTTATGTATTCCTTTACAATAAGTTGCATCAATCTCTCTCTCTATCCGTCTGTTTTTTGTGCACAGTTCTGCGCTGCTACAGTCAACAGAACTATCCACCCCAGGGTGACAGACAGGGTGAATTAATATAGAAAAAAACAGCTCCCAGGAAGGAGCCGGCTCTTGTCACTCACACCACAGAGCGGCTTTAGAATCGTTTCATTCATTGAAGCATCTCTTTTCATCTCATCTTTGAGCCAGTTTAGAAAGCACTGTGACTCCACTTAGTTTCATTTAACTGAGAGAAAATGTCAGAGCCTACAAAACCTAAGTAATGAAGTAACCATGGTTTCTATAGTCCAGCAATTGTAATTAATGACCAAAATTTGAACTGTAATTTGTTACATTACCCCAGTACTGCCAAAAGTAATTAAAGTACAGTAATTTGCTACTTTGTAACTGCTACTTTGCTACTTTTCACTTGATCAAATGTTACATTTTCTTGATTTTTCTTACTGTAAGAGTACACTTGAGCATCTAAACAAAATTCCAGAAAAAATAACCAGAAAACTGGTACAAAAAGTTCCAAATGCAGCCCGATGTGGAGTTCAACCTCCAACATCACGAATCATTTGCCTCTACGTTATTGAATAGTTGATGTAATTATGTAAACATTGCAATCTACATATTTAAAAATGTATTGATTGAGAGTTCATTCAGTTATTTTCAGCTACTGATGCTTCTTGAAAAAACGAAAGATTAAACCCCACAAATTTGCCCCCTGAAAAACCCTGCAAGAACATTTTATTCAACGTTTTCATAAACTGCATTGGCTTACATTTTTTTTTTGAAAAATAGTGGAAATCTGATAGTTAAACAGGTTTAATGTGTGATCATTGTGGTTGATTGAAAACCCTTGACTCAAGATTACAGTGAGGCAAACAAGCATTTGAACACCATGTGATTTTACAAGTTTCTACTTGTGTGTTACCAACAGTAACCTTGGAAACAGTGGTCCCAGCTCTTTTTAGGTCACTGACCAGCTCCTCCTGTGTAGTTCTGGGCTGATTCTTCAACTTTCTTAGGATCACTGAGATCCCACGAAGTGGGTGCTTGTATGGAGCCCCAGTACAAAGAAGATTGACAGTTGTGTCTAATATTTTCCCCAACAGAGGATCTTATTTCACCAAGCTGAATCGCCCTGTAGCTCTTTCCAGCCTTGTGGAGATCTACAATTTTGTCTCTGGTGTCTAAAAAAAAAGTTTAGATTTTATTTAGGTTTAAAGTTCAGTGTAATGATCATCAACCGGCAAAGGCCTGGATGCTAAATGTATTAAATTGGAGATGCACATAATGAATGTTTATACTCTGCATGTAATTTCAAAAGATACTACTTTTTACTTCTAACATTTCTTCACTGTGAAGTGATGTTACCCAATAAACTGTCAACTCTCTTTGATGTGGTTGGCTGCTTGCAAAACTAGTTTGCATAAAGCATTTTATTGATCATTAGAAATGGCGACAATGACAAAAACAAACTCAACATTTCTGTGTGGCTTACTTTCAATAAAAAAACGTAAAGAAAAGAAAGATCAAATCAACATTGTATTTTGGAATTAAGTTAAGAGTTTTAATTGATTGGAGTGTCATTTGTTAAATGCAGCTATTTTGGTTTGTTAAGGTTATTACATGCAACCCGTTTCCAGTTAACAATTTTGCTCAGGAGGAGAATGTGCAAGATGCAATGAGCCGTTTCATGCACTCACATATTGCATATTTTACATCTGGTTTGTTTGCACATCTCATCTCAGTGTGAGGATACATTTGGGTAATGTGCTGCTGCATGTGTTTGTGTATATGTTTGTGTGCTAGAATGAGTAAAAGGACCACAAAAAGAATGTAGAACGCCTGCTTTAAAGTTGATTTTTTTACTCAAATACGTTTGTGTGTCCCAGTACAAGAAAAACTGAATGAGTGAGACATGATCCCCATTTCTCTTTCTTGAGTTATCAGTGTTAGCATTTTGGCTTCTCTTGTTGATATCATTTTTAAGCAGTGACTGCTGCTTTTACACATGTATGGGTGTATGGGTGTACCATCCATTTCCCAATCAAGTCAGATTAAAGATGGCGGCTCGTCTTCAAAAGACCAGGTGGCATCGTTTTTAATCCTCGGAAAAGAAAAGAAAAACACTGATAGTTGCACTGTTTATGTCAATTGCTTTTTATTTTCCTCCACTTTATCTCAAACACATTTGCCAGACTGTTTATTTGTAGATGTCAAACGTAAGTATTCCTCTATATTCAAGTGATCACATAGTTGCTTCAGGATGAGGCAGCTGGCTTAAGGATTTGAGCGTTCTCTCTTCTTTGATACAGAAACATGTCGATCTGGATCTGGCATCACTACCCACTAGGCGCAGAGTAGATGTCTACAGGACATCTCTGACAACTTCACTTTGGTACTCTATTAGATGTCTACTAATAGTGTTCTGAAAGATTTCTACATATAGAGGTCTACTTTACATCTTATAGCAATCTAATATTGGGGTATTTTTGGATGTCTATTAGAGTACTTTTGTTTTAAAAGCATTTACTAGTTTAAAAAAATAAATACTGCAATTTTACACTCATCCATTCATCTTCAGAACCCACTAAATCCCTTTTGGGGTCACAGGAACCATGACACAATTAGCTGTGGGGAAAGTCGTCTGATAGATATGCAATAGACCTCAATTAATTTTTGTTTATTTTGAATTATGAATTCATAATGCATATAAAGGCTGTAAGCTTTGAAAGAACCATTTAGATATCTAATAGGTGTGTCTAGTGGGTACCTGGTAACAAAACACTTGAATGCAAAAAAAGCTACCTCATTCTGAACCACTGACTTTCTTTGAGAGCTGGTGTGACATCACCCATAGAAAATGGCTTCATTCCACCTCCAGCAAAATTAAGCCAATTCAGTCACCTTTTTATCGTGATATGGACATCACCATGTTGGAGCCGGTTGACTCAGTAAGCAGTTATTAGTCTGAGTGAGCGTTTCTATCGCAGCCACTCTCGCCAATCAGAGTGAGCTTGTTGAAAGTCCGCACTCTTACCACTGAAATCAAACATTTCAAGCGTATGACATGGGAGCCAGCAGGCACCTCATACTTTTATTGAACCATCTGATTGGTCAGTTTATTACTTTTATTACTGCGAGTGGAGATAAAAATATCATAAAGAAAATGAAGATGAGCAGGGACATGTTAAAAAACGCAGAAGAGCAAGAATGGTTATTCTAACAAATATAATGACAGAGTAATATTTATTTCTCAGTAGGCATCTATGGGATTTTGGCTTCTTGGAGCCTGCGAGCGGTTATCATATGAAGCCAATGTTCTTGACAAAAAAATGGAAACGGCATGAACTAAACGATAAAGTACAGCAGAATGTCGTTCTAACAAAATGGTCTCAGACATAATCTGTTTTTTAAGCTACATTAGATCACCAAGTCTTGCTTATTTGCACAACACAAATACACAAATACAGTGAAGCAAATAAATATTTGAACACCCTGTGTGAAGTTGTCCCACTTAGAAATCATGGAGGGGTCTGAAATGTTCATCTTCTGTGCATGTCCACTCGCAGACATACTCTAAAAAATCAGGAAATCATAATTTCAGGATTTTTTTAAAGATAATTTATTTGTTTGTTACTCCTGCAAATAAGTATTTCAACACCTGATAAAAATCACTGTTAATATTTGGTACAGTAGCCTTTGTTTGTGATTCCACAGGTCAAACGTTTACTGTAGTTTTCTCCAGGTTTGCACAGACTGCAGGAAAGACTCTGGTCCACTACTCCACACAGATCTTCTCTAGATCAGTCAGGTTTTTGGGCTGTTGCTGAGCAACACGGAGCTTGAGCTCACTCCAAAGATTTTTCTTTGAGTTTAGGTGTGGAGTCCAGAACCTTGATATGCTTCGTACGGAACCACTCCTTGGTTATCCTGGCTGAGATCTTCTGGATCATCCAAATGGTCACTGGTAAACTTAGGACGGGCCTGGATGGACATGTGTTGGTTTAAGTTGGGGAACCTTCTGTGCCATGTGCAACCAACTAACAGTCAAGAGATGGATTACAGCATGGAAAGGACATATATTCAAACAAAACTAAGGGCTAGCATCAGAAAGATCTAAATTCATCTGGAGCCAAGGAGTAAAGCGGTAATAATGAACAAAACCAACAGGCAAAACCAGTTCACAAACAGAAATTTGTAAGTAAAAAGCGCATACAAAAATGTTGTCAAATGGGGCCCTTATAGAAAAAACAAAATGGTTGCATGTGCACCTGATTCCCACCGTTTGTGTTACGATTTGCTGAGAATGTACCCGTCAAAGTGTCTTTATCTGTTACATTTTTACGTTTTTTTTCTTGTAATGTTCTTATTTTTAAGAAATTGCTTTCATTGTCATTTTTTATAATTCCTATATTTGAAGAATAGTTTTAATTTTGTCCTAATCAACCTTGTCAACCACTCTCAGAACCAATTTTTAAATTCACAGTTTAGAGTTGGACTTTTTCCCTTCCAAATTTTATATCTTTTTAAATTTCAAGTAACTTTCTTTTGTCATGATCAGGCTCCAAATGTCAATATTCTTTTTTGTATTAATAATATACAGTGGATACTGCATATTCTTTAAATGTGGCTCATCGGATTATATTTTTTTCCAACGTGAGAAGAGGCAAAGGTGATTGTTACAGCACCTCCTTTCTCTGTTTCTATCTCTGTTTCTATCTCTATCACTGGCAGTCATGTTGAAGCTCGCTTGGCCTTGTCAATCCTGCCCATTTTAGTGTGTCGTTATTAATAGAATTGTTCTCTAATTTCATTCTCTCTCATACACATGCACACAAAAACCCAGACACACACACACACACACCCCTCACACACATACACAATCGTAGTGGGTTTAATCACTTAATCAGTAATAGAAGTGCAGTGCGGTTAATTAAGGACAATCACCCATGGGCTCCTGCCTTAGATGAGGGAGGGGTGTGTGTGGGTTGTTTGTCTGTTGTATTTGTTTTTTTTTTGTTACCTCATCTGAAATGTTTGTGGTTTACTTTCCCACTTTGTCCAACCTAATGGCTTATAAAATGACCACAGACCAGCTCTCACATTAATAGATTAGAATACATTTGTTTCATTCACACCACAATTTTTATTTGATGTAAAATTCACTGAATTTTGTTTTAGCAGCAGTTTTACAAATCCATGACCTTTTTCCAAATTTATCCAGTATTTTTTAAAGAGTTTTTTTTAATTGTTACTGCACACAATTAATGATTAAAATAAAAGAAAATAAAAGAAAATAAAAGAAAATAAAATAAAAATAAAACTATGGTACATTTTCCTTTGTGATGAAAGTCCTTTAGAGCTTTCATCCCTGGTCTCACAACTTTAAAATTTCATATTCACCTTATCTGCATCAGATAAAACAAGGATAATAGACTTCGTTTTTTTTTTTTTTTTTTTATGTTTGGGGGAATTTAGCTCCTTCTTCAAGAAAGCTATGGATAATGGTAGATGGATGACACAAAAGTGCAATTCTCATTTTATAAAATCTTTATTCTGCTAATACAAAACAATTATCACCACAGGCAGTTTGGCACCTCAAGCATAAATGGCACCCTGGGAAATTCCACCCACATGGCATCTCACAAAACAATTTACCTTGGAATATGAATTCAAGTGTAACATCCTTTGAACTTTTATAAACAAGCAAATTCTGTGGGTATGAACAAGGACCACAATGGAAAGATAAAACTTTAAAAACCAAACAAACACAAACATATCTTTTGCTAACATTTGTATTTTAGAATATCTTTTGTTTTGTTTTTGTGTGCTCTGTTGTGCTGGGAGATTGCAGCTATGAGGGTTGCTGGAGCCTATCCCAGCTACTTCTGGGAAAAAGCAGGGTTCCAGTGGACCTTTGGTTGATCCATTGCAGGGCTACACAACACACAAACCCATGTGGCACAGAGATAACATGTTAATGCCACATAGAAAACATGCTTGATTACAAAGGAGGTTTAACTTTTTTAATTTACATGAAGTGTGGGTTGTATTTCTGAATATATTCTTCAATAAATGTCATAAAAAAATGCATGTATCACGTCGTCAGCCATGATTATTTTGTTGTGACATAAAGATCACAGCAACAGTTTAAAGGCTAGTATGTGCATAGAAAGAATGATTTATGGAAAGAGAAACAGAGAGATGAAAACTGAAGTTTAGTATCACCTGCATAGAGGGGATGCTATTTACTTTGAATGCTCACATTCTGCAGAAAGAACAGGAATCAAGTGACATTAATTCTAGACCTATAATTGATTTTGCCCTAAAGCCTTGGTCAGACTAAACCCATTTTTACCCCAAAACTTGTAAACAAGCACGACCAAAGCTTACAGCTGGGCAGCTGAGCACATCCACATATAGTACACACACGCACACCCACACACGCACACGCACACACATAATGAAATGCATTAAATTGAGGTCAGCTGCCAGCAACATCAATCATTTGGCGTCTTCTCCACATAAGAACCCCTGAACAAAAACTTGTAAGATAAAAGCATTATTATTTGATAACACCTTTCCTCCATTTCTTATTTTTATTACCTGCCTTTCTATCCTTTTTCATGCTTTACCTCTCAAACTGGCACAACAATCCAGTTTGATCTATAGTATCATGTAAAGTGGAGCATATTGGAACAGTCAGTGTTTTTTCTGATAATATTTTGTTAAAATGAAATGTGAAATAATGAAGTTTGAGTCTCTCTAGACATAGATGTGTATATAATCAGTTTTGATTTTACAAACTTTGAGTCTTGCAAAGGTAAAACAAATCATTCCAAATAGTTGTGAGTCCCACAGGTCAATAAAAAAGGTCAGTTTTAAAGGGTTCTAACCATTTTGACCCTGGTAGTTTTTTTGTTTTTGTGAAATTATTTTATTTCTACATGCAACGTAAATTAATGTAAGCATCCCAAATAAAGGTAAGGTGTTCAAAAAAGATGAATTAATTTTTTTGTTCTTTGCTTAACAACACTTGGGAGATAGTTGTGAAAAAAAGAAATTTTCCTAAAGGGAGTAATAGTTTCATCCTTAAGTGTATGTTGTGCAAAAAGGCAATCCATCACATAACTGTAAGGTGTAAGATGCTAGCAGAAAAGGTATTCATGGAGCGCCACAACGAAGTGACTGGAATAGTGTAGAGAAACATGTGCAGAAACACCCTTAAAAGTGGTAGAGAATGAGAGAGCAAAGATCCTGTGGGACTTCCTGATCCAGACTGACAGGATGGTAATGACGAACCAACCAGACATTGTAGTGGTTGACAAAGAACAGAGTTAAGCCGTTGTTGTGTATGTATCAATACTAAGCGATGGTAATGTAAGAAGAAGGAACATGAGAAACTGGAGAAATACCAGGGACTCAGAGAGCAACGGAAAAAGCTTGGAAGGTGTGGGTGACAGAGGTGCGGGTGGTGATCTTGAGATTGTCACCCCCAAACTCAACAAGTGGCTACATCAGATCCAGATCCAGATCCAGGAAAGACTCGGACATCCAAGTTCAAAAAGCGCAGTGCTAGGAACAGATAAGTTACTGCACTGAACCCTGAAGCTCCAAGGTCTCTAGTGGAGGACTCAAACTTAGATGAGAACCAGCCCGCTGACGGTGAGAAGATATGACACCGGAGCACACAAAACCTTATTTCCACTGAGTGATATGGTCCGGTCTGGTTTAGAAAAGTCCAGACAATTCAAATGAGCACCATGGCGCATGTGGGATGTGGATAGTTGTGTAGCTTTGCGTCACAATATTGCGATTACAGCAAAAGTGAAGCTATTAACAACAGCAATGGAGATCATCCAGCAGCAAATACTTTTTTCCACTTGGATTTTGGTACTTCTTATATACAAAGCATTTAGTGTTGTTGAGAGAAGATTACGGGCAACAAAGAGGAATTTACCTGCTTTCTTTTGTCACAATGACCTTCTGCTAATCAAGAGGTTTCAGCAGTAGCTCTACGCTAACCAATCCTTTGCATTCTCTATGGACCTACAACCAGTAGGAGTCCAAAATTGGAATTTGTCTGGCTTAATGGGTCCATTTTATAATGGAAATGCTCAAAGTACTGGACTGGACGAGACCGCTCAGTGGAAAAAAGGCTGTGTGTGCATGGACGCAGAGCTTTAAACGAACATGTACAAGTAATATGTGTAATTAAAAATGTACCTACTATTATTAATATACACATGGTGTTGTAGCTTTCTCATTTCATTGCATCGTCTTTTATTCAATGAAGAGACCCAAAAAACAACCTTTATCAAGAGTCCTAAACCACTTTAAAAAATTGGATTGCTATCAAATCTCTGTTCTCTGAACATGAATCAAAAATATGCCAGTCACAGTCTTGGTGAGCTGCTTGAGTAAACAGACCAAGAGGTTTTTAGCTGCTGCATAAATTTATTGGTTAGTCAAGTTGAGGCTACAAAGGGAATTTAAAAACAGAGTCTTGCACTGCCCCAACACGAGCTGGCAGAGAAGGCATGGAAGGATCTGTTTGTGAAAATGCAGGATTTCAAACCTAGCATTACAAAGGTCTGTTTCTCCTATAGCATTACCTATAGGTCCTTTGGTTCAGCAGCTGTTATATCAATTCAGAGGTCAGCGCAGTTACCACTTGCAGCACAGCGACACTTTCAGCAATAAATTTGCCGGCAGAGACAAAGAGGGAGACACATATACACATGACACACTCGGGAATTTATTCTCCCCTCAGTGCTGCTTTAATCCAGCATTCTTGTCATATAAACCTTGGCTTTGAGTGGAGCGTACATGAAATCCACAAACATTTTCAAGCAGGGAAGCTCTGGTCCCTGAGCAATGAGAGTGTCTTATTCTATTTGATGTGAGACGACAGCAGGAACCCCCTCTGGGCTGCGATGCAGGCACATCAATTTCAGGCATCGTAGGTTTACATGGACAGTGCTCACCACATGCTGAGACAAAAGTGCAATAATTAGGATGGGGAAATAAGGTATAAATATTAAATGAAAAAAAAAAGTCAGGCTCCAGGTGCGGCACAGGTACGATACATTTTTAAAAAGGACATACACATTGGGGCAGGAGCATAAACCATTGGAACAATGCTGAGCATTTCTTTGTTTTTTATTGGTGAAGATGTAACTAAATAGAAGTAATCATATAAAGTAATAAAGTAATCACTGCATGCCTTTGCCCTAATAGAAGGGTTGATTAGGGTTGATCAAAGCTTGACCACCCTACCGCTGCACCACGGCCCCCTGCCTTCTACATCCCCTTGTAGTATACTAGATCCATGTACTGGCATCTGACTGAAAACTATTTTGCTGGATAACTTCAACATGTCTTGCCATTTTTGTTGCTCCGGTAAAGTCGGATGGATGTCGGAAAGTAAGGGTAGGCTTATTCCCTGCCAACAGTCCCGTCCACAACTTAGAGATGACTACTGTTGTTCTACAGAAATTATGCCCTAGAAAACGACACAAGTTTTTTGATGTTGGCTAAAAATGGCATAATCATGATTAAAAGACCACTGGAAACACTTTTACAATAGATCATAAGATGATCGAAGTGGGTCTTTAAGTTACAAGAAATATATTTTTGTGTTTTCCCAACTCCAACCAACAAATAATTGTGACATTTCTGACCTCAACTCAAACCAGTCTTCTGAGATTTCAAGACTTTTATTTCCACAAACCACAACCTTAGACTTCTCTGTGGATACTTCCAGCTCCGTGATGTTTACAGTATAAACTCTGGATTGTAAGGTCGATCAATACTTGGTCCCAACATGCGTGATATCTGTATCCTTTAACCTGAAGACACAGGAGATTTGGAAAATAATTCATTTAAGAAGTTGCTGAAAAAAACAACCCTGTCTTTTGCACCTTCACTTTGTTTTTGTCTCCTAATCGCTTCACCATTTCAGCATCCCCCCATTAGCTCTACGTTTCTGCTCACTCTGCTGTCCTGCTTTGTCTCCTGGCACACGTCCCACCTTTACCAGCTTGCCTCCTCTTCTCTCTCTGACAATTCATCCCTTGCTTTGTTGCCACGACTCCACTTTCTAATCGTCGATTGAATCCATTTTGTCAAAAAAAAGTTCTCTTGTGGGTTGGTCTTCCACATATCAACTTTTATTCCCAAGTTTTCTTTTTTCCTCTCCCTTTTAAACGGTGTAAAGCACACCAGCAGCAGCAGCAGCAAAACTGCATTCATTTCTCATGGACCGCAGCCCGTCTCACAGATGTGACTGGCCAGACTGACAAGTGCAAAATCATTGACTGCATGTGAACCTGAGCAGTTTTTAGCACTTTTCAGCAGGGCAGTAAATAGTTTTTAGTCCGATTGTTGTGCACGTTTACTGTGTGTATAAAATAATTGAATTTTTCTCCATATAAATCTGCACTGCTGCTGCCTAGCTGTCAGCAAAAATTAATGTGTCAGTCTACAACTCACTAGCTGGACAGTTTAACTAGTTTTATCTGGATTCCCCTCTAAGTATTACTGCTGCTTTACTATTATTGCGACACATCACAAATGTTCCATCCAAACAACAGCTGGAGACTTGACTTTAACTCCATTTCTGTGTTATATATCATGAGCATTTTTTTTGTTTTCTTTTCTGTAACAGCATAAGTTCCCATCTCTTATCGCAGGCTCTGAAATTGGAAAAATCTGTCTCTTTGGGGGCTTTATCTCCTCAAAGTGGTGTTCAACATACGCTCATCTAGCATGTAGCCGTAAAATGGATTATCATCCGTGAGGTCAGAGTTAGTGCCATAGTGCGTTCAATGTTGCTTAGCAACAGGGGCAACTGGCTCCACCGTAGCACAAATAAAATGAAAAAAAAAAGCTAAATTTGAAACCAGCCCTCCATCAGATCACCCTCAGGAATGACACTGCATTTATTTGGATTCAAAAAGAAAGTGATACCACAATATGAGACCTGAACCTTCAGACACACTTGGCTCCAAATTATTTTACCGTCATTCGGCCTCATCAGCACCAACCATTACATTATCTGTAGAGTCCTTCTTTAGACTGAAGAGTCTCACAGAAAACATGTTTTAAAGTAAATCTGCTTACTTTTTGAGTATAACTTATCATATTTGATTATTTATTTGCACATTTTAAACTGGGAGAGGATTTAATCTATGACAAGTGGTTTCTTAGTAAAACTGTCTTGATTTGATGGCTCAGACTTTTGATTTGATCTGGAAACACGTTCTCTTAGGAAAGATAAACCAGTGAACAGTAGTTTAGATAAGATGAAGGAATGGCAGAAATCATTTGGAATTACTAAAATCATATGGATCATCCAGTGCCTTGTTATTTTTTTATGTATTAAGCTATAAAAGCAAAATGGGAGACTACAGCAAAATCCTTAATTGGTTGGGAATTGTATGCAATACATTACATCATATAAATACATCATATCAAATAAATGTAACAAGCAATACAATTTTTCTTTAATTAATGTCTTATAATATGACCTAAGAGTGTGTCTGTGTAGATTTATAATAGTTATTAATTTTAGTCTTTAATGAAAATGATACATTCAAAACAAAATGTTGTTATTTTCAGTGTTTTTTTTATTTGCAGCAACAAGACAGATTCCAAAGTGTCAATGAAATCCTGAAATCATACTTGTTTGGATTACAATTTAGAGACATTTTTTAAAGCTGCTTTCAATTTTGTATTTATTCTCAGATTTCTTTTGTGATTAATCGATTTATTGTGTTTTTTTTTTCTGAGAATAGTTATAAAAAGATTTCTGACATTTTGGGATGTTTGCTGACATGTTTGTGGCAACAAGTCATGCAGACTTAGCAAGGTCACACTTCACATGCACATTTGTCACTCTGGCTTCCTATTCCGCAGTACTGGTATGGGTATTGAATCTCTTGAAACTGTCTTTCAAATGATGTGTGAAGAAAACTGAAGCATTTGTGATGCCACATGCTTTTTTTTTATTCTTACGGTCTTACTAGGCTTTTGCATGAGTGGCAATGCTTATTGCAGCTTGTTATCTTTGTTTATCCCTGTTATTTTGGTATACTCGATGATGGGACTGGACCTGAAAATGCCTGCATAAAACTCTCCTAAGGTAATTATTTCTTAAAAATACATTAAAAACCCATTTAGGTTTAACATAGAATAATCAATCAAGCCCAATTCACTTTAGTTTGATTGATTTTAATTGAATAAAGTATTTATCAAAACAAATCTACAGAAACTTAGTTTTTCTTCTATGAACTGCTTAGTTTAAAAAAAACCAAAGTGGTACAAAATGTTGAGATTCCTAGGGCTAAAAAGAAAAAAAAACCAGCATAAATATAAAAGGACACAGTGCTTCTTTTCCTCTTTTCTGTTTCATTTAAAAAACCCACAGTAAACGGAATGCAGTAAATAAAAGAACAATGTGATCTTTGAGACACAATGGAGCGTGAGCAGCACTTAAATCAACCAAATGCTGTTCCTTTAATCTAAACAATATTTTTTCCTTTTTGTTATATCATCTCAGATCAATAAACAGTAAAATTTGATATGTATATTTTTTGTAACTCTTCACTCACAGTCCAGATGATGAACTAGCAAACTTGCACTTTACTCATAAAAACCTCAAATCAACCACCTAGATTATTTTAATAGGAATTAGAAAAACAAAAATTCTAGCAAATGCTGTCTTTATCAAGTAGCTAAAGTAGTAACACCTGAATTTTGAGATAGAATAGTTACGAAGTGTCAATTGGTTTTAACTCGGGATGTTTTGATCAAAGGATTTTTGGGGCCAAAGATTCAGCGTAATTCCAAGTAATTTGATTTTGAGAATTTGTCGATACCGAATTTGATCTGATACTTTTGTAACACATTAAAAAAAAATAAAATAAAATGGTGCCAGGATTGACTAGTAAAAAATAGTTAGCTATTAACAAGTAAAAATAAGTGATAATTAGTCACGTGAGAAAGTTTGGTGACTGTAGTCTTAGTAACTTCAGAACTGTTGAACATTTTTGATCAGATTTGATTCATTTCTCCTTTAAAAATTCTTACATTCTTTTAAAATTGTATTTGTAGCATAAATCTGATGAGGAATGTATATGACTAGCTCATGTCAATGGAACCATTTACTATTATTTTTATTATTTTAAAATGAAATAAGAGGTCAAACCTGGAAGGAGAGAGACATTCTCATTTAAAAAAAAACACATGCCTGATTTTTTTCTGTTAAAATGCCTTTGTAGGTTGTTGTTTGCATTAAGACAACCTAATAGAGACACTTGCTTTCATTTTTAAATGTTTTTTAAAAGTTATTGATCCCAGATCTGAATCTGTGAATATCACGCTAGCTTAGCTTATCTTAGCTGAAATGTTTTTGTGTGCCTCTTGATCAAACTTGGGCCCCAATAAACTGTTTTGATCCATTCATGATGTGCAGACTTCTAGTAGAGTATTTGACTGGAATAATAAACTTGAAATATAAAAGCGCTGATCATGGTAAGAACAAATTAAATACCTGGTGCTGATTGAGAGATAACATCCAATTTTCGTTCGAGTCATCAACCACGTGATCAGGCTCAATAGTCAATTAGGTGATTGCACCTGGAGATCCCTAGTTTAAAGATTAACATATATAATTTTTTTCCAGCTATTATATTGTGCTGTGTTTTGGAATCAGACAGAAATGGGAGATTAAAAGACCAAGAGCAGAAAAAGTGTAGACGTCAATGAATATTTTAGCAGAGAATGGGACCAGTGGGAGGGATGTATGTACAAGATTTGGGCTGCTGAGCGACTGAGAGAAAATTTAATAGACAGGTAGAGCAAATGTGAAAAGCTGGAGGCATTTCAGATGAATGAATGCTACACTAATCTAAACCAAGCAATCAAGGGGAGACAAAGGATTCATTTGACAAGACAAATGATGGAACAATGAGAAGGATTTCTTAACCTTGAAAAACTAAAATCCATAAACCACAAGTACTGAACATTATTCCAAATGAGGTAAATAGGACTCACATCATATCTTGAAATTGGTGCATAAAACAGAAATATCATAAGTTCAAAAAAGGAGAGCTACAAAAAGGACACATGCACTGAAAACAAGCACGACCAGGGTCCAGTTGCACACACACCAAACAAGCTCCCCCTCCAGAGTCCGATTTCCATGAGTGAGTTCTGAAAATGAAGGGAATTCGTTCTCCACTGAGCAGGCTGTTTTGCTTCGAGGCTGCAGTAAAACAGCACCTGAGCAGCAATTAGAGGAAGCACACAAAAAGATGACCACTGAGGCTCCCGCTCCACTTATTTGGGAAATAAGCCGACCAGAGGGGCTTGCATTTGTAGCTAAACTGACCTGAGACACACATTGGACCCTTGCAAGCCCGACTGGTGAGAAACTAAGTGTGACAGTAAATAGAGGTTGAGACGTTATTGAGATGTCTCACTGTTTCAATTGAAGCTGACTCCGGGAGGCCAAAATTTACAGAATACCTGCTTGCTTTCTATTTCAAGGATGACAGTTTGGTACTCAAGAAGCAGCACAAGGTTTAGCCTTTCCAAAAAAAAAATGAAATTGTAATTTAATGTAAGTTTTGTTGGTGTCTTAAAAGTGTAATGTTTAGATGTGATTTCTCCCACATTGTTCTTCACTTCCATTTAAAGTCCCACTCCGTTCAACGTTTGATCTATTTTAATAGCGTTCCCAGTGGTCTTATAATTATGGTTATGTTGTTTTTAGTCAAGATTTTTTTTTTAAAAAAGTGTTGTTTTCTATGACAGTGTCTGCAGAGCGGCAGGAGTTGATCAGAAATTCACCTCTGAGTTTCGGGAGCTGTTGGTGTGACTTATTCTGCGTTCTTACCCTCATCCATTTATTTGCAGTCTCTCTTGCTAGCTCACAGCCCCTCACAATCCATAGCTAACATTAGCAGTGGAACAAAAAAAGGAACATTTTTAAGCAGTTAGGATGAGGAAAACAAAGACGTACATGGATCTAGTTGTCTACAAGTGGACACTTGAATGCAGCATAGCAGGGAGCTTGTGGCTTGCCGTAGTAACTTGTACGTCACAACAAGCTTTGTGCATATTTGCATCTGCTCCTGCTTCACAACAATTTGAATAAAAAAATTCTCAGAAATGAAGTTTTAATCTGAATTTTCTATAAACATATCCTCCATCACGAGCAAAATGCTTCACAAACATGTTAAAAACACATTTTTTTTATTGGAAAGGGTCTTTAATCTCTGCCTGGAATTAAAGGCAGACAGACATATGACCCTTACTTGGTCTAGATTTAGATTACAGTTGAACATGGATGTATGGCAGAAATGATCACACAGGAAATGGAAAACTTCAAAAATGAAACAAATAAAAGGCAAAAATGTTGTCTGTTTTATGCTTGAATGAGACAACTACATCTACAGTTTTGCAGCATGCAACGACTTTGTCCGTGAGGCGTTCAGGTGAAGTGGGAAGTAGTTTGTTGGTTTGATTAAACACATGAAGACAAGCAGATGTCCCTTGCCTTTTGACAGATTTAAATACACGTCTGTGTTTGAGGTTTAATTACAATGAAAGAAAAGAAAAGAGTTACCTTTCAAAAAATCCCTCTTACATGTGGTCTCAGTTAAAAAAAAGAAACTATTTCAATTTTAGGTGTCCACAACTGCAAAGTGTAAAGAAACTAAATGACCAGATTCATATGTGACCTTGAGAAATTTGTGACGAAAGATCCTCACTTTGTCAAATGACAGCACTGATAGAGGTTTGAGTTTTTAGCACGCTTCCTCCATGATTGCTACTCTTTCATGAGTGCTTTTACAACACAGCAGGATGTGAGAGAGCATTTTCCAGCACTCTGAGCAGGAAGGCCGTTTCAAAAAAAAATATTCATGCTGTTTCAAGGTTTTCTGCCATTTTGCACAAACCTACTCAATATCCCTGAGAGTTTCATTATATTTTATGCATTGAACTCAAATTGAGTGAAAATAGATTAGGGAGAAATGCACGTAGCACAAAAAAAGTCTCTGTCTGGACAGGTGTAGTAAATCAGCAGAACCGATACGTGCTTCGTGGTGTGCATCATATGCTGGTACATGAGGTGCAAATAGCAATAATTTATTTGCAGAAACATAAAACAATACAGTGTTTTCTGCACTCTCAGACACACTTGAAAGCCTTTAAAGTCCCACTCCAATCAACCTATGATTTATCGTAAAAGCATTCACAGTGGTCTTTTAATTATGATAAGGTGTTTTTAGTCAAAAAAACAAACAAACAAAACAAACAAAAAAAAAACCCCAGTTGTTTTCTAGGACATAGTTTCTGCAGAGTGGCAGTACCACATTAGAAAATTTGTCTCTGACTCATGGGTGGGACTGTTGCCGTGGAGCAAGCCTGCAGTCATTTCCCATAATCCCTTTGTTTACACTCTCTCTTGCTAGCATACATCACAACCCCAAGCTAGCTTTCCTCCTGATTTACCACGATTTGAATGAGATGGCCAAAATGCAATTTTAATCTGAATTTTTAAAAAAAATATATGTCCTCCATCATGAGAAAAATGCTACAGAAACATATAAAAAACATCCAAAACACAATTTTCATTGGAATGGGTCTCTAATTTTTTTCAAAAAATGACACTGTGCCTTATATTCCTGAGCGCCTTGCAAATGGATTATTTCTGGTTGTGCTTACTGACTCTGACTCTACTGTCACGCTTAATGTGCCTTGTAGCTCGGTAATCCGGTGCGTCCTATAGTGTGGAAAATATGGAGAGTTTAAGAATGACTTCACTCAGCCCTAACCATTTGCAACCATAGAGTTTTACGTATCTTTCATTTTCCTTTAATATCCAAAATTTTTTTGACACAACACTTCTTGTTGCTTCAGTTCATTAAGGTCATCTGCAGTTACTCATTGTACTTTCTTGATATCCCGCTACAGATTTGCAGCAGGCTTCAGATTGGACTTTGTCTTGCTTTACAGAAAACTCTTATTCTTCCATAATTGTTTTCATTTTGTTAAAATTTTGCTGCTGAGGAGAAGATTGTTGTCCTGTGTCACAGCAACAAGCAGAGACCTCAGATTCTTCTTCACGAGGAATGCACTATGACATGTTATTGTGGTTGCTGGAAATGGAAAATGTCTGCATAAACTCAGTAGACTGGTCTGCAAACAAATCTAATCTAGTCCCACTGGAAGCCAGACAAATTCATTTTTAGTTCAACTCCTACCATCAAATAAATGGATCACTGGGGAAAAAAAGCAATTTTGCTTGAAATACATTTGATATATTTAGTTTATATTGTTGTTAAGTTATGTTGTTGTGGAAAGCAAAGTTTATGATAATCGAATGAATTTTTAAAAATGCCACATATGGAAGTTACTGTCTTGTTATGAAAGCTGGCAAACATTCACAATCCACATTTATGTTTCTCTTGGGATCAATAAAGTGTATATCACCCTCCTCATCATCATCATCATCATTTAGGTTGGATCATGGGGGTTGATGGAACCAATCCCAGCATCCATAGGGTAAAATTAGGGTCTACCCTGAGCAGGGCTACAGTTTAAGACAGACAACCACACCTCCCCACCAAAAGCTGTTCTTTGAGGTGTCTGGAGTACATCAGGAATAATTATAAAAATAATGAATGCATGAAAACAAAAACAAACAAAAAAATACAGCATGATGCAGACTAAATACAAACTGCCTAGCAGGGATTGAAACCAGGACATTTTTATCATGAGGCAACAATTCTGGCAATGATACTATCTGACAGCCACATTGTGAGAGTTGTGCACTTGGATTTTTGGGATGTTTCTTGATTTCAATCAGGTCCTCCTTTGAGTTGTCCCCCTGTCAGTCACACCAGGTTAAGGTTGATGATCATCCACAGCTGCATTCATTTAGCTGATTACTCTCAGTGTATTTAATTATCAGGTTCAAATGCCTTCCCTGTATTGGGACTCAATGGGGTTTGGCATGTTTGGGTTTAGTCATTATATGTTTAAGTTTCTGCTGCTGTCAGTTCTTTCAATTTACAATATTCAATACTAAGTAACTATATCTCTTCTTGTTTTCTGTGATTGAGATGAAACACGGGTCAAACACTCATTTCTTACAAAGTTGTCAGAATAAATGTGAAAAGAAACATTATTGATTCAAACACATCTTCAGATTTTAAGTGCAGAGGGGTAGCATAGCCTGAGCGAAAATGCACCCTTTGTGCTTTTTAGTATTTTATAAAAAAATATCAATATTCAGTTTTAGTGTGTGTTGCCCAGAGGAAGTTTTCACAAAATCGCAAAACCAGCAGTTATAAAAAGGGAAATGTTCACTTCTGTAATGCACACCATAGTTGAAGAGTGAAGTAGTCTTTCCAGTCTTTACAGGTTAATAGGCCAGTGTGGCCTTGGATATCTGTAAGCTGTTCAGGGAAGGCCTTGAAACCGTAAATAAAGGTAGACTATCATTCAATCTCTGTGATCACAATTGTTGATTTTCTGCAGCTACCTGTTATAGTCTGTAGGTTTTATTTATTTATTCTCCTCTTTGAGTTTTTCTTGCTCTGTATTGTCTGCTCGTCAAGTTTTTCTCAGTTGTTTATCAGGAGCAACAAACTCACTGGTCATTTCAGGAATCAAACATTAAACTTATCAGTCAAAAGATTCCTGCACCGCCACTGAACCACTGTTGATTTCTTTGTAATATCTCTTATTTGACTTTTTTGCTTGTTTTCATGGCTGTTAAATTTTGAAATTTTATTATTTGTTGTCTTTTAAATTTCTTCCTGTTTTATTTTGTAGACTTACATTTTTCCAGCTAAATTCTGTCACACGAAAACCACAGCTTTCTTCTATTGTTCATTACCACAGCTGCTGTTGCTGCTGTTTGTCATTGTCAGTCTGTGGTCTCCTCAGTGTATTTGTACTTGTTGGTTTTCTGTTTTACTGTGTTTTGCAGGACACCGCCCAGACTTTTCTTTTGTCCCTATTTTTCTGTTTTCCTTTTGATTCCTGCATTTTGCCTCACATTTTCCACACTCTGGGAAACACTATCATCCAATCTGTGATTTGTACAAAATTTGTTGTGTGATTTGCAGTAATTTCTCAAATATTGTAATTTTTTCTAATGACAAACAATATGCACTTAATTTTAATATTTGATCTGTGATATGATATGATTTCTCAAATAATGTCTTCTGTCGTAATTGATTTTCATCTTGTCATTTGATTTAAATGATACTTTTAGAGTATTTTTATATAATCTGTATTTGTGATAAAGTATAAATAACTGATCAGAAGTTGAGAACCAGGAAATGATAATTATGTACAATTAAAAAGTTAAGTATAATAGGGGTGGGCTTATACAAGTTTGCTTCCTCCCACTGTCTTTCAAGCAATTTTACAGCTTTTGATAAACTTAATATATAATGACTTAAAGTGTCATTGCTCTTTGAGGAAGAATTTAATTTCTGTTTATAATTAATAATATTTATAATAAGTGTGTATGTTTGCATTTGTATCAATATTTCAGGATCTGTTGATATAGTCATCTTAAGTTTGGCATAAGTATTTATTTGTTGTTTGTCTTTTTTAGTTCTGTTTTTTTTGTGATTGCTTAAAATAAACCAATTCCAAAACCGTATGTTTGAGAAAAAAAGGGGACAAACATAAGATGACATTTTTAACATTCAGAGTTGATTCATGGGAAATGACTGACAGAGCAGTGGATTTAAATTCCCACCTAAGACTTAAATTTATTCTATTTGGACTGCTTTGCGAAAAACCCAATATTCCCACATGCTGTTTCATAATCCTATTTAAAAAGGGAGCATATGTCTACTTATCAGTTTAGCATGTTCAATATTTTCTTCATTTTTATTTTTTTTGTCCCCCAAATGAAGCTTAAAGCCTTTTTTGTCCTGCATTGATTTCTAAAGTTTTAGCATTCATCAACAATTTTCAGCCCACAACGCAGTCACTGCATAAACTGCAAACTACTTATCAGCTAACATGTCTCTGTTGAGATAAGATCTACTGTAGGTGAAATAGCTGAAGCTGCCACGTTAGGGTGGTCAAAAAATTAGGTTGTTACAGCAGTGGCGCAGTGGTTAGCGCTCTTGCCTCACAGCACGAAGGTTCCCAGTTCAGGTCCTGGTGGGGGGTGGGACTTGAAACAGTGTCACCAATAGGGGGACCTTTCTGTGTGGAGTTTGCATGTTCTCCCAGTGCATGCGTGGGTTTTCTCCGGGGATTCCGGCTTCCTCCCACCATCCAAAAACATGCTTCATAGGTTAATTGGTCACTCTAAATTGTCCCCAGGTGTGGATGTGAGTGTGCATGGGTGTGTGACTGTGGCTCCTGCAACAGACTGGCGACCAGTCCAAGGGTGTCCCCTGCCTTCGCCCATGAGTAGCCAGGTTAGGCTCCGGCAGCCCCGTGACCCCGAAAGGGATAAAGCGGTTCAGAAAATGAATGAATGATCATGACAGATACAGTACATGTTCCTGTTACAGTCAGGGTAGAACAGAGAAAATTTTTTTTTTCCATTAGTTTGGTTAGCTGTAGGCGCTACAACTACTTAGTTTGGAAAAGAAAATATCATGGTACATTACACCCTTTCACAAGAATAGGCCACTGCTTCAATTAGAAAGGTTCATTCCTCAAGGTAAAAGAATGACAAGGCCACTTCTGATTAAACATGCTCTTTCTTAAAAGTCTTATAAAAAAAACTATTTTTCCACACTGAAGAGGTTCTTTTTTGTGAATTATAAGTAATCTAGTCAGAAAAGAAATTTAAAATTGCTGGCCTTCTGAGCACAGCTGTCGCCACTGATGAGATATTTTTCTTGTCAAAAAAAAAAAAGAGTTTCAAGCTCTGACTGATATATCAGTGCCATCCTTTTTAATCGTCTTTAAAAAAATCGGTACAAATGGATTTACATTCTTTCTCCAGGTACAGGCATTCTCCGTTTAACCTAGTTGTTTGTTTTTGAGAAAAAGGAGGAGTTAAGGAGGAGTAATGAGGAAACAAGTGCCGGAGCAAAGAGGGAGACAAAGAGATGGATGGAGGGATTGAAGATTGTTATGGAGAGGAATAGAAAGTCCTGAATGCTGCTGCAGCAGGGTGTGCTGACGTGAGGAGTGTTCCCAAACACAGTTAGTAGCGACTGCAGACCAACTGCATTACCATACTCACTCACACACACACACACCACTGACACGCTCCGCCTCAGGGAGAAAGCTGCTTGCAGGCATTGCTGAATAGAATGAGGACAGACTCTCCTGTTCTGGTCCTGAAGAGGTCACTGTGTTCTCCACCATCAATTGTGTGTTTGTGTGGGGAAACAGTCTGCAGGGGCATCAGATTATAGCAAAAGTGTCTTCACTGATAGTGCAAACGTTTTTAGGCATGTCCTACAGGTGTTTTTTTTTTTTTTTTGCACTAATATGTTGTGCACCCCCTGAGTGTTTCCTCACCTCCTTTACCCCATTATTTCCAGCCTGCGCTCACTATAGGTGCATATCATTGGATCAGTGGCTGCTGCCTGCCACACTGTCCAATCGCATCTAGGAAGAGGAAGGAGAGAGAAAGAAAGGGAGGCAGGGAGAGGGAGATGGGGGAGGAGAAAAGGAGGAAAGAGAGGTAGAAAGAGAGATTGATCATTTAAACGTCCTGGGCCCCGCATTTTCACGCAGAAACCCTTAGATTCCGACTGCATCTGTCATCACCCCATTTTTCTCTCCCCCCACCCTCCTCCTCCTTAATTTTCACATTTCACTGCGTGCAGAGCCCTCGAGGGTAGTTTTTTTTCCTCTTCCCCCTGTTCTTTCTTGTTTGGGGTTATTTCCGCTAACGAGACGTGCCACCACCACAACCACCCAGCAGCAGCAGGAGCAGCAGAGGAGTATCTCCCCCATATCCCATCCCGGACACGTCGGATAAGCCGCAGCGCAGAGAACACGAGGCGAATATTGCGGTGGAATCGGGAAGATGCTTCCCGGGATCTCCCAACGGTCACTTTGCCTGGGTACAGTACATTTTTTCCCCGTCATTTGAGGGTTTTTTGCGACAGTAGGAATGCATGTTGACTTTTTTGTGCATTTTAATGTGTCTGTGTGTGTATTTCTTTTTTGCTGTGGTCAGGACCCCCCCCCCCCCCCCTTTTTTTTTTCGGAGGTGATTTCCCCCCTTCCTTCAAACACTTGTTTCGTCTTTTTCTCCTCGTATTTGTTAATTCCGAAACGAACGGCTGCTTTTATCTAGTCTTTCCATATGGACAAACACAAGGGGAGGGTGTCAGGCGGCGGGTTTGCCTTGATAAATGGAGCGTTATTCATCAGCGTGTGTGTGATCACCACTGGAATGTTAACTAGCACCTTGGACAGCTCCGGCACAATCAAAAGAACAGGCGCGAGCATCTTCACGTTCTGCCATGCAGGAGCTGCTGCGGCTTTCAGCGTGGATGCGCGTGTGTTTGACAGACTGTGGGGGTTTCTCTGTATGAATGCGTTTATGTGTTAATATTCTGCCCCCAGGCCCTCAGGGAGAGTCGACTGGGGGGGAGCAGCTGTGTTTGTATTGAAGTAGAAGGAGTAGGAAGAAGGAAAAGAAAGGGAACTAGAAGAAGGAGAAGAAGTGTGCATGTTGTCACATGCTTCATACCTTATGCTACATGCAGGTCAGGAGCTCCATGGTGTATTCAGAGCGTAATTAAGCATATGATGTGACCCCCCCACTACCACCACCAAGGGCCTGAGATCTGTGAAACAGTGAGTGGGGAGGATGTGACACAGCAGCCCTGACAGCCTGACACCAAGTTAAGCTGAGCGGACAACATCTCGTTTGGCCTATCTATCACTCTCATATCTATTTTTAAAGTGAACAGCAGGCGAGGTGGCGCAACCGTACCTGTCAGTCTGCCATGTGAGTCTCTCCTGTGAGGGGTCTATTTTGTGCATTTCACACCGCAGAATAATTGAGTCCACTTTTTTTTCTGTCTGTCTGTTCTTCCTCTTCTTTCCTGTGTGCAGGCAGCAGTTTGGGATTGTTCTGGGGGTGACCGGAAGGAGAAAGTGACAGAGGAACAGTGATGCTGCTGTTTACATAACCAGAGACCCACAAACATGCACGCATGTGCACACACACATATGTGCACAGACATGCACGCAGGCTTCAACTGCCAGTCCAGGACAAACACACTTACCTACACGGACATGTACTCACAGTCGCGTATTAGAGAGAGTCACTGACTGAGTCACCACACACTTACAGGCACATTTTCACTGAATCACACAGACACACACACACACACACCCACACCCCGACACACACACACACACACACACAAGGGGAAAGGTTGCTTGCAGGAGACAGGAGTGTGTGTTGCATGTGTTATGGGCCAATTTGAGCAGCAGCTGTGTGTGAGTGTCATATATCTTTAAGGGGTCAGCGTAGCCATAACCCCTCCAGTACCTTCCCCCCTCCCATCCTTTTCCACATTTTCCTGCGAAGCACACCATCATGTCTGACCCAAGGACCTGCAGAATTTGCCCCCTTGGAGTTTTATCCCTCCTCCTGCCCATCTGCCTCTCTTTTTCCCTCCACTCGACCCCTTCGTCAGCAGAGCAGACCGTGCCTGTCATTTCCACGGCTCAAGGCCGTATCCGTGGCATCCTGACTCCTCTTCCCTCAGACCTTCTTGGGCCTGTCATCCAGTATCTGGGAGTACCGTATGCCAGGCCTCCAACGGGTGACCGGCGCTTCCAGCCACCTGAGCCTCCACTACCGTGGCCGGGAATCCGAAATGTTACCCAGTTTGCTCCAGTGTGTCCCCAGTCTCTGGATGAGAGGAGCATGCTGGTTGATATGATGCCATCTTGGCTCACGGCAAACCTGGACATAGCAGCGACTTACCTCACTCACCAGAGCGAGGATTGTCTCTACCTCAACATCTACGTGCCCACTGAGGAAGGTGAGTGGAGCTGCTGATGTGCACTGACTTTTAGGCAAAAGAGCTGCTTTATTATGCATGCAGGGTTTGAGTTGGACTGGGGCTGCATGTTCAGGTGTGATTAAATCAAACTCCAAGATTAGAAACTGACATTGAATGTGACCAAGAAAAAAGAAAAAATAGCTTGTTAGAGCTTGTACGACATATAAAAGCTTTTGGAACATCCTTTACATATTTTGCCTCCTCCACTAGCATCTGGTTGAACCAACACTTAATATGCAGCCACCTGCGTCAGTTGCCATGGGGTTTACACCCATACTTGTGCAGGAAAGTAGGAAGGACACAAACTCAGTCATGCATACATATTGGTTCATTCACACACATACTCTGGAATGAGCACTTCCATTTGCACCAGGAGCTTCAGCGATGTCACCTTCACTGTTTGGAGACATTGCGAGGTCACGCGTTGCTACAAATGTTTGTTGCTGTCAATATAGACCTGTCAATCAATATTTTTATCTTTACCAGACATCCATGAGGAGGGGGGTCAGCGGCCAGTGATGGTTTACGTCCACGGAGGCTCATACACTGAAGGCACTGGGAACATGATGGATGGCAGCGTGCTTGCAAGCTACGGAAACGTCATTGTCATAACCCTCAACTACCGCCTGGGAGTGTTAGGTAAAAGAACATGTCATTCACTCATAATATATGTAATTACATTAAGTAAACAAGATCATTTACGTTTGCTGTCTTTTAATTTCTTAACACATGTTGTTATTTCGAAAACACATTAAAAATTCATTATTGTTTCTACTTGAATTACTCCAAATGTCACAGATTTGTATTATTGTCATTTTCATCAGATCATTCAGGGAAGCTTTGTGAAAAATATTGTGCAGTTCTGACATATTGTGATCTCTGATGTATTTTTTTATATGCACAGTGCTTTTTTGTGCCATTTGACTTATTTCTTTTTTAAGTTAAAACATGCTCAGCGTTAGTGTCACTAGTGAAAATAAAATCCCTGAAGCTACTTCTTTTTTCCACCACCAACATTGACTACAACCTGATCCTTTTTAACTCCCTGCCTCTCCGGCTCGTTGCTCTCTGAACAGGAAAAAATGTGATTCCCAGCGGGTTTTCTTCTATTTTTAGACATCTATGCAAAGTTTACGAGCTGAACAAATAAAATATCTTACAATCCAGGCAATTGAGGCTTCTTGTGAATGTGGTTATTATTCTGACAAAGACTGAGGCAGGCTCTGCAAGGGTTAAAAAAAATCTGCGGTCATAAAGGCTCATTTACTTTATCACACTGCAAGCATGAGTTGTTTACGTGAACACATTATGCATTGCCTCACAGTGAGTAAGTCAAGTGTGTGAGATATGGAGGAATCATTCAGTTCTCTGTGTGAACTCGTGCCTACAGTCTCATATGGATTTCTCAGACACGATTACAGGTTAAAAAAATATGTTGATATAATTGTTGCAATCAACTTAACATAAGGTAAACCTTTATTTAACTTTATCAATTTCATGTTACAAAAATCAATTTTGTTACAAGATATGCACACTGTTTATTTGCTAAATTGACGTTTTTTTGTTTTTGGGGTTAAAGAATTTTTTGAATGTGCGATTTAAGGTGATAGTAGAGGGGTACATCGTCATTTAAATAAATGCTGTTTTTATATTAGGCCAAGGGGACCATGCAGTAGAGATCCAACTGTCTAGAAAGCGGTCTTGGGATTGCTTGAGGGTGTTTTTCTGGTGTGCGCCCTAACAGCATCAGGTCGCCCCAGGCACAGGAGGATTTTTGTGAAAATGGCTTTGGCCTTGACACATTTTTTTTTCTCAAACATCTTTTTAAGCTTTTTAAAACGCTTGTTTCAAGTATTGATTCTGTCTGTGTTTGTGGAAGAAACCTGTTTTTTTTCTATGGAAAAACAATAGAGGATGGATGCATGACAACATTGTGAGCAACCAAACCTACATGCTTCTTTCTGCCTTCATCCCCATTCTCTTTGCTTTTGCGCCCTTCAATACAACATTCACCACCATCACCATCTTCTTGAGTAGCAACACCCTCTCATTCGTCTTCCTCTTCCTTATTTCCATCACGGGTCGGATGCACAATGTGGGCCTTTTTACAGAAGCCAATGTACACTTGTGACTGCAATTATTATCTTGCAATTATCATTAAAAAAATTGAGAATATTCTGTTGAAATATAAAGATGCCAAGCAAAAAATATTTTCCCAAGTCCTGCATGAGGACATATAATATTGCATTAAAAAAATTCCCCCTCGGGTTACTCTGGATAAATGCAATCCTTACATTTTTTTCTTTTTTTTTTGCTTCAATTAATTTTTCAACAAGTGCACATAAGTGATGAAAAGTATAAATTTAGTATCACCTCTCTCTCTCATTATGCTCTTGTGTGCTTGAAGTTCACAAAATTAGCTTCTGCAGTAATGAGATATACCGCAGTGAAGGAGTCATTAGGATCCTCTGTTTACTTAATAACGTCCGCAGCAGAAGGAAAATGGCATAGCTGTTGATGTAATGGAATGCGGGATTGGTTGATGCTTTTGTTTTTTGATGTTTTTTTTTTTACATGAATATGCATGAGCATGCAAGACAACGTCTTCTTCCAAGAATTTTCTCAATTTGGGAGAAAATAGAGTCACTGCGAGACAGAAATGCCTTAATATTAAGGAGCAATGATGAGCTTTATTTTGAGATATGCTCAAAAACTCCTTTTATTTGCAAAATGTTGACACTCCTTCACGTGACTGCATCTTGCAGGATTTCTTAGCACAGGTGACCAGACGGCCAAAGGGAACTACGGCCTGCTGGATCAGATCCAAGCTCTACGATGGGTGAAGGAGAACATTGCAGCCTTTGGTGGTGATCCAAGTAGAGTAACAGTGTTCGGATCTGGTGCTGGAGCTTCCTGCGTGAGCCTCCTCACCTTGTCCCACTACTCTGAAGGTAGGAAAGAGCCCTTTATGTTTCGTAGTCATTACATTTTTTTCAGTCCTGTTAATCATCATTTTTGGTCTTGAGTCAGTGATTTGTCTCTGCTGAGCAGCATGTCACGTCTTACATAACCATAAGCAGAATAATGCCAACTTTTTTTCTTTTTGCACTTTTTTGTGAGTTCAGTGTTTTTGTCTACTTGGTTTTGCATCTTTTGAATGTGTTGTGTAACTCTCCAATGTGCAGTCTTACAGCTGTGCTTTCATGCATGGATGTGTGGGTGCAAATGCATCCATTAATGTGCCAGAGTGCAAATATTCGCACACAGTGAAGTCATGTGTGTGTCTGTGTGTCAGATCTGTTCCACAGAGCCATCATACAGAGTGGGAGCGCCTTAGCAAGCTGGGCTGTCAACTATCAGCCGAGCAAGTACGCTCGGATACTTGGTGAAAGGGTGGGCTGCGGCATCGATGACAGCACTCAACTGGTTGCCTGCCTCCAGGGCCGGAGTTACCGCGAACTTGTGGAGCAGAACATAACTCCGGCCAAGTATCACACAGCTTTTGCCCCTGTGATTGATGGTGATGTCATACCTGACGACCCCCAGATTCTGATGGAGCAGGGGGAGTTTCTGAACTATGATGTGATGCTGGGGGTTAATCAAGGCGAGGGTGTAAAGTTCGTGGAAGGCATTGTGGACTCGGAGGACGGAGTCACAGCCGAGGACTTTGACTTCGCTGTGTCGGATTTTGTGGACAGTTTGTACGGATACCCGGAAGGCCGAGATACACTGAGAGAGAGCATAAGGTAAGATAATCGTTTCATCATCCGGAAAAAAAAGGTACCCCAATAAATATTTGATGACACGTTTTGATGAATTTTCTTGTGATCGCAAAAAAACCCCGCATAAATGTATTGATTTAGACACTTTTTGTTGTGAAATGTTTCATTTTCTCAAATTGATCACTGCTGGAACATCTATCATGTTACCCTATAGCTGAAAAGCTTGAATTGATCCCTTTCACATCTCTAAAACACCAGTCTCCTGGATAAGATTAGATTAAAAAACCAGACTGGGTGAGTCGTGCTTTATTGGAGGGTTAAATTGCAAGGCGAAAACTAAGAAACATGAACATAAAAACACTTATACGAGACTTATAGATGCACAAAGAGGCACATAAACAAATAAAGGATACACCAAAACCAAGATACGACCTCTCTAATGTTGTACTACAGCATTTTTTCTCTTCAAATTCAACTTGTTATAAGTAGTAGCCAGGCAAAGTATTACATCTAAAGGTCACAATATGTAAATGTCAATGTATATCATTAGTAGTAGATGTTGTGTACAAATTACAACTGGTCAGAGAAAAGAGCAATAGTAATGTAATGGATTGCATGTGCTAAAAAATGCAGTTTTGAAAATAACCAAAGTTTCAGTGTTGATGTGGTCAGCTTTTCTGGTTAGTAGGAGGAGGCGTGGCCTCTGCTCTTTGGCTTTTCACAGCTGTTTTGTCTTTGACACAACAATGAGACTTGATGTTGTTCAGACCATAGCATCCCATTTTCACAACATCTGTTCATGCAAAGTCACACTGCAGTGTCACAAGTGGCTCCATTATTCATCAGTGTGCCTGTGTGCAGTATGTTTCCAACAACATTTCTATCACATGTAATTTGTCTGCAAATTACAGAACGTCTGTTTGTGGGTTTGGAACTTGGGACTACTAGACCTGTGAAAAAAAACCCTGCAGCACGCAGTCCATTAATAGGCAAAATTTTATGGCCAGATTTTTCTAGACAGTAATAATCCTGTGGTATTTTGTTGTACCTAACTGTCACTCTGCTCTATCTGTAACCTCATTATTCTTTCTTAATTTGACATGACCACCCATTCATATTTTAAATAGTTGGCTGAAGAAGAAACACAGCAGACTAGCGCCATTTACTGAATGAAATTAGCATTCAGACTCATCAGCGTCATCCAGCTGGACTGAAGAGTGATTGACTCAAGTCTCATGATTTTGAAGAAGATACATTTTCTTTTTGTCTTTCATAGCTTTTCTTCCTTATTTGACCTTGTCTCATCCTCTAAAAAAGGAAGCTGAACCTTCCTAAAGAGGGTCACCCTTCATTTTAAAGAGAATTTGCATTTCCTGCGTTAATCTTTTGCCTGGCTGGGGCATGACCATTCATCTTAGACTGATAAAAGGTCTCTTCTTATGGGAGTATTTCACTGTATTTAACCACCATTTTAACACCTATTAGCAGAATTGTTTATTTGCACCACCAAGTATCACATTGCACCCCCACAAAGCTCTGTTCACAGGTTCAGTGGGAGTCTAGTTACAAGTAGTATCATCCCTGTTTTGTTTATTTACTATTTTATGCAATGGAAATGCAGCAGATGCAACAAACTGCATTTGTGCAGTCTGCTGAAGTTAAGAAAATATTACTGTTGGAGTAATAATATTAATATAATTTATTCCTAATTAAGACTACTGTACATTAGCATACTAGCTGCAAAAATATGTCCAAATAATATACAACTTCATCTATTTTTTAATTTCCAAATGTAATAACCTAATCAGTCTCACCAGTCCATGTTGGCAGAGGATCTGCTGAGACCAGTAACCGTAATGAAGGCATGCAATGAATTTCAATAAGAACAGTGATCGAAAAGCTATGATCCTTGTCATATTAGGAACTATAAGGTTAAGATTTTACGTCTGCAAATATCACAAGAATCTAAGGTGGAAAAGTGAAAATCGGATGGCAGAAATGTTTGAAATATTGCCTGTTATTGTAGGAGAAGCACCTAAATAGAGTTTGGGGAATGTTTGTATGGACATATTGTGTGTGCGTTTGTGTGTTTTTAGAATTTTCAGAGAAACAATGTTCAGAGTGTGTATTAAAAAAAGCAATTAAAGACGAAAACCCTTGTGACTAATGATAGTGATGTTCTGTGTCAGGAGCAGCAACAGGATCATTCTTCTTCTGTTTTGATTCCCAAAAACTTCCTTGCAACAAGGATGTTGTCTTGTACTTTTTAAGTGTCAATCTGTTTAAGTTCGATGACAAAAATCATTCAAAATATAAGAATATCAAGGATGAAAATGGCTGTCTCTCAAAAGTGGCTTCATTTAGACTTTGGAAAATTCAAAGTTTTCATGGTAAGGCTACTTTAGTGGTACATTTTTATAAATTTTTACCTGAAACCTTTCCAACCTGCTTGCATACTTTACTTTAAAGACCTATGAGAGAAATGACCAACACGTTGTTATAGCATTTTTCTCATGACGGGAGACACATTTAAAACAACTTAAGATAAAAACTGCGTTTCTGAGTATGTCTTTATTCAAATTGAGTTGGATCAGGAGCAGACTGCCAAAGTTCCTTCTTCTCCGCCTAAATTCGGATGCATCCACTTGCAGGCACATATCCATTATTGTCTTCATTTTCCTCGTCTGAGCTGCCGTCTGCCTCAAAACTGTATGGCTGGATGGCTTCAATATTGCTTGCCGTTTTTTTTGCTACACACCACACTATGCTTGGGTTTGTGAGGTGCTATAAGCTAGCGAGAGTGTGTGTAAACAAAGGGTTGATGGGAAATTAAACTTGTGTGCCAACAGTCTCGCCCACAACCCAGAGGCGAATTTCTGATGAGCTCCTGCCACACTACATAAATTACATCATTAAAAAAAACATTACAAGTTTTTTTTTTATTTTGGCTAAAAACTGCAAAATCATAATTAAAAGACCACTGGGAACGATTTTACAATAGATATACGTGTAGTTGGAGTGGGACTTGAAGTGCTCCACTTTCTTCACCTCTTCTCCCTGTAGTCTCACTGGTCCAGTTGAGTCCCTCTACAGATACTCTGTTTTGCTCCTGCTGACCTTCATTTCTCTCTTTTCCAAGCAAAACCTCCACCTGTTTAGATGTTTCCCCACTTGCTTCTTGCTTTTACTATAGACCACATTGTCATCTGCAAACATCCTTGTTTGCAGATGTGGTTGTGCCTAACCACAACTGTCAGTCTGTTCATAACTACAGCGAAGAAGGGGGTCACTGTTGATCCCTGGTGCTGCCCCACCTCCACATTCAACTCCTCTTTCACACCCATAGCTCCTCTTACCCCTGTCTTACAGCTTCCAAACATGTCCTGAACATACTTATCTACCACTCCAGACTTCCTCATCCCTCATCAACCTCTCTCTGTATTCTGTCACAGATTTCTTCTAGATCTACAAAGACACAATGCAGCTCCTTCTGACATTTTCTTTACTGCAAACACTGCATTTGCAGTTTTCCCTCTTGTCATGAAGCCATATTGTTACTCAAAAATACTCACTTATGACCTCCGCCTAGTTTCCATAACTCTTTTTCATGACTTCCTTGAATGACTTGTCAGCTTTTTCCCTCTGTAGTTTCCACAACTCTGCTCGTCTCCCTTTAAAAATGGGAACCAGAACACTTCTCCGTATCTCTGCCTTCCTCTCACTCCTCAAAATCTTCTTAAACATTCCATGCAGAAAGTCTGCTGCCACCTCTCCTAAACTCTTCCATACCTCCACATATTTTGCCAGGACCAACATTGTTTCTACTCTCCATCCTCTACCTCATTGTTTTCGTCACTTCATTCTTATTTATCGTTTTATTTCCGGTGCCACAGCAGCAACCTTTTTCACTGTGTGCTCTTCTAATTTCTCATCTCTTTGAAGTTCTCCTTCAATTTTTCCATCACACTTGCCAGCACATTTCCATCCCTGTCCTAACCATCAGCACATCCTTTCAATATCTCTTTCTCTGCCTTGCCGAGCTGTACAGATCCATCTCCCCCATCTTTGTGTCTAACCTATCACACAAGTCCTCACACACCCTTTGTTTGGCTGTTGCCACCTTCCCCTTGTGCTGCATCTGTCTGTACTCCTGTCTCCTGTCCTCCAAGCGTCCCACTTTTTAATAGCTAACCTTTTCCTCTAACACACTCCTGAACTTCATCATTCCACCACCAAGTGTCCTCATCTGCTGTCCACATTCCAGGTGACACACCAAGCATCTTTCTACCAGATCACTTTAATTGTAGCTGTGCAGTCATCAGGGGGAACCTCCTGTTTCAACCCCTCCCTAAAAGTCTTCCTTTTTTTAACTTCCACCATTTGGTCCTCTGTTCTTCCCTTGTCCTCTTCATTTTCCTCACCATCAGATT
This sequence comes from Oryzias celebensis, assembly GCA_014656515.1. Taxonomy (NCBI): domain Eukaryota; kingdom Metazoa; phylum Chordata; class Actinopteri; order Beloniformes; family Adrianichthyidae; genus Oryzias; species Oryzias celebensis. Next base: position 16,460,477 of record BNCR01000017.1, on the reverse strand, counting down.
CATCCAATTCATCACATCACCATCCTATGCTGTGTGACTACACTCTTCCCAGCCATGACTTTGCAGTCTCTGGCATCTTTGAAACGACAACTTGTGCACAAGATGTAATCAACTTCTGTGCTCTTCCCTCTCCTCCTATGTGTCACCTATACCCCTCTCTATTAAGGAAAAAATGTGTTCATCACTACCATTTCAAAACATCTCCCCTCAACTATGTGCCCATTAAAGTTTGCCCAAATGAACACTCTTCCTTTAGGGATACCCTAGATCACGCCACCCATCTCCCTCCAGACTTTATCCTCTATTTCACATCCAACTGGGGGGGCACTGACAACATTCAACATCACACCTTTAACTTCCAGCTCTTGACTCTCCACCCTATCTGACACTCTCTTCCCTTTCAGAACATTTTGGCAAACTCCTCCTTCAGGACCAGTCCGACTCTGTTCCCCTTTAAACCAGACCATGATAAAACAGTCTGAACCTGCTCCCAATCCATAAGTCTTGTTCTCTTTTCCTCTGGATGGGAGAAGCCACTTCTTCTTTCCATCTAATCAGCCAGCTCTCTAGTTTTCCTCATCAAAGCTCCTACATTAAAAATTTCTACTCTATTCTCTGCCGATGGACACATCCTCCCTTTCTTTGATCAACATTGGTCGAATTTCTACCAACATCCTGTAGGTCAACGGTAGGTCGTTCTCAACCCTGGTCACGATTCCATTCAGATATGAAAGTTCTTTTAGCCATTCTCATGATTGTTTTGCTTTGGTATTATGTTAGATGCCCTCCCTCACACATATCTCTGTATTTTCTCAGACTGACTGAATTGTACTCCCTTGTGGTTGCTTCATAACTGTCGTTATTCAACGTAAAATGTCATGTGTGTACTCGCTGTGAAATAATCACAAATGAACTTTTGCAGGTTCATGTACACCGACTGGGCCGATCGTGACAACGCCGAAACACGTAGGAAAACACTGGTGGCGCTTTTTACAGACCACCAGTGGGTGGCGCCAGCGATTGCCACGGCTGACCTTCACGCTCAATATGGCTCCCCCACCTACTTTTACTCCTTTTACCATCACTGCCAGAGTGACGCCACGCCACCCTGGGCTGACTCTGCCCATGGCGATGAGGTGAGACGATAGGATAGAGGCAGAAAGCTGGGAATGATCCATTTCTCATTTTATATTTAACAGAAGGCAATAAACAATGTTTCAGTTTTCCTTAGATTACAATATTAACTGTGTATTTGGAAGGTTTTATAAATGAAGCTGGATTTAATACTGGAGCTTAGTCATACGTTTCTCCCACCGTTCAAGCATGTGTGCACTTCATTTACAATGTTTACAGAACATTTACAACTCATAGTTGCGTTTGCAAACCTGAGGCTCCAGAAGCTGTTTTATTTGATATGTATTTAAAGCTACATGTTTGTTTTCCCTGTAAAACAACCTGAATAGATTAAACAATGACAACCACACATATACAAATGACAGGAAAATTAAGCCAGCAGCCGACAGGCTAAAGATAAACGTAAAATAAATAAAATACAACATAAAGTTAAAAGGTGCAGATACACAGAAACACAGAAACTGAAGCATTTTTTTAAATATTTTTTCAGTATAAGTTTTTCATTTTAGCTGTTACATGGTATTTATTTTAGATTTTCTTTTTTAGATCCTTTTCACTACCCTATTTTTTTAACTTTTTTTGTCCTCCATCCATTTTTTTAAATCCACTTTATTCCTTTTGGGGTAATAAGGTTAATGGAGCCTACCCAACAATTTGAAGGGTAAAGGCGGCGCACCCCCTGGAGTGTTTGTCAGTCCAACACAGGGCAACAAAGAAGGCAGACAACCACACACACGTTTAAGCCCACGGATAATTAAGAGTCACCAATTAACCCATGAAAAATATTTTTGGATGAAGGAAAAGACCTGGAGAAAAGCCAGAGAAAAGCATGCATGGGAAGAACATGAAAATTCCTTAAATTTCCATACCTGCTAAAGTTTTGTTATGTGCAAGAATCCTTTTAATGTAAGTAAAGACGACAAAATCCAGGATAAAAAGAAAGTGGGAAGCTGAATTTATGATGAATTTTAACATGCATAGTTGATTTTAGGAGTGCGAGGCTTGGCATCGCTTTACAGGAGAGAGATAGCATCATGTTCTCGTAAAAACTAAATGTTCTGATGCTTTTGCAATATTTTAGCCTTGATTGTTGCCACATAATTCAACCAATGTTTTTGCTTTTCTACTTTAGGTCCCGTATGTCTTTGGTGTGCCCATGGTGGGTCCCACTGACCTGTTCAACTGTAACTTCTCCAAAAACGACGTGATGTTGAGCGCGGTGGTCATGACTTACTGGACTAACTTCGCCAAGACTGGGTGAGTCAATATAGTCTTAATTACTATTAATTGTCCTTCAGCTAAGAAATCCACTGAGAAGAGATTTTTTTAAGTGCATTTTTACCCTTGTCAGAATCCACAGTGGTTAACCTTTTTTCATCTCTGACAAGTTTAGCAAGATGAAAGTAATTGTTTAAGATGGTGCTTTTCTCTGCTGTGCAAGAAAAGAGTAATGGACAGTGATTAATCCAAATGAGGCTCATTCTTTGGAGACTTCTTCAGATTTACAGAGAAATCTGCTGTCTAGAGACCCATATGAAATCCTTCACAGAGCGCTACACTCCAACAGCTGGACAGAGTTCTCACATGCTTTGACAGAGACGAGAAAGAAATATGTTGGTGCATTAAGGCACAGTATTAAGCTTGCTGTTTTAGGAACACGTCCGTTTTGTCAATACCAGCGCAGAAGGCTCTGGAGCCAAAGAGGAGTGTGAAGATTCAGTCTATACTTCAATTATCGGTGCGGAAATTTCTCTGAAAAGAGATTTCACTCTGGTGAGATGATGATGGAACTCTGCGACAGCTCAATCTAACTGGGGAAACGCAGCGCTCCCTGACGTATACTTTGTAAGCCTCTGTGTGGGTGTGTATAAATCCCCAGCTTGTATGTTGCTTGTTTTTCGGTAAACCTTTTCTTTGGTTGCCATTTTGTGCAATTCGATGGTTTCGGTTTTTTGGGGAAACAAAAAGCATGTTAATGGAATAAGCGTGAATTTGTCATTTCTTTTATTTTTTGTGTTTTGCGCCCGTCCGTGTGTGTCAGAAAGGTAACTTAAGAACACTGACTGTGCCAACGGCACAGTGAGAAATTCATCCCGGGTGTAGATATCTGACAGATTTATGTTTGTGCTGCAACAATTCCAGCTGTGCAACCAAGCAAATATTTTCTGACTGGCATAAAAACCCAACAATATTCATTGATCTGTGTACAAAACTTAAGAAAAGAAAAAAGGCTTCAACTCGAAAATAAGCCTTTTAAAAAATGTTTTTCTGCATCAAACCGTGACACTGTAAAATATTTTGTTTATGCCAGACAGTAAAGCTGTCAGCTATAAAATTGCAGATAACATTTACTTGTACGCTTCTCGCACTTGCCAGAGCCTTTATCTTGTTCTGAATTGATAGAGGTCTAAACAAGTTTATGTTCATCAAATGTTTTCTCCTTTGCAAAGTTTACATTTCCCGCTAGCTGCTGCAACCTTTAAAAGGCTCTCTCTGGTCATCTTTTGATCTATTTTTAAATCCTTCCCAGTGGTCTTTTAATTATGATTATGCCGGTTTTTGGCAAAATAATAAACACCCAAAACACTGTGTCGTTTTCTAGGACATAGTTTCTGCAGATCAGCAGGAGTTCATTAGAAATGTGCCTCTGAGTTGTGGGTGGGACCAGTTGGTGCAACCAAAACCCCTTCCCCTTCCCGTTGCTGAGAGATATCTGTTTACATGCTCTCCTGGTAACTTATAGGCCCTCACAACCCCAACCTAACATCACTAGTGCAAATAAAATGGAGAGCCATCCAGCTGTTCAGCTTTTAGCCAGATTCCAGCTTGAACGAGGAAAATAAAGACGTTTTCATGGATGTATTTGTCTGCAAATGGATGCATCAGAATGGGGCGAAGCAGGGAGCTTGTGGCCCACCTAGTGTATTTTTTACATAACAAATAAGATCTTTTTCAAAGGGCATATTTTTTTGTCAGTTCTTGATTCCCAACAATTAGAAAAAAAAATGTCTCTCTGACAAGTAAACATCTTTTTGAGAAATGTAATTTACCCAAAGCTAAACAGACATTACACATGTAAGAAATCAATTCGATTTTGAACTCTTAGTTGAAATTCTTCTCTGCATGGCTGCATCTACAAAGTTTAAAGCTTTTAGTTGTCATTAACAACCACTTAATGACTATGTTGTTTTTGCTTGTACTGATGATCTGAGTATTTAAGGATTTACCATTTGGTCTTCAAGAAGCTACAGCTCTTCCCTAATTAATTCTCTGCAGACTTTTATCCAATAGTCTTTCCCTCCTATAAAGCTCAAATGATTTGGAAACATTACAGTTTAGTGTAGACTGTAAACATGCTGTGTTTGGTTTTACCTCACAGGCAACAAAAGCAATCGTATAACTTTCTCTCAACGCTTTGGCAGTGGGAAATTAAGCCACAGGCCTGTTGAAATGGAAGAAATGGCAAACATGCAATGCGAGCATCTGTCATTGATTTTGTCGAGAATCCACAGTCAATGTTCATCTTCAGATTAACCAGTTTGTCATAATCTAAATCAACAAAACAACATCAAAGTTTTTCTTTTTCTGTATTTATGTGCGTGTTTTAACCTTAACCTCCCTCCTGTTTTCTCACTGCCCTGTTCTTGCATGTCCTTCCCTGATTTTCTATGGAATTTCAGTCTGAATTCCACTTCCAACCGAATCATTTGATTTTTCATTTTTCTCCTGCTTTTTTGAGTTTGAAATTCCGCACTGAGCCCTACTCTTTTCTGCTAGATTGCCAGCTGTTTTCCTCCAGGATCTCAATGTGTTTCTTTTTTTCTAAGCACCCACAGATTCTTACTGAGGTTATGCAGGAACGATTTTTTTTGTTTTTGCAATTCTAATATCAGCATTTCAAGACACTCCAGTGCAGACTGCACACAAACATTCTTTATTATAGTACATGTAGGCAAATTCACAACGATTTAGGGAAGCTTTGCAGAACTTTACAGGTACTTTAAAACCCCTATTTCTGTTGATGACGGGGATTTAAAAAAAACGTTTTGTTTCATTAAGTGAAGAAAATAGAAAACATCTCCCCAAGAATCTCCAACCACAGCCATAGCATTGTAAACTCCAGCTGTCATTATAGTCAAAATACTTGGGAACATTGCTCCTAAATAGGAACAACTAAAATGGTGAAGAGCTCAAAAATATTTTACCAGGTGAGTTTTACAAACATTCATTTTAAAGAAAAACCAGCAGCAAAAGCAAAATCTCAGCAGACACACAGACCTTGTTCAGTTGTGGAAGTGCCTGTTTTAAAAGAGCAAATCCAAACATTTCAGAAGCAGAATTGAAGGATTAGATCGATTCTCCAGTCATACAGATTGTTTAAAATGCAGATACTCTATTTAAGAATGGAAATCAACATACAAATGAAAAATTAGCAAAAATCTGTAAAATAGAAGATAAAAATATCCTTCATTCATCCTCTTCACCTTCTGTATCCCTTTCGGGGTTGTGAGGTTCCTTTGGGTGAAGGCGGGGTACACCCCGAACAGGTTGTCAGTCTGTTACAGGGCTACACACTCTCACACCCACTCACATGCACACCAAGTGGCAATTTAGACTCATCAATCAGCCTATGAAGCATATTTTTGGACAGTGGGAGAGAGCTGCTCCGGACTGCCTGGAGAAAACCAACGCATCCACAGGGAAAACATGCAAACTCCACACAGAAAGGTCTCAGCTGGGATTCAAATCCGCTGTGAGGCGAGAGCCCTAAACCTAAATCACCTAAATCATAAACCTAAATACATTCAAAATGTGTTTAAAAAATGTCAACTATATTCACCTGCACCATGTGATCAAGTAAAGATCAGAAGAATGTAAATGGAATATAATCTATGAAATATAATTGGTCTTAAATTTAGACATTGAAATCTTTTTTATAAACACTTTATCAATTTAAAGCCAAAAATTCCCTATTTTAGATTAAAAATGATTATATTATCTGCTCTATTTGCCAGGTCATAAGTGACGGAAGTATCAATATCAAGGTATCACAACATACATCTGTGTAAAACCAATTTTAGTATCAACTACTCTACTGAAGTGCCAATTATGACTTGTTAAATGAGAAAATAAATGTGCATGTATCATTTCTAGATATTTTTTAGCTATTAGGTTATTTACTTTAGTGTTTTGTGCAGCCCTCAGCCCACAGCACACACAACTGTTCCATCAGTTATGTGACCAGAGGAGCCGTGAGTTGTGCGTGTTACCCTCAGCAACAACACAGCACGTCATAAGTAGTTGATTTAAAAAAAAAACTTTATTTTTTTTGCCTTGAACATTAAATTTATTATCTGGCCAGTTTTTAATGGTATTTGTTTTTGGGATAACACATATTATTATTGAGAAAAACAAAATAATCCCTAAGAGTTAATTGGTATTGAATGTTTTATGCAAAAAGTGTGGTATTGTCCATCACCGCAGGCCATCATGTTGTTAACCGAATTTTCCAGTTGTACTTATTGATTGAATACCTGGCTCTTTTAAATTGGAAGAATCCTGATTTTGTAATGAATCACACTCTTGAGTTATGTTGTTGTTCAACTTTTATTCTATTTCTCTTCCTTTAATTTTTTTCAGTGATCCCAATCAGCCGGTTCCTCAAGATACCAAGTTCATCCACACCAAACCTAACCGTTTTGAAGAAGTGGCCTGGTCTAAATACACTCCCAAAGAGCAGCTGTATCTCCACATTGGTCTCAAACCTCGTGTCAGAGATCACTACCGTGCCACCAAGATTTCCTTCTGGCTCCAGCTTGTTCCCCACCTACACCATGTAAACGAGCTTTTGCAGTCGGTGTCGTCCTTCACCCACAGTCCTTCCCCACAGGACGACACGCCATTTTCGTACACAAAGCGTCTGTCCAAGGGCTGGCCGCCGAGCAGCACACGACACCCAGGTTCTCAAGCGGGAACGCCGCAGCCACCAGAGTCTGCTCTGGGCCAGAACGGAGTGGAAAACGGAGCCCGTGTGCCAAATGAGGACTACTCTACAGAGCTGTCGGTTACAATAGCAGTGGGAGCATCACTGCTGTTCCTCAATATACTAGCATTTGCGGCTTTGCTCTATAAGAAAGACAAAAGGCGTTTGGAGCATCGCAGGCCACGCCCTCTTCCTCCTCCCAGAAGAGACATTACCCCAGCGGACGTTGCAGCCCACCTGCAGGGGGAGAGACTGATGTCATTACAGGTGAGTTAAATTGCACATTTCATTAAACTTTAGGTCCAAATTGCACTGAGCAACGTGCAGATTGGTAATGATAAGGATACATGTCATTTATTTCAAATGAAATCTTTTGGGAACATACAAAGAGATGATGAAACGCTCCAGCTGACAGAGGCACAGCTGCCAATCGAGCACTCTTGCAAATCAAAGCCTGTCATCAGTTTATTTTATCAGTGTGAGAATCTGTGTGTCTGCGTTGTTCTGACGACAAGGGAGCAACTTCCAACGGCGTTCTCTTCACTCATTGAGAACACAGAGCTGTTTGAATTCAGCCCGATTCACTGAAATGTTCTGAAATCTTACTGCTAAATGCTGCTGAAAAAGCCTTATGCTTTTGCTTTTAAAGTTTTACACTTAGGAAAGAATTAAAATAAATCACTATTGAAGAACTACACAAATACATACATGCCCTAGTCGCCTCGGTCGCCTATACACAAATTGAAGCTAGAAAACAATAAAACACAAAAAAGCCTGATTAATCCTCTTGTGTCAGCGGGAGTTTGGCGTAGAGGAGAACACCTGCAGAGCATCCTAAAAAACGAAGAAAAAAAAGGGAATGCTCATCAAAAGATAAAGCAGAAGTCTTGCAATTTTTTTTTACCTTTAAAAATCTTTGAGTAACATCTTTAACACTAAGCATATAAACAGAAAACAACTGCTGGAAGTAATCGCTGAACATCTCTAATAATTTACTAGTAATGACAGAGGAAGAAAGTATTTTTCAGACTGGAAGTCACAACAGCCAAAAAATGGCGAAGTAAAGAAGAAAAAACATATATAAGCTGATCTTTTGGTAGAATTGTATTTAGCAAAATATGGGAAAAAAATTTACATTTCACCTTGAAAGACAAATTATAATGATGGATTAGACTGAATATATTTAATGCTTCACTACCGTAACACATTGATGCTTTATTTATCTTTATAAAACATAGGAGGAATCTAGCATATTAGCACAACATGTCAACAACTATACAGATATTCTTAACATTAAGAAAACGATAAGTCAACTAAACTCTTGTTTTCACTTCAAATCACTAAATCCATTGAATTCTTCACCCTCTGTGTTGCTTTGGAATAACTCCGTCAAGCCTGGCATAGGACTGAGCAGCGCTTCTTCTTCTGCGTTGCTGTTGGTAGCAAATACTGATTCACACACCTACAGTGACCTCCAGCGCTTTTAATTCATAAAAAAAATAAAATAAAAATCACATATAAGTCGCATCTGAGCAGAAGTTGCACCCTCGACCAAAAAAGTCAAAACAAAACAAAAAAAGAGACAACAAATACATACATACAAACAAACAACTACATACATATATTACAATGTTTTATTTCTCCTGTGTCAACCAATCATTTGACATTTTAAAAGTCACTTTTTAAACAGTATTAACTAATTTAAGATCTTTATTTAAACAATTCCAACATTTGGTTCCAAAAACAAAGGACATCTTCATTTTACATTTGCTCTTACTCAAGATTCAAACATAAAAATGCCTGTCAAACTATATTCTTCCTCTTTTCTTTAAAAAAATTACTGCACTTTTAATGGCAGACTACTTTAAAAGGAAAAAAGAATACAATACCCAACATTCTTGCGTTCTTTTAAAAAAAATTTAAAAAATCAACATTTTCTGTCTTTGGAAGGGATTTATTGTGACATTTCCTGTCACTTTATTGGTGAAAACTGTTTACTTTACCATATAGTCATGCGTAGCCATGAAGAAAGTCAAGTGGCTGGTAAATGAAATCCCAATCTGCAGTGTTGTGGCTGAACAACACTTGAAAATCTCACATTGATTCATTGTTATAAGCAGGCTAAAATCAATAACAACTCCTAACTGGCATTCATTAATTGATCAAAGTAATGAGTTAATAAAATAGTTGTTTATTGTTCAGGTGAAGCAGCTGGAGTGCGATGCTGCATCAGCAGATGAGAGGAACAACGCTCACCACCATCACACTCTGGATACGCTCGATGCCCTAGATGGTTTGGATACTCAAGACATTTACAGCACGCTGGACACCGTGCGCCTCACCTGCCCGCCTGACTACACCCTCACTCTGCGCCGCTCCCCAGATGATGTCCCCCTCATGACCTCCCTGACCCCGGGCTCTCTGCCTGTGACCCCAGGGTCCCACCCTGTTACCCCTGCGACCCCAATGACCCCAATGACACCAGGATCAGTGGCAGGGATGAGGATGGGGCATCCTCACCAGGGATACACGCACCATAGCCCATACAGTAATACACACTTGCCACACACGCACATCTCCACACACACACACTCCACCACGCGTGTATAACCACAGCCGTAGCTCACGCTAACACACCCACATAGACTCATCACAGACACACACACACCCACACAGACAAACTGAAATACCTCTACTAATTACTGTGCAGGATTGTTAACAGACGGGGCAGCGGACATTTTTCAGTAACAGGATGAAATGACGGACATCTGTGTGTTGCATGTCCTGGGACTTTTAGACCACTGGGAGCTAAGGAGATGCAGCTCTTTGGAGCATTCGCTCACGAGTTTGGACATCCAAAAAAAAAAAAGCCCACTTTGGATTTAAAATCTGCTTTTTCTACATCTGTGGAAGAAGAGGAGCGCTCTGGCAAGAGGGCCAGTGACACTTTTCCTGCACAGGAGCTGCACCATGCAGCCATGCAGGAGGAACGGGAAAAAAAAAGCAGATGGAAAACGGGGAAAAGACGAACCACACACAGACTGCTGATGTCAACTTGATCAACCTGTGAAATGTGAATGTAGCATTTTTTTTCATTAAAACGATCAAAGGCCCTATCTGCCAAGGATCAAACTAAGCTAAGGGGATAATAATACATTTCAGCAGGCATTCAATGTAAAAACAGACAGGGAGGAAAAGGTGGGGGATAAAAGACAACATCAGCTGAAAGAGAAGTTAGGCGGGAAGAGATTAAGACTTCATTGAGCGGGATTTAGGCGCGGCGAGAGCGAGGAAAACGGGAGTGAGATTGAGCGATATGAAAAACGCTAACTCGGAAAGCGTGCCAAGAGAGAAGGCAGGCTCAGGGGAAGGAGGGGGCTTGCAGATGTACTGAAGAATCACTCTAACCAGCTATGTGTTCAAAGTCTTGTAAATAAAATGAGATACAGATGATATATTATGATTTAAAGCATACCTGCTCTCGCGTTGAAAACATGACTTATTTAACCACATTATTGCTTTCATTTCAGATATTAATATATTATTGTATAAATGTCCTGATGCAAGGCTGGTTATCTTTTTATCTCACCCACTGTAGTATATACACAGTACCTTTATTTAAAGCTATACTTGCTATGCACAGTCATTCCAGCCATTTCGAACTATGTGAGCATTTAGGTACTTGTGTGTCGTAGTATGGTATAGGACTTTTTTCATACTGCCCTGCTGTCCATTTTTTGACCATTTGGATGATGAGCTAGTACTGTGTAGATAATGCAATATTGGTTTGATGATTGAGCACCAGCCAAACACAACAACTCCCTCTCCTTGATCCTTCATTTTTACAGCTCACCTGTATGGAAACATGCCCTAATTAAGACAGACGGGTGATGGAAAGGATTCAGGGGATCCTGAATTTATTTCTCAACCTCTTTTTACTGTTTGTCTTAACTGAAAGATGAAAAAGGTGAACTTCGAGGAAAGTCCACGTTTGAACTGCTGAATACAGATTGACATCTGCCTCTTCAAGAAAAAAAAAAAAAAGAAAGGCTGACATAAATTTGGCAAAGATTGATTTAAAAAAAGTTTGAAGGTAATCTTTCCTCACAGTGTTTGCCATCCTGTGTAAAATGTGTCTCTGTGTCTCCTATAATTTGAATTCTGAAAATTGATTTGCTTTCTTCAACCATAGTTTGGAGCCATATTTGATACACAAAGTGATCTGAGAGTGAAGATGAGAAGAACTGGTCAGCTTTGTTTGATGACGCTAAAAAGACTCCACGCTGAAGGTTAAGATGGCTCCAAACATGCTGCTTTTTAAGCCTTAATATCCTTGTAAACTAGCAATATTTTTTTCTGTTTTTATTTTCTAACATGACAAACTTTAAAAACATGAAGGTCCCAAACATCATGAATTTTTCTAACTTATATAGCAACTGGCAGAAGTTTTCGCATTGACTTCACTGTGAGTGCTCCAGGGCTATTGTTATATGCTTTGTGACATTGAATATTGACTATTTATGAATTCAGTTTATAGAATTAGCTCTTATAAGTCACGTATTGAAAATTTAAAAAGATTTAAAGGAGCAAAACTGTTATTCTTTTGCTACAGCAAGCTAAACACCTACAGATCCAAGAAGTCAACCAAAGCTCTCAGCATTGATATTCCAGAATTCCCATTTTATCCCTTTTCCTTGTTATTTTACTTACCTTTATCCTTCCTCCCCCACAATCTCCTTTTAATCCTCTCCACCTCCTGGCTTCTCTGTCTGACAACATGCAGACTTGTGACAGTTAAGCCAGTTAACCTCCTTTATCTTCAATAGTTTCTATATGAAAGATTTTTTTAGTTAACATATTATGTGAAAAGTCAAAAGTATGCGGCTGAGAAACAAAGGACGTTTGCAAAAAAATGATATAAAAAATACTCAAGCGATGTTTGACTGAGTTCTTCTTTTCTTAAGGATCTACAGACTCGGCAGATGGATGGATTGTGAAAAGCATAAAATATTTCTGCTGCATTTTTGAAAAATAAAAATACCAGTATTTTACAGTTTTAAAGCATTCTAAATGTCTTTCATGTCTTCATTTTCAGAAATCTTTTTAATAAAGACATTAGAGAGCAATTGCAATAGTAATCTATGTCATATGTGGTCATTTTTCAAGAAGAATGTAAATGTTTTTAAATCATAGTTAATGAGATTTAATTATAGTTACCAACTAAGAAACTAACAATCAATTTATTGAGGTTTTATTTATTTAATATGTGTTTTGCTAATGGATATTAACATAATATAAAATTGAATTAAGTAAAAAAAACAAAAAACAAAAATAAACTAAATCAATTAAATTGAATATCATTGAATTAAAAAGGCAACATTGTGCTTTTACAAAAGCCCAGATTTGTTTACAAAATAATTAAAAAAATGACTTTTCTTATATTTTGCCTCATTTGACTATTTCTGCTGAAGTCTCTGCAACAGCAAAACAAGGAGACTTTTACTGTAAATCATCACGGGTCATCAGCCCCTGCCAGCTGGCGAGAGAAACCCTGTGAGATGTGAAATAACCAGATTTCTGGCTGACTTCCAGGCTAGATTGATGTCTCCTACATTGTGTCCCTGTTCTAATCCCATTAACTGCACTTAATTAGATTTATGAAAGGCAACACATCAGAAGGCATGAGGTGTAGTCATGACCAGCCTTTTGGTTATCTTGCTTTTACATGTAAACATACAACCTTATTAGTATTCAATTAAAAATAAAACAAAGCAAAGCAAAGCAAAATCATCTAACTGTGACAGGATTGCTTAGTTTGAGCAAACCAATCAAAAGTGTGTTAGACTTTGAAACATTTATCTGAGCGTCTTAAATCTTTTAGAAGAACTTATAGTATCTGATGGATCGCTATTCTCAAATCAGCGACTGGACACTGTTTGCAATCACAAGCTTAGTATGTTGAAAATTATTATTTGTTTAAAAAAAATAGAGAATTTTAGCATCTTGACGTCAAATGAGATTTCTAACAAACTCTTTAAAGACCCACTCTGATGAAAAACGTGTTTTGAACGTGTTTTTGTAGTATTTTTGTCACGATGGAGGATGTGTATCAAGAACATCAAGCTTAAAATTGCATTTTTTACATGTCTCTATTCAAATTGCTTCGAATCAGTAGCACACAAAAATGTTGTGCTCCCTGCTCTGCTCTATTCCTATGTATCCACTTGCGGACAAATGGGTCCATGCTTCGTTTTCCTCATCCGAGCTGGTATCTAGGTCACAGCTGGATAGGTCCAATAGTGTTTGCTATATGTTAGGTTGGGGTTGTGAGGGACTGTAAGTTGCGGTGAGGCATGTAAACAAAGGGATGATGGGAAATCGGGGTTAGCTTACTCAGCACCAGTGGTCCCGCCCACTACTTAGAGGTGAATTTCTAATGAACTACCATCACTCTGCAAAAACTATGTCCTAGAAAACGACACAGAAAACACTGGGAATGCTTTTATAATAGATCAAAAGGTGATCGGGATGGGACTTTAACATTTTTATGCATTTGTATTTGTATTTCTTTGTTCTGTTAGTCAATAGTACAGCTAAACCGATTGAACCTTCTCTTGTTTCAAGAAAAAAGAGGGAGCAATGCATCATCTGATCTCATGGCAGCAAGGTTATGGCTACAGACTGGCAAAAAGAGCCCAACTCAGTGACCGTAAACTATTAAAGTCGCTTTAAAACACAGAAAGCATGTTAAAATATAGGGAAGAGCTTGTCTGCAGTGAACTGTGTCCCAGGCGGTTCCAGGTTACGTAAGGATTGTGGTTTTCTAGAAATGCCCCAAAAAGTAAAGGAAAGAGATCCAAATGGTTTGTTGCATTTAATAGCCAGCTGACATCCAGGCCCAGAAACATGAATTTGCAGTAAACAGTTTGTGCCTCATATGCTAGATCATAAAAATCATTACAGTGCAAAAACTAAATCAAACTGTGAGGGTTGTTTAGCATTTCGTTCTTTTGGTCTTTACAAACATCAGTGCCTCCACATTTGAGCATGTCTCTCTGAATCCCGTCATGCAGTTAAGCTGACAAAAGTCTCCTCATCATCTCTGCAGCTATCCAGTGTTTTAATGAGGGGGTCATTCATTCTGTGGAAGTCTTTGACCTGCACAATACAATTATGGCAACAAAATCTTTTGTTTGAGCCCTCGTGTATACAGCTAGAACATCCATTATGATTCTTTGAAGTACAAGCAGGAATCCAGACTTTTGTTTATGCCTCCCTGGAATTTTTCCACTTCAGAATGTAGGTACTTATGAAGAAAACACATTCTTTTTTTTAAAGTCATTTAAATCCTGTCCACATATCTAAAGCCTTACATTTGTGATTGTATTTGTACAATAATTTCATTTATTTTATATGTTGCATTTATTTACCTATTTTTACTGCACAGTAGGGAAAGTTTCACGGAAACAGATATTTTTAAAACAATAGACATTTTCATTGGTAAAGTTAATAAACTTTACTAAAAAAAAAAAAATAAATTAACTACAGTTTTGCAACCAAATTAAGCACTTTTTAAAAAAATAGAAAACATGGATTTCATGGCACCATTTTCATATACTGCACATAGAGGTAGCGTAACAATAGAAAAAGAACACTAATCTTAATGAGTATATGATCCCTTCATGCGAAATAATAAATCTTATAAGAATATGTCAAAATGTAGAAACAAGGAATTCCACAAAAGCAGTCATAATGGAAAATATAAGCAAAAATCACTAATTTTAGATAGAATTACTTATAATTGGATGTCAGTCCAATAATATGTATTTTTTGCTGGTTTTAAACAAATATACAAATAGTTTGTATGTACATAATTGTACAGTAGTTTATTTTAAATACAGTGACAAAAAACTAGTGTAAAATGTGGCAATGACTCATTTTGGAATAAAATATAAAAAAAATATGAATATGATCTTGGTAGAAGTTGGCCTGTCTTATTAAATCCTCATAAAAAGTCAAACTAGCACTTTTTCTTAGAACCTAAATGTACATTTTTGTTTCCAAAATAATAACAATGAATGCCAGTCTAATATTTATTGAACTTTCAAATATCCTTCTTAAAATTGAACCAAGAACAACAGTGTAATCTGGGCTTTTTTGAGTCTTAAATTAAGTTTTTCTACTGTCAAAAGTATGGAACAAAAATAATCTTTTTTAATAAATTTTTATATATTTTTTTCCTTAATTCCAGCTCGTAGCTCCTAACGAAACAAAAAAGAAAATTCTCAACTGTGCTGATTGTTAGAAAAGCTAGAAAAGGCGTGAAGAAAAAACAAAAGTTGCTAAATTGTCCTGAATGTCTAACAACAACATTTTAAATATTTGCAACAATCAAATAGTTTGCAGTATTCATCTAAACATTCCTTCTTGTCTTTTTTTTTTTGGAGGGATCATCAGTTGGCTATTTCTTGCAGGTTTACTTTAGATTGCTGTAATGATCTGTTTTGTAGTCCAACAGCCTGCAGCCACGGTCCAAGTTGCACAAACAAGCATTAGTTCTTAGTTGTTTTTAATTGCTCCATATTAATAGCTTGCAGCTGTTCAGCAGATGTTTGTCTTGGAGCACAATCTCAGGATGGGTTCACAAACATTTTTGTCTCCACAGCTCTGCAAGGTCTGAAAGCCTAAGCAGACGCAGTGAAAATGCTCAAATAAATGTGAACATTTGCAGATTAAAAGTAATTTACTCAGCTGATGTGCAGCGGGATGCCAGTTTTGCACATATTTGGCCACAAAGCAGCATTTCAGAGGAGCACGGCTGTCTCTACAAACTATCAGTGCAGACTAACACGTCATTTTAATCCCACAGTGCAAAACAAACACACGAAGATGTGATGCAGAAATGATCAAATCTACTCTGACTTGGGTTTAATTAGGAAGACACTTGTAACTTCCGTATGATTTTGATCGGAGCCACTTATCCCTGCTTGGGGTGTCTCCTGCCGGCTAAAAGACTGCGACAATGTGTTCTCCTTTTTTTCCACTAATGGAAAATGAAGGGTGGAGTGGAAAGATAAAAGAAAAACAAGCAGCTGAGCTCTGGCATAAAGTAAGATGAGCAGAAATGGAGGATGTGAGATGAATGATAATGAGACACATGTAGGAGGAAGAGTGAAAGGGAGAATGAACTATCGAGTAAATAAAAGATGCGTGAAAGCAGAGGTGGAGAGCAGTGTAAACGATAAGGGTAACTCATTAAGAAATGGGACGCAGATTGTTTGCCTTTGGCGTTTGATCACTGCCCCACTCTAGATGTGCAAACGGACTGATGCTGATGCACAAAACAACAAGTTTGCACATGCCTGCACTCTTTTAGCTGCAAACATGCAGACAGCCAAACACTAACATGTGCCTCATGGCGACTGGACCCACTGAATCATTTTCTCTGTGGACTTAGTCACCATCCAGTTCACTCTTTGACACGTTCCTTTACCCCTCTGTCATCCTCCTCTCCTGCGTTTTTTTCATCATATAAAGTGTCTGTTGCTACTTTCTCTACCACCCTGCATGTTGGTGGTTCCACCATCACCCTGCCACCACAGCCACCTTTTGCTTCCTGACCCTCCTCCTCCTCTCCTAAGCCTGAATGGGCTCCCTCTTATCTAACAACCTTGAGATGATCTTCAAAGCTTTATTGCAGCCCAGCATATGAGGTCATAGCGTGTCTCCTTCTCCTGCTTCTCATTTACCCGCTCCACTCCTCTCTCCTACTTCACTACACTTACTCTTTCTTCTGCCCCCCCCATACACCACTTAATCTGCTTTCCTCCTCGTCTTACTCCTTCAGCATTATCCATTTTTTCTTTCATTTCACACTCTATTTCTCCCCTCCTCTGCTTCCATCTATCTTTACCTCATCTGGTCACATCACCTCTCATCTGAGTCTTGCTCCATCTCTGCTTTGTGCCTCTCCTCTCCCATCCTCCCTCTTTCCTGCTATAAACCACTGTCTCCCAGTCCTCTATGTCCCTCAACTTATTTGCATCCTTCGTTTTCTCCCCTCTGGTTTCTACTCTGCGCATGCTGTGAATGCTTTCGCCGTGTATGCATACATTCTTGCATTTGCACGTGTCCGGGTTTCTGAGTGTGCTGTTGTGGAGTCGTTGCATGCCTAACTGTCTTTCATGCAGCCAAAAGGCCTGCAGTGTTTTCACTCTCTAATTAATTTAGCGTGGGATGCTTGAATCTGTCTGCCACTCATCAGTCTCGTCTGCTTCCATCTGTCCGCTTCACCTCTCTTTTCCTGTAAAATTGCAGACTACCAACCTGTTAAAGGAACATTCTCCATCTGTCTGTCTCTGTGTCATATCCCCTCTTTCCCTCTCTCTGCTCATTCCCTTCTCTTTGACTCCCCCCCTTCCTTCCGACTTGTGGAAGAAGTGCTACATTATTCAGCCTTCTCTGATGCTCACTGCTCTTCACAGGGGAGCGTGTAACCTACAGCAGCAGTAACTCACTGGTTCCAGCTGAGGTCAGCATTGTTCCTGATTATTAAGTTATAAGACATTTAAGGCGCAAACTTTCACTATTTAAAATCCTTACAGGATGTTTTTGTTTTCCTTCAGACACAGAAGCTCTGAGATCAAGTGGGAGCCGGACCACAAAGGGCTGGAGAAAATACTTTGTGTGTTAGCTGTTCTATTTTTCAGTTGTTTATCTAGGCTTTAGACGCAGATACAGAAACTGTTTTTCTTTTTTATGCATTATAGTGCCACCCACATAGTTGTAAATGCAAAACATTTTTGCATTTGATGCAAGTGTTGTGTATCCGCCATATCTTTGGGTTACTGCATCATTTATGAACTCAAATAATGAAAATTGTCTCTTCCAAGGTGCACACTTGCCAGAGAGAATTGTGTTTATTTTTGTGTGGTTGTGTCAGTGTGTACAGCTCAAGATGAGAGAGGGAGATAGATGAAAATGGGGAAAATGCGTGTTATTGTTGGCCTGTGATGTATCAGACAGGAAGGAAGTTTGGCTTTTCAGCACCGACTGTACTCAGCACAAAAAATCTCTTAGTAAACTCACTGTATTTCACGCACAATCTCATCTTCATGGTTTCATAATATGATAACTTTTTGGAAATTCACCTCAAACCAAGATCTTCTTATTAGTTATTTTTTTTAAAAAACACAGTTTTTTTGTTGCCTTAAATGCTTTGTTAGGAGTTTTATGTCCCAATGAGAAACCCACACAAACAAACATGCACATTTTACATGGGAGGGCAGAGTTTGGTCATCTCACACCCTGTAATCTCTTGTGGCTGCAGGCACAAAACCAAAGTCTATTCTATTTACTTTCAAATTCCTTCCAACTTCTGGCACTGTATGCCACAGTGTCCCCTCAAATAGCTTAGAAACCAGCCTAATTGGTATTGCTGTGTAACCTTCAGTGTCAAATTTTTTCCCGCTTGCTTTGCTGCTTGTGCTTGTTGAGGATTGCAGCGCTTTTCTGCATTTTCGTTGCGCCTCATTTATCATTTTATCAATATGCTCACAATGTTTTAATTTGCTGAATGAGTTTAAAAAAATGAAGGCAGATTATGTTTTATCAGTTTTGGGCACACAAGTAAATGTTGTTCTATTTTATTCTGCACCACACAACACATGGATTACTACATTTTCCTTGATTGTTTCTGAAAAAAAAGAGACCCATCCCATAAAAAGAGAGTAAATAATAGTGTTTAATAGTTTATTGGCATTCTAGTCTGCACAAGCTAAAATTATGTTTAAAACAATTTCTTTTTCTGTTTATGTCTTGATTAAGACCAATCTGCAACTGTTGGATGGGTCAATGAAGATAAGCAAAACAAAAGAGGCAAATGCGGGTTTTTGTACGGCAATTGTTAGATGGACACTTTTGGTAAATTTGGGGAAAGAAGTGAGGATGCAGAGGGATTACAACATCTTAAATGTTTGTCTGGACATAATGCAACACTGAGCTTACAGTATATAAAAAGGAAAATAACACACAATGCTTTGTAAGCAGCTTAGATCTTTCAATGTTTGCAGCAACGTGTCTCAGATCCATTACAGGTCCGTGGAGAGTAAAATTTGCCTATTTGTGTGTTGGGGCTCCGGCATTAGATACAGAAAAACAAGATGGTAAAAAGGTTTGTGAGCTCTACAAGTGAAATCTCTGATAGTTGTAAAAAAAAGATGAATGTTGCATAAGGTACACAACACAATGGACAGCTCTGTACTGCAGAATGTAGTTTTTAGGCAAAACCTCTTAAAGTGGGCTGTAACTAAGACTCACAGGAGGTAGGTAGTTCCCAGAACAATAGGTTGACAACATAAAGTTTTACAGCTGTTTGCTCTGTTATATATCATTGGATTAGTTTCATATTTTTTATGCTTTTGGTCTTTGTTTTTTAGACTGCTTTTCTTTTAAAAGAAACAATCTATTCTGAGGTTTAAGTGTTTTAAATCTAAGTGTATTAAACTGTTATGGAATAGTCTAAAGTCTATGTTTCTTCATTAAAAAGAGACACACGGATTTGGATAAAACGTTTCCTTTTCTTTTCACTGAAAGGAAAATCTGAACAGTCCACAAATACAGTTGCTCTTTTGTATTCTTGAGATACTTTTGGGAACACAGCTTGCTCTTTCTAACAATAATGACTTTGCTATTACAGCGCTGCTGTCCAGAGCTTCACTCGTGGCTGACTGAATAGACTGACACATTAGCTTCATGCAGAAAATATCAACGAATTTAAATTTCCTTCTAAATTACACCATCTGGATAATTTACTGCCAATCATATGTTTAGCACAAACATTTATTTTTGTCCCTTAATCATTTTCTTTGAAAAAAATGAATTTCTGTACATTGTCACGATCCCTCTGCAAGTATGCAAGGATCAGATTGAAAAATCATATAAACAAGTACAATTTAAATGGTATCTGAAGCCATCTAAGTGCACTGAGTTATTTTTCTCTTTATTTCTTTTTATAAATATTTTTTTAATTACTTTATGGTTCCACAACAACACATTATTGTAATAGTTTTGCTGGAAATGCAAAAGTTGCTGGACATTTTTCTCTAAAAGTTGGTATCGGTCAGTGGCTGCCCGGGCACATTTCCAGGTCATGCGGTGGCAGTCCAGTGACAGGAGTCGATTATGTCATTCAGGTGACAGCTGGGTGACCACAGGATAATGGTAGTTCTGATTGAACTATGCGTAACTGTCTCAGAGCGGCAGCTATCCATGTCAAGGTCCACAAGCCGCCAGTCGTCCTGGGATATATAAAAAGGCGGCTATTCTGCCGCCTGACTGCAGTCATGACCAGGCCAACAATTTTCAAATAATCGGGTCGGTGGCATGAAATCTTGAATAGTCTTTCAATGTTCTGGTAGGGTGTCCAATTTATTTCATTCCGCATATGTCAGAGATGGCTGCCAAGGTGTGTAACATTTTTTGGTTAAGTCTGCCATTGTGCATCTTATGTTTTCTAAATGGAGACATTTTAAGATTGATTCCATGTCAAAAGTATATTGTGACACGCAATCATGGAAGCAAATGAAATTGCATTTGGAAAGTGTTTAGAGATAATAACACTGTGAGGAATCACTTGAAAGAGTTACCGGAGAGTGGGCGAGTTTAATATTACATTTTTGAGAACGTGTCAACTACATATAATAAACCTGAAGATTGGAACCTTTTGGGAGATTTTTACAATTATCTGGGGGAACTTGTTAGCCATTAGGTGTAATTTTCATTTTGTATTCCTCTTGGTTAAGATTAAAAACTAAAACACGCACACACAGCTGAAAAACCTAAATGTGAAGCTATCTTGTTTAATGATACCTCACGGTGAATGCACATTTTTCACTGGCCCTGCAATAAACAAGATTTTGCCGGATAAACTCAATCTCTCCTCATGACAGCCCAGGAAAGATCCAGCCTCTTAGATTATTTAAGCACCAGCTCCTCTTGCAAATAAATATTTTTTGGACTGAGCATTTGAACGTGTTTGAATCCCACTGCATCAGCATCGCAAAGCTACCGCAGAAGCTTGATCGGATGCCTTTACTTGCTCACCAAATTCCTTTGGTGTCATTTGAACTTTGTATCTGCGTTTGAAGTTTTGCTTCACGGCATAATCTGGTCGACATTTATAAAAAAAGAGTCACTTATGGAGTCTCAGCACAATCAAACTGCAGACATTGTGCAAATTTAATCAGTATCATACTGTTTAAACCAATAAACCAAATTAAGAAACTATTTCTATTAGTCAGTAAAAGGCTAATGAAAAAGTCTTCAATTATTGTGAAATAAGGGCGTCGAAATACATTTACCTCAATGGTTTAGGGGGACGGTATTCTTTGAGAAAAGAAGTTCTGCTTATCCGATTTGCTCATACAGACACAGATGAGACAAACAGAACTTCACCATGCCCAGCAGGTTCTGTAATGTCTGTGTGTTGATTCACTTGACAGATGTATAGCCGGTCTGCTGAGACCAATGTTTTTACTAATTTTACCTGCCTGCTGCAGGCCTGCACACAACCCCGTTCAGCGCTTCTGCATAATGTATCAACAGGATTCTTCTTTTTGTGCAAATACAGCAGAGCCTGTTGGTGTGTTCTGTGTTTTCATGTGCATTATGTTAAACACTCACAGGTGTGATTCTGAGCTCCAGTGTAAAATATGTTTCAAAGCCTTACAGCTGGGAGACAAAGATAACTGCTTCAGCATGTTTGTGTCCAAATGATTTTAATATGCACTCTGGATGTACTCGTAAGTAGCTAAGCTCATTATGACTTAGCTGGATCCTTCTTGACCTTCTGATGGTCCAACATGTTTCCTGTGAAACTGACCAAATAGCCCCCAGCTGCTTGTTTTGCACAAAGTGTATTAGACAGGGCTCATACTGTGGAGTGTTTCCTCTCTTGACCTGGCGAGAAGAAAAAAAAGAGAAAAGATTATTAGGTGGAGGGATTACCCCTTACTGCAGATGCCACAAATAGGTGGTGGTAGTGGGGAATTTATGGTGCAGTGGGTCTCCCTCCCCCAACCTTATTAATCTCATGATTTATACGCACAGACATGCACAGACTGTGTAAATGCTCAATTAAATGAAGTAATCTGTGACTTGGCAGTGATCTGAAGCAAGGCAATTTTGGAGGGCAATAGAGGCTGAGCCCTATATACTAACCTATCCATGAGTTTCCAACCAAAAAAGATCTCAAAACCCAAGCTGCCATTGCTGAGCTCTTATGCTGCGTTCACACCCAACACGATTAGCGCATCAAATTCGAATCAGCCAGCTCTTTCGACGCTCTTTCGGCCTCTCTTTCGACACTCGTCTAATTTGTGCTGGAGGCTTGTCCAAAAAAATGAACTTGACACTCATGATGCATGTGGGAGGAGCTACTGTCAAAAATGTTTAGCCTCATTACTACATGTATATATTATTTACAATGGATGGAAGACATGGATGATGTTGAGATATCAGGTTTATTAATTTTGAACAGCCTTTCAAAAAGAGTCTGTAAGCAGTGTCTCCACGCATGTCTGGGTTCATGAGATCATTCAGAGACTACCAGTACAGTGAAATACCCCATTGAAGGCAGTGAGGTGATCACAGCAGAGATACTAACACGGTTTACTGGCTGCTTCCTGCTCTACATTCACCTTGGAGAACCAGGTCAGCCCTAACAATACCAACCCAATAGCGTGGTTAAAGTAATACATCAGGCCATTTTTCCAAATGCCCAATTGGAAAACACTGAAGACAAAACAGCATCCCTGCCTTCTCTTAGTGGTAAGGATAGATTTTAAACATCATAATTGGAGATGGTGCTACATAGGGGGCATTGTGGGTAAACTAAACTACACTTCTGCACTGAAGACTGCAAAGCACATGGCTCCCCACCACCACTTCATCTCTCTCTTGATTTCAGGGTGCAATCAATTGCAAGAGGCCTTAAAATGAGGTAGGTTTGTGACTCTAGCTTGGATGGAAGAACAATGAGTCCAAAAGGGGTCTCAGACTCACCTTGACTCACCAAATGCTCAGAAGAGTAAGACAGAGACAGGCAGCAAAAAGAAGCCAAAAAATGTATTCTGGCTCATCAATTGTTATTTGTTTTTTTCTTTAGGAGTCTTTGTGATGGACTGTCAACCCGTTCAGTGTGTCTCCTGGGTCTTGTCTGATGTCAGGTGGGTGTGGAAAATGGATGGATGGACGGCTGACAACAACCTCTTCCCCTCATTGTTCTTCCCTGTCACTGGTGCAACAGTCAGCATGAAGCTCAAACTCATGGCTACCAACCTTTTTTGGGACGAAAAACATTCTGCTCTTTCATTTGCAAATCAGATAACATTTCTTACTGTGCTTATGATAAGCACTATAGCAAAAACACCTCGTGGAAAACCTGCAAGTCTTCTTTTCAACTGTGTCTTATCATCTTTTTCATAGAGGTAAAGGGTGAAAGAAGCCACTCTATTGCAAATCATCTTTTCAATAAGCTGTGACTCTTAAAACTGGTGTTGACAGCTTTTTACTATCCATTTTTGAGGTTCAGCAAATGCAGCCTGAAGCAAAATGAGATTGACATCAAAACAAGATAAGTCAACTATGAACTGAGCCTATAATGTCACAGTAAATCAGAACCACTCACCAAATGGCACATTTCCATACTCAGAAAATGCCAAACAAGCTGACAGAGTTGTGTCAGACTGAAGATTTTTGAGACGATAATCCCTTCCTACCTAACCTAGACTGGCTGTCCCTGGGCTGTGATGGACTGGTGACCTTCACAAGGACACAAGCATTCTTGTATGATGATGGCCACAGTTCCTGAGCTGCTGCCAATAAGAGAAAATCTCAAATAGATGGACATTTCATCATGCAGTGATCACATTTTCAGACGTTGATGAACAATGGATTTTTAAAATCTAAAACATATTTAAGCTCCACTCCAATGAAAACTGTGTTTTTGGTATTTTTAACATGTTCCTGTGGCTTTTTGTTCATGATGGGGGACATGCATAAAGAAAATTGAGGCTAAAACTGCATTTCTGAGTAGTTCCTTGTACAAATCATGGTACATCAGGAGCAGACGGAAAAAAACAAGCTCGAAGATCTTATGTATAAGCTATAATCTGTAAACTAGCGGGAGAGAGTGTAAACTAAGGGATGATAGGAAATGAGAGCAGGCTTACTCTGCGCCAACGGCCCCGCCCACAATTCAGTGGCCAATTTCTACTGAACTACTGCTGCTCTGCAGAAACTATGTCCTGGAATAAAAAGGTTTTTGGTTAAAAGCAAAATAATCATAAAAAGCCTGACAGCAAGAAGGCCCCCAGTTCAAGTCCAGGTTGGAGGACATGAAACAGCAATCAGCAATAGAGGAACGTTTCTGTGTAGAGTTCAAATGTTCTCTCCCAGTGGGTTTTCTCCCGCCGTCCAAAAACATGCTTCATAGGTTAATTGGTTTCTCTAAACTGTTACTAGGCGTGTGATGGATTTGTGGCGCTGCGACAGACTGGTGATCAGTCCTGGGTTGCACTCGGTCTTCCCCCACGAGTGGCCGGAAGAGGCTCTAGCAGCCCAGTGACCCCAAAAATGGTTTAGAAAATGGATAATCATAAATAGAATACCACTGGGAGTGCTTTTACAATACATCAAAAGATAATTGGAGTGGAATCTTAAAAAAATCTTTAAATGTGGTAACATTTTTCTGACAACGTTACACATAAAAAATTAAAATCGGACTAACAAGTGCACAGCAGATCACAATTCAGCAAAAGCTGCCTGGAGTTGTAAATGTACTCTGTGTAAATTAAATAACAGATAACAATGAAAATATATAATTCAGTGCTCGGGTAAAATTTGTGTCAAACAACCAGGCCTGACAATGAATCTGTTCAATTTAACAAAAAAACGTAAATAACCTAATTGGCCATTTTTGCCAGTTATAGGTTGCAGTGACATCAAGAATCACTGATGACACTCAGAACCGCCTTGTACTCTGCTCATCAGTTTTGATGGTGAGAGTGATGTGATTTCCTACCAGTAAACACGTTTGGCTTCTGAATACTGATAACCTCAATAAACAGTCTAAACAGCAAGAGAATAATGACTCGGAAGCTCAATTTCTCATTCATTACTGTGCCTCTGCAGGACTGGTATTGCATTCAAATCACGCCTACGCATCCTTATCTGTGCATTTGTGACTTGTGTTTGGAGGTGAAGCAGGCTGTGTGTACTATGAAACAAGATTAATGAGTTAGCCACGAATATTGAGCCTTAAGTCTGAGTTTCCAATGTCATGAAGGTGTCTTTGTTTTGGCCTGAAAATGTCACCATGGCAACTAAAGGCCAATTCACTGTGTCTGTAGCCAGGTTATACAGCTGCGGGTAAGTTTGTGAGTACTCTTTTGTCAATATGCATAGTTATTATTTGATTTTAATGATTCCAAAGTGAATCTTGTGGGTTTTATGTAAGGTTGTTGCAAGGTTATGTTAACAAACTCATTTTATACAAAGTTTTAAAAAAACAGATTATAAAAAAAAACAATCCTCTACCCTGAAGGCTAAATGAAGACTGAAGAGATGAGTCAGTTCACCAAAGCTGAGTGGAGACAAAGGGGAGTAGGCCATTCAAATGTCTGAAAGAGAACATGACAGAATTTCAATAAATGTAAAGAGCAGGAGCTATGAAATGATTGTAGACAGCGAACAAGCTAATAAAAATTGGATGAGAACATAATGGGTTATGGTGGCCAAGAGACCTCATATGCAGGCTGCAAATTAAAATAATAATACTAGTGCGCTGCAACACTTAACAACTGCAAATGACAAAAAAAAGTATCAGCTTCCCAACAGTGCAACGCTGCAAACACTAACAACGCAACGTTGAAGTTGTCCTATTACTGTCATGTTTTCCGTGTCGGTTGCGTCAGCATGTTTTCAAATTGATGACATTTTTTGTAAGAGAGTTGTTAAGTGTACTTGTTCAGCACTTGTGAGTTGTTTTTTTAATTTGCAACTTGTTGAGCTTGCCGTGCCACCGCAATAACTTCTATTAGAACTGTAAAGTTTAATGACAGCTTAGAGAAGTGGACATGACGTAGGAAATAAAAAAATGAGTTAGACTACATCTTCCTCATTAAACTTAAGCCAAAGCTTCATTTATGTGTCAAAGCTCCCATGAGTAGGGAACTGAAAGGAAGCAAGTTAATATATTGGCTTCCAAATTAAGAGGAGAAACCAATCATCTTTCACCCTTAATGCAGCAGCCTACCAAGATGTGTGATCAAACTGTCGAAAGGAAAAATAAGTGTAATTTTTTATTTTGCATTTGGTCATTTGGTTTTACCTCACTGACATGCCAAAATCTCATTTTGTTTCAGTTGTATTTTATTTACCAAACATGTAAGCTGAGTGGGAGTTTTGAGATTACATATAGGGATGCCACAGGTCTCAGTTCAAATCTGAACTGTAGGTTATGATTAAATTGAATTGCGGAGAGCGTGAATCATTGCATCTCTTCCGAAAACTGGTATGTTCATGTTAAAAGTGACAAACAATTGTGCTGAATTTAAGGATTTATTATTTATGTTCTTTTATTTTTTTTTTACATTACACCATGTAAGCCAACTGAAAGGTTTTCCTTCCTTGCTACTTGCTCATTAGCAAATTAGAACAAAGGAGTTTTCTGATTTTTACATTTTCTTGTTCAAAATCAAATTCAAAAATCATATATGGATCTGAAAAACCCCCCCAAATCAACCAAGTCTTTGGGAAAATGAATCGTTGCATCCCTAAATAATTACCTAAGTGGCAAAAGGTCGAGCCATGGATAAAGTTAAAGAAGCTGCGAAGTGAAAAGGGCGAATAAGTTTTCAGTTGAAGTGGTAATAAAGAGCTTCTAAGTAACTGTATCTTTAGTGATGTCAGAGGTCAACCCTATTCTGACTTCCCTTGCAAAGGTCAAACTCATGTTCTTGTCTTTGATATTGCCTCTTGCTCCTCCTCCTCCTGCTGCTTCACTTTCTCCTGTCATCTCTGCCAAAGCACACAAGAAAGAACATTATTATTTTTCAATCACTGACAGGTTGTTTTCCCCCATTCTTACTGACGTGCTTATTTTATTGCTTGTTCTTCTCTTCCACACTTCACCTCACCCCTGGAGCTCCAAAACCATTATGCTCAGTTTGGGATGTGCATCTATTTCCCTTTTTCAGGAATGTTGTTTAAAGCTTATCTCTGACTCAAAGTTGAACTTATAACTCAGCTCTTGCAGGGAATCGTGAAGAAAAAAGCAGAACTGTTGAAACCCTCTGCAGGAGTTCGATATTATCATGAGAAATTCACTTTATTGTTTCCGCAGTTGTTTTCTTTTTAATACAACAAGAGGTGTCTTCTTTTAGTACTGGTGTTGCAAATTCACTTTGTGCAAAATAACCTGTTCGCTCTGGTATCTTGTTTAATAATTCCATTGAGTCTTTGGACGTTTTCCTTTTTCTCACTAACTGACCCACACACACACACACACACACACACACACACACACACGCACACCACTGCAGTCAAGCTTGATGGATTTGCACCTAAATCTCTGCTTGAACAGGCAGATACGCAGGTGTGTCAAGGCTAGCAGAGACAAGGCCGTGGATGACAAACAGGTGTCTGTACATGAGTCAGAATGTGTGTTAGGAAGAATGTTTGTACGGTTTCATGCATTCGTGTACCACTCCGTGGGGCGTGTGTGACTAGAGGCTGTTTTAGTTTCAACCCACACTCCCGAGTGCACAAACGACTGCCTCTGTTCCCAATAAATCCTTAACTACAGTGTGCTTCTGCGTCTGTGGTGTGTGAGCACTTGCATGTATATTACTGTGTTTGTGAGTTGGTTTTCAGTGTTCACACAATAGTTTAGTTGTTTTTCTGACCTCTCTTTTCGCCCTGATAGAAGTCTGATTAAGAGTAAGAGCACGGAATCATCAAAGTGGTAGAAAAGCCTTGCGGGAATTCAGCTTGTTTTTTTGCCCAAGATATAAAAAAGAGACTTAAATGTTTATTTTTGCAATTTGCAACTACTTCAACAGCAACAATTCAGAAAGAGTTGCTCAAGACGTGAATAAACAAAAATAGTTTTCAGACATGCTTTATTTTTCATTTCATTTGATGGCTGTACACATCTGTGGTTAGAAAATCTTGGTCCTGGGTGCTGTTTTGTTTAAATTGCTAGTAATTTTGAGAAGTTACATTCATTAAAGTAACATTTTCTTCAGAAATTTGCTTAAAACATTTACTCTACTCTATCGACATTTGCTGTACTTCTCTCCCTCTGAGACGTGTCTGGTGTTTTTTAAGACAAACGTCTGCTGGCTTATCAGGAACAGAAATTATAGGTCTATTCAGATTCCACATTTTGCTCCTTAGCATGTAAAATGTTCTTATTTGGTAGTGATGATACAAGAGGTTTCACCTTGGCAGCTTTAGAAATAGGGGGCTAAAATTGGAAACTTGAATGGTTTTAGCCTAGCGTGTGCTGTTAAAAGAGGAAAATCAGGCAGGTGAATGAGTTTTTGACGTAGTAAGCAAATACCAAACTATGATTAGCAATTATCCCTACATAATAATGCACTCACATGTAGCCTAACTTTATGTTTGGCAGTTAATTATTTAAAAAATTGCAATTTAAAGAACACCAGACACTAAAGGTGCAAACTTGGAGCCTGAATATCATAAAATCTTGTGTCAAACCACTGGATAAGACTACCTGTGAATACAGTCAGAGATGTAGTCTATATTATTAGCAATGATAGCTGTATTTGTGTAGCCAAACCAATTTGAAAATGTTCAACTGAAAATGTGGTTTATTTCTAAAACATGGATCAGTTTAAGTTTCTGTAAATATGTCTTTTAACCTTCTCCAAACCAAAATCAATTCATTCCTACATCACACCAGCACGAATCTTATTTTTTAGCATTCACAATGTGTCAAAAGATATTGATTTTTTTCAATTGTTTCGTTCTTGTGTTGAGAGTTAAAAATTAAGTTTGTTTAGGGCATGTCCAAAGTCTGGCCCATGGGCCAACTGTGGCCAATTCAAATTCCCACCGGCCTATCGACTCCTGTCATAAAATCAATCATATTTGGCCCCTCTTTCTAAAAACCATGATTAGTTGATTGTAATTGACTAAATGACAATGTAAGACATTGTAACCTTTGGCTATTTGACCTTCAGAGCCTCAAGGGTCAAACGAGAAGAACAAATTTGTTTGCTTCTGTGATGAAAACCACAATGGTTTGTACTTCTGAATAGGATAACTATTTATGGATCATGGGGAAGAAGCCTCCTTCTCCCACAGTTTAACAACATGTTTCATAGGTTAACTGCTGTCTGCAAATTGCCCCTGTGTGTTTGTGTGGCCCTGTGATAAACTGGTGACCTCATCAGGGTGTACTTCACCTTCAACAGTAGCTCGGTTAGAACCAGCAAACCTGCAACCCCAAAAGAGGTTCAGTGGGTTCTGAAGATGAATGGATGGACGTAAAACTGCAGTATTTCTTTTTTGAACTAGTAATTTATTAAGTACTCAAGTAAACATCTAAAAATATTATATATATAATACTGTTTTACCACAGCTGGATGTGTCGAGGTAGTATTCTTAAAAGATAAAAGCCTTTTTGATGAAGGCTAGTCTCAAAATAAGATGATTTATTTTGAGAATTATGCATTTTTTAAATTATTCTGGGTTTTATCAGCAGTTGTTCGTTAAATCTGGGTTGCAATCTGCACTGTCAGGAAAACATAACTGCTTTTTAGCTGGAGCAGACAAAAAATGACTTCTAGAGACCTATTTATTTGAATAGGAATTTGATCATTTTTGTTCTGCTCTGCAGGCTTCTTATCCTCCCTCATAAACTGAACTCATGCCCACTGGTAAATCATATGAACAATCAATAAATTTACAATGGGATCACATATCATGCACTGTAAAAACATACTTTTGTCTCAGCAGTTTAAGGCTTCCATTCTTACGATTCCCAAGATTCTTGTCTGGTTCACTTCTTCTACAGCCCATAAAGGACCCATTGAAGCACCTTGTTTTGAACCTGTTTCAATTTCTGTTGAGGCTTAGCTGCCTGACAGATTTACCTTTGACTTGAGGATTAAAGTTTTTTTTTAATACACAAGAGAGTTTATGCTTGATGCAAAGACTCCAAGGTTATCAGGTTCAGTGGAAGCCAAACAGCACGAACAATCACGACTTAATGACCTGATAATTGGCGCAAAGTTTTCCTGCTGTTACCAAGTAGACATCAGTGTCCCTCTGGGGGAATTTTCATGTTTATCTGTGTGTTTTCTAATGACTTCTGCATTAACTCCCTGTGTTTATTCAAACTGCTGAAAACTAACAGTTTGGTTGAAAGTTTTGATTAAAAAAAATCATAAATACAGTCACACAGTGTAATATTAAGAAAGATATGACACAAGCATAAGGCAGTCAAATTCCTGTAGTAATAAAGCGTTTATGTTCAAATCACTTATATTGCATAGTCTCATATACTTTTTAATCTGTTTTAATGTTTTCCTCTTCCGGCATCCTAATAAGATATTTAACAAAACTTAATTTCAAGTGTATGGTGCTCATTTTTCTGCTCCCTGGAAATTCTGATGCATTTGGAAAGATTTTTCAGGATAACGTATGAACATTTCCTCAAACGCTACAGACCACCAGCGTTATGGTATAGAACTGCTTCAGGTCAAAAGTCAAGTGGTAGGAGTGAAAGGTGACGCAAGAGGCAAAGCAAGTATAGAGGCAGACCACTTCAGTCGCTTTGCCCTCTGACCTTTTTAATGTCTCCTGTCTAGTTTGCTCTTTTAACGTGTGTGTCTGTTAAACCTGACCAACTGTAAAATCATTTCAGGGACAAAAGTACTTTAATAAACTCTTTGTTTTTTCCTGTAATGACATAAAATCCAAAGCTCATGTCAGCCAATCACTTTATTTGTAGAACACCTTCCATCAACATGAGTAGAACACAAGGTGCTAGACATGAAAGACAAACATGGACAGGTTAAAACAATAAAAACAACAATCAAAAGATGAACATAAGATGGCAGGAAATGCTTTGGTTAATAGCCTGAGAAAAGACTATTTGAAAAAAATACAGAAAAAGTAATAAAAGTCATTATATTCTAATATCAGCTTGGATGAGGAAAATGAAAACATACATGCATCTAGTCGTCTACAAGCGGATGCATCAGAATAGAGCAGAGCAGGGAGGTTGTAAGCGGCCGATTGTCATTTTAACACAACTACTACAAGCTTTTTCAAACGACATATTTTTGTCTGTTCCTGATTTACCATGAGCAAAGCATGACAAAAAGAAATACAAAAAGTTTTAATTTTAAATCTTTATACATGTCTTCTATCATGAGAAAAATGCGACGAGGGCATGTTAAACACCAAACACCAAAAAGAAGATTTTTATTGGAGTGAGTCTCTCATAAATGCAGAAACTCTCAGATCATGTCAAAAGTGCATAATCCACATGTTAAACTCCACAAAGTGTTTTGGAATTCTATCATCATGTGTTTGTTGTTTTTCATGCATCTTTTTCTTACTCATAATTACATTGTTCAGGGATATGTCACTAATGTGCGGGTGTTTGTGTGAGCTAAAGTGCTGTCCGTGTGCACAGGGCAGCGGATGTTCAGTTGGCCTGTGAGGTTCAATAATCATTCTTTTTGCTATCAGCAGCCACTGGAAAACAGTTAAGCTCTAGACTAATTAATAGAGCAGGCATTCAATATTTACCTGAGGTGTGACTGTACATATTAATGAGCGCTGTTGTGAGGAAATGGGCATTGTTTATCACGTTGGTATAGATCTTTCTTTTCCTGCTGGTCTCAACAGCAGCTCTCATGTCTATATTAGGTCTTCAGTTGCTCAGATGGGATCATTGGCTTGCTATCAAATATACTTACAAAGAAGTTTCCTCCCACAAAGACCTAAGATTATCTGATCTTTGTCTCAGCTTTGCTTTGCACCTTGACTTTTATCTGTTGATCCTTTCGTGGGGAAGCGCAAGAGCTGGGCCTGAATTTAAACAAAGCAAGTAATTGATGTAAGTCCTGTAATCTCCTACAAAGTTCAGAACTTGACAAATCTCTCAGTGGCAGTTGTCATAGTAACACGGATTTGGTTGAACTTTAAAAGAAAAAATCTGAGTTTTATTTAATTCTTTTTTCGTGCAGATACGATGTTCAGAAGTAGGAACAATACTCCCAAAAGTTCCATATTAACAAGAGAATGCACATATTTAGGGTTTATTTAGTCACTCAGAACAAATAAATATTTGCAGATTATTTCTATTAACTTTCTTTTTTTCTTCTTTAAAAAGTAATCTCAACAAAATAATCTTGATTGCGATTGAACATTTATATGCATTATTTTTTTATTGTGTGGCTGAGAACAAAAGAAACTACAGGTCTGTATCATTCTTTGTTCTGAGTGCCAGTTTTCTCACAGCTAAGCTGAAAGCTTCAGTGATATTTAAACATGCTCTTGCCACAGGGAGTCATCTGTTGCTTTTGTAAAAGGTCATTTTTACTTACAGATTAAAGGGAAGTGTGCTCTTTATCGTGGGAGGGTGACTCAGTCGACGCAGAGCTTTGGTGATCTCATAAAACTGAGCGCAAACTCTGCTGGCGATTACTATGATGTATTTTGTTAAATAATTTTGTGGGGTCTCAAAGTTCACAGCTTTAGATTTGGCATCGGTACAATGCTCATTTCCGCTCCCATTGACCAACAAATCCATTACATAAGAAGCAAACTTTCTATTTTTTATTTTATTGCACATATCTTTTAAAAACACTTTTAAAAACACAGATTTTTTTTTTTTTAAGGCTAGTAAATTGATGGATTTTTGTTGCAGCAGACAGCAAATGCTACTGGGGAACTTTCACCCTAAATGGGGAGACTTGGATTCCAACTCTTGGTTTTCTTTGGTCTTCCAGGTTTCCTGTTCACTGATGAAGCTCATGTCAGTCACAGGTTTCCAGCTCTTTATAAGCGTTGTTCATTCTCAGTATGTTGCCAGTTTGTAGATGTCAACTGACATGTTCTAGGGCTTCCTTTAAGACCCACTCTGATGAAAATTGTTTTTTTTGGGTGTTTTTAGCATAATAAAGAACACATGTAAAGAAAATTTAGATTACAACTGGAGCAACTGGATGAAAAAGCTTGTAGTCTGTACTTACAAACTACAATTATCAGGCCAGGTTATGAGGGGCTGTAAGCCAGTGGGAGTGAAACAAAGGCATGATGGGAAATGAGCGGAGAATTTCAGAATTACCAGCTAACAGTCCCGCCCACAACTTAAATGCTAATTTCTAGCTCTGCAGAAACTAGGTCCTAGAAAACAGCATAATCACACAGTAATTCAAATACCTCTGGGAACATTTCTACAATAGATCAAAAGATGATCGGAGTGGAACTTTAACACGTCAGGTTAATAGGTCAGGTAAGGGTCATCTCAAGTCAAGTAAAATCCAGTAAAGTCCTATTTGGTTTCTCATCCTATCTGTGCCTCTTGACTAAGTCTCTGCCTCTGGCATTGTTTGCTTTACTGAATTTACTGGGCCTGGACTGTCTCACAGAAAGCAATACTTGCGGACTGCTTCAGATGTCTTTCTTCCCCTTTCTTTTCCTGGAAAATCAGCACAATCGCTCCTTGAAAATATGCCTTTATTTCAAGTACTCTCCACCTTCACTTTCAGCCTGCAGCTTCTTCCTCTCCCTGACCTCTCTCCTCTGCCTTCTCACCACCTTCAGGATACATTTAGTTAGGGAAAACATTTGGGTACATTCTCTGACTACTTTTAAATGCTGTAATTTATCATTGACTCACCTCACAGTGTTCCCTGCCAGCAGCCCTCTGTCATCAGCCATCAGTTTTAGTTTTGTGTCTACAAGATACCAACAAGAAATCAAGTAAGGCTGCTCTCCTCACTGTTCACCTCCTGTTCTCACAGGAGATAATCACCTTGTTCTCTCATCCGCAGCCAGAATGAGAGTCGACGCGCCTTCTGCTGCCGCCTTGTGCCTTCGCCCACTTCCTTCGAGCTTAATTAAAACTTTCGACTTTGTCCCTCTTGAGTCTGTGTCTTTTCTGGGTTGTCCATCATAAAAACAATACAGACGGGGGATGCAGGAAACCTGTTTTGTTCTTGTTGTGAGAAAGTCAGAACCTAAATTTTTAGGATAAGGATTCACAGAAGTTTCAGACTTTTCCTTCCAGCACAACAAACAGTCATTCTTGTTTTAATGAGGGTCCTATCTTCGTCTAGTTCTTAATTGTCATTTCTGCTTATGGGTATGACAGGGCTGCAGTCTGCTGGCAGCCTGCTGATTTCCAGATTCACACTGCAACAAAGAACTACATTTAGGGAAATGTCAAGAACTTGTGAAGCAAATGCAAACGATTGCATTCATACTGCAGCTCAACTAATTCATCTTTGTAATGGAGCAGAATGACAACAGTCATTGTCATGCAATGAAAGTTGCAGGTTTGTTCTGCAGAATTCAAACCAACTCTTTTAATCACAGACATTATTGACTAAAACAATGTCACAGTGTTTTGTATGGCTGATGTTACCAAGCACAAAAACTGATGGAAATTCATATGCATTGCTGCATTGTTCACATTTATTTTAAGTGCATCAAAGACAAAATTTTGTCACACGCATTTTAAGGGTTAATTGTAAAAACTGGAATGGTTACCAACTGGCACAGCAAATATCTTAAGCGCGGTTATATGAAGTCATTATCCACACTTATCTTACACTTTATTTGTCTAAAGCTGAAAGGGTGATGATATATTTTAATCTAGGCCTCGAAACCCTAACCCTTCCTCTGGGTTTTGGGGCGTCCTGACCCTAACCGCAAACAAAATAAGTGAGGCCAAGAACAGATTTCAGCATTAGCCAAACGTATTTCAGCATTCAAAAAAAGTCCGGCCAAGAAAAAAGTTCAGCACTGACCCCTCACATATTAGAAAACCACGTCACTTTGTTTTTGTATTAAAAAGCCTTAAATTTCTCAGTTTTCTCCCATCATCCAGCAGAATATCTAAGTGACCTCAGTATTACTGCTCACACTTATTGTTGGCAACAAGGAGTTCAAATCAACAAACAAGTGGAACTGAATTTAACTAGCTCTTGAAAGTGCTGAGGAAGACAAAGATTGAATATTTAGTCAAATAAAAAAGTTCCCTAAACTGTTTTTCTTTTGTTGATCGAGCCAGATTGGTTTTCCTTTAACCTAATCATGGAAAAAGAAACTCCTCTCCTCTGCAAAATAAACCATCATAATTGATTTAGCTGCTTTGAAATGTGGCTCATGTACGACCCTTAGATTCACAAACTTTACATCCTAATGAGGCTTTTGTAACAGCTTCTCATTACAATAAAATATCAAAATGATTGAGAACCATATACTGCGAGCTTTAGAAAGATCTAAATACAACTTTTCAGTAAAACAACTCATCTCTGTGTGTTTACATTTTTGTGGCTGAGTCTTAGTACCAGCTCCCAGCCACATAAAAAAATAAATCTGTGGGAAATCCTGCAGAATTTCCTGTTTGTGGTGTTGCCTTTGAACAACCAACACATCAGCACTTTCTGTATATATTCAGTGTTCAATAAAGTGCTTGTTTGTGTTTTATGCACACATTATCTTCATGATCACGATGATCTGCTGACATCAAATAGGTGCATGACCACAGTGTTTGTGTGTCCTTTAAAGAAGCGTCTGGCTTTGTGCGGCCTTTTGTGATCAAAATAAGTTTTTCTTTTCTCTAATAAAAAGAAACAGTAACTGCGTGCACATGTGATCATGACTGGGAGAAAGAGAAAGCCTGCATTGCATGGTGCAGCATCCAGCATCTTTTTTATCACAGAAGACATGGCTGGAAACAGAGGAAAAAAACCACAAGTTCACTGTTAAATGTCCCAGTTTGCAAGCAGACACTGGCATTGATTTAGAATTGTTCAAACAAATCTGGCAGATCAAACGCAGCCAACTGAGTCAGCTTTGCCAACAACATGAGGCAGAAACTAAAGCATTTGTTATGCTTCAATACACGAATAAAACCATAAAAGTAATAATAGAAAATAATAACCAATGGTTTGTCAAAACTGTGCTTTAATGTCAACAATAACATGACATTTTAGTGTTGGAATATTATTACATAATTTTGCATTTGGTACAGATTATTATTATTATTATTATACAGTAACTAATAAAATACATGTCTCAAGTAATACTGTTTATGTGAACAGTTTTACTTTCGCAAAGAGTATTTTTTGTGGATTCTTTTAAAGAGTCATCACAGTTTACAGTCATTAACAAGTTTGAATTGTTTTGCCTTTGAGTTT
Organism: Oryzias celebensis; assembly: GCA_014656515.1. Classification (NCBI taxonomy): domain Eukaryota; kingdom Metazoa; phylum Chordata; class Actinopteri; order Beloniformes; family Adrianichthyidae; genus Oryzias; species Oryzias celebensis. The sequence goes on along the minus strand of BNCR01000017.1, from coordinate 16,423,886 downwards.
ATTCATTAAAACAACTGTATTCCCTGAATGTTGATCAGTCTGTCAGATCTGTAACTGTGGTTTTCTATAGACTGTCTGTATCAAATCACTCTTAAACACCTACTCCAATTTACTTGTTCTTGTGGCATTTTTCTCATGATGGAGGACATATATAAATAAAATTAAGCTTAAAGCAGCTTTTCAAACAATTTATTTAATTAAATTGTTGTGTGTCAGGATGTAGAAGCTACAATTGGCAGGCCACAAGCTCCCTGCTCCACTCGATATCGATGCACCCACTCATAAACAAATAGATTCATGTATTCATTTTCCCCGTTTGAGCTGAATCAAAGCTGTACGTCTGGATAGCTCCAATATTACTCACCATTTTTGTTGCACTGCTAATATTAGGTTGGGGTTGTGAGGGACTGTAAGCTAGTGGGAGAACACGGAAACAGATGGATCTTAAGCGGCAGGGGTGGGCACGGAGGGCCAACAGTCCCGTCCACAACTCAAAGGAAGATTTCTAATGAACTGCTGCTGCTCTGCAGATACTATGTCCAAGACAAATCAAAGCTCAAAAGATGATTTGAGAGGGACTTAAGAGAAAGAGGAACTGGTTGAGTTGCTGCACTGTATCTGTAGTAAATCAATTGGATTTCGCATTTTGCCCTGCTGACACTGTAGCTAAATGGGTTCAGGTAGTGGTTTTAAGAAATAATGTGCAGTAAGAGGAAGAATGCATTTTATTAATTTCTGTAAACAAGTCAATCTCATATCTCAACCATTTGAATTCCTGTTAAAAAAAGATTTTTTAATGGACAGTTTGAGGTAGAAGCTCCATTCTTTTTATAGCCTTTTTGACATGTGTATTTTATGAAATAAAGACAGAGCAAAGGGAAACACATTCATTTTTCCACAAACAACATAAAAACAAATAAAAGTAAATCATAAAAGCATTAGGCATCCTGAAAATGGGCTTGTTTTTCTAAAGGATCTGCTCTGCCTCTTTTCTTAATCTCTTTATCTCTAAGGCTCTATCTCACCACATTTTTAATGTCTGTTTCCCTTCCTTGTTATGCTTATGAAATAGAGGTGGAAGAACAATTGAGAGAAGACATTCTGTTCCCTCAGGATTAGGCTGCTTTGTCTTACAGCAGATGCAAACAGTATGCACTGGCTTACACACATGCACATTCAGTTGGCCAGTTAGCATGTTGCCAGAAGCCATCAACAGAGCATCAGATGTGATGCAGTTATGACTGGATCCTAATTAATGACATTTGCATACTCTGGATGTATCTCTCTGGGTTGAATTTGTGTATGTGTTTAGTTGTCCAAAACCTTGTGGAAGATACAGTAGAAGTAATTACTATTGTCAGGTCTATGGGAGGGCTGGACCCAATAGCAGGCTGAAGACAGGAGTAGGTTTGTAGAAGTGATTTATTCTGTGCCAGTCCTGGTGGAAGGTTTGTGACAGTTTGGCTGCTGGGCTTGGGTTGGAGGGTGAGCCGCTGGCCAGAAGGAAGGTGGAGGTGACCGGCGTGAACAGGAGTCCGGGTTGGTTGCAGTGGATGACTGTGGAGGCGTAGAATTCCTTGAAGATGAAAGAACAGGATTAGTCAGTCTATGAACGTTCATCCGAAAACAAGACATGAACTGGAGCTTGAGACGAAGCATGGGTCAGAACACTCTACCGCATGAAGCAGACGGACTGACATCGGCTGAACGGCCTGGAGGTCCATAAGAGGGTTCCAGGTTGATGAGGTAATGGAAAGCAGGTGAGGAGATGGACACCAGGTGTGTGGGGGAGGCGACCAGGATCCTGACAGGACCCCCCCCTCAAGGGACGCCACCCGGCGGCCGAAACCGCTCAGGGTGCCGGCGACGAAAATCCCGCACCAGGGCAGGGTCCACAATGAAGGAGCGAGGCACCCAACAGCGCTCCTCAGGGCCGTAGCCCTCCCAGTCCACCAAGTACTGGAAACCACGACCCCGGCGGCGAACGTCCAGGAGGCGTCGAACAGTAAAGACCGGATGCCCATCAACCAGCCGGGCGGGAGGAGGGGGAACGGCCGGAGGGCACAACGGACTGGTGACCAGGGGCTTGAGATGAGACACGTGGAAGACAGGATGAACCCTCATAGAGCGAGGCAGGCGTAGCTTGGCGCAGGCGGGATTGATGATAGAGTCAATAACAAATGGACCGATGTAGCGGGGAGACAGTTTCCGGGATTCAGTGCGAAGAGGGAGGTTTTTAGTCGACAGCCAAACCTTCTGGCCAGGAAGGTACGCAGGGGCCGGGGAGCGGCGCCTGTCAGCAGTGGATGCAGTACGGTGAGAAGCACGGAGTAGGGCCCGTCTAGTGAGATCCCAGATCCTACGACAGCGGCGGATGTGGGCCGCAACTGAGGGAACTGCCAACTCAGACTCTTCAGAGGGGAACAGAGGAGGCTGGTAACCCAGAGACGCCTCAAAAGGGGATCGTCCAGTAGCTGAGGAAACAAGGGAATTGTGAGAGTATTCCACCCAACTGAGATGGTCAGACCACAAGGTGGGATTCTGGGAACAGACACAGCGAAGGGCTGACTCCAGGTCTTGGTTCGTGCGTTCCGTCTGACCGTTGGTTTGTGGATGGAAGCCAGAGGACAGGCTGGCAGTGGCCCCCAATGCCTGGCAGAAACACTTCCAGACCTGGGAGATGAACTGGGGGCCACGATCCGAAACAATGTCAGAGGGAATGCCATGGAGACGGAATACGTGATCAATTAAGACACTGGCAGTTTCAGCAGCAGTAGGTAGCTTGGGCAAAGCCACAAAGTGAACGGCTTTGGAAAAGCGGTCAACAATGGTCAAGATAACAGTCTTCCCCTTGGAAGCGGGTAGTCCAGTAACAAAATCCACTGCGATATGCGTCCAAGGACGGGAAGGGATGGGCAGTGGTCGGAGGAGACCAGCAGGAGCATGGTGGGTGGTTTTACTGGTGGCACAAACAGTACAGGCTGCAACGTACGCTCTCGTGTCGGAGACAATGGTGGGCCACCAAAAACGGCGTTGGATCTGGAGAAGGGTCCGACGGTAACCTGGATGGCAAGAAAAACGGGAAGCATGGATCCACGTCAACACCTGAGACCGGACCGAAGCCGGCACGTATTGACGGTTGTGAGGCCCGTTGCCGGGGTCAGGATCAGTGGCCAAGGCATGACGAATGGCAGCGTCGACGTCCCAGGTGAGACTGGCCATGACACAGGAAGGAGGAAGGACAGGAACAGGGGGTGGGTCTGGGTCGTCAACGGTATGCAAGCGGGAAAGGGCATCTGGCTTAAGGTTGCGTGACCCAGGACGGAAAGAAACTGTAAAGTTGAATCGACTGAAAAACAAGGCCCACCGGGCCTGACGAGGGTTGAGTCTCTTGGCTGAACTGATGTACTCGAGATTCTTATGATCCGTCCAAACTATGAAGGGATGTTCAGCCCCCTCCAACCAATGACGCCATTCTTCAAGGGCCAATTTAATGGCCAGCAGCTCCCTATTTCCCACATCATAGTTACGCTCTGGGGCAGACAGTTTCCGGGAGAAGAAGGCACATGGGTGGAGTTTCCCATCCTCTGTGCGTTGAGAAAGGACGGCTCCCACCCCAGTATCTGATGCGTCCACCTCCACCACAAACTGACGTGTAGGGTCAGCTTGTGCCAATACTGGAGCAGAAGTGAACTTCTCTTTAAGATGGTTGAAAGCCTCCTCCGCCTCCGGGCTCCAAAGAAACGGGGTCTTGGGCGATGTCAGGCTGGTAAGAGGATGTACTATGCTGCTGTAATTGCGCATGAAACGACGGTAAAAATTGGCAAACCCAAGGAAACGCTGGAGGTCTTTGCGGGAGGTTGGTCGGGGCCATTCCTTAATGGCGGTGGTTTTCGCTGGATCCATGTTAATGCGGCCCTTTTCAATTACGAAACCCAAGAACATTACCTTGGGAACATGAAATTCGCACTTCTCGGCTTTGACAAACAATTTGTTCTCCAGGAGTCTCTGAAGGACCTGACGAACGTGGTCATAATGGGAATCCAGCGAAGGGGAGTAGATAAGAATGTCATCCAGATAGACAAACACAAAGCGGTTGAGGAAATCCCGTAACACATCATTGACCAATGCTTGAAAAACCGCTGGGGCGTTGGTTAAACCGAATGGCATGACCAGGTACTCGAAGTGACCTAAGGGGGTGTTGAATGCTGTCTTCCATTCATCACCTTCCCGTACACGCACCAGATGATAAGCGTTACGAAGGTCAAGTCTAGTAAATACGGCAGCATCTTGGAGGTATTCGAAAGCGGAATTCAATAAAGGCAAAGGGTATTTATTCTTTACTGTAATGTGGTTTAATTGGCGATAATCAATGCAGGGCCGGAGTGTCTTGTCCTTTTTCTCAACGAAGAAAAAACCAGCCGCCAGAGGAGAGGAGGATGGTCGGATGAGGCCTGCGGCAAGGGACTCCTTGATGTACTGTTCCATGGCTTTGAGTTCTGGTTTGGAGAGGCTGTAGAGACGGGATGTGGGTAAAGTGGCCCCTGGGAGCAATTCTATAGAGATGTCATACGGGCGATGTGGGGGTAGAGCTGAAGCCTTCTGTTTACAGAAAACCGCTGCAAGGTCATGGTAGATAGGAGGAACGCCGGAAAGGTCTGGGGTGTCAGGAGGCACGATAGCAGGTCGTTGATCGGGATGAGCCGAGCGAAGACAGGTAGAATGACAGTAGGAACTCCAGCTCATGATGCGATTAGACTGCCAATCGATGTGTGGGTTGTGTTGGCTCAGCCAAGGACGACCCAGAATCAGCCGACAGGCAGTGGCCTGAAAAACAAGGAACTGGAGAGTTTCATGATGATTGCCAGATACACACAGATGGATAGGAGCAGTTTGATGAGTAATCACAGTTAGAGGCTGTCCGTTAGTGGCGCTTACCCTTATAGGGGGGTTGAGAGGGATGAGTGTGAGCCCTGCTTCAACCACCAAGGATTCGTTCATAAAATTCCCCTCTGCTCCTGAATCAATAAGGGCGGGTACAGTATGAGACCAAGAGCCGGATGAAAGGGAAACCGAAAATCCAGTTTTGGATGGGGAGGCCGGTGTAGCGCCCTTCAGTGTCCCCATGATCACTGAAGGGCTCTCCCTTTTGGCTTAACGGGGCAGGCGGCCACTATATGATCCTTTCCGCCACAATAAAAACATTCCCCGTTAGTCCAACGCTCCTGTCTTTCCTGGGGTGTTAAATGCGTCCTACCCAGCTGCATCGGCTCCTCCGTGAGCGATGAGTGGGCAGCGAATTCGCCTGGTGGAAAGACAGGGGGCGTGGCCTGGCGTGGCGTTGATCGCGTGAGGGCTGACTGGGACTTGTAGTTCCGGGCGGAGCGTCGCTCACGCAGACGGTTATCGATGCGGATGGAGAGTGTGATTAAAGAGTCCAGAGAAGCGGGTTTTTCATAATGAAGTAATTCATCTTTGATCGAGTCGGTTAGTCCATTATAGAAAACTTCCTGCAGCGCTTTCACGTCCCAGCCCGCTTCCGTAGCCAATATGCGGAAGTCAACAGAGTAATCCGCTACGGAGCGTCTGTCCTGACGTAAAGCGAGCAGCTTACGGGACACGTCTTGGGATTTTTCTGGTGTTTCGAACACGAGTTTGAAGTGGTCCAGAAAAACTTGAAAAGACAACGGAGAAGTACTGTGATTAGCCAAAAAGGACTCGGCCCATTCCAGAGCCCGACCCCGAAGGAGTCCTACAATCAAGGCTACTTTGGCGTCATCTGACGAGTACATGGCAGATTGTTGAGAGAAGACCAGGGTGCACTGCAGCAGAAAACCTCGGCAACGGTCCGCGGTTCCAGAATATGGATCTGGGTTGGGGATACGTGCCTCGTGACTGGCAGGAGGTCTCGTTGGCGGCGACTGAGGAGGAGGAGGTGCTGCTGAGGAGGTAGGTTGGCGCGATGCGTCGGCGACGGTCTGAAGCAAGGACTGGAGCAGGGCTAGTTGCTGCGTGATGGCTTGTTGATTGTTCGACAACGTGTGGAGCATCTGTTCCATGGTGTTGGCGTGAGCAGACAGAGCCTGATCGATGGGGTCTGAGCCCGCTGGGTCCATGATGGTCAGTCCGTTCTGTCAGGTCTATGGGAGGGCTGGACCCAATAGCAGGCTGAAGACAGGAGTAGGTTTGTAGAAGTGATTTATTCTGTGCCAGTCCTGGTGGAAGGTTTGTGACAGTTTGGCTGCTGGGCTTGGGTTGGAGGGTGAGCCGCTGGCCAGAAGGAAGGTGGAGGTGACCGGCGTGAACAGGAGTCCGGGTTGGTTGCAGTGGATGACTGTGGAGGCGTAGAATTCCTTGAAGATGAAAGTACAGGATTAGTCAGTCTATGAACGTTCATCCGAAAACAAGACATGAACTGGAGCTTGAGACGAAGCATGGGTCAGAACACTCTACCGCATGAAGCAGACGGACTGACATCGGCTGAACGGCCTGGAGGTCCATAAGAGGGTTCCAGGTTGATGAGGTAATGGAAAGCAGGTGAGGAGATGGACACCAGGTGTGTGGGGGAGGCGACCAGGATCCTGACAACTATAAAGAAAAAGATTTGTCCAAAGTTTCGTTGTACAAGTTCTTCATTCTTTTAGCTGACTGGCATATCCTTTCTTTGATTGCGTGTCTTTCAGATCCATTTCAGCAAGATATCTAAAGCCCACTGTGTGCTACTGCTGCAAATGCCCACCTATGATTTTATATAGAGAATCCACAACATAACAGGGATCTGACATTACCGGTTTCTATTCACACAATGAAACAGGAAGTGACCTCACACATTCCAATTGTTTCCTTTCCCTGTTGAACTGATTTATTTGTTTTTAACTTGAGCTAATTTCTGTTTATTGATAGTTAAAATCCTGTTGAGAAAACTTTTAATTTTTGGTTTATGATCAAGAGTTTTCTGAATGGTATTTTTTCCAGTTGGAGTGAGAGCAGTCTTGGTTCCGATGTTAGTAACAAGCTCTCCCAGAAACCGTTGATGTATTCTTTATTTTGTTTCGGACCGATACAATCACATTGTTTTTTCTTCTAAAATTCTTACTGGGCCATCTGATTTTTGAGGTTCTTTAATTTTCAACGCTAACAAAAACCCGTCACAATTGCTTATTTATAAAGCAGTGCCAGTATATGCTGTTGTTTTCAATTGGTATGGATGTAGTGCAAATGTGTTAGCTTTGATTATTTTTATCAAGCAAAACATTAAATAAGAAAATAAAAAAACTAAAATCCCCCAAAAATGTGTGTTAAATGCTTGTTGATTTTCATTTTGTTTATTTGGTTCTTTCTACCCTCTAAATGGATCTTTCTGAGCTTTGTAAAGTCATTTCCATTTATATATTCTTTCCAAAACATAGCACTCTAGTGCATTTGTGTATTTTGTGCTTTCTTTGTGTGGCATCTTACTACACCATCAGTCAGGAGCTAAATTCACTCTACTTCAGCAGCTTAAAGACTGGAGAATATTTCCCCTCCAACACATAAAAGCATTCAGAAATTCTCTCTGACACTTGACACTGCCTCACTTCAGCCTTTGAATGATTCCTTATCTATGACTTTCAGGGGGGGGGGAAATCCAGGGAAACTGGCAACATGCATCAACTTAAATCGTTGAAATTTTACATTGATCCACAAACCTGTTCAACTTCACTGCCTTGGACATGTTCTTAGTAGTTATTTTGTTGACAACCCTGCAGTCAGATGATCAAATACAATGTCTGAAGCTTTGCAGCAGTAAGAAAATGTCTGCATGATAATCTTGCTTTTCAAGGTTTACTTTTCCCTGTATTTTGAATACATTTATGGGAGGAGGAGGACATCGTTTGAGTGTTAAGGCACTGGTTTCCTAAAGTATTGTTGTCATGTAGGATGTCATCATTTTAACAGAACACAAAAAAGTTTGGCCGATTTAGCTCACAGCAATACTTTTCCTGACTGAGTTTTGATGCAATAACTCATTTGCGTCTTCAGCTTGAATTAGAACTGGCTTTCTTTTAGGCATGTACGATATAAAAAAGGGTCTGGCCCTGTAAAATTTACTTTCCATTTGTTAGACTGTTTATGACATTTGAGCCTCATCTTTCATTATATAACATATATATAACAAGCAAAATCCCAAGTTTGGTCCTTTTCACAACTTTTTGCCACAAATGCACCACAAAATATATTCTGTTCTCAGTGACTAAGCTGAAAAGCAGCTCCAGGCAGACTCACATGTATCTGTTTTCAGAGCTGTTCTTACTGTGGAAAAATTTTTAATAATCTCTGCTCAGCATTTTATTCTTATTATAAAATGCAGCTGTCATTATGTAAAATGTTGCAACTTTTTATAAATATTTTTTATGCGTTATATTAACCGTTCATTCCTGTGAAATAACAGACTACCTGTAAGTGTTGCGTTATATAGGTAACGATGTTAAGTGCACCAGCTATTCTGTTCAATAACCATCAAAAACGTCTTGATGGATGGATGGAAGCACAAAAAAGACGAGACAACTTTTTGTTATTTTCTAACTTATTCATTTTTGGATATTGTTTCTTTTTGTTTACTACTGGATGGTACATGATTTTTTTTAAGAAGAAAGGTTAAATTTTAAAATGTTTATAATTTTATAATTTTATTTTATTTTATTTTTATTGACTACACTTTATAATGAAAAACAAAATCAATTTTATCAATAAACATCTCATTGGCCTCAAGTGCAGAACAAGAGGTGCTGGAGAGGCCAGCAAAAGTTTCATCAGAGCACTGGCATTTGGAAGTAATTCCTCTGCGCGTGATTGCTCTCTTTCATAGAGTGCCAGTTTATTATTATCTTTTGTCTGTACGTCTGTGTTTGTAGCTGCAAAAGTGTCTGAAGTCATGAGTGTTTGTTGTGTATTTTAATGGAGCAGCTTTCCTGTGTTATTAACAAGTTGATAAGCCAAAGCAAGAGCTTTTATAGGGTTACCATGGTGTTGTGGTGTCTGCAGTCATTTCCATGTTAGTCTGGAGCCAAAATAGCTCCCTGGGGGCATCTGACTCCTCATTAACCTTCAATTCATGTTTCCATTCCTTTATTTTTCTTCTTTCTTTTTCCCGCTCAATCCAACAGACATTCCTTCGCCTCTCCTCCTCCTCCTTTTTTATTCACCTTCATTCACATGAAAGAAATTTGGATTTAGAAATGTACTAATTGATTCACTTTTCTTGTGAGTTTTCTCGAGTTGTAAACCTTTGGTTCAGCTTGTTAAGGTTCTGGTTCAAAATGAGACAATTTTTATAGGTGCATGGCCCTCTTTTACACCTTTTAAGCACTTTTAAGTGCCGGTCTGTTCTAACTGAGGGCGACCCAGATGATTCTTTCAAGCAGGACATCTGGCATGCCGAGTTTATCTGAGCAAGAATTAATGAGAACTTGTAAAGACTGAAACAGCCCAGAACTGTAGAAAACACCACTGATGGTCTGAGGTGTACAGAGAAGCCATAGAAAGGCCACAAAAAAAAAAAAAAATGAAGCACTTATAGTAGAGTGTGTGAGGCTGGAACAGTTTCAAAGAAAGAAAGGCTGCTTCAGTGTTCATGCTGCATCAGTACATGCAGGTTATGTAAGAGGGACCACTGGCGGAAGCATTAACTCTGTTGTTGCCAAGATAGTTGAACTAAAATATTGTTCACCTGTTCTCAAGAAAATGGTAAATGGTGTGTGCTTATATAACACTTTACTATCTTTTAAGAAGACCAGAAGGACTTTACATTCTAATTCAGCCATGCACTCAAACATTCACACAAACAAATGGAGCCAACCTATATTCACCAGAAGCAATGTGGGGGTTCAGTGTCGTACCCAAAGACAGCCAGGGTGGGAACTGAACCTAGAATCTTCCAATCAGAGATACACCACTCTACCTCTGCACCAGTTTTAAGTGATGATGTAAAAAGTCTTATAGAAATAACAACTTCAGTACATTGTTATATTAAAAGTCATGTCAAATTGTGCTTTTAGATATGGTCACATTGGAATAAAAAAAAAATTACAATTAAATTCATGCTCACAAGCTTTGATTTTTTAATACTCAATTAAAAAAAATATATGAACAGCAGATATATATATAAATGCGGAAGATAAAAACATGGTGGTGGGAAAATTGAAGTCATAAAAAGGTAGACACTGACAGGAAATTTAATTACCCTTCATTATACACAGGAGAAGATGAAAGTTTAAATGAATGAAAAAATATATGAACATAAATCCTCTTCCCTTTGTTTAACATGCGATCATGTGTGATTTTTTTTTATGAAGTACACGTCCTGCTCTGCTCATAAATGAGGTGTAAAGGAAATGAATGAAATCATATATATATAAAGAAAGTGCACGGATATAATATATTTCCTTTTTTAAGAACTGGTTAGAGTCTGTCACAGAAAGAAATGGTAACCAGGCCCATAAGTGATCTCCTGAGAAAGTCATTAGTAGAATCAGTTTCATTTTATTGTCATCTATTTACTAAAATGAATACAGCATACAGTGTCTTAAAGGTTAAAGAAAATGCAGAAATCAGTGAAGATGTATGGTCATTCTAAAGCGCATTATCCTGCTATTGAATTCCCATGGCCAAAAAAAGGAAAAGCTGCATGATTACACTTCCTCCAGCTTCCAATCTCCTGTCTGTGAGTCTGACACTGTTGTTTAGTTTTCCACAACAAGCTGCACTTGAAGATGTAACCTGAGACCAAAGAAGCCATTCGGCAGCTGTGGAGAGCCAGTCTTCGTTTAAGCAGAGACATGGCAAAGTGCTGTTAGATGCCAATCTTGCAAGTGCAATCATTCATGTATGAAAAAAAGTAAACTTTCTGAAAGTGAATTGGTGCTTGATATTTTGCAGCATCTGCTTTGTGATTTTTGAAGCTGACTGTTTTGTAGCAGCCATAGGATAGGAGCTCAAAATACCTTGTGGCTCAAAACATACATTGTCTAGTATTTAGTGGATTGAATCTGTCATAGAACATATCAGCGTCAGCCACAGCACTCGACTCCAAAGATTTCCTTTAACCCAACTTAAGTACAAGCTCCTGCTAAAATGATGAATGGCTAGCTCCCTATCTAATTGTGAACACGAGTTCTTGAAGTACATGAAGGATTGTATTTCCACCAGAGTGACTTCAATCAGCCTTCTTCGCCCTAATCATGCCTGGAGTTAATTCAAAAGACAAATTGTTGTAGGAGATGAAGGATCATATTTCTAGTCAAAGTAAATGTTTCTGCCTCCTTTGAGCAAGGTCAGCTTTCATAAACCTGCTTTTTTGGTATCAACTGAAGCCAGAGATTTAGCATTGACTGCAAGGAAATGTCAAGGCGTCTAAGTGTAAAGACAAATATGACACGTTGACCATTATCGACAAAAGCAAAAACAAAAGTGCATGGCTGTTGTGGTATATCTCCTTTTTGAAATAATTATTTGATATTTTAACAAGAACAACCAAGACAAAAAAAACCAAAAAACAACAGGGTGTTCCTGGGAAAAACCCCATCAAACAATCTTAAATTGGAAACAGGTACGGTCTATGTTTTGGTTTAAAAGCAACATTCCAAAAGTAAAGATGGATAAGCATCAGTGTCCATAACCGGCACAATTAACTGTGAAATGGCTAGATCTTTTTTGTTTTAAGTATTAAACTACCTTTTTTGAACTTCATTATTACTATTGACTTATGGGGTTTACCATGTATACTTTTCAAAAACACTGTAAAGGTCAGAGAACCTGGAAAAATCTCTGTCTATAAAGGACAAAGCCGATAATCAGAACTGAATAGCAGTGATATGTGGACCTTCAGGCAAAACTCCATTGAAAGCAGATGGAGATTTAGATTCAGGTGCAGATTCAGAAAGATGACTGAAAACTTCTCTTAAAGAAAACTAGTTGCCTCTTAAGCAATTGATCTCTTGCAAAAGCTTTCTCAGTTATCTTTTAATCATGAATCACGTTTCTAGCCAAAATCAGAAATCTTTGTCGCTTTTGAGGACATAGCTTTTGCAGAGAGGCAGGTGTTACCCAACTCAAAATACCCAACTCCATGTATTGATGATCTGATAGAGTGATCTAAAGATCTGTGCAAGGGCTTTTGGCAGGTCCCACTCACTCATAACTCCAGAGAACTGACTGCCTTCGGAACGCCAGGGGGATCATTTCAATTTACAATTCTACCCTTTGGACTTCATATAAGCCCCAGCTACCTTCCAGCGCTTATGAATCAGGTACTGTGTGGAGTTTCAGAAGTTGCTGCAGACTATTTGGATGATATTGTCGTTTTCGGAAATACCTGGGACAAAGTTTCACCTATTCAGTCATGTCCGTTGCCTGTCACAAAAATCTATTAAGATCTTTTTTGGGTATGGCTGGATTTTATCATCATTTCATCGCTCACTTCTTAGCTAGGGCAGCATTGCTCATGGATCTCACTGAAGCCAGGAGTTTTTTATAACATCCAATGGACCAAAGAGGCGGAAGCAGCTTTTGAGGACATCAGACAGTCATTAAGTAAGAACTCTGTCTTATACAGTCCAAACTTTACCCAACACTGTTCCCAGTTAAAGTCAGCAGCTCCCCACCTGCACCTAAAAATGTGCTTGTAGAAAACTGCTTCCCCCTCCTGAGGATCGTTTGCCAGAACATCTTCAAGACCAACCGATAGTCCTTCACCATAGCCTCCCCAAACTCCTCCCAGGACTGTTTTTGCCTCCACAACAGCCACAGCTTGCTTAGACTTTCAATACCTGTCATCTGCATCTGGAGTCCCACAAGCCAGCCAGACCTGATGGGACTCCTTCTTCAGCTTGACGACATCCCTTACTTCGGGTGTCCACCACCGGGTTCAGGGGTTGTCGCCACGACAGGCAGCAGGGATCTTGGGACCACAACTCCGATCTGTTAGTCATTTAAAAATCCACACCTTAGACTGGATATGAAAATATGTCTTGATTTTTATGCAAGACCATGACAGGACCCTTTTAGTAAAGCTGTCAAATTAAAGCAGTGATGGAGGATTATGGTCCATGTCAGCATACATTCACCTCTGTGGTATTTAAAATTCAGCACTGCATATTCTCTGTCACCACCAGCAAAACTGCGGACAACAGATGACACTCCTCTCTCTGGAGCAACATCGAAGAGCCACTTTAGTGTACTTTTCAAAATAGATTTTATCCAAGTAACACCTAGGTACCTGTCAATATTTTAACCACGTAGAATTGCAATTATGGTGATTGTTTGGAGGGTTGTTTAAATGTCCCCTGTGTTTTTTCTCTTCCTCAGAGTTCAATGCAAACTTACCGGCTAAATTAATGTACTGAGTTCCGCAGCTTCGTTTCAGACTTCTGCTCTGTGTGAAAAACAAGGCAAAAGAAAAAAAAAAGGTAAAACTAATTGGCCCAGTGGTTTGCTGACATTTCTTTGTGATTTGACTTTACATACCGGAATAGTAGATTGCACAAGTTGGAGTAATTAAAAACGACTAAAAATAGTCCCACAAAATGACAGATAATTAATTCAAAAAGAAAGAACACATGAAACATTCCCCTGAAGAACGCCAATAATGAGAAGACATTAGGCTAATAAATGATTCCAGAATTACCTTAACAGAAGTTTGATGCAGGCGTGATAATTTTACTGCTGTATTTTCAGGACGAAATGTGACAATTTAACTCTATACACTTTTACGATAAGATGCCTTGTGTTAGGACCACATATTGTTAAATTAGAATTTAATTTCAGGATAAATCAAAGGGAGCTCAACCTTAACACCTTCATAAGCAACTATGGAATGGAGAGAATGCATCTTACTAATTAATGGAAATCCATGAAAGCATCACACCAAAATGTAAAAGCCGCTTTAAATGTATAGGCAAGAAAATATAAACATTTTCAGACAAAAATTTATGAAAACTTAATGACCCACTCCCAGGAAAATCATGTTTTTATGTTATGATGAAGAACATATATGTAAAAATTACATTTAAGATTGCATTTCTGAGTATTTCTTTAATTAAATTGTTTGTATTCAGGTGCAGACGCAAAACTGTTAAAGGAGAAAGCTCGTAGCTGTGATGTATTAATTACAACGGCAAGCCACAAGCTCCGTATTCTGCTCTTTTCTGGTGGATCCACTTGTACACGACCAGATACGTCTTTGTTTTCCTTGTCCGAGCTCACATTTGTGTTCCACCAGTACTACTGTGTTGGGGGTGTGAGGGGCTGAAAGCTTTTGGGAGCACGTAAACAGATGGATGATAGGAACTGGGTGGGGTTGTTCCGTGTCTACAGTCCCGCCCATGACTCAGAGGTGAAGTTCTAATTAACTACTGCCGCTCTGCAGAAACTATGTCCTCAAAATGACAGATTTTTTGTGTGTGGCTAAAATAGAAAAACAGCATAATCATAATTAAAAGACCACTGGGTGCTTTTATAATAGATCAAAAGATGATTGAAGTGCGACTTTAAGAAGTTTCATTTGTCTATGGACTTTGATTATTTATGGGTTTTTTTATTTGCTTTTCAAGGATTCCAGAGTTTTCACCAAAAAAAAACAAAAAACAAAAAAAGTCTCATGCTCAATGTCCTGCAGTTTACATGGAGTTTCGAATTGCCTGCTCTAACGCATTTGACTGCCAGCAACATTTGTGGTTTGCAGTAAGATCAATATTCTTCATCTCTTTAGAAGTATTTGAGCTTGACTTTAGGTATGACCCTGTCTTTTCTCATCGACATTGTGCTAACACACCTGAAATGTGTAATCACGTCAAATTTAATGGTATGAAATATTAGGATTTTATGCTCCTGTTCTGTGCAGTTGATTACCTCTTTATTAAAATTTATAGGAGACATCACAATCTGTTATTCCTTGAGGCCTATTGAGGGCCACATTCATTTACCACATTACAACGTTTACTAAATTAATCTTTTTTTTTTAGTATCTGGCTGAATCTGATATATTTTGACCTTCTACTTAGACAGAAATTAATTTTACTTTCTTTAACTTTTTAAAGACTTGACCAAAAGGATCTAATCATGGGAAAAACCCTCTGGGGACAACTGACTATTATCCAAGCAGATTCTGTTAACAACCTTAAATCCTTTAAATTTTAAGTAAATTACATGTGATGGTGTAAAGAGCTTCGGGGCTGTAACCCCCCAGACTGGAGGAGTGGCTACAGCAGATTCCTGGAAAGACCTCAGACATCTCAGTCCAGAAAAGCGCAGGAACAGCTAAGATACTGCGCAGGACCCTCACGCCCCCAGGCCTCAGATTTCACACTGAGCTTTTGTTTGTTTTTTTTTCCATTTAGATTTAAAAGCTCTTTTGTCAAACGTATAGCCATTGTAAGAAATGTAAGGTAAGCAGTGTCAGGACAACCCCCCCCCAGCTTTTACTGCCTTCCCTGATCGTGATTCTTGTTTTATCCCTCAAACCTGCCCTTTCATCGGATTGACTTTAAGAGGCAGTGAATTCAGTCATCATAATCCCATCCTCTTTTGCTTTTTCTCATTTCTGTGTTCACTCATTTTTGTGAGTCGATTTGTTCGGTTTCTTGTCATTTCCGAGGTATTTAGCACTTTACAGTAAATACTCGTGTTTCAGGACGAAGTCTTTGTGTCAGTCCAGCCTGTAGTTGACTGAGCTCTGAAACGCCTGCTCATTATGCATCAGATTTTCATGACAAGGCAAGCCTTTGCCTCATGTAGAGTTAGGAGCTCTAAATCAGTAACAGACCACAGGGTCCTGAAGACATTGCATACCTTCAGGCTACGCTAAGGCAGCTCAGCTTTAAAGTCAGGCTGCAGGATGGTTAGCTGCTCTCCAGAGCACGAATCTCAAAAGGTTACAAGAGACTGACTCAAACAAAAAAGCGGCAAATATGTCAGGTTTTTTTTTAAAATTGCTGACTCAAGGAATTTACAGGAATGTAAAACGAGCAGATCAAGAGCTTAAGGCTATGCACACTTAAGGAACTCTTTTCATGCATTGCAAACCAAATTTAACCTAAATGAAATATTTAATGATTTCCCAAAAAGAATTAGCTCTGTATGGGTCTGTCTAACCGGTCCTTTCCTTTTACAAGCGCCTAATGATCTCCGGCCTCGACACGCTCAAAGCCCCGAGGTCATGCACAACATAATTGACAGTATAGGTCTTTCTCAGGACAGAGTTGGTTTTCTGTTCTTTTGGATCTCTCTGTTCCTGTTCTCACTCTCTGTTCCTGTTCTCACTTTCTGACATGGCCTGGGTTAAAAAAAAAAATGCAATATCTTTGTCAAAATACTTCAACACTTTCTGAGTCCTTCCAGCATCTTTCAAGAGTTTTGATTTTTAACAAAACAGGAAAAGCGACAATGTAAAGTTGATGAAATAAAGAAAAATTTAAAAATGAAAGAAACAAAACTAAGGAAGTATCACACACGCAAATAACGTATTTTAACAGATTTCAACAAGATTTTTCTTTTTTTCTTTTTGTTTTGCTTATACATAGACATGATTTGAAATTATGAATTTGTAAGCTGCTCTCTTCTTGACACAGTTGTGTTTACGTGCTGAATTTAAGAATCAGCATTCCAGTTGTTGACCTACAAAGCCCCAAACTCCAGAGGCAAAAAGGCAGAAAGCACCAGTGTTTCATGAGCTTTCAGCTATACGAGATCGAACTGCATTTGTATGAAGCAGTAACAGTCTCACTGCATCATGCTTTGAATTTACATTTGCAGAAGCATCAAATTTATTCCCAATTCCAAAATTTTTTTTTTTTTTTTTTTAAATCAGTGACGATACTAATAACATTAAAGTTACTTTGTGAAAATCTCTGAAATGACAAAAAAAACAGCATAAGTGAGGAACTGTGGCCTTTAATACATTTCAAAAGTTATTTTTGCAGTACTTTCAAATATGTGGTTTTAGCTTGGTTTAGATTAATTACCCTGTTCTTCCAAAATGATTCTTTAAATTTCTTCAGATTTCATAAACATATTTGGCTCTCAACCATTTTTAAAGTATTAAAGCAGGAGGAGTCTTATTCTGGCTTCAGTACGTTTTTACTAAAAGTAGATTAACATCTGTTGCTGTGAAGTATTTCTAAGTCATTTTCCTGCAGACATCCTGTCCCTGCTACTGAGACTGATCCTTACTGTGTGATGCTGCTGCCACCCTGATGACCAGTGCCTGCATCGCCCACATTCGGGATTTTAAATTTTGTCCAAATAGTTTAAGATTTGACCTGTGCAATCTTGAAAACCTTCTTTTTTTATCTCAATTAATTGAAGGGTCTTCAGAACTTTCAACAACCGTCAAAGGAGAATTCATTTTCCATTTTTTTTTTTTTGCAGAGGTGTCAAACCTGAGTTCTTGACCACCACTGTCCTGCTGGTTTTACAGATGTCCCTTCCCTTCCTGTTGCTGCTCCTGAGAATCAAGTGGGTTCTGTTCACAGGGTTCTGCCAAAAGTAAACTGCAGTGGTAGGCAATGTTAAGTAGAAAGTATACCACAAGAAATACAGTTTGATACTTTTTAATTGTACTGCAGATTTTTCCTTTTCTTTCAAGTAACTGCTTTTGCTGGCTACAAACAAGTAAGAAAAAATCTAAAATTTCTCTTTTCTGTGATAGAGCATTTCTTAAAACAATGCAGGTTCTTCAAAATCATGAACACTGGAAACATTTACTCTGTTTAATCAAAGTTCTGTTTACAATTGTTCGTGTCTGCAAGGGTTTTTGTCTGCTAGTAAAGGATAATGACAGAGTATTATTATTATCACAACTCTTTGTATGCATTTGAATGAAAACTTGGCTACTCTGTGTTTTTTCTTGTTGCAAAGGCAAACTTATTTGCACGTATTTATCTTATATTTGCACCTCAGCAGCTTCTAACTTTCCCCAAAGAAAGAAAACTGTCAAACTGCTTTGCAAGTTTAAAAACATCAGAAAATATTTCATACCAAATGGAAGAAATTAGCATTCTTGACTGATGAATAGAGCTCAAAAACAAAAAACTTGGAGCAAAATAAACACGGGCAAAACTCAGACAGAAGGTTATACTGTTCGAATAAATGGGAAGAATAAATCTGAAGGGGAAGAAAAGTATATTCTTGTAAAAGAAACTCCAACAAAAGCTGAAATTTGCATCCAGAGGTCAAAGCCTGTTAAAAAAAAGTCAAAAACGATTTGATGTGAAACATCTTAAATGATTAGTTTGCGGTACATTATGCTGAACAGAGTAATGACTAACCACCTTTCAAACTAGAGTAGTCTAGTGACCTTTACCACTAATAATATGAATTAGATTAGGTTTTGCAGATGCTTCGTGCAACTGCTGGCTAAAGGCAAAGGAAAGACAGCACCTTTACAACTAATTGATTCAAAGATGGGGTGATTATTTCATTCACAACATTATACAGCTGTGAGTGATAGAATCCCTTTAGCTGTTGTTGCCCTTCCTTCCCTTCCATCTCTTGTCTCTATTCATTTACTCAACTCCTCCAAGGAGCTGTTTATGTAATGTTATGTCTTGTTTCAAGTCAGACTGACAGTAATTCATTCGTTATTGTCCAGAACATTCCAATAACAGTTGAGATATGCAATGAAGTGAGCTGGGATTGAGACTGATTCTTTTCTGAGCCATAATAAAGCTTCAGGGGATGGATGCAGCCTGCCTGCTCTTACGCAGACTGACACGGCCTGCAGAGACAAGGGCGATAAGGTGGTCGAAATTGGATTATCTGCTGGAACACCACAGAAAGAATTTAGCTGGTGATTGTGAAGCTCCCAATCTCATCTTCTCAGATATCTGTATGTTCACTTATGGACTTCTGTGCTTCAGGTACTGACAATCAATTAGGATTATAGTCGGAATCTATTTTTTAGGTATCCGATCCAAATGTTGAAACTCTGCATTGATAAAAAGCCTGGATTTAGCCAGCCCCACTGTAGGGTGAAGGTAGAATATCAGAGGGTCTGGGCATGCTGAGAGTTTGTGTCTAATGCATAGAAAACCATGCCATCATCATATCAGCTCACATATCTCCATCTTCTCCTTTGATCTATATTTGATACGCCTTGTCGGTTTAATGTTGAAAGTTCTTCCTGACACTACCCTCTGCATTTACCAGGCTTGGGACAGGCACAAGCAGGACACTGGTTTGTGCACTGTTAATGTTGCATTTATCATATTTGTCTTTTTATGTCTGTCTATTTGTTCATCTGTCTGTCCATCCATCCTTGTGTTATTATTTCGTGTGGTTTTTTTTTTGTCCCTTTTACGTTATTTTATTTATTTAATTAATTATGCATTTTGGGGGTGGGGTGGTGGTGGCAATCACATTTAGGGCAGTCATGGCATTTCCCCCCTTACCCATGCCTATGTCCTGCACCAAATTGGTGATTTTACTGTCAAATGTCCAGAATTCTTGCTCTGCTGCCCCCTGCGTTAATCTGTCAGTTTTGAAGTTTTGACAAATAATGGCTGGGTGCTTTTTTGAATGTCTATTGGCAAAAAATACAAAAAGAAACGGATGTTCTGTGTCATGGAAATCTTTTACAACAGCTTTGTGTGAAAACAGCCTCTGCCCTGTCATTGTGGCCAAAGTTAATCACACCAAGGTGCAAACACGCAAAGTGAAAGAGGAGGGAAATAGGGACTGCTGAGAGACGAAGGCAAGGAGGCATTTGATGTTTTGTTTTGCTTTCCTCCAATTCATGTCTCTTATAAAAAAATAGTCACAATCAGAATGGGCTTTAGAAAATGTCACACAAAAT
The DNA here is from genome assembly GCA_014656515.1 of Oryzias celebensis. Classification (NCBI taxonomy): domain Eukaryota; kingdom Metazoa; phylum Chordata; class Actinopteri; order Beloniformes; family Adrianichthyidae; genus Oryzias; species Oryzias celebensis. The sequence goes on along the minus strand of BNCR01000017.1, from coordinate 16,404,058 downwards.
ACGAAATAGAGGTCATTAGTCAGGTATATATATATATATATATATATATATATATATATATAATTATATAACACCAAGATTTAGCAGAACATGTTTATCCACATGAAAAGAATTGGTAGTTGTTTTTTTCTACACAGTAAAACCCATCCATCCATCCATCCATCCATCCATCCATCCATCCATCCATCCATCCATCCATCCATCCATCCATCCATCATCTTAACCTGCTATTTCCTTTTTGGGGTCACAGGGTTGCCAGAGCCTGTCCCAACTACTGTTTGGTGAAGCTGGGGTACACCTCGGACAGATTGACAGTGGACACTCCATTGTTAAAAGCACCCAAGGTGGGTTGTTTTTAACAAGGTTAAAAAGGGATTCATTTTTTTCTGGGTTGTTATAACTCTGGGAAAAATAAAAATCTCAGGAAAAAAAATGGGATTAAAATGGAACCACTACAACCAAAGAAATTAGTATTGCTCCAAAAAAGTAACCCATACATATATCCCAAAATGAATAATCCCAGATTTGGGTTGAAGATACAACCATATTGTTTAAAGTCTACTTTTATTGGCAAGCCCTTATTTTATTTTATTTTACTTTATTTTAACATACTTTTTAGTTTGTGATTTTTTTGAGATAATGTCGATTCATGCTTGCTCAAACAACAATTAGTATGTGGGAATTTCACCCACGGATGAGAAGAGGCGCGCTTCCTCTGCATGTCCTGTTCCGCGGCTGGTGCGCACTGCGCAGCCTGAGGCGCACAGACCTGCGGGTTTCCGCCCCTCCGCCGGAGCGTCACTCGGCTCACTTCAGTCCAGTCCCCCTCCCTGAAGTTACACATGCATAGACACACACTCACTGTCCCGTGCACAAGCCCCCACACGCACACGGACACACTTTCACAGAGCGGCGTTCGCCAATAATCGCTGTGCCTGTTGCGCTCCGAGCTCCTTTCCATCTCCAGTGACTCAGAAGAAGACTTGGATTTTACCAAAAAGATCTCTTTTTGAAGTTGTGTTTTTGTTGTTGAGTTGTCACAAGTCTTAGTTTCCTGGGATTTTCATGCGCGTCTTAATGTTGTTGCCAAATGCGATGCCTAATTTCGAGTCAAATTCTTGAACTGCTCGGCTGGATTAAAATCTTGGTTTAATGGGCAAAATGAATAATTCCGTGAAATAACTTCGGATTCCGGACCAGAGGATTTCAAGGTACGCTGTTATCAACTCCAAACACACTTTGCTTTAATCTATAAATCTCAAAAGCTTCTAACTGCAGAGAGGAAGTTAAATATGATGGGGTTGCAAAGCCTTTGCTGCTCTGACTCTGCAGTTGTGAAGGGGGGGGGATGTGCAATTCTGCACTTTTGTGTGAGTAAATGAGACAGAGGAAGAGAAGTTTTACTTTAAGCTCAGAATTTTTTTTATGATTTTTCCTTCAGGGTTACTTCCCCAGCAATGTCATAAAAAGAAAAAAAAACAGCGGATCACTTATTGGAAATGTGTCATTTTCAGCTGTGGGTGCTTTTTTGATGTCCAAATTGCTCTTTGTGTGATTTTTGGGTTACAAAGGTACCATTTGTCCTGAATTTGTTCGGGTAAGACAGTCCCAGATGGTTGTCATTGTGTTGCACTTTGCTTTCCCCCCATTATGGGTGAATTCTTTGTGTTCATTTGGCAGTGATTACTCAGTCTACAGCCCCTCATACTGCGAGTGAAGATGTCCCGAGTTTTTTGCTGGCCATCTGCATTGCTGGCTGCGTTGGTGCTTGTACTTGTGGTGTCCAGAACCCTGTCCTGTCCCAGGAGCTGTAACTGTTACCAGACTAATGAAGTCCACTGCACTTTTCGATCACTGCTCACTGTACCCTCTGGCCTGCCTACACAAACAAGACGCATAAACTTAGGGTACGTATAGACATTTTTATAGACATTTTTTTGTCTAATTACTATGTGGGAAAGCTATTTGTCTAACGGATGGCACCATATAATCCAAGGAGATGTTTCAGAAGGTATTATTTGTCTGTTGACGGGGTTCTGTGCCCATGTAGGTTCAACAGCATTCACAGGCTCCAGGACAAATCACTGTCTGGGCTGAGGAGGGTAGAACTTCTGATGCTCCACAGCAATGACCTCCATCACCTTCCAGATGCAGTTTTCAGAGATATGAAGTCACTTCAGGTAAGCAAGACGAAGACGGAGAATGGAACAACAAACAGCTCTGTGTTTCGTAGTTTATTTAACCAGGGACACTTGGGAAATTAGGTTTTTGTGTCTCACACGTGTAAAATATTAGCAAAATTAGCTCTCATCACTTTATGGCCTCTGGCAGAAAGTGCCATGCTGTGAGTCTTTGAAATGTTTTAGAAACATCGCTGAAGAAGCAACATGCAAGGGACAGCAGTTTTGCAGCCTGTGGAGATGTCTAGCTATAAACATTTAAAACGTTTAAACTATTTATCAAAAGTATTTCTAATTTTTAAAATTTTATTATATTATAAAAGCGAAAATATACCAAAACTGGGTCAGAAAGCCACAGGCGTCAACAATTTCTTTTTAAACGTTACCCCTAAATACTGCAGAACCAGAACACAATTTACTCTAAAGGCCATAATTCCTCCAAGTGCCCACTGATGGGAAACACACAGAACATTTTAGTGGCAACTTTAGGGGAGAGTTAACACTCTGTGGGGAAGTGATATTACTCAACACGCAGTTGTTCTCTTCATCTGCCTGGCAGATAGGATAATAGAATCCATATTTCCACGTGCTGACATCCTCATGTGCTAGATCTGTCAGCTGCTGGAAGTCTTCCAGCTAAGTAGCCTCCCTCAAGGGTGAATTTATCATTAGCTAAGCAGAATAGCGACAGGAGAGGGAATCTCAGGCTATCCTAGGGCATGATATGCTCCCAACATATTCTGCGATTCTGGTGAATTTGGTGGATAAACCTTTTTTGGCATGAAAAGTGCAAAAACCTATTTTTTGATGAAGTTGTCTGCCATGACACCTCAATTAAAATGTGTGGGCAATGAAGTAGCAATACAAAACTGGGAAAATGATCCGAAGACCCAACTGGGGTCAAATGATCAATTCTTGCAATACATTACTACAGTTGCAATAAAAGGTGAAAACATGTCATTCAATTGCATTTTATTTATATAGCCCAACATTACAACACAGTTGTCTCAGTGGGCTTCACACCGGTAATAACAGTGTTAAATACATTTAAAAAATTTTTTTTTAATTCATGTATTTTTTTGTGGGAAGCTTTTACGATTCATAATTTTTTGTCTTATCATAATAATCGTGAACAAATAGTCTGGCTTTATGATGCTTTATAATATTCTAATAACAAAAAAAAACCCTAGATCAGGGGTCTGCAATCTTTAACGCTTGAAGAACCATTTGGTCGAGCTTTAAACTGTCCAAAACCTAGCGAGAGCCGCGAAGTTCCACTTCACCTTTTAGGAAGAAAATACACTTTATTTATGTTTTTGTGACTGGTAATTTATAACATATAGCTTTTAAATATGTAAAATAATTCAATTATGACAGTTTTATAATTTTCTTTATCTAACAATTTTAACCTATTTTAGCTTTGACAGCTGCATGAATACGTTATTTTCAAAATAAAATGCACCCGTTGTCAAAATTAGTGCTGTCATGCGATTATTTTTGTAGGAATAATTAATCGTGGCCTGTAATTAAATGATCGAAATAATTGATCTTAATTGCAAATATTTTTAATCTAATAATTGCTACGAAAAGCCTCATTTTGAGGTTTTCTATTATAAGACTTCCAACTTTACTTTACTGAATATAAACAGACCAACATTGATAACATATATGTGCTTTAGTCTTATTCTATTAGTAAATCACTCTGACATTACATTAAACCTTTTACTATCAATTTGCACCTGAAATGGTAAAAGTCAAAACGTAAGTGACAAAATTGAATTAACTAAAGCAAAAAACCAAACCTATGAAAGACATCAAACATTATTTATTCTTTAAAGCTTAAGAGCCTCAAAGGAGGGACAAAGAAGCTGCATGTGGCTCCGGAGCCTCAGGTTGTAGACCCCTGATCTTGATACAATCCTGAATAAAATGGACAAAAGTTGAACTCTGTCAGTGATGATAAATAATAAAGGAGGGCAGCATTGAGTTTGTCTTCCTCCTTCCAACTGTCGTTTGCTGAAAACTCATTTTACAAGCATGTGGCGTCCAGTGACAGACTTACGATCCCAGTTTAGATTTGTTTTTTTAATCAGGCTCTATGTCTGTTTTTCTAATCCTCGATTCATTCTGCTCATTTTATTCCCTGCCCCCACAGATCCTAAAACTAAGCTACAACAAATTGAGAGAGATCTCTTTATCACTGACCTTCTCTGGCTTGACTTCACTGCTGCGCCTGTACTTGGATCACAACCTCCTCCAGCACATCCACCCCCGGGCCCTGCTCCAGCTGCCCAGCCTCAGGCTGCTTCGGCTGCAAGGGAACAGGCTGCATCAGCTGCACCCTCACACTCTGTGCACACTGTCCCTCCTGAACACTTATTATTTTTCCACACTCAGGTGAGCTTTTGCAACTTTTGAATGAACGTACTCAGATGGGGCACTGCCACATATGCTGTGGTTATCAACAAAAAAACGAAAGCTGTTTGAAACAAACAAAAATACAACATAAAAATGATATAGTGTAACTATTTTATTTACCTTATAAATAGATTAACAAACAATGACATACTTGATTACCCAATAGAAGCAGGAACATGTTCTTCCACATGATGTTTAGACATTTACTTATCTACTTGCATACCTAAGACAAAGTTTTGGCATAAATATCTAATGACATGATTATAAAAACAGGAAAAGAAATTAAGATGTCACCTTTTCATCATCTCTTATCTAAGGAAAGTATTGTGAGTTCCTGCTTTTCTCCATATGTCTTTGCTCAGTCGTGTCTCTCTGTTCCACAGACATCTAGACCTTTCCAACAACAGTCTCACCACTTTGCCAAAAGACAGTCTGTCAACAGCACCTCTGCTGGAGACTCTCATTCTGCACGCTAACCCATGGAGTTGTGACTGTAGAGTGAACTGGTTTCTCCCTTGGAGTCTGGCTCACCCAGGTGACTGTCATGCCTGAACAATTCTTCATTTTTATGTGCTCTCCCACACATATATAGGCATGTGTGTCTATTGTTTTATGTGGATTTGAGCTGCAGTTTGATCCATCTCTTTAGTTTTCTTTACTCCTTGACCTTAGCTGTCCACCTGCAATTTGTCACACGTTCTTCGTGGTTTCACCCATTATCTTATCTTCTCCAAACCATCTTTTGCCTTTTACCGAAATGTAAAAGAGGACTCAACCATGAAAATGTGTCTGATTGATATTCCAGGTCTAATCTACCTCGACTAATCCACAATGACAGCACTGACATACGGCAGCTGAAATATAGGCTAATAATTGCAATGTGATAATGAAGTGATGCATAAATCTGATTTATGAGAAGATGAAATAGCATTAGCTAATGTGTATGCGACATAAAGAGTAATAAAGGCTTAACATGCAGGACTATAAGTAATGATTTTTTTTTGTTTGCTAATAGGCTTAAATAGCCAAATTATGCACTGATACATTTGTATAACTGCTTTTTTACATTAGCCAAAGGAGAGTTGCCATATATTACATCAAGACATTTTCCCTTTCTGTTTCTTTAATTAGGCATAATGAAATGCCCCAGTGGTCCTCAATGTCCAGTCTGTGCCTCGCCAACTTCACTTCAAGGGCAGGGCTTGCTCAACCAGCCAGCAATGTTGTGCTCTTCACCCGTCATCCAGTCCCCAGGAAAAGAGACGTTTTTGGAGACTGACCTCAGTGAAATCCAATCAAGTGAGACTTTCAGAGAGCCCCTGGGTAGCGTTTCTTTGGGCCTGTCTGACCAGCAGGGGAACAATGTTGATCTAAGTTGCAACATCACCCACTTTTCTGACTCCCAGGAAATGACTCCTCTTCCAGATCAGTCTGTGACCTCCTCTTCTTCCCTCTCTCTCGCTCTGTCACTCACTCTGGAGTGTTTTATGAGGGAACAGAGTTATGAAAAACTTTGGAGGATTCTGGCTTATTACAGTGAGACTGCAGCTCAACTTGAGCGAGAAATAATGCTTAGTAAAGCCCCAGAATTAGCCTACCGATACAAGCAGGCAGCAGATACTACTGGATATTATTACACTGGAATCAAAGCTTCTGTTAAAGCTAAGCCATATTGGTTACTACAGTCAGCCATAGGCCTTCAGCTTAATAGAGAGCAATCTAGCAGACATAAAGTTCAACTTATATACTCAACTAGAGTTTCTGCTCCTCCTGACCTTATCTCTAACCATTCTACATCTTCTCTTGCTTCTCAGCCATGGGTATTGATTTCAACTAATAACTCCTTTACATCTCATGTTGCAACAGCAGGCAGTATCATAGAATTATCTTGCCCCATTCTCAGTTCTGGTAACCCCACGATTTGGTGGGTTCTCCCAGACGGATCCAAAATCCTTCCCTCTTCCAACAATGTAGATGGAAGACTCCAAGCCACTGCTTCAGGATTAATTCTACAAAAAGTACAACTTTCTGATGCTGGGATTTACTACTGTGTTGCTGAGGCTGGAAGGGATGTAGATGTTCTCCCACTTCGCTTAGCTGTGGAGGAGTCCTCTGTTCCGCACTCAGGAGAGTTGGTAGGACCTCCTGTCAAAGTAACAGTTGGGGAAACTGTCACTCTGTCTTGCAAGATGTCTGGTTCTCCACAACCTGAGATAAGTTGGATTTTGCCAAATGGAAACCTACTAAGAAGGGGGTTTGGTTCTTCAAGGGGGCTCTTGATTCAATCCAATGGAAGTCTCACCTTACTCAACCCGTCTCCAAGGGATGTTGGTCATTATCGCTGCATTGGGGTCAACCAGTATGGAAGTGACTCTCTATCCTTTCCACTGAAATTAAATCCACAACATATTATGCCTGTTGAAACATTGTTTCCCAAAGGACCGCAGTCAGCCTCTGGACGGTCCACTAAAATACGAGCTCCTTTATTTCACCAAGCAGGAGAAGGGTCAGGGGATGAAGTTGAACAAGAGGAACCAAGAGTAAAATCTAACAAGCAGCGCCTACTGTTGTTTGAATCACACCCACAGAGAAGGTATCCGGGGGAAAAAAAACGTGGTCCTATGAGAGAAGGCCCTTTAAGGAGGGGGGGAAAGCCAGTTTCACCTACTGAACGAAGAATTAACCGTTTTCAGAACCGAAACAGAGGAAGCACAAGCAGACGAAGGCTAGACCCTCAGAAATGGGCCGATCTGCTGGCTAAGATCCGTCAAAAAACTGCAAACATCAGCAACAGCCAGCTCACAAAAGGAAACCCCACAGCTGAGACTAAGCAAGGAAATGAAACAAGCTGGCATGAAGAAGGTGGTGGTGGAATCAGAGACAGAACTCAGATCACAGGTGATGAGGCCGAAACTGAAGGGTCATCAGAGAATGATGCTGTTGTTCAAGACAAAATGTCACAGCCTGTTCAATTTCCTCATGCAGATCCACAAATTAAAATTGAGATAAAAACACACGCAAATGCAGAGACAGATGTAGCAGTGCCAACAGAAAAACATCTAGATACTACAGGTGAAGCCGATACTCACACACAAACTGAAAAAGTAAACCTAGTAACAAATACAGCATCCGTACCACTGAGGAAGAAAGAACCTATTCTACCTGAGTCAAACCCAGGAGCAAGGGAAACTGTTTTTGGAACAAAGGAGAGGCCAAAGCAGGAATTATACCCCAGGCCAGGTAGTACCTGGCCCAGACACCGACTTCCCCCAAATTTAGTTCCAAACTCTCGAAATCAAAGCCACTGGAATTTACAAAGACAGCTTGGAAAACGAAGAAGAATAGGACGGCCCAGGATCCGACCTGGAACTCTACCTCAGCCTCTCCCTAACCTCATGAGGCCAATACTCCAACTTGTGACACCTGACTCTATCGCAAGTTCAATCAGTTTGTTACAGACAGTGCCAACAACCACATTTATCCCTGTTTTATTGACAACAACTGACCAAAGTGGTGCTTCAACTAAGGATTCATCTCTGAATTTTCAGTCTTACAGTCCTACTGGCCCTTCAGTTCCCCCCACTTCAGACTCAACTCCACTCCCATTATCTTCTTTCGCCATCAATAGGTCCACATTCATAGACCCAGTGACTCAGTCTAGTAAGACATCACAAAGCAAAGAGTCCACTCTAATCAACAAAGCAGGTCCCACTCTGTCCAAACCTGTGGTTTTAGAAAAGCGTGTGCCAGACACACATGATGCAACATTTACACATGGCATACTCACGCATCCAGAAACAAAGTCACGCTCAGCCAAAACTACTGAAATAGTTTTTACTGAAATGAGCAAACACAGTAAAAATCTAGAGGGGGATATCTTGGACAAGTCCCACTTTTCTACCACTTACTCTTTTAATGCTTTCTCAGTCCCCAGTGAGTCTTCAGACCTCCCTGCTGCAAGAACAATCATGAGAAATACGTCAGCTCCTCCCAAGAGAGCTAGTAATGATGGCAGCACATCAGGATCTCTCACTAATGAGAACACACTTTCCATCAGTCGTAGAACGACTACAAAGAGTCCCTTCATGTCTACTTCAACTAATATTGTTACTCCAGGAACAACCTTTGCCATTGATGTTTTATCCTCTGACACTACCACCCTTACATCTACCTTCACGTCTTCCTCTATGACCTCCACAACTCCTCCTTTCTTTACTATTTCAACCACTGGAACCTCAACCAGTACTTTAATCCCCTTTAAAGATATTTTTACCCCCACCTCTGATTCTAGTAATAGTAAAAAGGATAGTTCAGTTTCATTTCAAATTAGTCCAGGAAGTTCCACTGCCTCTTTGACCCTTCCCAAAAAAATGACAACCATAGTTTCAGCTACAACAGGCCCTTTGGTGGTCAAAACTACGCCATTAAATACAATAGAATCTACACATCCAGGGCTTTCTAGTACCACCATAACAATGACTCCAATCAGTCCCAGATCCTCATACAGACGCCTTGATGAAGTTGATCCCAGAGCAAGCCCTGCCTCTGTTGTTCCGGTCCGAAATCAACGTCCCACTGACTGGAAGAGCAGTGGAGCTAATCCCATTCCAGATTCACACAAAAGCAAATCTCCCCATCCTACTTCTGCTTTGCATCCTGCTGCTCCATTGGTGAGTCTAAATCATTTTAGATAACAACATTTAATATTTTGTTAGAAGGTGTGCCCTAAGTAGGTCTGTGAGGAAATGCATATTTTCCAGCTGAATGAGCCAAGTCAAGACCTCTGTGTACAGTTTGTTACATTCACTGCCAACTGAATGTGTTTTTGCTGCTACATTGATAAATATTTAAGATAACATTTAATAACAATATTTAAGATACTTGCTACGATTTCTATGTGTAAAAAAAAAAAAAAAATCTCATAACCTACTTTTGAGGAGAGGGTGACCCAAAAAAATAACAGCTCGCTCTCACAAGACTCCAGGAAATTTGTTCTGCCTCATTAGGGCTCATCACTAGTGTCAGTCCCCGTAAGGAATTCTGGCTCAACAGATTTGGTGAATTTAATACACAGGTTCCAATAAGATAACAAAAACAAGAAGAAAATGACACAAAAATGCACACAAAAGATGACAATGAAACCTCTTGGGTGAAAGCTTTTAGAAGAAAATGCAGAACAGATCGCTCACAGATCTAAAACTGAGTTGAAAACCACATGCTCCATAATTAATAACATTTTCCGTTTGCAATTCTAATCCAAAAGGGATTAACTCAAGTATTATTAATTAACATCTGAAAGTCTGCTGGCAAGTATCTTCAGACCAAGTCTAGGGAATCGCCAGCTGTGTCTGGCTGAAGAGTGAATAGACAGATGATGTGTTTGCATTAAAGCATTAGTTAAACGATCAGAATTATTATGTAGCCAAACAGAAATGGGTAAATAGCCACCGAATGTATAGAACAGGTGTCAAAAATATGATAAAATCAGTAGTGTGTTTGTGTTTAGACATTAAAGAGACTGTTTTAAGGAATCAATTGGGCCTCAAATAACTTTCAATAAATGTCTATAAATAAAAATAAATAACTTCCAAATTCTCTTTAGCTGAACCTCACTTTTTATATCTACATTTAAAATTGTATTGTGCACGTTTGAGCGCTCAGCATTCCCTTAAGGTGTCAGATATGTTAACAAGATGGCTTAATTAAACAGGCTTAATTCAGTCAGCTTCTGTGTGTGCAGCAAATAGTGCAGCTGTGCTAATATCACAGTGAAGATCCTAGAAAGTGTAATAAACATAAAGAGAAGCAGACATGCACATTAAACCCATACCTGTCTATGGTTAAAGTTTGTATTACCTAGTGAAAAATTAGAATTATCAAATGTTTTATAGCAGCTTTAAAGAATATCAGTACATCAAGATTACTCAATGTTCAAACCTATCTTCTGTGGTAGTTTGGTTTATATACGTTTTTGATTAACACCAGTATTTGAACAGTATTTACATGCATCTAAATAGTCTGCATCTTTATTCCTCAAAACCTGAAACATGCAACCAGGTTTTAAAAAAAGCTGAAATTACTGGAAATTTAATTCCCTAACATTGACAGAGCAGTTTGCTGAATAACAGATACTCATGGATAGAGTTCTAATTTGGCTGCAGGATCAAAGTTATCAAAATATATATTCATTGCTTCAAAGTTAAAGATAAGTTAGCTATCATCAAATAGGAGTGAATAAAGTTGTTCAAATTAAAAATCCAGAAAAGAATGATCATTTTTTACTAGCCTTTTAACACTGGAGATGTCACCAGCTACACTTACATACCACATGGTCTTTAACATACTTTAAATCTGTGATCATTTATGTGATCACTGTGAATCTGCTGATTCTGATGTGGAGAAAAGCGGCTATTGAAATCTGCTTTAAGCTGATTTGCAACACTTGTGGAACAAAGCCACTGATTTGCATTAATTGCGTAAGCACTACACTACTGTAAAGTGGTTTTTTTTCAGCCCAAAACTTCTTTTCTCAGAATCCAAATTTACTCGAATGTCATTAATTTCATCAACAATAGAAGAGATACAGTAGTCGAAGGAATAGAGACACATTTTACAAGAAAACAATTTCTTTGTTAGTTAAGTTAATAAAATCCTCTTAATGAACAAACATTTCAGCTTCACAGATTCACAGTGTCAAGCCGATCCTTTCTTGGTCATGACTAAGACCGGCACTGGAAATGTCAATTATTTGGGTTAAAAATTCTATAAACATTTTTACAAATTAGCAAAATAGTATTATATTTTATGTACTTCACATTTCTTCATTCTTACATTTTATTATGCTGTTAGGATAAAGCCCTCTCAAGTTTTATAATAAAATCTGAGACCCAGACATTTTTGCAGCTCTTTACCTCATTTATTTTATTGGCATTGCTACATTGGTTGCATTAACAAATGCATAAAAATATTCTGTGTTTATAGACTCCAGCTGTGAATTCAAGACCAAGGATTGCAGACCCACACACCAGAACAGTTTCCTTTCCTGCAGAGAGCATTGCAATGCTGGCTTGTGAAGCTGAAGGACAGCCAAAACCCTCCATCACATGGACCAAGGTTGCCACAGGTACACAGCCTTCAGAAGACATATACTTAAGCGTACACTTGAAATAGTTCTCTTAATTACATTAGTTGTGTATGTGGGTTGAAAAAGGTTTTTTAAATTACTTCCTTTAGAAAAATCAATAGAAGTTTATGCTCTCATGTAAATCTTTCAGATCACTTGGAACATTAAGTCTAGAGTTTGGTTTCTAGGAAAACCGGTAAATGTTTATTATGAGCCGTAAGTCAGTGATAGATAAAAGCAGCGCAAATAATACTTAATGTGTTTGTTTGATCGAAGAAGAAAATAGACAAAACTTAAAGAGGGATTGAACTTATTATTCATGTCAGATTGAGTATGTTTTGACAAAATCTTCTGGTGGGAAGGAAAAAATATGAACACCCAATTATTTGACACTGGCATGCTTATAATAGGCTTTTCTCTTGCTTGCCATGTGGAAATGACATTTGAAGCAGGTAATGGAACATTTAAAGCTCCACATCACTGACTTGACAAAAAGCTATGCTACTCAGCAAGAACTGCTTTCCTAACATCTAAAATCTAACTTTTTAAATGTATTTCCAAGTTTGTCTTATTTTTTCCTTACTCATTACTGCTCTCTTTGTCTGCTTGCCTGACTTATTGCCCCTCTCCTTGATTTTTTTTTCTTAGGAGCAACGATGTCAATACATTCTAGAGGGCAGCGGCTTGAGGTCTTGCCAAACGGCACACTTGTTATAAAACATGTTCAACCGCAGGACCGGGGCGCATACATCTGCAGTGCAAACAACTTCCTCGGGCGAGATAGGTGAGAATGCTGATATCACCTTAAGGATATAAATATAAAGTCAACGTGCTACAGTTTTATTGACCATAAGGTGGAATGTTTTGTTTTTATATTAAATCACTTTTAGAATTAAATTATTGATTATATATTTTGCAATATTTTTAAACTAAACTAAATGAAACTTTTTCTAAAAGATAAACTTGATGTCAAAAGTAAAGACATACCTAAAAGTTTTTTTAATGTATGCCTTGTTTTCTTGTTAAAAGTCCTCCTCCAATCATCTTTTAAGTCATTTTAAAAGCATTCCCAGTGACCTTATAGTTATATTTTTTCAGTTTCAGCTACATAAAAAAAAAAAAAACTGTGTCATTTTCTAGGACATATGTTAGGCGGAGAGCAGGAAGGGGAGGATCCAAGCGCAGGACACAATTGTAGTTATGAGGTTTATTTAAGGGTAAGGCGATGAATGTTGATGGGGGAAAGTCCAGCATGGATTGGTCTGCGTCGAGAGTGGAGTTGGATGAGCACAGGGGAGCAGCAGGGGTGGTGGAGAGAAAGCGGGAGCCACTGGCAAGCAAACACACTAGTTAGTCGGCAAATCTTTGACACAAGAGTGGAGTCCTATGACACGTCTTGAGAGCCAGCACGTTACCGTCTTAGGCAAGCCAACAGTCTGGCGCCGGAGCTGGGATCTCCACGATCCTTTATACACCTGCTGGAGACCCAGGTGCAGGCAATCATGGCGGCCATACCTGGTGGCTGATTGAGCACAGGTGGGAACTGTCATGGCGTCTGACGACCCACAACAACATAGCGTCCACAGAGCAGCAGTCATTCATTAGAAATTTTCCTCCTGTTGTGGATGGGACTGTTGGCGCAGTGTACGCCTGCCCACACTTACCATAATCCCTACTTTTACACTCTCTCCCGCTAGCTTACAGCCCCTCACAACCTAAACCTAACATTAGTGATGCAACATAAATGGCGAAATGCCTGAAAGTGGATGATTCGAAATGGAGCAGAACAGAAAATTTATGGCTCACCAGTTGGAGCACCTATGTCACTGCTCCAATCTTTTTCCAACAGCATTATTTTGTCCACTTCTAATTCACAATTTGAATAAAGAAACAGTCAGGAATGCAATTATAAACTAAATGTATTTATATATGTCCTCTATCATGAGTAAATGGTGTTAAAAACACCAACAGCACTATTTTTCATTGGTGTGGGTCTTTACATATATTTCTAACAATAATAACATTTTTATGTTCTGAATATAAATCAGAGCTTTGTGTTTGTTTCATTATTTGAGGTTGCTTACTACACTTGAAGTCTGGACCCGCCCCCCTCGAATGAGGCTGGAGAGTTACAGAGAAGTGACCATTCATCAAGGAGGAGAAGTTCACCTGGAGTGCCAAGCAGATGGAGTTCCTTCCCCTCTGCTTTCCTGGGTTCTTCCTGATCGTTCTACTCTGACTCCCGGCACCCGCTCGGATCGAGTCATCATGAACACAAATGCAACCCTTTTTATTTTGACGACTGTGCCAAGTGACAGGGGATTGTACCGATGTGTAGCCTCCAACTCAGCTGGTGCTGCAAGTGCCTCTGTGCGTGTGCACGTGTCTTCATTACCACCAGTAATACAACAACCCAGAAAAGAACACCTGCTTTTGTCACCAGGGATGCCTTTTTTTGCTCACTGCATTGCAAGAGGTGCTCCGCCACCAACTCTGCGATGGCGAATCCCCAACGGAACCCTCGTTCGTCCGTCGCAGTTCCTCCCAGGCAACCTCTTTGTTCTGCCCAATGGTACACTGCATATTCGCAGTGTTGAGTCAAGAGACACGGGGGACTATGAGTGCACAGCTAGTAATGCTATGGGGAGTGCTAAGAGGACAGTGACAGTAGAAGTTACAGGGGGAACTGATGACAAAAGAGGAGAAGAAAAAATCCCAAACGCAGATACAAAAGGAGCCGTCTCTGAAAATACATCTTTTTATTCAAAAAAAGGAGTCCTGCCTATCCCCAGCAGCCCCTCAGATGCTCTGAGTTCCTTTAAGTCCTCCTCTCTACATCCCACTAATAGATCTACAAACCTGTTGCTCCCCACAAGCCCTTGGAACACTTTCTCTAATTTATCTTCTAAATTCAATAAAACATTCATTGCCTCCCCTACACACTTTACTAAGTTCAGAAAAACAAATCACTCACTTCTTTCCCCTTCCTCCACTGTGCCAACAAATAAAACCAACATAAACACAACAAGAGTTCCCTCCTCTTTCCCTGCAGTCAGAAAAGCTCCTTTGCACCCCCCACCTGTCTCACCTTTCACTAAAGCCCGGATTGTATCTACATCACCACCCACCTCCTCCATCCCCTATGGGGATGTTTTGCAGCTTCACTGTACTACAACCGGCAACCCCATCCCAGTCATTATATGGAGGACTCCCAGCAGGAAGCTGATAGACATGAACTACAGGTACATATCTCAAGTTGCTAAAAATCTGTCTTCTTTGACCTCCTCTTTATTAATGTTCATTTTTCTGTTTGCCTTGGACTTTAAGTTTTGATAGACGTCTGAAGGTGCACCCCAACGGGACCTTGTCAGTCCAGGCGGTAAGGCAGAGCGATGCCGGAGACTACCTATGTATCGCACGGAATAAGGTTGCAGATGATTACCGCCTCCTACGTGTGACTGTAGCCACAAAGCCTGCCAAGATTGAGCCAAAGCAACCGCTTAGTCACATGGTTTTGTATGGCAAACCATTGAAGGTGAGATGCACTCAAATAAAAATAAATGGTGTATACTTACAGTATAAAGGGCTTTACTAACTTTTTAGAAGGTCCAAAGGGCAGTCACAGTCTCTTCACCCATCCACACACACATTCACACACAGATTTGCCATTTCTTAAATAAAATACAAAGCTGGAATGTTGTTGGGTTTTTTTTTTTTTTACATTTTAGACCATTTTTTCTATATTTCTGATTTATACACAGTCCAAACACAACAGCTATTAAAGATGCAAGCTTTTAAAGTTGCAACCAGGGTTGCAATGAGTATCCCAGCACTCAGATCTGCTTCCAAAAAGTTTCGAGCATGAATATTCGCTACGTCCTAATGACTAATGACTAATGACTAAAGTAGAGTGTGGTAAAAATATAACTAAGGCACAATGTATTTCTGAAATGCAAAATAACGCTGGATTTTAAGTTTATAAACTAAAGAAACCTGAATGCGCAGTGCCACTGTCACTGGTAGTAAACAAATCTTCAAAATAAAGTGTAGTTTTATTCTGAAAATAAAACTATCAAGTGTGATATTTATTCGTAAAAGAAAATAAACTGAAGTTCTGCTTCCTAACATGGGTTTTTAAAAAATGATTTGCTTTAGCATTCTTTTGGTTATGGTAACTCTACGCAATTAACGTAATTCTAGCAGATTCAGAAGCGAAGAAAACCAGCCTCTCACTGATATGCAGCTCTGCATATTTACATTTTTATACATCCAGTACAAAGACATACATTAAGCAACAAAAAGTAAGAATCATGCTTCGATCTGCGATTTGTTTAGCTTAATTCATGAATCAAATCGAACTGACACCTAAGTAACGATTCACACCCCTAGCAATCACTCACCACTTGGGCAGGGAAGCAAATAGCTCTGTCACCTCCCAGCCTTTGTGAGACGTTTATATGCTCACCAAATTGGTTATTTGCTTCCTCCTTGAATTCCAAAACCATGGTTAGAAGTTTAGTTTGGGGACTCTAAATTGACTGATAGATGGTGGTTTGTCTTTGTGTGGCCGTGTGACAGACTGATATTTTTCTAGGATGCAACACTTTTTAATCTGAGCCCAACTGGGTCAGATGGATTCCAGCAGCTTTGCTTCTCTGAGCAGTAAAAAGAAAAAAAACAAAAAACAAACAAATGAATGGGGATATTAAAAATTGAGCTCCACAGCACATGAGGATGAAAATGTTTCATATCAGTAAACAACGGGTATTTTGAGCACTACTGAAAAACAAATCAAGACTGCAATAAACATTATTGTTAGTGATGTGTATAACAAGAAAAATCACTTAAATTTACCTCAACACACGCTGTTTGAGAAAGTGTGCAAACGGGGGAAGTTAGGATCATCGATTACTTTTCCAGGACAAAAGGGACTCCAGGTACAAAATGTAAAATGCTGTATTAAGTATGCAACTAGGGAACTGCTGAGCAGGAAAAGTCCTCTCTCACATTGGGTATGTTAATGTTCATGAGTTTTGCATCACACATAGAGGACACGATTAGTGTGCACAGCAGTGTGGAGGGACAAACTTACTGCCTTCATTTGGGAACACTACTCCTGCTCTGCTGCACTTTAAAAAATGAATCTGTCAGAAAAAAAATGAATATTATCTAAAAACATGTTTGTTATAAATAGTATTAACCAGAAGATACAGTAGGGATAAGAAAGTTAGATAAGAGTTAAATAGTAAGCAATAAATAATTTAGCTTTGGAATTGTCTTCATTTATGGACTTGCTTATGAAAATACTACATTTAATACAACAGAAATGTACATTTCCTTTTTTTTTTATCATTCTTACAGTAAGTGGTGTCAGTATCTCACTGGTTGGTTCTGAGCTGGACTCTCAGGGGACAACAGTGGAGAAAAGAACTCTGTTAAAGTTCTGACCCATCACTGGCTACTGTAGCCACCCTTTCAGCTAAGTTTTCTGTCAGCAGAGCAGCGCTTATACAGTGGCAACCGACTACCTCCACTTACAGAACTAGAAAGTCTCTTGTTCCCAGTGAAAGCAATGAAACTTTGAGTTTTAACAAACCCAAATACAGCAAAACCTGTTCTTTCAGATTGTTAAGTAACATTGTGGACGAAGAGTGACCATTTTTAAAAGCTACAATCACGTAAATCCAATTAACAAGACTTCCACTTAAAGTACTTTTGTGTATTATTTCTCAAGTGTTTATTAGCGTATAACCTCAAATTCCTGAATTAACCTCTTTAAATTAATTACTGGTTTGAGGCGTTTTATGTCACACCTTTATTTTTTCCAAGAAAATATGAAAGAAAATTTCTGTTAAATAAAAAAGAAGAGAAAAATAAAAGCAAAATATCTTTAAATGCAACAATGATGCTGGTTTCTGCAGGTGGATTGCCAGGCCTTCGGCCTGCCTGACCCAGTTGTTCAGTGGAGCCTGCCAGATGGAACCATGGTGAACAGTGTGTTAAATGGGGAAGGCAGTAGGCTGCGGTCCCGACGGCTAACTGTGTTTGACAATGGGACATTACTGGTTCCAGCAGTGGGGATCAAAGAGGAAGGCGAGTATACTTGCTATGCTGAGAACCAGGAAGGTCAAGACACCATGAAGGTAGGATGTTTTATTTTATTTTGAAAATACTTTAAAATATGATTTAACTAACTTTTTCCAAAAATCAGCCAAAGTTGATTATTTAAAAAAAAAAAAGGTTTAAAGTAACATTTTCTACTTTCTAAGACTGAATTGCTCATCATTCCCTATTTTATTCACACCTTTAAGGTCAAAGTAAAGGTCACGATGACATCTCCACCAACCTTTACAGAAGACAGAAGGCCCAGCATCATTAAAGTGCGACAGGGAGCAGCTGTCACAATACCCTGCCTGGCCACAGGAAACCCTGTGCCCAAAGTGATGTGGTTTTCACCGACACACCGTGCCATACCACAGAGTTTGGGATCTCGCTTTCATTCTGGGCGTGCTGTGGTGGGTTCAGATGGAACTCTGCTGATTCGTTCGGCCCAAAAGGGTGACTTAGGAAACTATACATGTAGAGCAATTAATTCAGTTGGTGAGAGGAGCAAGGTAGTGAGCTTAGATGTTGAGGCCCCTACTTTTGGGCTCTACGGTCAAACAGGAGAAAGAGGTTGGAGTATAAATCAGCATGGCACCATGTATGCCATTAGGCCAGGAGACAATACTGACAATCCAAGGATCACTGGGCACAGATTAATTTCAAATAAGTTGCACAGTACCAACAACACTAATAGCAATAATTTTGGTAGATCAAGAAATATATCACTGAATAATGGCATTAATGTAGCAATTAGAGGGTCCTATCCAACCCTCAGAAGTGACAGTCAAAGAGGATTTAATAGGCTGGTCAGTGAAGGTAAAAATGGGATACGTTTTGGGGAAAACAAGGCACAGGATGTAGGTTTTAATGAGGAAAATACGGGTATTAAAAGCAGTGGGCCTGTGAGAAGCAATAGGTTGGGTAACAGTAATGACACAATTAGAGGACAAACTGGGGAATTGAAACCAGAGACTGCTAACAATGAGTTAGTTGCAGAAAGGACTAACAGTGATGGCAGTACCAGCAGAGACAGCGGTAGGTTAAATGATATTTCAAAAAATGTTGGACACTTCAAGGTTAGCTTTGCCAGTGAAAAAGTTGATCCAAGAACTCTCAGAGGAAATGACCTTAGCCAAAGTAGTGAACTAAGAGGGACGAATGACAACAACAGAAGAGATGGTATAAGTGGTCACACCGACACAGTACTGGCTGCGGTGACAACAATGAAAAAGCAGGCAGTTAAAGGTCAAACAGTGCTTCTGCCGTGTCCATACGGAGGAAGCCCTCCTCTCCGTCAGGCCTGGCTTCTTCCTGGAAATGGTATGTTGCCAGCTCCTTTTTACGGTAGTCGACTTGTTGTGCACCGAAACGGCTCCTTAGAAATTCGGGGTGTGCAGATGAGTGATAGCGGGACTTTGGTTTGTGAAGTGAAAAGCGAAGGAGGAGAAGCAATGATTCGGGTGGAGCTCGAGATCTCAGAGCCAAGGGGGGATTTCCGATCAGTGCAAGGTGGACTGGGACAGGAAAAAACTCGACCACGACCACTTTCACCTTTGTACCTTCAGAGGGGAGTGAACTCACCTATAGTTCCTCAGCC
Organism: Oryzias celebensis; assembly: GCA_014656515.1. Lineage (NCBI taxonomy): Eukaryota > Metazoa > Chordata > Actinopteri > Beloniformes > Adrianichthyidae > Oryzias > Oryzias celebensis. The sequence goes on along the minus strand of BNCR01000017.1, from coordinate 16,384,635 downwards.
GGTGAACTCACCCCCTGTCTTTGGCCCGGTCTCAGAGCCCAAAGTGGGCTATAGAACCGCCCCTCTTGTCAGCATCATCAGCGGAGAGACCCTCCGCCTTACCTGTCCTGCTTCCTCAAGTCAAGCTTTTCTGTCATGGACTACGCCCACTGGAAAGGTGCTGTCCAGGGGTGACAAGGATGAATCTGGCCGTTTCATTTTGCAAGAAGATAGAACTCTCATAGTGAACCAGGCTTCTGTGTTTGATCGAGGTACCTACACCTGCAGATCCTATACCAATGACTCCTCCACCATTTCCGTCATCACAGTTCCTGTGATTGTCATTGCCTATCCACCCCGCATCACAAAAGGTCCCTCTCCTATGACCTACACTCACATTGGGGTTGCTGTGGAGCTGCCTTGTCTGACCATAGCAACACCCAGAGCAACAGTCACCTGGGAAACACCTGACCTGACACAGCTGAGGATGGTGGGTCACCCTCGCGTTTATGGCAACAACTATCTCAGTCCTCAGGGCTCTTTGGTGATACAGAACCCGACACACAGGGATACTGGATTTTACAAATGCACTGCTAAAAATGTAATTGGAACAGACAGCAAGGCAACTTATCTGCATGTTATATAATGGACCAAAGCAAGCAGATGGAAGCTGACATGCAAACATACAAATGAGACACATGCACGCCACCAGTGCTTGTAATGCTGAATGCCCTCTACATATGGTAATGCAAACTGTCACTCGTGCCCTCCAGAAACATGCAAAACTCTGAACCCAAGACACTTTATAGATAGACACTACTCAGAAAAAAAATGTTTTTTTATTTTTCATTTTGTCAGTGTTCTATCTTTTTTGCCAGACGTTGAATATTTTTCTTTCAAGTACAGTATTGCTTGATCTACATGTAATTTGTGTAGGTACACTTTTGCACCTTTATTCCTTACTTTATTGGCTTATTTTTAAATTATTATTTACTGAAAGAAGCAATACAATTCTTACTTGTTACTCCTCTAATGCTATGGTCACAAATACAACTGCAACCACCCGATGGGGAGGTATCGGCAGAATCTTCAAGATTAGCTGCCACCACCTGATTTTTTTGAAAAATCATTGGCGTGTTCTTGAATGCGGACGGTGGCAGTCAGCAAGTGAGGATGACATCATTACTAAATCGGGCAACAGCTGGGGAGTGGCAGCCAGAACGCCAGTCGGCAGCAGCTCTGATGTGTAAATGTCTCTGGAATGCGGCCGACCATATCAAGTGCCAGACACTCTGTTGTCCAAAGGTATATAAAAAATGAGCTATTCTGCACCACTAATCATTCGCAACTCAGATTTTGAGAAGACATAATCATAAATTTTAACTTTTTCTTAAAATCTCAGCAGCCGCCATGTAAAAATGCGACTGTCGTATCCTGATTACAAATGCTGGCGTGCGGCCACCTGCTGATTTTGCTGAAAAAATTGCATTTGGGCTGCCGCGCAGTGGCATTTTGGGAAATATGACTAGTCTTAGAGAGATGTCATCTAACTGAAGTTTTCCCAGCAGCTTTACTGCTTTACAATGCGCAAAAACAGTGAACACCAAAATTCTTACAATGAAAAAAAAAGAACTTTAGTTTGTTATTTATGTATGAAACACAAAAGTTATTTAGAATTTGTCCTCGTGAAGAATCAAGTGGTTGTTTGACAGTGTTTATGTCCAATCCAGGCAATAATTAAAGATGCAAAACCAAGATAATCCATTAGTTGATGTAATATGTCAACACTAAGTACAGTTATTTAAAAACAGGATGTTTGCAAAAAACACAACCTGTTTGTCCTTTACTTGTTTCTACACGCAATGTGTGCATTCAAAAATCAAACTGTTTATTCCATTCTATCAGTTATTGCTTTGTGAAAACGTTCCAGACCACGTTTGGGTTGAGATGTTGAAATGTAACCATGGCATTTTCTTTAATTGATATGCTGTTATTTGCTAACTACCTGTTATTAGAGGTTTAATTTAGGGTTATGTTGCAGATGTAGCAAATCTGTAATCCTAAAACACCAGAGTGGAGAGCAATTACTTCAGTGATTTCCTAACAGACAACGGAGGACTTCCTTGTTTTCCTCTGTAGAAAACAGTCTTCAGGACCCAAATAATTCCTTCGTTTTGCTACTTGCATCACAGAGTTTTGTTTTTACAATGTTAGTGGGATACATTGAGATTTGGTTCAAAGCACAAGTGTACACAACTGAATCCTGGTCTTTAAAGAGTTTTCATCATTGTTTTATATCTTTAGCTTGTTTAAATGCCTCCCAAGTTTGCCCCAAACTTGTGCCAAGATAAAACAGTTCTTTTATTTTATTGTTTTTACTGTACATTTAAATTATTTGTCACATAATATTTTTTTTAAAGACACCTGTTGTTTTTTTTACCTAAAGCAATAATTACTATTATTATTTAATGTTGTGCTATGTCTGTTTTATTATTACTATACTTGGTTTGAATAAAACAACGAATAAACAAAAGTTTGTTTGTTTGTTTTTTAAATCAAAAATGCACAAAAAACTGGGTACATATACAACACTTGGTTGGAAGGGGACGAGGAAGCACACTTTTCCTTCTGTATATTCTGAAAACATGAACTACTAATCCTTAGCTCAGCTGTTGGAAACGGGGACACATGCTAATGACATCATATTCATCTCTGTGGGAAATGCAATAAAACTAACAGCAGTTTGCTGAGCAGTTGAAGACACCACCCTGCATGATCTCACACCTGGTGTTTACTCGCCAAACTCACAAAATATTGAGATTTAAGATGATTTTAGCACTAAAAGCAGTTTTTTATTTAAATACTGGAACAAGCATGTTGGGATTTTTCTTGCCTTTTTTTCATATTTATTCTATAATCATGTGTATGTATGTTTATAGAAAAGTTGTATGAATGTTATGTAATAACAGATAAATTCTTTTGGAATGTAGCTTTGCAGAAACAGATAAATGCGTTCCCTCACAAGGCAGCAAGAGGAAAAATAAGCTAATTTACCTCTCATAGGTTTATTTATGGAGTTCACTTTCATAATAGCTTCTCAGCAGCTGTCAGAATGGTGGCACAGGACATTAGGAAGGAAGAAACAGCTCTGTTGTCACTTCTTAAATGTTCTAAAATAAAATGTACCCCCCTTCTAAAATAACTGTAACATCTAATGTGACACTATGTCTTTGACGAGAAGCTGTGTGGTTCTTTTTAGTTTGATGTACACATTGACTTGATTGGATTTAGTGAAAAGCTGCAGCCTTTTAGGATTTGTTTGTTAACTAGAAATAATTGCAATATCCTTATCAAATGATATATATATATATATATATATATATATATATATATATATATATATATATATATATATATATATATATAAGTCAGTTTTCAGGCTCGATGTTCAAAACAAGTTGAACTTCTCAGAGACTTGGATTTGGTAGTGATGTTTGGTTGATGTCTTTTTTAATTCAAAGAAGTGGCGATTGTTTGAAAATTGATCATGGAGGAGAAATTAGTAATTGCAGTTTGTGTCCACTTTGATACTGGATTCAAACCTGCTGAAGCTGAGTCAATACCATGGCAACACATTGATAAACTTAAATGTTTAAAAGCAAAATAAATTATTTCATGGACTGCAGAACTAAAGCTTATATAATGTCATCTTGTTCACTCAAATATAAAAAGTGCAGTCTACTATAACCAGCATGGACAGATCTGCATAGAGTTTTAAATCTAAAGGAAATGCAGTGGGAAAAGGCTAAAGCTCTTCTTGGTGACAGCTGGTTTTTCCTTGTATTATTCTTCTTTGCTGCCTTTTGAGCTTTGAATCATAGCTCTTTCATGGAGCTGGACATTTTCCATTCATTGTGTATCACTAATTGTACAGCTTGTGATCTGCCTTTGCAAAGATTGATTTCCTATTTTACTTTTCATTTAACTACAGGCTGAAAGGACCATAAAAGAACTAACAGGGGACTGTATTTTGCAACGTCTTTGCTTTTGAGTCAGGCTCTGACGTGGGAAAATCACAGAATAAACACAATTCTAGTTAAATCAAACAATAAGCATCTGTGAATAGAGAGAAACGCTACAAGTCTCCCACGTGTCCTTCTAACGTCTGTCAAAAGTACACAATTAACTAACAACAGCATCAATACTAATGGATTCTTTCGTTTGTAACTGACAGGTTTGCAGGAGTGCATGAGTTATTAAGTCACCTGACATAAAAATATGAGAAATACATCACTAAGACAGCAGCCATATGTTTTAGTGATATTATCATTTTATAACTTCCCAACATGGTAAACCAAAAAGTGCACGTGGGACTCGGCAACGAAGAAGTACACACTGCTGCCACATCTGCCCATATTCAGTCCCTCCACATCCATGGTGTCATCGCAGATTAGTCATGGCATCTAAATCTGGCACATCAGCGAGAAACACGTCACGGTCCACCCAACTTTCATGTCAGAGTCACTGTGAGAAGACAGGCAACAGCTAGTCATGTATTTCACAGCGCGCCCACTTTTCACTGCTCGTGTGTGTTTATTCAGAAACCACACACAAATGGCAGAACTTTGGATTTTATAGAGCAATTTCAGAACCACAGACTCTCATGTGGATGGCGTATTTCAAAATCAACAAAAACGGTAACAGGTGATGAAACCATTGAATCATTTAATTTCAGTAATGCTCATTATCCTCTGAAGATATTGTACCGTTCAGAGTTTTGTTAGCGGGAGCCGTATATATTTTTTGGCAAGTATTGATAAGAAGCATTATCACACTTAATGGTAAATATTACCATGAGATAACATTAGCAATGCAGACAAAAATGGTGAACAGTCGAGCCAAACAGTTTTGAGCCAGAGGCCAGCTCAGACGAGGAAAACGAAGACAGTAGATCTAGTCATGTACAAGTGGATCCATCAGAATGGAGCAGAGCAGGGAGCTTGTGGCCCTCCAAATGCATATTAAAACCCACTTAACACAATTTTCTTTGGTCTTTAAACTGTAAAGTTTCACTGTCCTTACCTGTAAGTTGTTTTTTTTTCCTCCTTCAACTAACTAAAGTTTCCTTCAGGCAAAACTCATTTCCCTGAATATTCATCAAAAGAGCATGGAACCTATTTTCTTCAAATGCACTTTATTAAATTCCTCCTTATGAAGCTATGGTAAAAATAAAAACGACACTGGAGTGTGTAGGAGGGGGGTTTACTGTAGCAATTACAGTGTTTGGGTTTTCTATTTTGTTACCCAAGCCTCATTTAGCTGATTTTATAAAAGTTTCATTATCATAACTTGATGAGAGCACAGATGGCAACATCTAATATGGGGTTTAGACAGAGTAATATAAAGCATGCACAGAGTAGACACCCACTCTGGACATTACAGAGGAGATCACAGATGACGTGCCGCCAGCTGTCCCAAACGCACGTCAATACAATTCAACCATCAAAGGATGTGTTGGCGCACATTCAAACTCCCCTCATCGCACAAACTTGATGTAATGATATCACTTTCCACAAAAATGTAGGTTAACAGCTTTCACTTACATAAAAAACACACAAAAACAAGAAACACGCTGCTATATAGCTCCTAATAAAAGTGATTTTTTATTAAGGAACACAAGATAAACAGTGTTCCTTAACCCTTACAGTGTGTTAAAGATTTAATCAACAACAAACATTGTATGATAATGTCTTTGTTTCCTTTGTTTTCTTGAGGTGCTGTTCATAAAAGTAAGTTTATAAAATGATTTAAATATTTAGTAAAATTGTAGACTTAACATAATTGGAGACTTAAATTGAGCCAATAGTAAAAACACAGAAAAAACACATATTTCACCCCTTGATTGACTATGGACATTTTCTTTTCAACATAGGACTTGATTTGACTTGAACTTTCTCCAAAGATTTAACAGTAATGTCTTAGTAACAAATTCCCTCATAGGTGGATAAGAGCTGTCTGCAGGCGAAACATTAATAAATCTGTTCTGCACATGCAGGTGGCTCGCATGAGAGTTTAAGATCATAGACCACTTGGTGAGCATGTATACAGAAAATGTTGAAGCACATTTTTTTCTACAAGCATGCTGCAGGCGATAGGTTGTAACACTTATCAACACCTACAGGTGAGTAAAGGTGAAGTAGGTGGAATGTAGGCACGTCCCACAGAGCGTAGTTTGCGTGGACATCCTACGGGCACTTACACATCACCTGCACATCCATGCAGCATTTGTACACGGTCAGTAAGAAGCCAGTGGGTGCACCTCACTAATGACTAGAATGTGGTGTAAGGACACCGTACGACAGCATAACCCATATGCTATGAATGCATGCATTATCTCACAAATACTTCATAATGCGCGACAATGGTGTGTTGCATTTTCATGATGTCTCATAAGGTTGGCGAACAAGTATCAAAGGAACTGCAAGTCACAACTGTGCTGTGCTCCCTTTAAGATACGGCCACACCTGTCTATGACCTTCCATTGGTCTGGACAACCCAAAAACCTGCAGCACCCATATGGGTCAACCTCTCCAAAGCATGAAATACAATGCAAAGACGCAGATTTAAAAAAAGGATTTATGAACATCCCTGGAATCTGACATTTACAACATGCTGAAGGAGAAGAAGCGACGTGTAACTCCTTTAAAACAACACTAAGACTTATATCGCTGTGTTCAGTTGGGGTTAAGTCGGCATTCATTTGACTTCAGCTGTGAGTCAGTGACCTCACCATCTCCATTTCACACCAGGGGAGACGAATGACCAGATTATCCATCATGAAAAAATGCTTAGACCAGGGTTCATGGGTGTGTCTAGAAAATGTGTTGGTCAATGCTGTGTGTGTTTTTATGTGTGTTGCCCCCACACAGAAAATGACACAAAAAAAAAGGAGAGTATGGGTGTGCTGGTCAGCTGTTAATAATGCAGTCATGTCAGGGAGTCTCCTTTCTCAGGAGAAAAAGCTGACTCATGGCTTTACTGGCTGGCCTACTTTTACCAAGACTGGAAATTGGTTTAGAGCAACATTCATGAAACATAATCTCCAGCACAAAAGTATTTACAAGCCCACTGCAACAAACAATAAAGCAAGCACCTAAGATCCTAATCTTTACTGTTTTCAACAATGTGTCAATTTGTTTTTCCCATTGTTAAAATACACTGACCTTTTATTTTAACCAATGTTTTACACTGGTTAAGGTTTTGATATTGTAAAAACATTCCCAGTGGTCTTTTCATTATGATTATGTTGCTTTTTGCCTGTGTGGACATTTAATGCAGAGCTACAGCAGTTCATTAGAAATTTGTCTTTGAGTTGTGGGCGGCACCGCGGTGCAGAGTAAACCCTCGCCTGCTTCCTGACATCCTTATTTTCACTCGCTCTCCTGCTAGCTTACAGCTCCTCGCAGCCTCAACCTAATATTATCGGTGCAACAAAAATGCCAAGCAATATTGGATCAATCCAGTCGTACAGTTTTGAGACTAATGTCAACTCGGATGAGGAAAATGAAGATGTACATGGATCTTCTTTTGCAAGTGGGTGTATTGGAAAAGGAGCAGAGCAGGGACCTTGTGTGTGACACCTCCGTCACGGCTACAAGCTGCATTTAATTTTCTGCTCCTTCACAACATTCACAACAATTTGAATAAAGAAATACACAGAGATACAATTTTAATCTTAATTTTCCTAATAAATGTCCTCCATCATGAGAAAAAATGCTACAAGAAAAGGTTGAAAACAGCAAAAGCGCAATCTTCACTGGGGTGGGTCATTCATGTATCATTATCCTAAAAGTAACAACATACAGCTTTCTGTGCTGCTATGTGATTCTATGTGATAAAACTGTTTATTTTTAACTTAAAAGGAAAATGTATTATTTTTCACAAAAAAGAGAAAAAAAAATGCTGGTCTTGTTTAGAAAAGCCTGTTTTAACACCCTTTCTGCAGATTTGTATCTGTTTAAAACTATGTTTATTTCTGACAAGATATTAAATTTTATTTGAAGTTGCATCATTATGTTTCACAATTCCAACTAAAACACAATATCGCTATACAAGACTGATCAGAGGAACATATAAAGCAATAACCATAAAAGCTCTGTGCTCTCTGGCATTTTTTTTAAATGGTGATTACATGTCCTTTAAATGGAAACAGTATGTTTTTCGGCTAAATGCTGATGAAGAAAACGCACTGGCCAGATGTGAACTAGTAAGCATCATTACTTTGCTATTTCTGAAGGCAGGATCAGAAATTCAGCAAAGAAGAGTGGAAAGAGTGCTCAGGAATTTTACAGAAAATGCTCACTGTAGCCACTGCAGTTCATTGATTTAGAAGAAATCTGACAACATTTTCACCAGATTGGATCAATTAAATGTTTCATTGGAATTGTGGTCTTAAAACACTGCCCCACAACTACAGAAGATTAGACAGGGAGCCCACAGAGAGCCTGCAAGTTTCAAGACACTTGAGCGGATTTATGGTTGTAGAATGGATTTTCCAGGAAAAAATGCCATATTTCCGTCCACACGGATGCTGTAACTGTAGACATAAACTGTTGGACAGAGTTAACATATTTGGGATAGTGCACTTTGCTCTTTAGCGCACACACCAGCATTTGGAGACTCGCAGCTGCTCACAGCTGCTCATGGAGACAGAAATAAAGAGATTGTCACATCTTGAAGGTGATTTTCTTTTAGGTGATCAAGGCTGGAGAAGATTCAAGATAACAGGATTAAAAACAGGAATAAAAGGATCTTGCAAAAAAAGAAGATCAAAACTTCTGCTTAAAAAAACAAGTGTAATTCTTTTACACGTGCAATAAGCATAAATAACTTGAAGTATCGTCTTGGAAAATTTCAAAATGCAGAGAAGAGTAATAAACGCAGACAGATGGCTGCACAGGCGTTGGCCAACAGATGAGCACTGCAATACGTCTATTGTGTCGTCTGGTACAGGAAAACAGAATCCAAATCTATACTATTGAGTTTATATTGTATTAAAGAGCCAGTTACAACTTCTATAACAGTAACTTTGGGTGACAAACTAATGACACTGATTTATGAGGGTGTTTGTTCATTAGAGACACAGCTGACAGAGAGAGTGAAAACAATGCTCATCTGGGTGCTTCAGATTCTGAAAATCATTAAGCTGGTCCCACATGGCAAAGGTTTAGGAAATGCTAAAGTGTGACACATGAGATAGCTAGAATCAGGTTGATAAATTAAAAGGAGTATCTCGGAAAGCAGCAGTGAGAGAAAATGTAGGATAAAAAAAAAAAAAAAAGAAGTGGTAAAAAGGACAGAGAGGTTGGAAGACCCGAACTGATAGAGCCAGAGAAAGGAGGGGCTGGAGAAACATCTGTTTTGTGTCAGAAGCAGGTTACAGGCAGATAGTGTGTCTTGGAAAAGGAATGAGACTGGTGGAGGGAGACAATTACAAAGGTTAAAAACAGGACAGCTAAAGGAGTGTGGAAAATCTTACAGGGAAGCAGAAGTGTCTCGGTAAAACAGATCGACATTATCATCAGCTGCAGAACTTCAGTCTTTATCTCAATTAGTGTTGCTGTTTGTGCATCTTTTAGCATGTCTGTCCTTCAAGTCTATAGTGTCTTTTTTCAGATGTTGAATAAGGTGTGCAACCCAAACCCGATTTTTCAAATAATGATGATATTCCCGCACCCAAAATTGGACGTGTACGTGTGCATTGTGTGTGTGAGAAATGGAATCCAAGAGTCACAGACAGATAAGAAAAAGACCACAAAAAAAAAAATAAAAACTCACAAGAAGAAACCATGACACAGGATGAAAGAAACCCAGTGTGGGAGTAATAAAATATGCCACAACACAAATAAAACTGGTTAGTATCAGGAAGCCTCACCATAAAACTCACCGTCGTGGGAAGGTGGGAAGGCTGTATCAAAGTAACTTTTACTGTCTTAGTTCCCTGGTGTCTTGTAGATTTTTTTCTTGTTGTGACTTGTTTGTACTTCTCTTACATAAATTTCAAAAGAAGACTGACTATGAAGTAAAATACCATATAAAAGAAGACATCCATTTTCAAACATAGATCTCCTTCTACTTGTTGCGATGAAGTTTTTCTAATGAAACCAAGTATTTTAATTTTACTCTGGAGCTGAACGTCAAAACCTTGCTCTATGATTAGTTGGATTAGTCCGAAAAGTTATGAATTCTCAGTTAAAAGCAAAGCTACAATTTTCATCACTTAGCTTAATTGTACTGCTGCTGGTTTTAAAAATTAGTTTTTGTGTTTTTTTTAAGATCACAATAAATGCTGGCAAGGAACCAGGCTCAGTAATTATACTCTTTCTCTCTGAAAAATGAGAAATGGGGTCTTGCTAACATATTCCTCTGGAATATGAGTCAAAGTATGAGACAAAAAAGGGGAGGAAAAGAAGCTAAAGATCAGAAGCGTGACTCGTGGAAAATTATGGGTGAAACGTCATTTAAGACTCATAGTGAGGCTGGATCGTATCACTTTCCATACATGCTTCTGTGCTCTTATTCTCTACTCTGTGTCACAACTTATAGTTATATAATACCACTCATGATTTTTTTTTGCAGAGATGGAAAGGAAAGTTAAAATATGCAAAACATCACAGAAGCACAAGAGACTTAACATGTTTATAGCTTCAGTACAGCAGCCCAAGGTTTCCACAGAGTACATCTTTTTACCATCTGTTATTGTTTAAATGTTGCAATTCATCAACATAAAGTCTGACCCTATAGATTCTTCTGCAGGACTGCAGTGATTTAGAAACGATGTGAGATATTACATTATAAATGATGTGAGATATTACAGACAGCCTGAGGTGATTTACAGAGTCTTTGAAATATTGTTTCAAGTTTGATCTGTGTGTGCACAATGAGACCTGGGCATCAGACGCCAATCACAATCCTTAATCTCTTTAAAATGGTTCTTTTCACCTTTTTTGCCTTGATTTATTTGTATGTGTCTTAGTTTCCAGTAAAAACAGAGGACTGCACTTCATCAAATCGTGTAGCACATTTTCTAACAACTTTTCAGTTTCTCTTGTCAAATAAAAAGAGCCTTCTATTCACCCTCATAGGAAAGGTTGCCATAAAGAAACAAAAAAAGCTCACATACTTTCCTGGTCACATACTGTTTATGTGAGAGTGGAGTGACCTTTTGCAATATTGTATATCTTCCAATAAACGCTGGGTCTAACAGGTGTTTGTTACTGTTAGACGCTTGTCTCTCATTGGCTCCTTTTTAGATCCTTTTTAGTGATGGCCATGAAAAGCTCATTCGATTTAGCCTTAAACTTTGTGACATACACAACAGAATATTCTGGTGAGGAATCTGTACGACATATCTGGGGGTGGATCCTTTTTCCTACCCAAAATCAAGACGACTTGACTTCTGAGGCACCGCCTCTCACTCTTTGTGGGTGCCACCCATTTGATTATGTCAACCTAGAGCCGGCCTTAGTAGCGTGTCTGCGTTTCGCACACACAAACATCTGAACTTCTGCACAGATGGATGTGCATATTGTGCACATAAAAGGGAAGCGTTTTTGCCGGTCACTGCTAGCTCCGCTGAGAAAATGGGTGTGTTTTAGAGTGATGGCAGCGCACACTCTTGCTAGAAGGGGCTGTTCCTCACTTTGTGACCTCACAATTTGAGAACCCACGTATTTTTGTGAGTTGGGAGAGGCTGGTCCTTAGAGAACAGAAGAAAAACAAGTTATTGTTATTTAATTTTTAATTAATTAATTAATTTATTATTTTTATTCAAATTGTTGTGAATTAGGAGCAGACGAAAACAATCCAAGTGAAAAAAGAGGTTATATGTAACATAGAAAATACATTGAGTGGGCCACAAGCTCCCTGTCCCACAATGGGGAGGGGAAGGGAGTTGAAATTGCTCTGCGCCAACAGTCCTGCCCACAACTCAGAGGCAATTTTTAATGAAGTACTGCTGCTCTACAGAAACTATGTTCTACAAGTTTTTTGATTTTGCCTAAAAATGGTATAACCATAATTAAAAGTCCACTAGGAGCGCTTTTACAGAAGTTTAAAAGATGATTGGAACTTTTATATATATATATATATATATATATATATATATATATATATATATATATATATATATATATATATATATATATATATATATGACACTGTGGTCTGTGGCATTTCAATAATATGCATCAGTATCTGGTTGGGTGAAATTACAAAAACCCTTCCAATCATAGAAAGCTGGCTCTGTCCAGAATATTTTGCCATTTAGCAGACACTTTTCTCTAATGTGCATTACGAATAAGTCAGAATCAACACATTTTATGCACCAGAAAAAAAATGCAGCAAGTATCTTGTTACGTTTGTTTTTCACACAGTCACACTAAAAATCCCCGCTCCCTGGTGTAGTGTGACACATTAATTAAATATTAAAAGGTGCCAGGCCCAACATCAGTTTTCTGTTACATTTGATAAACAGTTAGCAGCTGCTGCTAATTTTCTCAATGAGGCATTAACAAGAAGACTCTGAAGCAATTACAAACTTAAATTATGGCAGTAACAGAGCTTTCTATGGTATTTCATGCACACAATGCTTTAACAGTATACTCACTAACAGTTGGACACAACTGAGTGTGACTAAATAAAGAGGTGCAATGAAACGGAGGAGACCAGTCTGTTACTAAAGATCGTCTTATTTTCTGTTATTATTAATCATATCTGACATACATAAACATGCTATACTTTTTCATGAAAAATAAACAAAAAACACAGGAATTTGTTGATTTTTTTTAACCCAAAATGAAATAGTATTACATGTAAATAGTATGTGGCCTTTGCTTGTGCTAAATGCATATTTAATACTCAAAGAAGGTCAAAGAGATAAAATGTGCTTTTTGAATTCTGTAAATGTGAGGCATATTTGATGCATGTGCATGTGCCCAGAGTGACAACAGGCCGTGCCATTAGTGATCAAATGGAGATGTCAGAAATCCTGAGGAGCTCTGACTCAGCTCATGACTCGTGGGTGGTGCTCATACATGTGTATAGAGTCAGCGTGATGCGCGTGAAGGAGAGACATGTTTTGTCCAAGATGTGAATAAGTTAAAGGTCACAGGATAATGCTGATGATCACCAAGTGAGTTGTTCTCATCTCTTTCACTCTGAGTTTAACATGACATTAAGCTTATGTCAAATGTCTGTGTTTTATCATCAAACTGCATGTTATGAACTATTTAAAAACACTTACAGTGCAGCTTCCGTGCATTGCAACTAATGACCATTGAAACCAAATGACCAGTTAAATCAAAGCACCTGAAGCCAGGTCAGTTCACCAACCATTCCACTGGGTAAGCTGTTGCACAAGCAAGTTAGACTATTTAATATTTAGTTACTATTTACTTCAAGTGATAAAAAAAAAACAACTGTACAACAGAAAAATTGACTTATTAAAACCTGGTTCCAAAAAATATTGCACTACTGTGAGTAGATTCTACTGTATGTATATATATATATATATATATATATATATATATATACATATCCCCGAGCTTCACATTCATAATGAAGAAGCTTTTGCAACAACAACAATAGTTGTTGTCAATTTAGTAAAATTTGTAAAATAGTTTTGAATCAGTTTAAAAATATGTTTTAATTTTGCCCATGTACAAAAAAACACAAGACATGCTACGTCCTTTTTCTTTTAATTTGCTATCTTTTGAAGGTGGGGGGGTGGTCTCACCAAAAGCCTTTCTGGCTTCTCCTGTATATTTAACTGTTGCATAAATGTAAATACCATTTTTTTTACCTCATTTTGTTTCATGTCATGTTTTTTAATAGGTCCTAAATAAACAAACAACTCAAAACATGTTTACCTGCTGTTTCACCACCAGGGACTGTGGTTGGGCTTCAGCTACACTTGCTCCATTTTGGCGACTTACCACTGATGATAAAAACAGATTTTATCCAATTGTACTATCATAGTAATATCCATATAACATCTTTTCTTTTGCTCAGCTGTTAGAAAATGTTGTTTTGATGGTCCTGAGTTACAAAGATAGGTTAAAAATGTGAACGGTAATTGCTCACTGATGTAATATCATGTATGCATGAATGAGAGTTTTTTATAAATAATTATCCACATTTCTTCCCTAGTGCCATTTGTCATACAGCTTTTCTCCTGCTGTTCTACAATGTTTTACTTGATTTTCTTGTCAAATCCTTCACCTGCTTCTAACCCAGACCTGCTTTTTCCTGTCTTACTCATTACCATTTTTCCCCCTTGGTTAGGTATGACTCAGCAGTTTCTCCATTTTCATCCTGCCAACTCATCTATTTCTCTCAGAGTCCATCATATTCTTTATCAGCACAGAACAAGACAGCTATATGAAACTAAGATTCTAATATTTAACTCAAATATTTTGGTGTTGGGCCAAAATTATAATTATTATTTTAATATTTATTACATTTGATATTTTCAGTGAAACTGGGGGTGTGTTCAGACTGGAAAAATAATTGGGTTCCGACCGAGACCACTCAACTTGGTCCGGATTGAGTCCTGAACCTTACGTTAGGTCTGTATTCAGACTGCTGCCAAGAGGACTTTCCTTTTTCGAACTAAAGCTTGTAAACAAAAACTTAAGATCTCTTCAGTCATTGGTCAGGAATTAAGAGGACGAGACAAAGCAACAGAGGCGGAAATTATGGAAATCATGTCCTTTGCAATCCTTTTCAGGATATTCTAGTGAGTCAAACTTTATATTTGACTGAGCAATTTTGAATGTCTTTATCAACATCAGGTATAACACTTTTTACTGCTACTTTGGTACGACAAATGCAAGCTGAAGGCAGTTATTGGCGAAAACGGCTATGCAGGTAGGATTATAAGTGTTTATACAGTCACAGTCCCATCCACCCATACACACACATTCACACACTGATGGCAGCAATGCTGCCAAACACTGGCACCAACCTATAGTCACCAGAGGCTACGTGGGGTTCAGTGTCTTGCCCAAGGACACTTTGGGCGAGCAAGGGAGGAATCAAAGCCACAATCTTCCAATCAAACGTCGACCGCCCCTACTGCTGCACCACAGCCTTAATCTTTACTTTACAATTGTCCACAGCTCATCCGTTATGTTGCTGCTACTCTGATTATATCACGTGACTACCAGCTACGGTAGCCGTTTTGGTCCAATTACTTTGCTCCTGGACCGACTTGCATTCAGACTGAGGAATCTCAGAGCAAGTCGAAGCTCAGTGCGATTGGAAACTAACAGTGACCACCTCAAAGATGGGTCAGAGAGCGGTTCCTGATCCTGGACCAGGGTTCGCTTGCATGCATTCAGATTGAAACTTTGTTCCGCATTAAAACAAACTCTGGTTCACTTCTAGTCTGAATACAACCTTAGACATTTGTTTAGCTCATTGGCCAACCTGGCTGTAACAATACAATATTTTCTCTTATCGTTTTAATCTGAGCTAATAATGCTGGCATCTCAAGCAAAAACTTTTAACTGTAGTAACAGTATCACATCGCTTTTGTTTAACACCTTTGTGTTCTTAAAGGTTGAAGACTGAAAGCTGAAATATCATTGCAGGTATTTTTACTGAATGTTCTTTAGTCCTGAAAGTCACTTGTGGAACGGATAAAAAAAAAGGATATATATCTATATATCATGCATTTCCCAAATGACTAGAGGGGTGTCCAGAAAGTCAAGCAAGGGTTTCGGGCCATGTAAGATTTATGTCCACTTGCAGTTTCCAGAATAACAGCCTTTTAGAAATTGTAATGTGAAGAGTCAGTCTGTGCAATGGCAAAGCATGCACTTAGTGCTTTAAATGCTTCTCTCATGATAGTAATTTAACAGAACAGATACATGTTTATGACAAAAAACATTCTTTGACATGTGTGATGCTCGCAAAGATGTTGAAAGATGTTGATTGCACTCTAAAAACTACATTGTTGCCTTTGATCAACAGTAGTTAGTCTGCTTATTAAATCATTAATGGATGAAAGTTTTCCTTGATTCTGTTTTATTTGTACCACAATCAAGCAGGCATAGCCTACTGCAACAGCTCTGCAAAATTCATCATCTTAACATTAAAAAATAAACCAGACTACTTAAAAAAAAGACCTACATTCCCCTGCTTCACAAGTGACCTGTGTGGCGGACATGTAGCTCGAGCGAGGCGACAGTAAAATAGATGGAGCCTGCTGCAGTTGTCTCTCTAAAATGGATAAAAAAAAATAACAATATTTAAAAAAAACACCAAATATCAGGATTTGCTCCAAAAATGATTTGCTGGATGCTGTTTATTGCTCTCCCCCAAAGGTAAAAACAAGACAGGTTATGATGATATTCATCGTTGTCTTAAGCAGTAAAAATCCTAAACCACAATTTGGGATGACAAAAAAATGAGGATTAGGAGTTACTACTGTGCATAAGTTAATGAAAAGTAAGGATTCCCTTAGATATTTTGTGACATTTGTAGGTTCTAACTGCTTGATTTGTTGTATGTTCATCATTGATTGCTGAGAGCTTTATCAGCTAAAGTGCAAAAAATAAGTTTTTGTGTGTGACTTGTTCTCATTTAGCTCCTAGACAACAGTTTTAACCCTTACAAGGCAAGAGTTGTAAAACCGCAACACCTAATGCAACACTTCATTTGTAGTGTAATTACCAGGCAAACATATAATAATGTGTCCTTTTTAATCATTTCAGATGAATTTGGCCCTGTGAGGGCTAAGGCATATTTCAATTTAAAGTAGGGATGAAAATATAATTACTTTTTTTTTTTTTTTTTGGAGAAAAAGAAAAACCCTGTTTGGTTTACCTAACTTTGAGATAATAGTTCATATTCAAACCAGTGATTGTGAACTTCTCTGAGGCAACAAAGTAAACAAAACCATAACATGTCTCTGCATTTATGCCCATTTTCTATTTAATATATGTGGATTTATGCAACAGTGGTTTGAAAAAAACTTGAAATGATTTCTTTGGAGATTTTTTTTCATTTGAACATCATTTCTCTCTCTATGAAAAACCCAGATTCTGGTTTTGTCTCAATGTTTTAGTCAATGAATTTTTGCTAAAGAGCTTCTTGCCTCTTTGTTTGAGCATAAAGAGGAGCCTCTCTGACTCATCAACCGTCTCTTTCTCTCCCGTCTGCATCCACCCCCACCCAGCATCTAACAAACAGAGAAATCACTCATGCCTCAGACGCTTTTGATTCATGCAGACCCCCTCATCTGTATAAAAAGCAACATGTTTGCTCTAGCCCTAACGTTTTCTGTCCATATTCCCAAAGCATCACACAACTGCCTCTCCATAATCTCATTGGATTTCGGCTCCTCTGTTTCTCTCTTTTACTTTCAAGTGCTTCTTTTGCCCCCGCTGCCCTTTCTCTTCCCTCTGTGACTTTAAACCCCCTCTCAGGCTCTCATCATTCCCCTGCTCCATCGCCCAACCTCCCCCCCTTCTCTTTTCAGAGCCAGAAGCGTTCTCTCCATCGTGAGCTGTCTCTGTTCATCTCTCTTCTGCCTCCCCACATCAATATCCTTCAATCTCTCTTTCTCCCAGTAAACAGAGTTACCCTTCCGCCTGCTATCGCCTTTCTGCCTCCAAACTCTCCACCATCTCTCTCTGTCTCTTGTGGGTACACATGACCCATGCCTCCATCACTCTTGTCGTTTTGTCATTATTGTATTCTCTTAACCCTAAACCTTCTTTCTTTAAATCGCTTCTTGCCCCTTTTGTCTCTATTTTAGTTTCACCCCTGAGTTCATTTCGCTGTTCTCCATCTCTCCTCCGTCATCTTTCAAGAAAACTGCCAATCTTTCCCACTCAATTAGTCTCTTCTTTCATCTTCAAATTTCTCATCAACCACTATTCCTCCAAACAGACAGAATGACACAAGTCACTACAGTGAAACATGTACACTGCATGGATCCTGAGTAGCCTTCAATGTCAAAAGCATGACACAGTGATCGTATCAAACCCCTTTAGTTTTGAATCCACAACATGTTCATTTTTATTTAAAAAATATATTTGGGTAAAAATCAGAACAAAGGAACAGAAAAATATTCTATTAATTTAAAAATAAAATCTTTATTAATTTGGCTTAGTTACAATTATTTAACCTTTTTATTACGTAAGAAGCAAAAACATGGTGGTGGATGCCTATAGCTTTGTGAAATGTAGTTGTGGCTTTAAACAAAACACGGTACTACTGAACTCAATAGAAGATGCCATAAATCATTTATCTGATTAAAGACACACTCTAAAAACAATGTTTTTATATTTTTGTGACATTTTTTCTCATGATGGAGGTCACATATGAGAAAAAGCTTAAATTGCATTTCTGAGAATGATTCAAATTGTTGTGAATAAGAAGCAGACAAAAAGAATGCAGTTGGGAAAAGCCTGTAGTAGTGACATAGGTACTACAGTCCACAAGCTCCCTGCTCTGCTCCATTCTGACTCATCCGCTTGTAGACAACTAGATCCACGTACATCTTTGTTTTCCTAGTCAGAGCTGGCACCTGGCTCGAAACTGTAAAGCTGGATAGCTCCAATATTGTTCACCATTTTTGTAGCACCAGTAATGTTAGCTTGGGGTTGTAAACTAGTGGGAGAGACACCGATCAAAGTGGGAGAGAACAAATCAAAAGATGACTGGAGTGGGACTTTAATGCATATTGATGGTTTATATACTCTGCATATTTTTTGAGACCTTTTTTTCCATTTAAATTTTCCTATTATCTCTACTTTTGCACAGACATTTCCCTACTTTAAACTGAGGGAGTATTTTCTTTGCTTTAATCCATTAGACTTTATCAGACTCTTTATCTTCACTGCTCAAAGTAAGACATTGGTGGAAATATTTTCATTCTCCGAGGGTCTCTATATGCCTTTATCAAATCAGTGCAGTGTCTTTTTTTCTCACTTTCATGTTATGTTAGCTTTGTTATTATTTTTCTTTTCAACTATCAAGGTTCGCAGTGAGTTTTCTGCTTATCACACGTTTTTTTGTCCTTCTGCCTTCTACTTCTTCTATCTTATTACTCTCCTTTGAACAAAAAACGTTTTTTTTTTGTCACCAGTCAGTCTGCATCTTGTTAGTTACACCTCAAGAACTTTGTCTTTTGCTGTTCTGTTATTCTGAATCTTTTTTCCTGCTATCATTCATAGCATCACCCAGCACCCCTCCGTCTCTGACCATCACAGCATTTTTCAATTATTCATTCCCTGCTCCCTGTTACCTCTTGCTCTTCGCCAGCCTAGACCCTGTCATAATGAGTTATGGTGGGAATATCTGGACAGAGCTGTTATGAATCTTTCAGGCTGATTTGGTTATATTTACATATTCTAAAGACGGCAGCAACTTTCTTATCTAGGCCTGTTATGAGGCCAGCTTCCTTTGTGACTAAATATCCTATTTACGGAAAGTTCTAAGCAATTTTTGAATAAATACTTTGAAATTATAACTTTATTTTGCTTTTCTGCCCCCAACAACTAATTCAGATCTTTTCATTTGTCCATATCTCCCTCTTATATCTCTTAATTACTTCCTCCTTAAGGGAGTTGGTTTGCCTGTTTTTTGTTTTTCCAAAATTACTTTTCCCACAAACTCAGAACAATTTTGCCTGAATTACAACCATCTTATTAATCTATTTTATATATTGGTCTCCTTTTGTATGAAAGCACCAAACTTCGCACACACACACCCACATGGACACACCCAAACACACGTGTCTTTTAAAGTTAGATGCCCTAGTTTATTTTAAACAAAATAATAATAATAAAAAAAAATTTTGTACAGTGTCATAAAAGCAGGGCACCACAGATGCAGATCAGTGTAAATAATCAGTTTCTCCATTTTCATCTTCAGCCACAAAAGGGGTTAGAGTGCGGTGTCTCTTCAATCCATCATCTAAAAGCGGACGATATAAACTGGGGCAAGTGACATGGTTAAAAACTTGTTATTGCAAAATTATACTAAGCCTTTTAGGGGTGTT
This sequence comes from Oryzias celebensis, assembly GCA_014656515.1. Classification (NCBI taxonomy): domain Eukaryota; kingdom Metazoa; phylum Chordata; class Actinopteri; order Beloniformes; family Adrianichthyidae; genus Oryzias; species Oryzias celebensis. The sequence goes on along the minus strand of BNCR01000017.1, from coordinate 16,364,582 downwards.
TTACTGAGACATGTACAGTACCTCCAGATTGTAAAGGGTTTGTGTTGTGATCTACTGGTCGATTTTACAACTTGTTTTAAATAAGTTTTTCTTTCCATAAAAAACTTGAATTATTTTGTGGACTAAATTGTGCAATACAAATAAGAAAAAGGCTGAGGATGGGACTTTTTAAAGTTCGTCTTAAAAGTTAAAAGCTGGGTTTATTTAAAAAAAAAAAAAAAAAAAAATATATATATATATATATATATATATATATATATATATATATATATATATATATATATATATATATATGAATTATCCATGAGACTGTGAAGTAGACCAAACAATTTTAATTTAAAACAAAAAAAGAAAACAAAGTGGATTTTTTTTGTCATTGAACTGTCTACCTTTATTTAAAACTGCACAAATCTCAAAATAAATGTCTCCCAACATTTTCTAATACAAATATTATAACTCACAAACCTCAAGTAATGAAATATAATCAAAAACAAGCAAGTTTTATTTAGTCTCAAAACAAATGAAATGACCTTATTGCATTTTTTTAATTTTGTAAAAAGGAAAGACTTTACCTCCTCTTCAAACAGCACATTCAAAGGTAGATAAATGACTTTTTTTAAAGCAAAAACAAGCAAACATTTTTTTTTTTTAATATATATTTTTATGTCATAGAAAATGTTTTCATCTAACCCTAAATTACATTGAAATAATTATTCATATCTGCTGAAAAATGCATTTTATCCAAGTAACCCTTTAATAATGATGGCTCAAAGAAACACAGCAAAAAAAATTGCTCTTAAAAACAAGGAGTACACATATGCAGGCCATATTTGTGACTTCTCACAGAACATGACCAACATCTCTTTGACATCTGCACTGAGAGTCATTATACACTGCTGCAACCTGCATGTATTTTGGTGGGAGTTGTTAGGTCGAGGTGTCAGATGTGGGAGTGGGTCGCTCTTTGAAAACCTGTAATTGGCTAAATTATACACAAAAACTCCCAACACATCCAATAAACAGGCTGTAATTTATCACTTTGCTGCGGGACATTTTTTTCCTTTTTTTTGTTCCTAAATCAAAGTGAGCCACAGGAACATCAAGCCATGGAGCAGTTCCTCTCGAGTGCTAAACAGAAAAACACATGAAGACTTTGGGGCCAAATTTAGTCAATTTAACAGGCTGGAGGAGTAGTAATGTAGAGTGTGTGTGCGTGTTGGTGTGGTGTCCTAATAGCCAAGTATTTTCACTATCTGCTTCTCATCAAAACCCCACCCCTCAAAACACTTCCTGTCACCAAAGAAGGGAAGACCACAGCCTTAAATGTGCGTAGTGTTGACTTTACAGAGGTGTGTTCGTACACATGTCTGCCTGTGTGTGTTCTAGCCTATTCCTCTCCAGAGGCCTTATTGCCCTCAAGGTGCCTCATTAAAAGCACATATTCACTTTAATCAAAAATAAAACAAGAGGACAATAAAAAAAACCAGGGCAACCATCTAGATGCCGCTTGATTTTTAAAGCACACGCAAAACATGCACAACACCTCCATGCACAAAAACCTGCTCCTGCAGCCTTTAAAGCTCTGATACATAGTACAATATAAAGCTATGCATGATCCATTTGAGATGTTCTTCTCTGTACTGCATCATTACACACATGCATGAACACAAATACCCTATCAGCAAATCTGCATTGCCTTTTAAAGGACTCGCTAATAAAAGAAGATAATGGACTATCTTTACTATCACAGATGCTCTTTGTGCCATGTAATGTAATAGTGCTGAAATGCTGTGTAATTGTTGCTTTGTCACAACAGCTTTTTATTTAAGAGGGAGCCACATTTGAACAAATCATAACTTAGCTGCACACTACGACGTCAGATTTCTCCTTCTATTTGATTTGTTTTAGATATAATTAAGTAGTAAAACGAAAAGATAATAAAAAATGACAGGTGGAGCTTCTTGCAACCTTTTGGCCACGTGATTGGAAATTTTAAAAAAGGATGGAAGGTAGAGGCATGTATTCTGAGAAAGCCTTTCATCTCCTGTATCCTACGTTATCCATATTCATGAGACTTTGTTTCAAGTTTGGGCTTCGTATGTTTAATCATTTCCCTGCGGCAGCGGGCCTTTAAACATGTAGCCAGCAAAGCTCTCATTCCGAAGACATTAGTAGACACAAGTTTAGTGGCTTAAGTCAAAGGAAGAACGCTTTGCTGAGAGCTTAATAGTTTGTGAAAGAATCACTGCGAATGTCGGTTGCGGTAAAAATCTCAGCCAACATGAAAGGCAATATGGCACCTTACTGGCTGCAGACACGATGCTCTCATTTTCATATGTCTGTGTGAATTAATTCCCTCAACAAACAAAAACCCTGCTGCGCTTCTGGATCTAATCATACTTGAGATGGGTAATAAAAGGGCAACAGGATATGTTCTGGAGTTGTATGTTTTGATGAGTTTCAAATCCTCCTGGAACACTAGTAATGTTTTGTCTGGTCTCGTGTTTTATTTGTAACACTTGCCTTTCTTAGCATATCCTCATGTATTTCTTCTGCCTCCGATCCTATCAATCAACCTCTACCAGACTGTTGTTTGTGCTAACTTGTCTCATCATTTCTCAGGTTCATCCATGTTTGCTGTGCTGGACATAATCCATACTTCCCACAATCATTTATTCAAATAGATTTCAAATGTAAAGCATATTTGGATTCTGTAAAGTCACAGTAACATAACTAACAATGGCTGGATGCCCCACTTGGCTGCATGGAAGATCAGCGCACGGGGTAAACGGTTCATTTCCCAAAGGGTGCAATGAGCTTTTTTCCAGTATGAGACCTTAGGCAAGACCCTTCATGCTACTGGCCATGCTATAATGTAGCCACAGGGGATGCCCGGGTCTTGGTGTCCCTGTACCGGTCCCCAGTCTGGATAAAATACAGGGTTGTGTCAGGAAAGGCATCCGGTGTAAAACTAAACCAAATGTGAGGATCAGTGAAAGCTGATTATCTGTAGCAAACCCTGATGGGAGATGGCAAAAGGTAAACAAACAACAAAGTTATAGGAATACATTAGCAGGCTAGAACAGTTATCAACCTTTTTCCTTTTTTCTGTAATTGTCAAGAGGACTTTTCAGTTATATTTTGAATGCAAAGTTAACTATACTGAAGGTCTCCTATCATAAATATGTTGCTGAACCTGGCAACATCCTTGAAAGAACAATTATAGTGACCTGACCTGCCTGAAAGCTGACTACAAGAGAGTCTCTGCCCATAACAAGTAGGGAACAAAGCTTTGTGAATGTAGTGTGTAAACTGTCATTTAAACATCATCTGTGTTCTTCAAAGCAAAAATGTGTGAGTCTCTAATCAGAGTCTATTTGGATAGACTGAATGAAAAGGTTCTGATAGCAACAGACTGACCAGACTCCAGCTGTACTGTAAATGTCAGGGATGTGTTGGAAAGGACTCAGCAGCCGTCTGCCTCTCTCATTATTGCTGCGAGAATACATACTCTTATATGATGTAATTTGACATTTCGCAGGAAATAAATGCTATGATACTGCATCCTCTATAAAAGGAAACTGTAATGAAAAGATGCTGCTATTACATACGAAAATAGTCCAACTAAATAGTAGGATTGATTTCCTGGAAAGGCTGTGTTTATATTAAGAAGTGTATGATTGAGTGAAGAAACTACCACACCTTGGCAGGACTTAATACAGAAGGTGTCACATTGTAAAATTATGTGTCATTGATTATTTCCAGAGGTGGGGAGAGCAGCATTACATTTACCAAAGTACTTTTAAAAGTATGACACCAAAAGTAATTCCACAGCATCATACCTTATACTTTGGCTTGGAGTAGATCTGTGACAAGAGCTGTTACTCTCCTCCTATTTTTAGAGTTGTAAATTTCATATTCACTCACACTTCCTTGTTGCTAAAAGAATGTAGACAAAGGAATGTTCCTTTTTTAGTTGATCTTGTTATTTTAAACATTTGGAAACATCAATGTTTGCATATTTATTTCGATTTTTTGACTGCTTGGGTACTGAAATTTAGGAGAATACATCAAAACTACATTTATACCAGTACTTAAATGATGATTGTGTCTTGTAGTTCTTTACTCTTTAGTAAGTATTTGGCTGATTACTCTTTGTTTTTTTTTCCCCTTGGCCCGATTAATTTTGTTTTGCTTCAATAGCATTTACATAAGTCCATTTTTTGTTACCATACTTTTTTTCCCAGATCCCCAGAAATAGAAGGTTTATGAATGTAGATTCAATAAACACAATTATAAATGTGTTTGCTTTGCCTTAGTTTGTTCATGTGGTGTAAAGACAGCAGCAATTTCACAAGTGAAAAGGTGTCTACACTCCGATCATCTTTTACATTATTTTTGAAGCATACCTAGTGGTCTTTTAATAATAATAAGTTAATAATATGTTTTATTGCCAGATGCCAGCTCAGTTTATTTGCATTTCAAATGCAAATGCATCACATTTATGACTTCTACTACTACTGAGTTTACAACTTCTTTGAGGAGCTGATTTAACCCTGATGCCACAGATACATCTGTGAAAAGCAAAAAAAAAAAAACCCAGAGAAATCCCCACTACTGCTGTTTGTGATGAAGGAGAGCAGTTTGTTTGAGCTGCTATACCCCAATCCTCTCTTCTCAACCTCCATGTGCATTTGTGGGTGTCAAACAGAGGGTTGTAAAAATACTTTACGACATGCCATGAAACACTGACCTTTACAGAAAGCCACTGATCTGTTCAAAACCAAGTGATATACCGTGTTCATGCTTGCTCATGAACATGGTTGTGCATTCACGCCGACGCAGATTCCAGTTCCTGCACGGGTAATGTGTGGACACAGCCTGGCATGTGTGTGACAAGACGTACAGCCAGAAACATTCTAACCCCAGCCATCTTTAACTCTGATGTACAGCCAAACACGGTTATGTATGGCCGACCTGATGATTAACTGTTCCAGCTGTACTGGAAGTGGCTACTGTAATGAACTTATGGAGAGTTTGATGAACGGGGCTCTGCTAAGGGTGGTGGTTGAGGGTGGGGGGTAAATACTGAGACCATGATGGCAGCGATTACAGTGATAATGATAATGATGAAACTTCTCTCCTCACTTACAAATGCGAGTGCAATTTTTGCCCGAGGGGGGAGGCAGAGGAGAGGAGGACAAAAAGAATGAGCAGAGGCAGAGAGGAGCTGGGAAGAGAAAACACAGGAAGCAGATTAATTATGGGCTGCTGCTGTTGCAAACTAGGGTGCTTTGACAGTCAGCCATTGCTGGAGGGAGGCTATCTTGAAGATGATGAGAATAAATTGTGATGACACTGATGATGCATAGGTTCACACAATATTAAGCAGTCCTCAATTATTCAAGATCTGAGGACCCAAAAGGTGTCAGTCAGGTCAACCAGCATTTATGAATCCTGTCAATCTTAAACTTCTATTGAAAAGTGTTACTGTGTCACCAAAAGCCCACTATTTTCACATTTGAATATAATAAAATCAAAAAGTCATTTGAATAAAAAAACAATAAACATTTAACTTCTTAAAAAAAAACAAAATTGCAGACTACAAGTAATTAAGTCATTATAACCTGTATTAATGGGGTCATAAAGCACAGAGAGAAATTCAATCTTATTTTGCAATGTTCCCTTGTCTCAATCACAGTTTGATTTTGCCCCCTAATGGTGGAAAGCTGTAACTGCTTCCTTCAGGATATTTTTTCTCCTTCTTGCTCAAATGGACTTGAACATCACTGCATTAAAAATCTCACTGGGAATGCCACAATGTATGGTTTAACACTGTAAATAATCCCAGCAAAAAAAAGCAAACTTAAGTTAAAAATAAACCAAAATGTATGCTTGTTTATGAACAAAGATCGTTCAGAGATTTTATGGGAAGGTTAGGATTTCTTTAAATGTCTTAAGAAATGCATGAAAGTCTAAAGAAATCAAGCTTTGCACGATAAAACGTCAAACAAAAACACAGTGAGTTTTTAATAGGAAAAAAAACCTAATAATGGTATTCACATTTTGGGTTTTGATCAATCCTTTGTACAATAACAATAATGACTTTTAAATGGGTGTGATTTTTTTAACCATCAATACTAAGTACCCAGCTATATCTCTCTTCCAACATTGAGCCGTTTATTGATCTGCTACAGAAAAAAAGAGAGCAGACACTGTCTGCTGTGTAAAAAAAAAATAAGAGGGCTGAAGCAAGCCTTTGGTATTTGTGAATTGCACTTTTCTATAATACTTCAGTTTCCTTTCTTTTCTACTTTGCTAAAATGTCTAGTGAGAACTGTGTGATCGGACATTAATCCCTTTCCCGATCTCTGTTTTGTCCAATGGGATTATTTCCTGTGCAGTAAATAGTAAACAGCTCCTGTATCTTTCATTGAATTGGTATAATTGCACCTAATTTTCCTCTCATTTTAAACAGTCCAGTGGAAGAATGGGAGTCATTTCGATCAATCAATACCCTAACCTTTTAAGGTAAATGTAGTATTTTTTTTGTGTGTATTTGCTTCTGTTAACTTGTTCAGACAGTACTTTGGTCCCTCAGTTGGTAAGTGTTTTTTTTAAGTAAAATAAAATGAATCTGCAAGTAAAAATATAAAAAAACATAAAAAAAATAATGTCCAAATTGCTAAAACAAGTGAACAACCCCTGATTTGTAAAATACACAATTTAAATAATTTAACTGTTTATTTTAGTTTTGTTTGTCTCTGACCAAGCCTAAACTATGCTGTTGTGCTCTCATAAATAGCTGCATCCTCTTTGCACCCACAGAACGGAAAAGTCCCACAGCAGGGCTGCAGCCAGGGTCTCCAGAGAATCTTTTCCCAAGTCATTTGGTTTTGAACACCCTGCACATCTGTGCTGGCCTGTGAAGCACCATCAGCGGATGTCACTTTCTGTGGAAGAGTGCTTCTATGTCTCATTACGGCTTTGGCTGTTCGCTCAAGGACTTCAGCATAACGAGGTTCAGTATCTGGAGTCAGGGGGCGGGACTCTGAGGGGTCATGGAAAAGATCAAACAGGAGCGGAGGGTTGTGGTGCGTCACATGTTCACCGTGGCAAAGGCAAACCTTTGTGTCATAGCATCCACCCGCTCCAGGTGGAGAGAAGTTTGGGGTGAAGAAGTGCACCTTGAAGACTGAGTCACCTGAAATCAAACACACAACCCAATAAACACATGTGTGCAAAAGCCAGCTTGTGATGTTTAACCCAGCATGCAGCGATATCAACAAATACAAAGGAATATTAGCAAATGTGACGATAAAACTCTTTAAAATCCTCTTAAGAAGCAGCTAAACCTGGAGGTTATAGGTTCAGTTAGTCAGGACAGTCTTAAGTGTGAGTGGCCACTAACCAAATCAAATTTGACGTGAAATTTGCATCAATAAGACATGAAACAGCAGCTTTTTTTTCACTGATTTCAAATAACCAGAACTCAAAACTGATCCAACACAATTCCATACAATGTCAAGTGACCAAAAGCTTTGCTAAACAGACATTTTATTCCAAAGTTGGGGTCCAAATCACAAGAAAATGTTTGCCTGTTTGGCCTGAAAACACTGTAATGCATTTTTAAATGTCTTTTTTGGCAAAGCTTCTTGCCCACAGAAATGTAAATTCAAAGATGTGTGTTTAAGAATTACCTTATTCCATTACAATGAATAATTCATTTATTTATAGGATTGTGTAAAAAAAAAAAAAAAAAGCAGAAACCATCAAAAACTAAACAGCACTCAAGAAATGTCCATATCTCTTATAAAACAAGTTAATTTCCATCTAAAAATAACGAAAACTATTATGTGAATTTGGGAAAAGTCACTAATGCCCAAAACCACAGCCCATTTGACAAGGGCGTTGACAAGGTGTTAAACACATTTATATTTGAAGACTTTAACGTTTTGCTGTAAGCTGTACAGAGACAAAAAGGTTAAAACATTTTTAACTTCTGAAACCATTCTCAATGAAGTCATATAAATCTGGAATAAGCATTCAGACTTCTGTAGAAAAATTTATGTTAGTGCTTTAAGTTTTGAAGTGAAGATAGCATTGAAATTAGACTTGATACGATGAAACAGAAATAAAAAAGCTAAAACAAATTTAGCAGAAAGAGGAGAAAATAGATTATAATTATAATGCGATGCATGAAAAAGAGAAGAAAAACATTGGTGGAAGTCTGTTATAATGCATCACAAAAGTGACAGATTTTTGACTTTCTAAAAATGGCTTTTATTAAATGAAATTCAAAGATGAGAATGTGAGGAAATACATGTGCAAACTTACTGCCAGGGGGGTGCCAGCGTACTGCATTGAGGTAGATGCCGCAGTAATGGAACATGAATTCATGCTCTGATCGCACAGCTTTCCCTTCCAGCAGAGGCATGAGGTTGTAGCCATCAATTTCTCTGAAACATACAATACAGAGAAAGTATGAGCAGGAAGGACACAGCCCCTGATGTCTAAAGAAAAAATATTTAGCAGCAATAACAGAAATGACTTCAGAAAAGTATACTATTTTTTTGTTTATGTGCATATTTTCTCCAGACTGTTTCGTTATTTTTTAATTTACTAAACCAATGTATCTGTTAGAACAAAGACTGTGGACAAAGAATTGCCCTCCATCGTGGTACCTATCTGGTTGTTTGTCCCCAGCTAGATACTTCAGTGTGGGGTACAGGTCCATAAGGCTTGTAGGTTCTTCCACCACCCTTCCTGCTTCCAGACGGCCGGGCCAATGGAAGATACCAGGTACTCTAATCCCTCCTTCCCAGCCCCCCATAGCCTTCCCTCCTGGAAACCGAACCAAAAATAAAAGAAGTATTTATAAGAATTAGTCCATAAAAAACAAAATCTAAAACATTCAGCACCTTTATATATTCCATTCCATCCTCCTTTTTGGCCAATGTGAGGGTCGGAATCCTCCAGGTGTCCACCATGGTCAGATGTAAAATACATCAGTGTGTTGTTGGCCAAGCCGAGAGAATCCACAGTTTCTCGTACTTTTCCTGCAAAAGTGAGTTTGATCAAAATAAATGACTGGACATTTGGCCTCAACGTTTACCATGTGTGACCAAATGACAGGAAACTCTGGATAGTTTCTCAACAGGGCACATTCATGCGTGTCGCTTTACAAACTCTAATTACCAATGATCCAGTCCACCTCCTCTAGATTGTCACCATAGCGACCATGGCCACTCTTGCCAGTAAAGGCTTGACTTTTGAACAGCGGCGTGTGGATGTGGGCCAAAGAGAAGAAGAGGAGGAATGGATGATCAGCATTCCTAAAAAAAAAGCAAAAACGCAGAAATTTTTTCAATCTTCTGCATGAATAAAACTCATTTTGTAAAGATAAAATCACCAATGTACAAGCTGGGGAGCCTGGTCTTCATGCTAAGAATTATCTTCAGTAACTTTATCTTTAGATTAGTAAACATGTAAAGTACTTTACAGTTCTAAATTATTACAAATAAAGGGCTTCAATGGGGCTGCATGCATTTTTTACCATGCAATTCTCCAACAAAGTTGGTGAACATTTTGGATGGGAACAGTTTGGCATAACTACAAAGAAGGACATTGGTTTTATCGACACCTTTTTATAAAATTCTGTGCTTCTCCCAGCAATCTCTGGGGTAATGTTTCCACTGTCATGGGCTGCTCGATAACTTCTTGGTTCCTCATGATGATGCAGTTCCAGGTTTGCAGATGCGCAAAGGGCACATACCACACTGCGGCTGCTAGCAAACCAAGAAAGAAAAGCAGCACCAGAAACCAGAGGCTGACCTCAAGAAGACCGCTTAAACGGACAAACACCTGCAAATACACACAGCAATGGTATATATTAGGATCTGCACTCTGTGTAATTATCGGATTACTAACTCTAGAATAATGTAATGTACTGACACATTATGTACTTCAGTGTTGTACTTAGATTTTTGAGTTTCTCTGGAAAAGGCCACTAGGTGGCATCATACACCAAGGAAGTTTTGTTCTTCCAAAGAGTGAAAGTATTATTAAGAGCAGCTGCTCTCAAGTTAGAAAATTCAGTTGAATCCATGTTAAATATTCAAACTGGTTTTGAATCTTTCTTGCTGTGTTTCTTTGTTAATGTTTGTTGTAAAATCATTGTGTTTGCTCCAGCTAACATGAAATTTAAATACACTTTTTCCCACAATTACTGGGGCTTTTTATTTAATGTATTTCATTTGTTTTTACTTTCAAAATGGTGCTTCCATGTTACAGGCTGGCTGTACTGTGGGACTGTGAGTTTCACAACTCCACCTTCTGTTCTCAATGTTCTTTCAATCCCTTTGGCACATGTCTAAGTGATTACTCAGTTGTTTCGCTTTGGGGTGAATAACACAACAGCTCTTTGTTTTCCAATTTCCTCCGTGTTGTCTGGCAACAAAAGCCTATCTCTCCTATTTGCTTTTGTGTGCAGTTCTTGTTTTTAAAGATCCCACTACTCAGCAGGACGGGTGTTTAGTAAGTTTACTTTTAGGTGTTAATTTCTTTTAACTACAAAGGGTAAAAAAACATACCATGGTAAGAAGTCCAACTTCAAACAACAGGGTAAGATGCTGGAGTGTGTGCTGGAGATCCACCAGCACGTCTTTGCCCTCTCCGGGCACGCATTCATTGAACAAAGTGAATGGCAGACCATAGAAGTAGCTGAAACCATGTTGGTTTGGGTGATGACAGTGATCCCCTCTGGATTCACAATTCACACCTAAGTGCCATTTACCTACACACAAACAATAACATCCAGCAGGATTACTCCAGATCCAAAAAACAAAAATATGAGCCCACCTTAACAATTTACAACAAAGTACTTCATCTTAGAGACTCACTCCAATGAAAATTATGTTTTGGGTGTTTTTAACATGTTTTTAACATATTTTTGCGGCATTTTTCTCATGACAATTGACATATTTTATATCACAAGTATGATTTCTTATTGTAACTACCTGCTTTGTGGTAATCCAAAAATTAACATCAAGAACCTTCATCTTCTCCAGAGTTCTGTAGCATGAGTTCTCACCAGGAGGCCAGGAGGTGGGCTCACATCACCTCCATTTGAAGATCCCTGCATTGGCTGCTACTTCAGAACTGATTTATAATAGATCAAAGGATGATTGGACTGTCTTTAAACATTAGGTAGGGTAATCTACCTGAAGCCTGAAGCGTGCTGCTTATAAAATATATTGTTTTATGTGCTGCCAACGCTTGTAAAGTGTGAAATTAATGATTTCACAATTGTTGCCTTTTTTCTGTGGAGGTTCAGAAGAAACAATATGAAATATTGTCATATAATGGCAATTTTAACCTTTTAATGCCACATATACTTAAACATTTATTGATTGATTTCCAATTTTATTTATCTGATGCAATCTTTAAATAATTAACAACACTTTTATTTAACAATTTAAAAGCGTATATATTTATTTCATATTGTCCCTTCTGGACCTCCATATTCTCCAACCTGCAACAATACAAGGTATTATTATCATTTTTTTTTTTTTTTTTTACAAAACACATTAAAAAGAACCAAAACAAGCAGACTTATTTCCCAAAACACACCTATAAGGCCAGTGGAGTATCCTTGTTGCTGCAGCCTCTTGGCAAAGGTTGTCTCACTGGCTGGAAGTCCCCCCGAACCTCCTAGGAACAACAGCACCTGCACGCGGCCTGTGCTGGTCATCCCTGTGCAACATAAATGCACACAGTTCAAATTAAAATAATCAAATACAGATGGTGAAGAATGAATTTGGAATAAAATAGCCATTTTGTATTGACTGAACAGGCAAAAAGCCCCACCTGAGCGCAGAGCGTAACGCCCCGTCATGAAAGCAGCCCGGCTTGGGCTGCAGAGCGGAGCTGCAGCAATGTGCTGGGTCAGCTTCACTCCCTCTGAGGCAAGTCTGTCTATGTTAGGAGTCCTGCAACCATGGAGCACATTAAATGTGCAAAAAGAAAGTATTGATTTATGAGGTGCTTCATATACTAACACATAGTCAGTCTTTACCTGATTGTATCGTTGCCATAGCAACCTATGTCCCCAATTCCGAGATCATCCACCATCATGAGAACAAAGTTAGGCTTCTTCTCCACCGTGCTCCATGTGCTGGCGTCACTTCCGGCTGGCAGAATCAAGGGGAGAAGAAGCGCCAGCATGGCAGACCTGCGCACGAGGGGTTTTGCAGTAACTTTTAATGTCATCGACAAAAAGGGAAGTTTGCAGCGATATTTTATCATTCCTGAGGTTTAACTATTGAACTATAACTAAATATGACATTTGAAAACGTATTTTAGTTTTCTAAAGCAGGCAGGTAGTTCATTAATAGCTGTTGTTAGGTTATTTGTGTGTTTTTTTAAGCAGATAAACTCACCTCATATTTTCCAACCCAACAACTGTCCCAAGTGTTCCTGCTTTGCTGTCCCGCCTCCGCAGCGCTGCAGTAATGACAGTAATACGAGCACACGTGATATTTGGCCGTAAAGTGTAGTAACAAAACATCACACAACTATTTTCAAGGTCATGTTTCCAGAAAATGTGGTTCTTTTTAATTTTTTTTTTTTTTGAAAAAACATGTTGTTTAAGAAAGGGAAATAATGCTATCCTTCCAAAAAAAGTTGTGCTCTTTTAGAGTTTTTAAGCTTAAGTTTTGCCATTTCTGGCTTTTATTATTTAAACATTTTAAACTCATGAACTTGATTTAGTATTAATTAAATAAAAGGAAGTAACTTATTGACAAAACTAAAATATTTAGATTACTTTTTTTCTGTAACAAAGTACCCCAAGGCATTGATGATTTATTTTGACTAATATTTTACTCAATAAATATCCAGTAGTTTGTTTCTATTCTAACCACCAAACATGTAACTTTTTCAAGAGGCAAAACCACAACCACTTAAATTTTATGCTTGTGGTCGGTCTCTTTTATAACTTTCTTTCCTTTAAATTAAAATTGAATTAAAAAAACTGAGCTCAATTTCCTGTTAGGCTTCATAAACGCAAACACTTTAATTTAACCCGTTGCCACATACATGTATTTCAAGCTATAAAAAGTTGACACGTTTTTGCTTTTAGGTAAATTTGGAGCAGAAGTGGTTTGATGCATATTTGCATCAGTGGGTTGATGTCCTTTATAAGCATTTAGTCCTGTTTTTTTTTTGTGCTCTAGCTTCCAGGAGGGAAAGCTATGGGGAACAGGGATTAGTAGACCTGGTATCTTTATGTTTAATTAAATGAATAGTTTTGTTTTGAATCAACATAAGAAATAAATAATTCCATACGGGATTATATATTTTTTTATTCGTCTCAATAATTAAAAAAAAAAAAAAGACTAAAAATGACCACTGCACCGGAAGGGCGGTCGATTTCTGATCGGAAGATTGCAGGTTTGATTCCCACCTTGCCTGCCCATGCGTCAAAGTGTCATTAGGCAAGACACTGAACCCCACTTTGCCTCTGGTGGAAGGTTGGCGCCAGTGTTCGGCAGCGGAGCCACCATCCCTGTGTGAATGTGTGTGTGAATGGGACTGTGACTGTAAAGAGCTTTGGACCTTCAGGAGGGTAGAAAACCCCTACACAAGTACACGCCATGTACGCCATTTCTTCTCACAATGTTTTAGCGTTTTACTATTTTTCTATCATTAAAAAAAAACATAAAACATTCTAACAAAAAATGTTGGGAATTTTTTCCCAGTTGGGTTTGGAGATGAAAACTTTGTCTTATAATGTTAATTTTAATGGTGTTTCTTTTGTCATTTTTTCAGCTGCTCAGCTTGTTGTGTTTTTCATAGTTTTGGAAGGTTTGGTCCCAATGAGTAGAAATACTATATGAGTAGAAATCAGGCAGAAAGATTACAACCCATTCTGTGATTACAGTTTGATTTTTAAGGGCCTCAGTCACTGATTAGCACCTTAGATATTTACCTTTCTGACAAATCTGGGTCTTACTGGAGGAAGTAAACAATTTTTTGGTGCAGTTCTTCTGTAAGGTTTCAGTTTGTAAAAGCTACGTAACTGCTTTGCTCCTGCTTGTCTGAAATGCCTGTCCTACTTTTAAAGCGCAGGCATTTTAGAATTTCTGCAGAATGATGAGTCCCTTAAAAAATTCTCCTGGAGGTTCTGACTCATACTGTCAGTTAAGAACAGCGGTTTCACAGAAACAATTAGCCAGAATTAAACCTGTGCTGGTTTTAAAATGAAACTTTGGTGGGGAGCTTTGGCTGGCAGGTAAATTGTAAATTGTTTTGCACACACGTTAATTGAATTGAATGGGCGTGTTTGTTTTGTACGGAAAGCCTAACAATTTTCCCACACTTCACACCAGAGCCCCTGAGGTGTATCTTTATAGACTTGTCGTTATTAATCTTTCATGAAGTTTGAACTTGTTGAGAGCAAGTTTCCATCCGGAAATACCTGAAATGCCGATTATTGTACATCATGTCCTCACCTTCATTCCACATGAGGTTAATCCTTTTTTGAACAAGTTACCGATTCCTTTAAACCCACAAAAACTGGGACGAAGGGCCTTCTTTTTTAAAGTAATATGTATATTGATATGTATTATTTTGATTATGATCATATTGCACAACCAAAAATAAAGGTGAACTGAAGAGCACTTCTAAGTCAGAGACCCTTTATAAATTTAGCAGGGTGTCCAGAACCTCACCAACTTGAAAGACAGCAGTAGAACTGTCTGCACCTGTAAGATCTCCATAGGTGTCAGAAATGGTCAGTCTCTGAATCACCACAGCTACTGACAACCTGAGACTTACAGGGACTAGTAAGTGGACAAGGGACAAGGGACTCTTTCAAGAAACTAGATAATAATTTCAAGAAATTATTTCACTCCATGAAGAAAGTACCTCACGGCGTAAAGTCCAGAGAGGCTACTGGTCCACTTGGCATCCTTGAGATAGTCTTCTGGGATTTTAGTTTATAAGATCAAATGCATAAGAGGAACAAAGTTTTCCTCCACTTTAATTGTACCTCTCTTTTCATACAGCTGCTTCCTTCTCCTAGAAGGAAGGATTGAGTATCAGTGGACTATTGATGTGGTCCTGGTGAAAGCTGATTGTACAGGGAGAATCCACTCAAATTTCTATTATTCCCACCATAGTAATGGAACAATCAGGTAACTGGTCTACACATAGCAATACAAATAATATAAATGTAAATTAAAATACTACGCCAAGCTATCATGGAAAACAGAATGTAACTTAGGTCTTTAAGATCATGTGAACACATTGAACCTACACTATCCCTCTCCTCTTCACCAAAGCCTTGCATTTAGAGTTAACAGTTAACAGAGAGAAGTTATCTGTTTGCTGCAGAACTGAAGCATTTTCCGTTCTGTTCTGAATACCGTGATTTTTAGCAAAACTTCACAAAGCTTGGTCTCTTCAAATGAACTTAGGTAACTAAAGATTTAAGTAAACATTCTACTGGAGAAAATCCCTCATAGGTTTACATTGAATAGAACAGTAATATTACAGGTTTCCATAAGCTTTGTTGTCTCACTAAACTATCATCACAATAAAGCCGATTTCTACCTCAGGAAACCAGGTACACCAATCCCTCCTATACCTTAGTTACAGAAAAGAGGTCAAGTAGTTCACATGAGAAATCATGAACCAGGTTACTTGAGAATGCTATTAGTAATCTGATTACTTAAGCTGTGTAAGTTTGTGAGCTTGTTCAGTTGAATCTATGGATTTTAAAAACAGCATTATAATGTGGTCTTGTCATTTTTAAACTCTTATACTTGGCACTGGAGGATTGAGAGTTTAGTCCTACTCCATAAATTGACAACCAACATCACTGCCACATAAAGGTTTGTGGACAGTATAATAGGATGGAACTTTGATCTAGATATTTTGTTTTACCTCTGTGCTTTTGTAGATTAGCTGACATTCAGACATTCTACTTGTAAACTTTGAATAAGATCCAGATAGCTCATCCACCCTGAAATGTGGGAGGTTGTGGGTTCAGATCCACAATTTGGTCATACAAATGACTAAAAGTGGAATCCAATCTCTTCCTGGTTGACATTCAGCATTAAGGGGTTGGATTGAGAAGTTGAACCACAAAATAGTTTCCCAAACACAGCTGTGACTACAGCTCACCATTGCTCTAGGGAATGAGTCAAATGAGAACAAATTTCACACACCCAGGTGTGTGACAACTGATGGGATTTCAAAATACAGTAATTGGGAGATGATACTGCATTCAAATCACAATGGTCTACATTGACGTGTTGGGTGTATTTTTTTCTTTTTAACAGTCTGTGTTTTCACAAGTCAGATGTCCATCAATAACGCATCAACGTTTTTTTTTTTTCATAAATTGTAGTAATAACATGCTGTGCTGATTGTAGACTCTCTTGTAGACCGCAATCACTTAGGAAATGTATTAACTCTTAAATAATCTTTGTGCCCGTGTCCCAGTACCCTTTGGCGCTGAGGGTACTGGGGACCCCTGTGGCGGTTCCGTCGGCTTTGGTCTGGGTGGCTGACGTTTGATTGTCCACCGGGCGGAATTTTTTCCATCTGCTATGTTGTTCACGGTGTCTGAGGGGGCCTTGGTTACTACTGCTGCCTCACCTTCAACGGGAGTCTTGGTGTGGAGGTGAATGGTCACCCCACCTGTTTTTACATTCCATCATCCACCATAGTAAAACACACACACTCACCAGAGTCCAGATCCCAGCATACCTTTGCACAAATAGTGTGTGTTGGAATGATATGCTTGATGTGTTTGTTTCTAAGTATAAGTAGGTGCGTGTGAGCTGTAATTAAACTGTGCACATGTTGACATGTTTGCGTGTG
Source organism: Oryzias celebensis (assembly GCA_014656515.1). Taxonomy (NCBI): domain Eukaryota; kingdom Metazoa; phylum Chordata; class Actinopteri; order Beloniformes; family Adrianichthyidae; genus Oryzias; species Oryzias celebensis. The sequence goes on along the minus strand of BNCR01000017.1, from coordinate 16,347,692 downwards.
AAGATTTTTGGAGCCAATAGGTATGTTTGTAATATTTGAGTGTGTCTGTGGACAGGTCTTTGCCTTTTGATTAACATCTACACCTGACAGTAGATGCGTTTCCATTACACATATGCACAAAACTTTTTTGAAATTCTTGAAATGTCGAAAAAACACAATTTTGCAATTACACTGTTTCCATTAAATCACAATTATGCAAATAAACACAAACCAAATCACGCAGTAAATTAATAAAAACATGGCCACGAATGTGAACAATACTTTGATTTACAGCAGATATATTAAAATATCTGCCCCAGTCATCATCATCATGAGTTGTCAGTGTCTTATTCAGACCATAGAGTGGCAAGCTCCTAACACCTAGGAGCGGCTACGGTTTAAAAGATTTTTGAGAAATCATGGTTGGTGATTTTACTGAGGAACTGTAGACCTTACAATTTCCCCTGACTCTCAACTTTTGATGAGCTGCGTGATGCTGAGGGACCTTTTGTGGTGCCCATTGTTCAGTGCCCAAGGCAGCCAGTTCCTACCAAGATATTCAAAAAAGTGTTTTCATTGCAGTTTTTCAAAATGTCAATTTTGAAGTGTCTCAAAAACCACCTCCTCCAAGTGCAAAAACATTTTTTGTTAAATTTGAGCTTTTTCAAAGTTTTTTATTTTTTTTATTTTAACCTTGTCCTGTCCAACAGCTGGGCAAACAGATATGAGCTGAGAGCCTTTTGTGTTAAGACAGATTTTACTGTTACAATCGGGGGTTATAAATCATCTGACACACACGGTGTATATTTGTATAAACCCCTTTTGTAATTTAAACAAAACTTTATTGATATTAACTTTGTTTGTGTCTTTTTTGTTGGACCGGACAGAAAAACAAAGGGGGAAGAAGAGAGAGATGTTGAGGGGGCCCAAAAAAAAAGCAGAAAAGGGTTAGTTACAGAGGTTAGAATATGACTGCAGAGGAGGGAGGATAGAATTGTTAAACAACAGGCAACAAGATGCTGGAAGTGTGAGTATTAATCTAAAGTGGGCGGGGCCTGTCCACAAACACAGTTGTTACGAACATACCTGTTGGTTCCAAAAGTCTTCACAAACCTATCAACATACAGTTCACATTCACCCTTATGCATACAAACCAAGACATGTAACGCATTGCATTCTGTCACGTAAACTAATTGTGCAAAGGTGAGCTGACACCTGTTTATGTTAAGCTGACGTGGATGATGGAATGTAAAAAGAAAAGGGGGGAGAATTCTCAGCCATCCCCGCACCAAGACCCCCGCCGAGTCAGTAGTGGCGACCAAGCCCCCCCGCCCCCCCTCACACATGACCACACGCTTTTGTAATCATCCTCTAACTTCCTTAACCCCCTTTTTCTCTCTCTTTTTCTTTAACACGGGTCCAACAAGAAATGAACACAAAGAGAATATATTAAAGTTGAGCTTCAAATACAAAAAGTGTTTATACAAATATGCACCTTGTCCTGAAGATTTATAACCCTCTATTGTGACAGTAAAACCTGCCCGGCACAAGAGGCCTTCAGCTCTTCTCTGTTTGATTAGCTGCTGGACAGGGCAAGTAAAAAAAAAAAAAAAAAGGAAATGTATTAATGACTGCCTCTTTGACAAAAAGGAAAAAATGTTGCAAAATATTCTTGGGTCGTTTGATATTGTAAGCCCAAGGTAACAAACATGGCGCAGCAACATTAGCAAGAAGCATAAAAAGTTAGTTACATTTTTGTTATTCGATATTAAGAAATCTCATTAGGTGTGTGAAGGTAAGGACACGTAAAAAGTTGTTGTATTTGACTGAATCCATGTTGTTTATGGTTTGTATCTGAGTTTTAAAATGACTGGATTTTTATTAGTAATTTTCATGAAATTGTCGCCCCATAGGACTATTTATTTCTTGTTTTTAACTTAGGCTCAGAGTATGCTTTTTTTTTGTAAAAGTTATTAACTTTTCTACAAAAAGATTGGAGACATAACAATAAATTATATTTTTTAATGTTTTATTGAAACAATGGAAGTTGTTGCTTGCGGTTACTGACATTTTTTTTCAAATAAAAGCAGCTGAATGACTCAAGGTGAAAGAAGAGAGAAAACAAGTGATCCCACGAAAACAGTTCGTTTTAATCATCAAATATTATTTACACAACTCCAGAAGCCACAAGTGCCAGGTTACATAACAATGAAGTTCCTACACAGGATAAAAACATGGAATTTAAATTAGCAGGTAAAGTTTCACACTTGTCTCACAAATTGATTATTACATATCAAGATGTATACAGGATAAAAAGTGCTCCTATAAGAACGTTCTAAGAAAACATCTCTGCTTGTTTCTTTATGCCCCCCCCTCCCTTATTTTTGTGTGTGTTAGCTGATGCCCTTTAGCATGATCAGTGAAGTGCACTTCAGGGTCCAAGGCTTACATTCTGGTTTGGATGCTTTGTTTCAGCCTCTTGTGACAACAGGGAAAGCCAGGGACACAATGATCATGTAAGCTGTGCTGGCTCTGTCTTTCCAGGATGTTAACATTGTTGCGTTCCCCTTCCAAAAAAAAATAAGTCCAAGCACGTTTTTTGGATATATATTGCAGAAATGAGCAGGGCTGCATTAAATTGAATCCTTTTTTCTTTCATTATAAAGGCATCATTGGTTAAGTCCAAACAATTTACTGCTACTCGGAGAGTATTTTGTGCATTTTCAATGCATACAAACATATTATCCACCATGCATCTCAAGAAAATCTGCTCTATTGGCTATTACAAATAACAAGATAACATAGCAGACAACTAATCTTTGACCCTGTCTATAACCAACATTTCAAAGTGTGTAGAATTAATCAATATATGACATCACAGACTATTCATATTTCAGCTTGAGGCTAGGCTGTTAGCAACAGTCTCTGTCTTGAATTGCAGCTATATGATGCTTTTACCACGAACACATTACAAGAACTGCAGTAGTTTGAAATCTCTACAACCACATTTCAAAGTTTAAAGGGAGCAGGGAAGATTAAAAAACAACATTTAGACAAAAGTCTGTTCAGAAGTTAGTTTGTGCTACAGTAGCTAAAATAAAGCAGTAGCGCAGGTGTTTCTGATGCATTTCACAACAGTAATCACAAAATACCACAGCAAACATGTTGACTCAAGACTGTCGGTGTCGGCTTGCAGGCACCACTTCTAAATGCAAGGAATTCCTATAAAAGTCACAGGTATATGCAGATGAATCTTACAAAAGCACTGACAACAACAGGCTTGCTCAGATTTAAAGACGAGCACTTTGGGACGTTTACTGCAGAAATCCAGGCTGTTTGAAGACTTTGGAGTAAAAGGTTAATTAAATTGTGGAGGAACTGAAACTGGCCTGTTGCTATCGTGGTCAAGAGCACCTCTTACAATCATTTACTGTATTTGTGTGTAATTGTTTAATAAATATGTGATTGAAATGACACCCATTCATTCTCCGCTCTTTGATATATTCCCTGGTGATTCTGATTTTTTTCTATACCAACTTTATTGTGTTGCCTCCCTGTGTGTCTCCATATCGACCATGCCTAGCCGTGTCAGTGAAAGGCACTGTGGAGAAGTAAATACTGCTACTGCATTACACTAAACTGACACAGACTACATTGCAACAATGATTAATACCTCACTGCGGGACCTCCAAACTTTATGCTTGTCTGTTGAGTTTATGAAATTTACATTTAAATCCTTTTTATTTTAATTGCTATTAAATACATTAGAAGCTCATTTGGTGAATCTTCAGGTGACTGCTATTGCAGTGGTAGGATTTAACCTTGAAATGTAAATTTAATAATAATTAATCTTTATGTTTTAACTAGAGAAAGGTTGTCACTCTTAAACTCCTTTAGCATAAACCAAACAGAACAAACTTGACATCTTTGGCTGTCTGAGTCTCTACTAGAAACACAAGAAAAGCATCAGCAGAAAGTTTGGTTTAAATTCTACTACTAAAGCTCCTCCACAGAAGCCACATGATACAGTGGAAGTAATTCTTGTATGTGTGTGCACTTTCTTTCCTTTCCTTGATTGGCTAAAAAACAATCACATTGCTATAAATAATTCAATATAAATTGCTAAAGAAGGATGGTGTCTAAACTTTAAAAAATGTTTAGAAATGAGCAATTTATAAGTCATTTTATGATTACACGCAAAAGCTTTTATCTCTAGGGAGGGAAAATCTTAAAAAGAAAAAGAAAAATTAAAGAATTAGCATTTATCAATAAATGTCTTTGTGGAACAATTTTAACCCCTTCAAGTTCACACACTTGATCTACAATTCTTTTCAACCCCCAACACTAACAAAAATGAAAACAAAGAACACGTACGCAAGCTGTACATCAGGACTCATATTGACCAACATACATACAGTCAGAAATAAAAATACACAGCCCTACACTAGGACCTCACAGTAATGTAGCTCCACTTGAAAGAGCCCAACAGAGAGATTGCCATTTTGCTTGTCTGATGGTGTTTCGGGGAGTCAGGGATCACTGCTTTTCAGAAGCCTTTAGCAAGCTGTTACTCTCTGCAAAAAAACAAAAAAACAAAACAAAATGTGAAATAGTTAGGACACAAGTTTGGAATTTTAACATAATCTAGCGCAGAGGTCGCTTTTATGGAAAGTTAGCTGCAAATAACTTTGTTCTAATTGTATCTTCCGGTGTATTTTAACAGCATGTCAAAAATGATGCAAAACAAGTTTTGTTCTTTAACTGAAAGAAATTGATTTTTTTACAAACAAGCTGCATCATCTTGGTGACCCTTAAAAATCTTTTTCAGAAAATTATGTCAGTGTTTTTAAACCTTAAGTTTTGTATTAATTGAAGACATCAAGATCACCTAACCCCCAAACTTGTTAAGATCAAAGAAAATGACACTGTATAAAACAGTTCTCTGAATATTTTAAAAGATTTTCATTAGATTATACAAAAGTAAAAAAAAAACAAAATATTTAAGTTTAAAAAAATATCCCAAAGTTCTTAACAATTTGTTGGAAAAGTCTACAAAAAAAAACAAAGCCTGGCTTGAAAAACATTGCAAAAAAGGCTGGGCGTTTTAAAATAACTTCAAGACTGTGTGTATCTGTGTCATACCTTGGGGTTGATCTTTTGCCTCTGGATCATCCGCTTTTTGTGGAGCTTCTGGATCTGCTATGAATTGAAAAGGTGAAGAAACATCAGTTCAAGACACAACTATTTATGACGTCTTAACCATGTTTTCCCTGATGTGTGTATTTAGACTGAAAAGAACACTATTAAAAGTCGACAGTGTAGTTTTAGAATTACGCTCAGGCTCAGTGACATAGTTTCGAGGGGAAACAGAGCATAAACATAGTTTTTGTTTGCGTAAAGGAAGTACTAAAGCATTAGAACAAAAAAGACCTGCTGTTAAATAGAAAGCGAAGATGAAAAAAAAGACAAACTATCAAATATATAATTTCAATGAGTTCTGTTTCCCCAGAGGTGACATTTTATTGTAATTTGGTTAATACCATTTACTAGGTTTTAATAAAAACATTTTCAGTTCAAAACTCCTTTAAACATAACTCACATAAAATAAAACTTGAGTGACCTGTTATCCTTGTTGACTGTAAATTAGTTCTTTGCTGAAAATGCATTTTAGGGTTGTAGGTGTGCGTACCGCCTCTTTCGAAAGCAGTCACTGAGTTTGTTTGCATTGTTCTTTTAAGGTTACTAATAATAATGCAAGGTACTCATTTGGCAAATGACAAAAGCCTTTGGCTATGCTACCATATTAGTTATATAGACTTGAGTTCACTTCCAGTTTTTATCAGTCTTGAAGTATCTGAACTTTTATTCTAAACAAATATAAACTATAGATTTTTTTAAAGTAATAATAAAGTTAGGCTAGATTTGTTATGCAGGTCATTTTGATATTGAAATAAGTTTTACACAATGAAATTGGGGCTGCATGGTGGCACAGTGGTTAGCACGCTTGCCTTACAGCAAGAAGGTTCCTGGTTCAAGTCCTGGCTGGGGGGGGACTTGAAACTTTGTCACCAATAGGGGGAGCTTTCTGTGTGGAGGTTTTCTCTGGGGACTCCTTCCTCCCACCGTCCAAAAACTTGCTTCATAGGTCACTCTAAATTGTCCCTAGGTGTGGATGTGAGTGTGTGTGACTGTGGCCCCTGCGACAGACTGGCGCAGGGGCCCTCACCCATAAGTAGCCAGGTTAGGGTCCATGACCCCAAAAGGGATAAAGCAGTTCAGAAAATGAATGAACAATGAAATTGGAAAAAAATAGCTTCAAAATATGTTTCTGTGTCATAAAGGTGGACGTTGTCTAAATTGATCAGTAAGCAAGTTGTTTATTATAGTTACCTTGTTTAAAGCACAGTTTCTTCTTTTGATAGGCAAAGAATGTACTGATGGCTCCCACTGCAGACAAAACGATGCAAGACAGGACTCCTGCTAAAGCTCCAGAGCTAGACTTTTTTGCTGAGGAAAAACAAAACAATGATGTGACATTAGAAGAACACTCTACCTTGGGAATATTGCATCCAGGTATCTGACTGAGTGTGATTTTTAGTCACTACTGTGGTGACTTTCATGTTCAATGTCACCATGGTTTCAATGGTAAAAGCTCTGAATCAGTGAAGCAAAATACAGTGACACATCGTCTTTGTTAAATGGGTCCAGATGTGTATGCTTCTGAGTGTTCGTGTGGAAGCGAGAGGCATCATCCTGTTCCAGCATTTTTCAGGACTTGTCTTTTGTCTGTCATGCCAAAAGCATGTACAACAAGCACCTGTAATGTGGTTGCTGTGGCAACACTGGTCTGAATAGCCAAGCTTGCTGAAAGCCAACTAAGGGAGCAGGTGTAATATGATATTTTTTTATGTAACACTCCTATCATTTGTACTAGCATCTGTAGTCAATTACATGTATGAGTGACTTATTCATGAGTTACGTTGTTCACACATATTATCAGTGTTTTCACTGACATTTTTAACTTGAGGACAAGCCTTTTTTTATTTGTTTTTACACTCAACTATGTCAAATAATTTAAATCTTCCTAGCTGGTGAGAAAAAATAGATTAAGATTCCAGGAAGGATAAGGATTTGATTTCCACGTAAAAATACCAAATATGATGGTTAATTAGGTAAAAAGAAAGAAGAAACATGAGTCACTTAACATCAATAATTAGGTATGAGTCAGAGATGTCAAGTGGAATGAAACAGGCACATGCAGTTAGTCAGTAAGCGGAAGGAAAGGTGGCAGAAGACGCCAACATGCAGGAACACGAAGAGCTGCAAGGAGATGACTGTTAGTTGGAATACTAGTTATTTAAATCTCCTCAGATGATTCATTAGGTCTTTTTTCTTCTTAGAGGTTAGGGAATTTTTTGGGGGTTTGGTGATTCAGCATCTTCCATTTTTTTTTCCATATTTCCTCCTGTTGTTTTTCCCTGAGGTCCTTCATGTCAGTAAAACATTCAACAAGACATTGAAAATGACAATGCTAACATAGTTTAGGAGACAGGGAAGAAGCAGAGAGTAGGAGGGGGTTGATACGCATGAAGAGGTAAAAAAGACAACTAATAACACCCCTGGATTCGGTGGGAAACAAAGAAGAAACATGATAGATAAGTTATGCCTAGTTATGAGATTTTGTGAAACAAAATAATGTGTGGATAAATATGCAGGAAAAAGAACAATTACTTCCCCAACACACCTTCAATTGACCTTCAACTGTCAGCCTTATTTTATTTACTGAAATCTAAACTAGATAACGAAACTCCAACTGTTGCACTTTTAGTAAAGAAATCTGTTAGTTACAGATAGATGATATATCAACATTAATATAATAAAAATTATGTAAAGTCTAAAATATCTGAACACTATTTCACAGGCCTGTTTTATGTGCTTTAAGACAAGAGCCTCAAATAATTCCCATTTTACTAAGGTTTCTAAAGCAGCTTGATTATTCAGCTTTCAAACTCCAGAAATTCATAAATTACCAGAAGTTTGTAATACTAATATTGATTAAATTATATGAACAATTATAACTATTTTAAAATTAATTTCCTGCAAGTCAAAAACTACAAAAGGAAAAACTAAATGTGTTATGCATGGCAGTAAATAAAGTAAGTATGAATGAAGAGATGTTTGCTTTTATAGATAAAACTCTTTAACACCAAACATTGGCTAATGCAGAGTAATATGTTCTAAATTCATCAATTTTCAGTTGGGTATTGGTGTAAGTGTTTTCAAAGGCCTTGATGACTTCCTCAATTGAACCACACCTCTTAGCAGCTGTGCACACAGCAGTGCTGGCAGCAGAACGTCTGTGGGCAGGCTGTTGGAATGGTCTCTTGGCTTTGTGCACAGATGTCTCAGTTACATTTATTGCTATGTTCAATAAAAGCGTAGAAATATATTACAAAAAAAGAATACTATTGACAAATATAGCCAACGCTGCTGTCTCCAATATGATATATAGCTGAACGGAATTCATCAGCTTCATAACTTTTTTTTTTAAACACAGTACTGGCTGACACCTGAACATGCCAAATAACCAGCGGGTACATCCAATTGGTAGAATTTCTGTTGCTATGGAAACAACAGATACTCTTTGAACACACCCTATGCACATCAATCATCTTTGGAGAAAAGCAAACTGTAAAAACAGTATCAGTATCTTTTTATATATATGTATTTATTTACTGATTAGTGAATAGAGTTACTGATTTGAATAGGTAAGTTAAAAGCTTTAGCGAAACCAGATAAAACAAAGAATTAGAACCATTACCTAACAAAAATAAGAATTTCAATATGTGCAGAAGTCACACAAATGACAGTTAACTTTACAAATATGTTTTTTTTTTTTTCAAACTGTATCTTTAAGCTTATTTGAAAAGATAGAATATCAAAAAGATGCAAAACCTTTTTTTTATTTCTTGAACTGCCTGAGGGAAAAAAAGAAGATTTACACGCTTTTATAGCCTCTTGGACAGAAGGAGAGCACTGGCCAGAAGGGGGAGGTCCCCAACAGGAAAACAAAGTGTAAGTATGAACAACCAGACGTCATGGTTGTTGGAAAAGGGGGAAAAGTCTGATACATGAAATTGAGGACCATAATCATTATCAAAGGGATAATACCTCAGGAGCCCATTGCCCAAAGGACACAGCTACCACTACTGAGAGCTGGCTCCCCCATATCGGATGGGGTAGGGAACTGAATATCTGTGGCGATCACCTTCCCCACGTAATGTGTGTTTGTGTGTGTTGATGTGTGAGTGTATGCAGTCATAGGTGTATGATGGAATTGCTGGGTGAAGCCCTTGGACACCCCCTGCCTTGGCATTAGTGTCCAAGGCTCCTCCCACAAAAGGACCATACATGTCTAAAGTGTGATTAAAACCAGGGGGGCAGGAACTGCTGCTAAGTTGTCCGATCCCCAGAGCTGCATCCCAAACTGATCCCCCCACCCAAATAAATTGTCATTTGAGAAGCGAGTGCAGTTGGGGGACTGCTTCCAGACTCTACCTCAATGTTATTTGAAGCCTCCACACCCCAGCCCTTCCAACCATGAGGCTGCAGGCCCCCCAGCCCAGCAGTAACAGCCCAAGAGGTTTTCAGTGAGCACTCCAACCAACCAAACATGCCAGAATCTGTCCTGTCTGACCTACTCTACCCCATGAATTAACCCCCATTCAGAACAGAACCAACTGATGACCCCAGCTTGCCATCATCCGCTTTAAACAAGAGGCAGTGGAAACACCACCCCTGGGTACAGACAGGAATCCCGCCGGGAGCAGATGGGACGCCCTGGCTTTCTGTTGCACACAGTCAATCCCTGGCAAGGCAGTAGCACTGCCCCATCGGACAACACCCAAACCCCATCCACCCACCACCACCACAAGACCCCCAAAAAAGGACTCGAAATAAAAACCCATTATTTACAACAACAAAATAAAGAGCATGTACAGTCCTCAAAACGATGTGGTTCTAAAACTTATCTAATGTTATCTAACATATTGAAAGAGTTACGAACAAAAAGCAAGTCTAAACATCCAGAATTACATATTTTAAGGTAGACACTTGAGTTACTACTTACGGGTTGAATCGCTTTCTCCAGCAATATTCTGGCTTGATAATGGGCCGGGAATCTCTGGAAAACAAGACAACATCCATGTGTTAATCTCCCGCATGATTGTGCTGGTGTTGAACTGTTGAACAGCACAACTCAAAGCACTGCTACGTTCATTCCCATAGTTACAAAGAATCCATTAATAACAGCTCGCTTACAGTCCGGGCGTGGCTGAGATTTTGTGTTGACTTGTATTAAAAGATATATTTTCTGTCAGAAACAGCATCCAACCAAACACTGATGAGAAGGAAAACCTATAGGAATTCTAAAACACAGAAAACACTTGGGTGTGAGCAGTCAAAAGTTTGGCTGCAAGACGTTGTTTGACTAGTAAATGAATTATCGAAACATTTAAGATTCAAACAACAATTATCCAGATATTCTGTTTCTTTTATTTTAGTAAATTCTTTGGAAAAATATTATAGGATCCAACTGGTCTAACATTAGTCATTAGTGACAGGCTTTATCTTTAATGTTTTTTCTCTGGATTTAATCTCGATACTCTCTGCTAGCCTTACCTTCTTTTCTCTTACACTTGGGTTACTGCTCTATTCTTCATAATTTAGCTGTTTTACAAGGCTTTCTTTTTCTCTTTTGAAATTCTTTTAAGCGTTAACACATGTTTTTGATCCGTGGGGAACACTTACTCAAACCTTAATGCATCCCTGCCCCTCTTGCTATAGCACTGTTTGGAGGTAAGGACAACATTTGGAAGATTAACACTTACGAAGCAAGGTCAGAAAAGTTTTCTCTTTTGAAGAGAAAGACAGAAATATTCCAACTACAAACAATAAATGCCAAAATAAGACTAATGTACTGTTTAGCAGGAAAAAAAACTTCTTGTAGTTTGATACTGGAGTGTGGGAGAGCAAGGACATAAGTGTGATAAAAGGTTAAAAAAACAGGGGAGTGACAGCTCAGTTGTGAGAAAAAAGGAAAGATCAGGGTGACTTCATTTAGAAGATGTCTGAAATTACAACACACCCAGGTTTGGAGGTACTATTACATGAGCCATAAATCTCACCTTATGAACATCCTCAAGGGAATCATATATTTTGGTAAAAAAATAAATAAAAATAAGGCACATCTGTTTCTCATTAATTGTTAAGAAAATACGAGAAATGCAACAGTTCTGTATAAAGCTTGTGCAGTTTACTCAGTAAATAAGACTACACTGTAAACTACTTGGTGTAGATTTTACAGAAACTTACTGGCAGCTGAATGCCAGTAATAATTGTAATGCATTTTACAGATTTACTGCTGTAAAATGAAATATAATAGAATTTCTGTGTCCTGTATTTAATTTTACAGCAATAAAGCTGTAAGATTAATCACAGTACACAGATACTCGACTGTATTTCATTTTACAGTTGTATTACCATAAAACGAAATACAGTAGTTACTGGTATCCAGTTGCCAATAGTTACCTTAATGTTCCTACAGTAATTGTACTGTGTTTACTTTTACAATAATAGTACTGTATTTTCATTTACAGTTTCTTTATTGTTAAAAAGGTAAATACAAATATATTCTGGTTCTCTTACAACAACTTCTCCAGCTGTCTTGAGTGAAGCCCATTTTCACCTAGTTCATCACAACTCTTCCAGCTGTTTCAGCCAAGACCACATTCACCCAGAGCAAGCTCTTAGATCAATGCAACACCAGACAGAAGGATACAATTCTTTTTTTTACATCACTGAACAGCTTCAAGTTAACTTGAATGAAATGAACAGATGCACAGAGAGAATATGCAAACTCAAAACACAAAGGTTCCTACTGGGAATTGATCTGTGGATGTCTTGCGAAAAGGCAAGAATGTTAACCACTGCACCACCATGTCAAGACAGATTTATTGTACCAGTAATTTCAAAGGTGGTGAATTTTTGCTTATATGTATTCAGTTTTGAAAACTGTTTGAACACCTAGTGTTTAGTGTTATGTTTGCCTGATTCCTGAAAATAAAACCCTTACAATAAATCTATTGATACATTTAGCTAGCCTTTTTTTCTTCTTTTTTCACATAAGTAGTCAGCATTGAGCATGCTTGTTTTACATTTAATGCATACCTATAACTACTCAAGTCAATTGTTTTGTTTAGTGAAAAAGAAAAACACACAAATCTAGATGAAAGTGATCTTGTGATCTTCTCATTGTAGAGCCATAACACTATCCACTCCACCACCATGCTACTTCTGAGTATGGTTGAATTCTGTTCTTCCAACATTGCAAAAGATGTTGAACTAAGTCCCTCAACAATGTGTATAGTTGCCACTCCTGGTTTTACTATGTTATGTCACAAATGCTTTACAGAAAGCTACTGCTTTTATCGACATGAACTTTTTGACCCCAAAACAGGTAACTGTAGAGAAAGTTAAGTTCCAGGTAAGTTAGTTTAAAAGAAGAATCAAATTTGCACAACAATCATATCAATTTGAGAAGTAACTCTGCGTGAAGATTGTTTGTTACTGTTTTGTTATTGTTTGTTTGTTATTTCCCACTCACGAACAGTTTAAACCTAAACATTTATGAAAAGCTAAATCCATTTTGGCCAAGTACACGGAAACACAAAGTCACCTTTTTTACAGACAATACAGTATCATACTGCCCAGTTTACACAAATCCTTCACAGTGTGCTAACAGAAAGATTGTTCCACCCAGTATGAACAGCACAGCTGATTTGGGGTGTATTAATCAGCTTTTATTGAAAAATCAAGAGTTTGCAAACAATGTGGCTTGTCAACTATTTATAACTTGTTAGATGTATTTGTAATTTCTAAACAGCAGATCCGAAAATATATGTAAAAAAAAATTAAAATGAATCAACCTACAAATAAAAAAGGCACTAGTGCAAATAAGTTGAGGTCAGTGGGTTAGGACTATCAAAGAAGTTCAGAGTGAAACAGTCTCTAGAGAGTTTTGGCTGATAAACAGCTAAAGGGGCCTGACATTCAGTAGGAAAATGTATGTCCACAAATAGATGAGTTGTAATTTTAATACAATTATTCAATAGACCACCAATAGTTGTAAATAAGAATGCTGTTCTTTAACTGTGCTGCCTGGATGAATAAAAGTGAAATAAATAAATGATTCTAATGGGGGAAACAATTTTAATGGGAGCAACTTTCCACAGAGAATTATATTGGAAGAATTACTGTGACGTAAAAGGAAAAAAAAATCTCAAGTATGGGGTATCACGGGATACGTGTGTGCTGTCAGCTTGGTTTTTACAATGGTTGAAACTTTCATACAATAAATAGTATTTGTACTCTTTAGAGATGGAAGGGTTAAACTTAGTCCAAGTAGGTAAGAAAAAAGAATGACGTACTTTTTTGGGGATTGGCCATATTTTTGTGGACATTTTTTTCCCTTGTATTCTGAGTCACAGTAACTGGGATAAGGGAAAGTGATAAGGGAAATTCCCACAATCCATTGCTTTGCACAGTAAATTCCCACAATTAATTTATGTTTACAGTAAAATACCATAAATAATGACAATAAATATTTCTGACATTGCAGTGAAATACTGCCCAGTTTACAGAAACGAATACAGTATAGACATAGTAATGGTTGTTAGGGAAAAAAACTAGAAGTAGTAGAGGTAGAGTAGTAGAATCTTACCTTGCTTTTGAATTGGCCCATCAACAGGTTGAACTACAACAAGAAAAATATGAACACCATTATAACAGAACACTAGAACACAGCACAGCACTATACACTATACAGATTCATGATTTAGATAAGTAGTATATATATATATATATATATATATATATATATATATATATATATATATATATATATATATATTATTTCCCAAGAAAACCCAAGCATATGCAAAATGCAGGTTTTAAAATTGTTATTGTTTATACTGAAAAAAAGCTTTTTTAACCTGCTTGGCATTGCTTTCTTGTGCCATGCATAAGCCATGATTGAACATGCTTTTGGGAAAGCTGTATTAATTTACCTTCCACACCCCATACTGATTGAGTCCAGAAACAATACAAACTAAAAAATACTTTTAAAAAAAATGTAGAGCATATACAAAAGAAAGTTCTTGGCTTGGATCAGTCTTACTGGCTCAAAAAACCAAGTTGGCAGCAGTTTTAACAGAAAAAAGGAAGAAGTGGTAAATGTTTCAAGAATGGTTAATCTTTTAAAATGACCATAGGAGTTTGGCGTGTCATCCAGGAAATCCTAAAAATTATTTAAAGAATAATAATGATGAAACTGAAAAAGAAAATGACCAAACACTTTGTCAGAATGAAGTCATACCAAGTTCTGGGTGGTAGTGTAATAGTCTGGGATGTAAAGAAGTGGAGAATGTGTAGCAACTAAAAGAATCACAAAGTGGATCTTTTTCTTAAAGTCCTAATGTTTACAATAATCAGTCAAGTCATCTGCCAAAAAGGTTCATATCAAAAACTACAGTGTTTATCTATTTTTGACTTGAGAACATTGAAAATGTTCACTTAAAACAAATTTACTGTAACTGTTGATAGTATAATAATTAAAAAACATCTCTAAAAAACTAAAAACTTGCAAAGTAAATCAGTGTGGTTCTCACACATAGTTACATTAACAACATTCTTTCAACAGACAAGTTACATCTCAAATGGGTAGGGTTGTTTTACAAACTAGTTTGTACAGTTTGTAAGAGACATAAAACAAGATCGTCTCAGTTTTGTGTGCAGCAGTTTTGATATCGGTAGATTTAACTGACTTGCTGAGTTTCATTTGATAAAAAAGTGCATGGAAATGGCTGCCACTGAAGGCTTGTAGTGACATCACAACACTAGTGGTTTAACAGTCTGCTAAATTGCTCATTGATTTCTTCCTGGTTCTCTTAAACAGTTTCTTTGACATACCTTTCAAGCATTTAATTTCATATTCTCGGTCTAAATGTTTATTGAATAAACTATGTTGTGTATAAAGCTAAATAACACTTTGAATCTCTTCAAATAGATCAGTCTTTCAAACGTAACATTTTTTTTCCTCTGCATGTGTAAATATTACTGTGAATGGAAATATATGTATTCTTACTTGAGGCATCTTGATTAAGTTTCCTCCCACGATCGTCCTTTTTTATCTGCACAAATTATGTTATAATTCATGTGAACAATTAAAAAAAAAAAAAAAGATGCTTGTTCTTGTTACTAACTTTCTTTACCAATGGTGCAGTACTGGTGACAGAAGTGAGCAGCTGGTCATTTGCTGTTTTTTCAGTGGATGGCCCTAAACAAACCAGTGAAAGAGAAATGAAGAGAATAACTTTATGAATAACTTTATGGCTGTGTCAGCTGGTATGCTCAATACGATTGCATTGCCAAAGAAAAGCAAAACATTTAAAAAAAACTATGTGTATAAATCTTATATTACCTTTTGGTGTTCCTGACCCCTCAACTTCACTGTATGGTGTGGCAGAATTTTCAATGGCAGCTTCTGTATCATCATTTCCTTCTGAGGAGGGATAAGTATCTCCTGCTGCTGTTGCAGGTTCAGGTTCAGGTTCAGGTTCAGGCTCAGGCTCAGGCTCAGGCTCAGGCTCAGGCTCTGTCTCAGGTTCAGGCTCAGGCTCAGGCTCAAGCTCAGGCTCAGGCTCTGTCTCAGGTTCAGGCTCAGGCTCAGGTTGAGGTGTAGGATCTGTCTCAGGCTCAGCCTCAGCCTCAGGCTCAGGCTCAGGCTCAGGCTCAGGTTCAGGCTCAGGCTCAGGCTCAGGCTCAGGCTCAGTCTCAGGCTCAGGCTCAGGCTCAGGCTCAGTCTCAGGCTCAGGCTCAGGTTCAGGTTCAGGTTCAGGTTCAGGTTCAGGCTCAGGTTCAGGCTCAAGTCCAGTCTCAGGCTCAGTCTCAGTCTCAGGCTCAGGCTCAGGCTCAGGCTCAGGCTCAGGCTCAGGCTCAGGTTCAGCCTCAGGCTCAGGCTCAGGCTCAGGCTCAGGCTCAGGTTCAGCCTCAGGCTCAGGCTCAGGCTCAGGCTCAGGCTCAGGCTCAGGCTCACCTCCCTATAATCAATCAAAAGGCATGCTTTAATGTATGGTTGTGATATGATGTTCCAAAAGTGGACATTGGCCTTGACACTTGCTGAATAAGCAATCATCAGTTGTTTTAAAGAGTTGGCCAAAAAAGACTGTAAATGTCTTTAAGCAAACATAACAAAAATTAAACAAGTAGCCATTTTTCTGTCATATCTACTAATAAAAATGTGGCACTGTGGTGTTAGGTAAAATGTAAAATGAGTTTTTTAATGTAATGAGTTGAATAATATAGAAAGAAAAGTACATTGCTATTGTTGTGTTTATGAAATATATGCAAATCTTAACTATCCAATTTACACCTCTCCCCTCTATCTCCCCACCTCTTTCTTTCCATCCATCTCGTCTTGTCTAAGCGGAAACATTTCAACTAATAAAGTTCAGCAACATGTATAAAAGGGGTTTATATTAACACACTTGAGGTAGTAACGCACAACCCTGGTTGTGTAAGTAAATCATATCCATCAGAAGAGGCACTCATCTGAAATCTGTGTGTTCATGTGCCGGACAGGTCAAGTGTGAAATAAATACACACCAAAAACTGAAAAGGTTTTGGGAAAACTGGCACAAATAACAACTCCAAGAATGTTGCAATTTACAAATAAAGTTATGACAGGTGAGGCTGTCAGCAATAAACAGTGCTGTAAGAAAATATTTGCCAATGCTGTACTAAAAATGCTCAATGTTTACAGAATAAAAGGTTAAAAAAAAGTCTGGAGAAGTATCATTTTAGATGCCAATGTAGATAACTGAATGAGGAAGACCTTTAGGCCTCTGTTGGCATTTCATGAGAACTTGGTGATAAAGCACAGCTGGGAGAGGTACTGACAATTTTGATGCATTTTCAATACAAGTGTAATAAAGATTTTCCTTCCCTTATCTTATCTCTAGTCAATAAAGCTTATAGTCTTGGAAAACCGTGGAAAACTATCGTCACATGCAGCTCTATGAACAGTTATACTAACTAAACAGTAAAAAGTGAATGAATTCTAGCAAAGCTTGTGTACGAGCCTATCTTAGATTAATCGAAAGATAGTAGACAAGTCAAACGGTCAAAAAGATAAAAAGTTTAAACATGCTTTTGTAGAAAATAAAAGATCTGTACTTTTGTTTTGAAAAGAGTAAAGTACCATATTTGGGTTTTATTTTTATGCATAGGCAGGTAGCATTCCCAAACTTTATTCTCAAAGAGTAGCATTATTACTATAAAATATTACTCAAGTAAAAACATAGTTAGCAAGTACTAAGGTAAGAGTAAAGTTTTAATTGAAAAAGTTACTTCAGCGGTTGGTAAAATATTTAAATATATTGCTTAGAAATTTTGATTTTTTTAAAATATATTATAAAGCTGTACCAGCTGGGGTTATTTAAACAAAAACCACACAAAATGCAAATTATGAATTTGATTGTGACTGCAATAATCCAGTCTGATATATTCTAAGATTGATTTTAGTCCTATTCAGTTAAGATCTGGATTATACAGAAATAAAAAAAAAATAAATATTAAAAAAGTATTTCTATACATTGAAATTCATTTTGAAAAATCTAAATAAAATGATTTTCATCCATGAAAAATGATTATAGCTAAATGTATGAGTAGGGATTTTTTTTATCATATCTATTTTCAAGTAAAAGTAAAAAGTGTTCTTAGAGTATATGTTTTTACTAAGACTTACAGAAATAGATGTATAGAAGTAATTTTAACGTACTAGTGCCCTGGATCTCAGCACCAGTGAATATAAACGGCTTCATTAGCATGAGTGATCAGGATAAACAACAACACATTCCTCTTATTTTGTCAGTGCAAAATGATTCCTATTAAATATGTTTTGGTGTATAAGTCAATAATAAACACTTTTTCCAGAAAGAAACTTAACCTAATTAGAGTTGACGTGGATATTTTTGTGTCCTTTAGGATTTTCGATTCTTAGTTTTAAAGGATATCTTAGTAGTTCGTCGACTTGCCATATAGAATTCAATCTTGCCAGTACGGTTTCACTATGAACACTGGAATTGATAAAACTTTAAAATACCTCATAAAATGGGGTGTCAAAAGATTAAAAAAAAACATTGATTTACTCAAAAGACAGTTGCTTATCTTATCAGTACATCGTGGGAAAAGGTTGTATTTTATATAACCCGAGATTACAGTATGATTAAACAAAAAAAAAAGGGGAAGAAGGCAAATGATGGTTTAAGAAGATTAAAGATCTAAGATGTTTTAGATTGTTAAAGGAATGCCAACAAACCTACAAGAGTGACTGAACTTGAAAGTAATGTCAGGTGACTGCAGTGAAAGCTGTTAAACGTAGTGGCCTTCAAACTCACGTGTATTCTCTTATCTAAACAGAAAATCACATCTAAACTGTGTATTATCAAATCGAAAGACATTTTGAGTCTTTTTTTTCTTAGTTTATTTTATAAAGGGAAATACGAAAGCCTTCATAGGAGAAGACAATTTCTTTTGGATGCTTCAGGGCCTTCGTGTGCTGACATATTCACGATTAGTATGGAAATCCAGCAAAAGAACGAAGGAAGGAAAGTAACTAAAATTAGTTGTTAGAGGGCGGAAAACTCTCAAGACCTCTTATTTATGATCAATCATTCCTTCTAGTTTTCCTGCTTTTTTGAGGGCACGGCCTAATTTGTATTTTTAACATATATGCAAGCCTAAAAAAAGGTCTGAGGTCCAATGTGATTTGGGTTTATAAGATAGACCTGAACTCTAAAATGGTTCTAATGGAATTTTACAGAGATACACTCTGCCATCAAGCTCTGGTTTTGCCTGCTGATTTCATCAAGGTCAAAGGTTTTCTAAACAGGTTCATCAACACAAAGCACACGTGCTTGACTGATCAGCTAAACGCAGCAAAAGGTAAGAATGGAAACTGACAGTCCAACTGTAAATGGTTATGAAAACCAATAAAAGAAATGTGTGAAAATTCATGTTTTTTCATGGGTGAGTCGACATGATGGAGTTTTGTTATTTGTTTGTCCAAGTAATAATAACTAAACTTTATAGCAAAAATAACTAAACTTTATAAGACTGAGGTAAGTTTACATTTATCTTTGACAAAAGCTTTCTCTTTAGAGGAATACGGGCGCTGGATTCAACTTGCCACATAGGACGAGGTGGAAAGCTCACTGGACACCATCAAAATAAGGGGAGATGTTGTAAGATCATTTTTACTCTTCATTAACTCAATCGAATCTTTATTTATTTGAAAAGAAGTGTAAAAAACATTGTTTTATCCCGGGAAACCTTTGTAAAACTGAGCTTGGCACTTTCTCACCTCAGGTTGGTCATTCCCTGTGTCACCACCAGTATCTCCTTCTACTGCTGGTGCATCTGCACCATCATCTACAGGGGCTGGGGTCTCTGCAGCTCCAGGATCATCTGGCATTACATCATCTGGAGAAAGTTGAGAAGAGAAAGGGGGTTTAATGTAAGAGTGACGCACTCAGTCCCACAACATGTTGTGTTAATTTTAAAAAGGGTGGGAGACAGGATTTTTCAAACACCACATGGCTTACAAAGCTGGCCATATTTCGACACAGAACATAAGGTTGTAGGTGGGCTGCGTTAAATCAGAGAACAGCTGATTTTTAACTCTGATTAGCTGTTTTCTTTTAGATTAAAGGTTAGCCCAGCTAAAAAAAATGCTACAGCTTTAAGATTTAATATGTTCTTTCTAACCTTTTCTTTACATAATTAAATTCACAATCAAAACAAATATGATCTAGAATAAAGTATATAGAACTTTAGGGCAGTTCTTGTTAGCACCAAGCACACTCTGCAACATGACTATCACTAATCACACAAGCACACACAAAGAGCCACTCCCTGGTCTGATTGGCGCCTGATGTTCACACTAAAGCCACCAGTGCATGACAGACGCATTGCTCATGTTTGCCTCACGTCAGCATCATATGAAGGCTCATTCATGGCGGCTCTGTACTAATGAGAAAACGACAAAGATGGGTTCCTCTTTCATTCTGTGCATGATGTGTTCCTGTTGTGAGCGTGTTTTTGGATCGCCTCTGTGACATTCCGCCGTGCCGTGCGAGGAGCTGAAACAGCAAAACACACACTAACATGGTTGTTCTTTGGATCAGCTGACTTCAGCATCAACCGAGGGCTGCTTTTCCTAACCAAACCTACGTTGAATTGTCAGAAAGCTTGTAAAACCAGATCAGGGGGCCACGGCACTTCAAGAGAGATAAAAGGAAGGAAAAATAATCCTTCACAGGACAAATGAAAGCTCTGTGCTATTAATCTTTTTTTAATAAGCTAACTTTTATTTTCCTTCTGCATGAAAAGTATTCCTAAGGGAAATTGTAAAGGATTTCTTTGTTTAACAAGTGATTTTTTATCAGTCAGTGATGCCTTAAGAAGGACCAGCATAAACACTATCTGATCTACTCCTCTTACGTAAACCTTCTCACAGTAACAGCTTTTGGAGAAAAGGCTGGTAACAGTCAAGCAGTCGCGGACAGCTGCATGGTTACTGAGGGTAATTAAAACAAGCATTCTTTGTTTGTCTCCGGCTCTTTTTCCACTGAGTTTACTCCACCACCTTTGCATCCAAGTCAAATATTAAAGAAGCCAAATTCAGAGAGACAGAACCCAGTGAAATGTTTTCCACTGTTGGTCAAACTGAAAATGAGAAATCAAATAAAAATTTCTTTGAGATTGTGTTTTGTAAAATCAATAAGAAAGATGCCTATTTTTTTTACATATGCTGAAGAAAAGAAGATTTACTTAGAAATATGACTAACACACAGACCACACTCAGTTCATGTTTTTATTCTGAGCTAAAGAAATGAGGAAGATTGGGACATAGGGAAATATAATCCGGACAAATACTTTTTATGAATCAAAATTCAACTCAACTGAACATTTATTAAAGTCTCACTCCAACTATCTTATGATCAATTTTCAAAGCGTTCCCAGTGGTCTTGTGTTAATGTTTATGCTGTTTCTAGGCAAAATCAAAAAAACTGTTTTGTTTTCTAGAACAGAGTTTCTGCAGAGCAGCAGCAGTTCTTCAGAAATTCACCTCTGAGTTGAGGGTGTGGCTGCTGGTGCAGATAAAACCTTCCCCCACTTCCCATCATCCATTTGGTTACACACTCTCCCACTAGCTTACAGCCCCAACCAAAGCCATTAGCAGTGCAACAAAAACTGGCAAGAAATATTGAAACCATCAAGTCCTGCAGTTTTGAGCCAGATGCCAGCTCTGACAAGGAAAAAGGATAGTTGTCTACAAGTGGATGCAGAATGGAGAGAAGCAGAGAGCTTGTGGTTTGCTGTTGTAGGTTCTACGTCAAGCCTAACAGCACCAACCGCAATTTTTCAACTCCTCCTGAATCACAATTGTTTGAACACATAAATACTCAAATATGCAATTTTAAGCTTAAGTTTCTTCATGTCCTTCTTCATCAGAAAATGTCACAAGAACTTGTTAAAATCACCAAAAACAGGATTTTCTTTGGAGTGTGTCTTTAAAGAAAAATCAAAAATCAAAGCTAAAATAAGGAATCCAAAAGAAAGAGAGTTAAAAGTAAGAATAAATTCTCAGTCTAGGCAGCTTTCGATTGATAAAATACCAGATTTGGTATGAGATATAAATCTGACAGAAACAAGCTGAACTCAAACAGATTCAAGTGAAATCTCTTGTAAAGTTAAAACTTGTGTGAAGACTTTCAGTCATCCAGATTATGGTATTGCACAATCCTGTTGTTCTGGGAAACTGGGCTTTAAAAGACTAGAAGACTCAGATCGGCAGCTGAAAGATCAACCTCTTAAAGTCTAAATGCCATCAAGAGCAGAATCGTATATGCATTTCCCTATAATTAAAAAAAATAGAATCAAAACAAACAAAAAAATGTGAAAGGAATTGCAGAAAGAAAAGACGAGTTTCCTGCATTTATGAAACCGGGTGAAAAAGCTGTCTTCTTAGAATTCCTTTGAAATTCCTTTTTTTATCAGTCTTTTGGCAGTGAGGTGGAGATAGATCAAGATTTCCCTGAGGTGCTCAAGGTTTTTGGATTAAAGGTAAAGATAAAAGATAAAAAGACAAAAAAAAGCACTTCTTTCTAAATACTTTTTTTAAAGTTCTCATTACCAGCATTTTATTTTGTCAGACATGCATTTCAGCGCAAGTGTGTGCATGAGTGACTTTATTAGTCTCACATTACTCCTTAGTGTAAAAGTGAACGTGATTGGGAACATTTTCTCACAGAAATGTTTTTACATACACAGTTTGTGGAGTATGTGGATCTCACTGTGTTCCTTCAACTCTGTGTGAGCAAACTTTTGCATGCAAAAGAGGAAAAACCAGCTTTCGAACCCTTTTTATGATGCACAAAACTCTGCCCCATCTGTCAATTTGCCACTTCCTTGTTCAACAACTTCTACATCAAGTCAAGTTTCTTTTCCTCCCCGTCTATTAAACACACAAGCAACCACATGTTTGCACACATGTGCAGTTCATGTTCGCATTCGTTTTTGCAATTTGAGCCCAGGTTGTTCTGCTTTGTGTTAGCACGGCAATGAAAAAAACAACCCTCTTTCTTTCCCTTTGTTTCTCTCCAGCCTGTTTGCCTGTCAGTTTCTGTGACTAACAAACTCTCAACTCCCTCTGTTTTACTGCCACTACTTTCCCCGAGGCTGTTGAGTCATCCGACTCTGACATAACAGCATGCTATTATATGAGACTGCACATTTCCAACACCGGTAAACTGCAAAAAAGGTCCATGAGGACCTTAACCAGTTTTAACATGAAACGGATACTAAACAGTTGACAAAAATTTGTTTTTAAAGACTAGTTTGAACAAAACTAAACTGGAATCATTTCAAAATAAAAGTCAATTATTTGAGAGTATTTAAACTGGAAAAAGCTGATCTCAAATAAAGTTTTGTGGTTGTTACGGTTGACTTTTTGCCATGGTCCAGTACACGAGGTTTGGTTAATCAGCTCCTCATCAAGCTGTGCAAAACCCTAATAATGGCACCAGCATTTGAATCAAGTGTGATGGGGCCAGAAAACAAGTAAAACATGCAGAGCAAGCGGGCATGACGACCAGGGTTTAAAAGTACTGCTCTGGAGGCAATGCATCTGCGTAGTGGGTCACTTAATAGGTCACATCTTTTGGTGTTAATTTACACATAACAAAAGTTTGTGTACACACAGGTGTGTGTCTGTTGACACTTCTACAAAAAAGGTTATAAAACTAAAACAAACTAATTTTTGCTTTTTCTGTTTTCATTTTTTTCAGTCATGAAGGCTTGAGCCCCTATACATCTTTACTTATCTGATATACCTTTAAACCCTTTTTTCTTAGTTGAAAGATTGCAATGGTGTTTGTATGTTCTCTTCATGAATGTGTGGATTTTCTCCGACCACAGTCCAAAAACATATTTTGTAAGTAACTTTAAAATGTTGCTTAGGTATGAATGTGAGTGTTTTTGTCTCTATGTTGCTCTGCAATTGACTGGTGAACTGTCCATAATGTACACTTCCTTTCTCCCTCAGTGACTGGTATAGGCTCCAGCAACCATGTGACCCCGAAAAGAAGTCAGCGAGTGTAAAAGATTAATAAATGACAGGCTGCAATTGAAAGAAGTAGAAACAGACTGGCATTTATAAAAGAAAGACTAAAATGGAAAACAAGGAGTTGTCAAAAGGTGTTAAAAAGCTAACATGTACTTGTACTCTTTCGGGCTAAAGCTAATACAACAAGCAGGAATTATAAAAAGAGAAGCTGTTGCTTATGTAAATATAAAAGGTTCATTAAAGAACAGTAAGTGGAATCATTTTTGCTTTGTTATGGACTTGCATTCAATAAAACAGGGTAATATTTTAGCAGTTTCATTGCAGGATGTTCATGTGACAGTTTGAGAAAAAGGGAAGCGTCGGTGACTGTTTTTGTGTAATCAGACATTTGATCTAAAATTTTGTGTAGTAAAAAGGAGCTTTTGAGAAGTTGAAAAGAACAATTTCGTGATATAGCCAAATGTGTCCAATGGTTTTTGTTACCCAGCTGACATCTCGAGTACATTTTAAAAGCTGAAATAAAAACAAACTTCAAAATCCCATTCAGAAATCTGTAGTTTGCATGCACAAATCATTGAACCATTTTGGCCTGTGACCGATCATATCAATTAACCAACACAGACTTTTTGGTTTATTCCATACTTCTATGCAAGCTTTACAAAGTTAAAGGTAAATTATTTTCAGTTGTGTGGCAATATTAGTGTTTGGAAATATTTTTGTTCATTAAAAAATTTATTTAATTACTTTTTTTTCCCTTTTTGGTAACGGTAAAATCATTAAAGCATACCGCATTCATGTGGTATAGTTTGAGTACACGTTCAGGCATGTTTCAGGCAGAGTTATTCCAGAGCATTCCCTTTTTAAGCATACATACACCCAGCTGAACAGGCTATGAGGAAAGACTAAAAATGTCTCTGAAGTCTTTGAAAACGTTCCCGTGTTTGTACTATAAATTGATTGGCAATAGTTGAACAAAAAGAATAGAAATAAAACTAGATTATAACGAGCAGTCTTTAAAGAATGGCGGCAAGTAAACCCATAAGATCAGAGAAAAGTATAAAGACTTCTTGGAGTTTTCAAGCTTATCCCTTTACCTTTTATGAAGTCGAACATCCAAAAAGAAAAAAAAACAAAAACCATGAACTACTAAAATTTTAAATACTTTGGCCAAATCTGAATTGCTTCCCTAAACCCTTCTGGCTACTCCATATTAGTCCAAATGTAGGGGCATTTGAAGCTGCAGTGGTGTTCAAAAGTTAGTTTTTTACGAAGGAGCTGTAGGGATTTGGGGCTGTCTATCCCTCTGCTGGTAGGGTGATCTATGTCGCGTTTGTGACGCACAGGAAAACCCAAGTTTACATTAAAAGGTAATTATGGTAATTATGTGATCTTATTAATCAATGCGACACTTAAATTGTTTTTACATGACATTTTAAAGTTATAAAACAAATGTCATTATGTATTTTCCGAGCACTGGCAGCTATGTGATAACGTAGATGACCGGCAACTGTTGATGACATCATCAAGCAGTAGAAACATCCTGATATTGTAGGGGTAAATGCAAGGATAGGAAGAAGCTGTAGGGGTAGGGAAGCGATTCAGCCTTAGGTTGTGTCCAAATTCCTTCGCTAGTTTAGTACGCTAAATAGTGCGCTCGCCATTTTGTGGAGCTTTCTGAATCTACTATTTCAAAACAAACAAAATCCTTAGAAATTTTCCAGAATTCTCCGCGAAAAAGCAGTGTGCATCGATGCTCACTAGATTGGCGTATATAGACCACAATGCATTGCGTTTGAGCGATTTTTCATGTGAAAAGAATGTATTTTAATGTATATTTTATAAGCCACGTTTTATCACGTTTCCACGTTTTCATCATCAGAACATAGCAGATTCATAAACATTTTTTGTAAAATTTTCATTTTAAATGATTACTTCAGGAAATAGGTTATGTCATTTTTGCCATAAAAAAAAAAAAGTAGTGAGCATGGTGTTCGCATTGCTTTTAAAATCCAGCGCACGAGATAGGTCCACATCATATACTTTTTTTTCTAGTTATGGAGTAGGAAGGGAATTCAGACATAAGCCTATAGAAGTATGAAAGCTTGAAAATATTTTGTTAAACAGCTCATTCATATTTTGTAGAAACTTTCTCTTTTGTATTAAATGTCATCTTAATCCCTGTACTTTCTATCTGTCTGCTATACGAAAACAGAAAAAAACGTCAAGTTTTGTGTAAGACAAAGAAGAATTTGAAACAGACAAAAAAGAAACGTTTTCGTTGGAGACAATCTATTCCAGTTTTTTGAACAAACTTTAGGAATTTGTTAAAAATTTGATTGGTTTTTCCCCCAATGATAAATCTTTGTCCTTCAATGTTGACTTCATTTTCTTTTTTTCTTTCTGTGTTAACAATTAAGCATTTTTTGTAAATTTCAGTTGGGTTTGTTACTAAAATACTTTGTTTTACTCATCCCTTCTTCCTGGTTACATATATTTAACAGCACCTGCTCTTCTTCATTTTTGCCTAACCGGACTTCTGGCTGCAGCAGTGATCACGGCTGTTTTCTTTTGTTACCTACTGAGTAGCATTTCACACAACTTTCGATTTTTACATTCCGGTATGTTTGTGGTTTTTCAAATCAAGATTCCACAAGTTTAAAAACGGAAAAATCCTACACGTCTAAGATTAAACGCATTGGCAGTTTATGGTAATCCCTTGTCATTTTTGAGTTGTAATAACATGTAAAGTAAAAGAGAACATCAAGCTTTGTTAAAAACCAGAAAAAAAGTCTTTGATTTAACTGGTAACAAAGAAAAGTAAAATACTTTGTTGTAAAACCTGTTGTTCCATTCATGTCTTTGTAAAATTTCCTCTATGACATACGTGTGTCTGCAAATAACCACACCTTGCTCTGTAACAGGACACCATCAACTCTTTTGAGCTTGTGTCGGTTAACACAAACCCCTCGACAACATTGTTTGTTAATGTATGGCTCCATTGTGTGTTTTTGGATACATAGTACAAAGTGCGTTTATCCCACTTATAGACACTTTAAACATGCCCCTATCTGCATGCACCCATTGGTTTCCCTTCTGCGCCTTTAAGAATGATTTACGAGTTAGCAGTTGAGGGTGCAAACACAGGCAAGTCTGCACACACCTGGCACACATCATCCAGGCACTTTTTCCCTCCTTATATTTGTCTACACACATGTTCTGCGGCTGGCAAACACACGCACATTAAATAATGATGTGCTCCCAAACTTCCAAATGCTTTGCACGTAGAAGCTGTAGCCCACTCCACCCAAATACTGGCTCTTTCCCTGACACACACCAGCACTCACAGATGCACAAACACACACATCTGCTGTGGACCCTGAGGGAGAGGAAGGCGCTCAAACTAGTTGTCTGTTGGAAGTTCTGTACGGTTAGAGCTGGATCTGGTTACCGACACTCCCCATCAGTTTTATCACTTATTGCACACAATAAATGATGCACACACATGGAAACTGACCTAACGCCATATTACAGCAAAGTGCTGTGCTAGAACACACACCCACAGGGATTTCCTGTGTTTCAGTGAAACAAGTCCTTGGAGTGAACTAACAGTCAGGGGACAAGACAAAAGGGGAGTTTGGATGAAGCAGTAAAGGGTTGATGTGTTTTGAATCATCCGAGTGAGATGGCATCCTACAAGTTTACAGACGCTCAACTGAATTTGTTTGCAGAATGATGGTGCACACTTTCACGTCTCTGCTTGCAACTGATCTCCTTCCAGCATCTCTCTTCCTTCTTTCTCTCTTTCCTTTATTTCCCCCTAGTTTCTGTCCGTTTCTCCTCCCTTTTCCCCCAAGTGAGTTTTATTGCTCGTGTGAACTGATCTGAAATCCCGGCATTTGCTGCAGGGAAGGGCTGAGGCCCAAAGGATGGCTGAGAAAGAAGGAGTGGGCAGCCAGATGAAGCAAAAGAAAAGCAAAGAAACACCCTTCAGACCAAAACCTTTGAGGATAGTGTGTAAATCACAACACACATTTGTGTGGCACTCCACGCACTTCTTTTCTCACTGATGATGCCCAAGAAACAAATCCTGGCATGAGGATGAAGAGAGATATTAGTTTACTGAAGCACAATAGATTCAGACAGATCAGACTTGGACCCAGACTTGCACAGATAGAAGAGGAAAAGCAAAAGAAATAATTAATTAAAGCAAATGATCGATTGATTGATCAATGATTTCAAAAAAGTGAAAGACAAGCAGACAAATAATCAATAACATATGATCAATAAATATGAC
The DNA here is from genome assembly GCA_014656515.1 of Oryzias celebensis. Classification (NCBI taxonomy): domain Eukaryota; kingdom Metazoa; phylum Chordata; class Actinopteri; order Beloniformes; family Adrianichthyidae; genus Oryzias; species Oryzias celebensis. The sequence goes on along the minus strand of BNCR01000017.1, from coordinate 16,319,673 downwards.
GATAGATAGATGGAGAGAGAGAGACAGAGAGAGAGACAGAGAGAGATGGAGGTAAGGTAGAATTGGAGATGTTACCTTGAGCCATGCCGTGTGAGGCTAAAAGGCTCCCTAACAGCAGAATCCACAGGTATGACATCATTCAACCGCGTTCTTCTGGACAAATGGATGAATAAAAGCAGATCTTCTTTTTCTCCGTCCTTCACCAAGGACAGCTATCGCGCCTGCAGGTTTTCAGGTGGCTGCGGGGAGGCGTGCGTGTCTGCGCGCCGGGTCGGTGGATGCTCAGCGTGCTATAGACGCTCCTCTTTTGTCTGAGGAGAAGGTCCAGAATTTTTTTTTTTTAAATAAAGTGGGCGTGGTCTGTTTGAGGATAGGTGAGCAAGCACCGAGTTAGAGCTTTGTAATTGTTACATCAACCATCAGTAATGGCGCTGCCATGCCCACACTAAAATGATTTTCAGCCATTTGGGAGGATGGGAAAAAAAGTCTCCCTGAAACCTGTTGAATGATCACCATTTACGGGAAGTGAAGCAGACAGTTGGTGATTTGACTACATGACACGCAAATTCAGTTGGCAGATTTTCAGATTAACAATGTGTTCTGAGAATAACGGACACTTATCACAGCCACCATGGGGGAAACTAAAGTGTGTTTTTTTTCTTTGTTAAAATAAACATTTTTTTAATTGAAATAAAGTTTTCAACCCAAGTTCATATTTATTTGAATAACTGTAAAATACAATTAGTTTGTGTGGCCTGAAATATGTTATTTATTTTTATGTTATATTTTGGAAATGTTAATTATATTTAAAAAGTGAAAGGAATACATATTTTTATTGTATTTCTTTAATTTTGATTCCAGGGCAGACCAAAATGTCCGTCTACCGGCAGAGGGCGCTATTAAGCCAAGTTCACCTCCAACTACTGCATATCACCAAAGCTCCCTCTAGTGGGAGACGATTGTATTGAATTTTTTACTGTTTTTAAAGCACTTCCCCAATTTCAATCCCATCACGTAGCATAACAAAATAAAGCTTTAAAGCTTAGTAAGCATTGCCAAAAGTAAAAAATAAATCCAAACAATAATTCCAGAATGTAAACATAATCCAATAATAGTCCCCTTTGAAGGACAGCAACGCCGCAGTTCCTGAAAATGCTGGTACTATTTTGTGGGAGATGATTTAACTGGAAATGCACAACCTGTAAGCAAGAAAACAGTATTTTTTCACATTTTTGCAAAGGTCGTATACTTTTCTTTTTTTTTTACCAAGAGCTTGGCATGTAACACCGACAGTTATGAAGATATGCTAAACTGTAGTGGTTTAATTTTGCCACCTGTCACCACCAAAGCCCCCCTGGTGTTTAAGAGGTTAAATTCTGTTGATTGCATAAGGGTGGGGCTACAGGTGTGGTGGCGGTTAGCACTGACACTCAATAGGAAGAGGATCCTGGCATGAATCCAGAGTAGGCTTCCTTGTGTGGGTTTCCCCTGGCACTCTGGCTTCCTCTGTTCAAAAACATGCATCATGGGTTGATTCATGATTAAATTGTGGCTTCAGAGTGTGTGTGGCCTTTCGATGGACTGGCAAACTGCTGGGATAGGCTCCAATGAACTTTCTTAAAAAGACTTAGTGGGAATAGAAGGATTTTTAGGGTTTTGTTCCATCACCCAGATAGATCAAGTCTTACATTTAAATTTTAACTTATTGGTACAAATCTTGCCTCACAGCAAGAAGGCCCCTGTTCAAGTCCTAGTTGCAACCCTTCTGTGTGGAGTTTATGTGTTCCCTCTGTATGTGTGTGGGTTTTCTCCAGGAACTCCAGCTTCCTCCCACGGTCCAAAAACATGCTACATAGGTTAATTGGTTACTCTAAATTGTCCAGGTATGAATGGGTGTGTGCTTGTGGCCCCGCGACAGACCGGCAACCTCTCCAGGGGGTGCCCTGCCTTGGCCCAACAGTAGCCAGGTTAGGCTCCAGCAGCCCTGTGACCCAGAAAGGAATGAAACAGGTTTAGAAAATGTATGGATGGTCAGTACAGTTATGAAGTTAATCCTTTGAGCATGGAGTTTAAAAGTAGATCTTCTTGTTTGGACTGGACCCATTTTAACAGGTCACAAAACACGTCACATTAGGAAATCGCAAGATTTCTACTGTAATAAATCAAAAACCTGGGCAAAAATAGTATCATCTTAAAGGAAAAAACAAAACGAAAACAGGAAAACTGTTACACATGAAGGTGTCTCTGCTTTTGCTCCATTTTCCATGAAATACTCTTCCAAAGTAAATATTCTAACAATAGTTTTCAAAAATGTAGGTGATGCACAGAAAGATTTCTTTGTCTTGCTGCTTAGTTATGTAGTTAAATGTTGAATCTGTGGAGAGAATACAGATGAGATAGTGCTGCCATTTTGACCATCTGTCAGCCCGCCTCTTTTTTTTTTGCACAGACTCCATTCCGGATGACCTTACTCTTCAGGAGGCTGACTTGCAGCTCATTAGAGAAATTAATGAGCTAGAAGTAATTAGTTGTCTGTCAAAAAAGCTGATACTTTAAATCTTAATTTTGAAGGAAAAAATATCTGTTCAGCTATTTGTCGTGTGGTCCTGCTGCCCTCCAGTTAGCTCTTTGAAAATCTTTGTTATTTATGGTGAAATGAAGCTATTCACCAAAATTCCACTCTAGAATGTATAATTAATAGGAAATTATTGTTACCAATGTTTTTTTTACTTCATACAAACCTGTTACAGCTTCTAAGTGGCTTCTTTTAGGCTTCACCTTGCACTAACATCACTTCAAATTCACAAAAGTGTCACAGTTCTTGAGAAAAACTAACAGCTGTTTGTGTTCATCATGACAGAGGAAGATATGTAAGCTTACTTGGGTAACATAAGTCATGACCTATATGTAAACAACTAGACACACCCATGGGATTTTCCTATTCCCACAAGTGTCACAAAGCAAAGCCAAACAAAAAGGGTAAGGCTGTGTTGTGCTTGACTCAGACATAATACGAATGCCCGACCTTTCGACTTTGCTCGGCTAAAGCTGGCTTCTCCTAACATTTAAAACAAACACAGGAGGGGGAAAGACAAAAACTGAGAATATGGCGTGAAACTCGGCATCAAGTTTCATCTGAAACATCAAAAATAACTGGTACAAAATGCAAGAATGCTTCATCAAAAATGTTTATTAGTGTTTAGGCAGCATAATTACATTTGATGTATTTAGAAAAACATTGATTTCAGTTTTGCTAATTCCGTCAAAGACAACGTTAGCTTAGCTGAGCACAACATTCAGATGTCAGATTCATTTGGCAACAAACTTTGTTGAAAAGAGGTTTTCTGTAAGATAAATAGAAAAACGTGGCAGGAAAGCCCGTTTAGTCAGCAGAACACCCTGACAAAGGCCGAAAAGCATCATCGGGTTGCAAAAGAATGGCCATATAGTCAGCTGTAAAAATGCGGAACTATGGGTCTCTGTAGATTGAGTGCAAATTATAATCCAATACTTTAACAAAAGAAAACTCATTAGCCCTGCTTGCTCCCTTTTGATTAGTACCATTAAAAATGCACTTGGTGATTAACATATTGGTTAGCTATTCATTATTAGTGTATTTAAGTTCAACATAAGTGTGACAAAGAAAAAAAATATATATCTACATGAAGTGTTTTTTTTTTTACATCTTATTTCAGTAAAAGGAGCTTTTTGAGATTCTAATTTTAATTATTTAGCTATATCAGACTTTAAATCCACTGACAATCTTACAGCTTCAAAACACCTATGAGCTAAAAAAAAATAAGCATTTTCTCCATGGTTATAATTCACTTTTAGAAATAATTTGGAAAATGATTACACAATTTTATATTCAGATACAAAACGGTTTAAAATGAGTTAGTGCAGCTTCTTCTCATGACTATATTTTACATTTTAGAGCTTCCACCTTACCAGAAATATTAAGGACTCAAGAACTTCTTATTAATATTGCTTAACTTTGTACCAAACAGTAAAATTTTAGAAGTACCAAATTCAAAATAGCAAAAAAAAAGAGTTGTAAAAAACATTAAGACACTTGAATTTAAAAGGCCATTAAATTCATTAAATTATGCATTTAATTTGTAATGTGTATTCAAACAAACATGTTGTACAGGATGAAAAGACAAAAAGCAATTGACAGAAACATCATCACAAGAGTAGCAGGAAAAGCAGAGGCAGTATTTGGGCTCCTAGAACATCCTTGCAAAATTGTAGCACAAAAAAGAAATGAGTACATGGTCCTCATCTGTGCAACCTCAGACAGTGCCTGGGAGGAGAGTGTGACCAGAGTCTGAAGCAGCTCACATTTTGTTGAAACACTCTTTGGCGTTGGACCACACTTGGATTCCCTGAAACAGTAGATCAGAGGTGAGATTACAAAACACGAGTACAAGTAAATGTTAAGACCAAAAGGATGTGCGTGAAAGAGATGAAGGCCACACCTTCTTACACATGCTGATTTGCATTATGGCGTAACTGATTAGTGCTTCACGCAAATCTTTGTCTTTCTGCTCCTTGAAGCGTTCAATATCCTCCCATGCAGCTTGTACAAAATCTCTGATTACCAAAAGACCAAAACACAAGGCGTTGTTAGGCGTTTTGCACAGAAGAACAGGGTAGTGACAGCAAAAAAAAAACAAAAAGATTCTTGTTTATTTGTTCCTAAAAGCTGTCAGACTATTTTATTTAAATCAGAGAACGTCAATAACTGTTAAAGCGGTCTTAAACGTACCGACACTCGGTGTTCTTCTCCATCACTGCTTCCACCCCCTCTTCAATGCTCTGTTCTAGGGCAGATAACTTGCTCTCCCTCTGTTCCTGGCTCTCTGAGCCAAACAATTTACTGGTCATTCCCTTCAGAGAGAAGATCCGTACTGTCTGCGCACACACGAAACACACAAATGAAGATCATTTCTTTTATTTTATTTTATTTTTTTTAACAAAAACGGTCCTTCCAAATCCTGCATTACTCTATTTTTGAAAAAAATACTACTACTGTGTGACACCCATTTTTTGGTCAAAGGCCATCTTTTGGCAGAATTCAAGATTTTGCTTTTAAATGAGTCATTTTAAAAGAATTTTGCTTTCCAGTTAAAAAAAAAAAAAAAAAAAAAAAAAAAAACTTTAAAAGCTTGAAAGGCAGCTATGACTGACCAGGTTAAATACCGCAAACAAGACTATATTTATATAAAACAAAATTAAAAAGCAAAATACAGTTAAAAGCCAGCTCATAAAGTTGGTACACTTGTGTTTTTTGGAGCTTAAAGTGATGCAGAACGCTTATACTAACATCTGTGGTCTATGGTGGATAATCTGAAGTAGTTCTGAAAAGGAGCTAAGCCAACTCAAATCAAATTCCAGTTCCTACAGTCCAATGATAAAATGTTTAGAAGCTACTTTTTGGAATATGGTTTATACCCATAAGGTTGCAAGGACTGTTACAGGCTGAGTCACTGCTTTAACCTCTTAAGAACTGACGTCCACATCACATTTGGGGTTATTTTACCACAGTAGTTAATTCTGCTTAATCAGGGCCTTGTGACTACATGTGTGGAGGGTTAGTATGAATATTGGCTCAGGTCTTAAGAGGTTAATGCAAAAGTACAAAAATTGTTTTAGAGGCAGACAAAATGTGTGTTTGAGATGCTCTGTTACCCCAGTCACCAGCTCCTCCTTCTGCTGTTTCTTGTAGGCAAGGTCCTGAGACGCCATCTCCAGCTCGTACTGTATCAACTCGTGTTTCCTACAGACTGACCTTGAAACACAAATTCATACATTTTTAAATGGTATCTCGCTGCAATAAAAAACAACATTTTAAAGAGCAATTTTTTTTGGTGTGTAAAATATCTAAATATATTATAATTTTTCAAATTCAAAATTTTCATCCGCTTTTCAACCAAAATGTTTAATAATCCCCTGCCACCATACTGTTACACCACCTTTAAACTACTAAAACTTTGATAATCCACATTTGACCTGAGTAGATGGTTGAAATCCAGAAGAGGAAATATTTGTAATAGTTAAACCGATAAATAATTAACAGTTTGTGCTGACAAATAAACAGCTATCTTAATACTGTTTTTCCAGTTACTTTTTGCTTTTTAAACTTTTATCAAAAAACACAACTGGCTGTTTATTTTAAAGTTAGTGGGACTAAATAAAAAATAAATAAATACAAGAGTTCTGCAGCCTTCAGTTAGCATGCTAAACTTCACAGCTTCATTAAAAATTATATAAAATTGTAAAGAACTATAAGTAAAACAAACACCAAACTCTTGTTTAACTCGGATAAAGCACAGTTTAAGAACAAAAATAGAAAGAAATTTGTTTATGTAATTAAAGAATGACCCATTGTTTACCTGACTGCATCAGTGTAAAAGAAATATTCCTTCAGCTGGTCTGCATAGTGCTCCTCTTCTTCCAGAATGTCATCTATTGAAGCAGCATACCTGCAAAAAGGTGAATAAAAACAATCCTGTAGTTAAACCAATGCTAAAAATTGTATTTTTTTTAATTAAAAAAATGCTCAAAGATTATGGGTAAAGCAGTGAACTCACGTGTCCATGTGATGGCCTGCACTCTGCAGTCCATCTCCCATCTCTTTTTCAATAGCACTCCACTCACTGCAGGGATGAAAATACATCAGTTTATTTACAGTTTTTCTATTTTCTCACAAAAATAATAACTTTTTGTCTGTACAACAAACAGCTTGTACCTGAAAACTCTGCCGTAGTTACCATGGACTTTGTAAACTCCATACAGTCTGTCTGCAACACGCTGGAATAACAAGAAAGCACGTTTTCTTAAAGGACGCATTTAAGTTTTTCAAGGCTTTATATGTTTATTGTACAAAAACAGTGACAAAGGAAGTTTAAGGGCTTCCTCAGATCATTGGGGGTTATAAGTAAGTTTTAAATCATTACTAACCAAAGGCTTACAAAATAAACAAAAGGTAAAAAATGATCTTTCTTCTTTATAATTAAGATTATGACAGCTGACAAATCACTCAAACCTTTGTGGTGGCCCAACACAGAATAGTGTTGAAAGCAGCAGCATGTTCACACACGCACAGACTTACCGCTCTAACCCTGAGTAGCTGAGAAACAACCGTATTCAAGTCATCACTGTACTGCTTGAGTGCTGTGAATCGCCTGCAAAGCAACACAAATGTGACAATTCTAAATGAAATGTCAACATTCATTTTTTTCCCCCATAAATGATCACTTTCTGCACTATTTTGTGAAGTGTAGTAATAAAACAGGCACATTTGATTGTGTTTAATGGTTAAATAAAGTTTTCTGAAGCTGAAATACTTACTTGTCTGGGTTTTTGACTCTTAACATTGCACTTAAGGACTTGAGTCTGGAGTCCACCTAGTGGAAAGAAATAGTAATCACATCTATGATTTGAACTGGTACGCCAGGTGCAAAGTTTTGTGGGAAATATTGATATACAGTGCTCAGCATAAATGAGTACACCCCATTAAATGTTTCAGGAAGCTTTTAGTTTCCTTTCAGAATCAACATTTTCTATGAGATATTATACTACAAAATGTGTATAAAATGTTTTACTCCCACAAATGTGGGCCGTTTGATTGCAAACAAGATTTGTTAATTTGCACACACACAAAAGTGATTTCCCAGCTAATTCCTTTAAGCCAGTGTTGCAAAAATGAGTACATCCCAAGGATAGTCTAAGCAGAAAAGCCACACTTAAGTCTACAAAATTCTAATGAAAAGGCATTCAACCGCAAGGTGAGTCTAATGATTCATTTAAGATGTGTCCAGGACACAGGTGACTATAAAAGAGCATTTCTTAACAAAGAAAAGCCCTTCCCATTTCATGCTGTCAGAAATGGCTTCTTGTGAAAGAGAAATGTCACAAAATCTGAGAAAAGAATTTTTTTTTTTTACACAAAAAAAAGTGAGAGGTTAAAAGAGGTTATTCTTGAAGAAGAAAAAAGATAGATGTTGCAACATGTCACTAACATGTTCATTCAATGCCTAGAAGACTTTGTGCTGTCCTTAAAAATCCCAAAATACTAGATGTAGTAGTTTTTGATGCAGGGAGTATTCATTTTTGCTTCAACCAATTTGAGTAAAAATTAAGATTTTGGGAATTAAGTTCACCTTCATTTCATGATTTGGAGTTAAATAAGTGTTCAAACAAACTGATCCTTGTGGAAAGTTTGGAGATTGTTCTTTTGTTAATCACACTACTGATTAAATTAGTACTTTTTAAAGAGGGTGTACTCATTTATGCTGAGCACTGTAAAGAGAATTAAAACAACAGAGATATTAAAAACATTTTTAGATGAAAGGTGTAAGAGATCATGCACCTACCTTATCTTGAAAACCAGTATCCAAAACCACCTCCCTCCATCCCTTTTCCTGAGAGCATTTTACAAAATAAGACAATAATGTTCATTATTTTTTATCTTATAAATATTAATATATCAATATAATATCAACAAAAAGCATTGACAAAAGTAAGTCCAGTTTTAATGTAGTTGTCTTTAAAAAGTATTGAAAGTATTTTGAGTTGCTGTCAGACCAGAAGTATTAACAGCAGACTATGGCCTTACTGGCATTAGAAGTATTACACATATTACACAAAATGTTAGTGTAATCCTGTGTTATTAAGAGGGAAAACTCACATCATCACAATGGAAACTGTAGTCTTCCAATTCCAAAAAAACCCCCAAAATCTATCCAAGCAAAATCCCCAATTATACTAATTCATATTTAATATAAACAGATCAAATGACACATTTTAAAAGAACATCTCCATATTTTAAAAAGTTTAGCTTTTTTTTACTGCATGGTAAAGATTTTTTTCTTTTGACTATCTCAGGCTGATTTCTTTGGGTTTTGCTTACTAACCTCTGTGAGAAAAAGGAAGAAAATGTTGTCATTGGAGAGAACAGGATGTGATGCAACACGCAGGAGGAAGTTTTCCAGACCAACTCTCCGTCGCTCGACAAAGTCTGGGTCCAGGTTGTCAGCTGAAAGCTTGTGCCAAACAAACTCAGCCTGAGTGAGACATCAAATCCAAGACAACAACAGTTGAGAGACATGCACTGAGGTTTTCAAAAAGGAAGTTTTTTAAGAGGTAAAAATCACATTTTTCATTTCAACCTATAAGCATGAGTACTCACCCTTTTTTCTGGCAGTGGGGGGATGATAACATAGGGGTAGGTGACCAGCAGGTAAGTTCTGAGCAGCTCAAACTCACTATAGCGTCTCCACAGAGTGTCGGGTGCTGCTGGCGTACCCCCTTCTGTGACAGATTCAGCTTTCCTGGGTTTGGACGAATGCACAGAAAGACAATTTTTATTTATTTATTTATTTTTAAATCAGGGTTTACACAGTCCTTTTCAGAAGGTCAATTTTAAAGTTCTTCTAGCCCGCTAATACAACTGTGTTCAATTAAATATTTATCTGAAAAGGTGTGTACAATATTTAATCACAAAGCTGTTTTTCAAAGAAATGCTAGAGAAAAACCCAACTTGATTTTTGGTTTTTGCAAGCAGTAGAAAATAACAATAGATATGATATTTTGTGGTAATCTTTTAGTAAACTAAAATAATATATATATATGTATATTTTTTTTTCCAAGGTAGAAATTGAAAGACTTGCATCACTGGGAACCTCTGTGCTCAAAGAGATACGATTTGCATACATGTAAACACAACTGAACAGAATTATGATTGTTTAGCAACAACACACTGTTTCCCTATTATTTATATTTACTCGTACACTCAGACTTTGTTGAAAACTGTGGGAATTCATGTAAAATCTCTGCAAATAATAGAATTCAACTTCAGAAATTAAAAAAAGGTAACGATAAATAGAGCTGGATACTGGAAAATGTCTTAATGTTGCATTGTAATTTGTGTAACACAAGCTGTCAAGACATTTAGAGATCTAGAGACATTTAAATTCAGGAAAATTTTTCATGCAAATGTGCACTCGTTTCACAGGGGACGCTCTCTGGAGCTTTAAAAATAACTCTTTTTAAAATTTTAAAAACGTATTAGATTGCTAACAAAAAAATACGTTTAATCTAACAATTGTGTGAAGCTACGAGACTCAAAAGTAATGTTTTTTTAGTACTATTTTATTTGACATTCAAAGCTGATTTTGCACTGTAAAGCATTGAATAGGATGATTCAGAACAAACTTGTTTTATTTTAACTTTATTTTCTTTTTTGAGCTTGTAAAAATGTGCAAGCAAAAGAAAATCTAAAATAGACATGCATTAAAAAAAGATTAGATTTTGCAGCCCAGAATACCAAATTAACAGTCTAACAGATTAAATTGGCATTATATGCTCATTTGCACTATTTGCACTTTTAATGCCCAGCCAGTTTTTTTTTTGGGGCTATTTAAAATATGATCATCATAATTAATACATCAACTTTTTTGATTCAAATAAATACTGCAATTAAGATCTTTTTTAAAGTCTGGAATGTGCCAAACAACCTAAAAACAGATAGAGAAAGTACTTCCTAGTAGATTGTACGTATAGTTCTTGAAGGTTATATTACAATGTCAACAAATGCAGTTCATAAAAAGCAAATCCTCTTTTTCTTTGTTCCCCACAGTGTTTGAGTTTTGCTGTGTAACGTTAATCTACAGCACTGTGGACGTTTTGATTTGAACACATCTGAAGTCTGCACAGACAGTAAGCAGATGGCCTCCTACCGTATTTCTATGAGGTAGACTGTGTAGGTTTCTTGCATATTGACAGTGTTCCTCCCTGTTCTCTTTTCAGCCTCGGCCACACTTATCTCCATTTTCTTCAACAGAGAAGTTCCTCTCTCCACCATCTACAGAACAGAGGCATATAGGAAACAAATTAGTCACGCCAGGAATTTGCGATGTTGCGATCGTAACTATTAACGCAAATTCAAGCAAACCCCGCAAATTGTTGCACACCCTGCAACTTTACATTTTCACCGCAACTTTGACCGGATGATGATATTGCTTCATGACCGTTTCTGGTGCAGCTCCTTCCTTCCTTTTTTTTTTTTTTTTTAATTCTTTTTCAGCCCTCTCTCTTTTTTCCTATCATGTCATTCAGAGTATGAGGGAGAGACAGAGAGAGAACTGAGTGACACTGGAAAAAGCTGCAAAATCTGGAACCATTTCACTGTTATTGATAATACAAATGGAAGAGTGTCGAGTCTCTAGGGAAATCCTTCCATATAGAACCACCTCCACAACGAACCTGTGCAGACACCTGAGAGAACATTCTCCAAAACAGGGCAAATCATTACTGACAACCTGAGTTGTTTTCTAGAATATAGCTTCTGCAGAGTGGCAGTAGTTAATCAGAAATTCGCCTTCAAGTTGTGGGAACGACTGTTGACGCAGAGTAAGTCTTTCCTCATTTCTTATCATCCCTCTGTTTGCATGCTCTCTTACAGCACAAGCAGTGCAACATAAATGGGTAATGTTTAGAAGGCCTTGCGCTGATATAACTGCGTTTTGCTGCCACATTTGCATTCTTTGTGGAGATGCTCTGCAGGGAGACCACATCGGAGCTTTTCTGCAAACGTGGCAGCAAAACACAGCGATAGCAGGCAGGAGCGCGAGGCCCTTCTAAAAACCCACAGAGCGGAGAAGGTTGATAAGCCCACTCGATCTGCTGCTGTTTAGAAGGGTCCAGCGGCACCTGCTAGCCCTGTGACTGGTGACCAGCGCTCGGGAAAGAGCCCCACGTCGAAGGCGCTGTCAGGGGAGGTGATGCAGAAAGGAAGCAATCAATTCTGTGAAAAAATTGTTTTAAAAAGGTCATTGCGGAAAACTGATGACCCAGTATTCTAGCAGCATTTACACATCACTTAAACATGAATCTTTTCTTTCTGGGAGACGTAAAGAGTCTTACATCAGATTTCTGCGTACATGCAGTTTTGTGTGTGCGTAACAAGCGTGATTTTTAAAGATTTGTGCGTTTTGTTAGCTTCAAGCTATTATCATTTAAAGTTGTGCATGTTTGTACTTAAGCACAAAATGAGTTACCACTCAAGAAGTATGCACGCACAAATAGGCATAAAACTATTCTGTACTTGTGGCCCTCAGACTGTAGCACCTACGTCACAGCTTTTGGTTTTTTCAACCTTCTTTTTGTCTGCTCCTGATTCACAATAAGAAAAAAAGATATACTCAGAAATGCAAATTACTCTTAATTATTTTATGCATGTCCTTCATTATGAGAAAAATACAAAACCAGCATAAAAAAGACAATTTTCATTGAAGTGGGTCTTTAAACGTAGCTCTGTTTTCAACAAACAGGCACGCTTTTTTTCAGTCAGAAAAAAAAAAATTCAAGGACGCTTAAAATTTAGTAACCTATTAACGATGTTGCTGTAAGAGCCAGAATTTAAGTTCCGGGTTAAGATAACGTTTATTTTCGTATCAGTAGAAAGTCATGAAAGAAGTCCATTGAAAGTTCCGACAAGCTAACAACAAAGCTAACCAAAGCAGCAAACTTCTTCACAAAGTTGTGGAAACTTCACTTTCTTTATTTAAAGCTAATTTCACTTTAATTGCGGGAAGCCGAGTCGAAAAGTTTTGTTTGATTTGTAACCATAACATAAAATTTAAAGAGGTTTCTTAAATATCGGTGAACTCTCCATTGCTAAATTTGAGTAGAAGTAGTAGCTAACTTAGGCCGTCTTCGGAGATTTTTACTACAGAACGCGGCTTTTTTTTCTAATTGTAAACATGTCTGGTGCACGAAATAACGAAAAGTACGACCGTGTTTATAATGTTGTTCTCTGACTCCGTAGATGTAATGTCGGTGTTGCCAATCACGGCTGCTTCTTCGCTACTTCCAGAGTCTGCCATGATCATCTGACCGCTTTGCTGCTGTCAGCTGAGCTGGCAGCTCAATGAAGCCTCCTCCTCCTCGCGCATGCGCAATTCAGTGGAGGCTCGGCATCACAAAAACTCGAGTTTAAAAAAAATCCTTGTCTATTTAAAAAGATTAAAAAACTTTAGGCAATGAAATGTTTGTCAAAAAAGAAAAGTAAATAAAAATTTCACTAAAAATCTGCTTATAATAACTTTCAGCAGAAAAATGTAATAATTTAACGTATAAATAAAATAAAATAACCAATAATTTTTCCTGGTACAGGTAAGGAAAAACTGTCTCATTGCAGAGACACATTTGAAATCCACCCCCTCCCCAGCATTTCAGTCAAAGAATACTCTTGTTTTTGGTCAAAAAAGTTAATTAACAGGCGATTTAGTTTTTTGCCGATAACAACAGAGAACCTTAAACATTTCACTCTGGAGATACCTCTAATAAAACCTACCATTTCACTAATAATAAATCACATAATGGCACATTGGTTAGTGCTTTGACCTCTCAAAATAAAGCTTGCTTGATGAAGTTCCTGTCTGGGAACAGATTTATTTTAAACATAACTTTTTACATACAATATCATGTCTTTGTGAAAACATCAAACGATTTTGTTTTATCACATTTACACTTGTGTGTATTAATTATGTAGGCATAATTATGAGTAAATTAATTAGCTTTTATATTACATCTGTACCTTTGCATAGACATTTTAAAATTTGTACATTTTCAACACATTATGAAGAAAATTAACCTTATTACAACTCATAATTGGTGTCTAAATTTAAACAAAAATGTATCTGAAGTTTAGACCAATTTTTTAGACTTCCTCTGCAGTTAAAGAGAAATTCATTGGAAGTTCATCTGAGCTTAAAAAGGTACAGCACAAATAAAGCTGCCTTTTTTTGGTTTGTTTTGCATCTAGTAAAAAGAAATAAACGGATCCAGTCAGTAGAATCTCTCCCCTAAATCGGCTTGTGGAACAACAAGTCCCAATTGGGATTTATGTGTTGCAACTAGTCGTTGACACTCCTTCACGTTTATTGTTGACTTTCTTTGGAATTCTTTCTCCAGTTTTTGCTTTGCCAGCATTTCCCATTTTCCGCAAATTACACAGAAAATTAAATGGGTTTAGAATTGTATTTGCTATTGCTCTTTTAACAGTCAGCGCACAGTGACCAATGAAAAGCTAAAACTGATATTTAAAAATATTTTTGGTATTCTTTATCGGGTTTCTTGCAAATAACTGCAAATAACAAATACCCTGAAACAAAATGGTCATATAATTTCAGACTGCATTAGGTGGGTTGTTGTTCTATTCAGCCTGTTTTTCTTATGCTTTCCTTAACACCACAATAACTGTCTCCTAACTCCCAACCTTTCATTTCTCTTTTCTCTAAACACACCACAAAAAAGGTAGAGTCAGTTAAGCAGTGCTCTCTTCTTCATAGCTAATGATTAACCTGACATTACAACCCTTTCATTTTATATAAAGGATTCTCACTTCTCCTCTCTTACTAACATTATTGTTTTCAGAGCAAGAATAGATTCTTCTTTTACCTGCAAAAGTTTATTGTGATAAAAAAGGGACAGCATTAATATTTGAACCTATGAATCAGTCAGGTAAGAGTTGATGACTAAGTGTGAAAAATCAATGGATCAATATGGCATGAGTGACAAAAAGTATGGTATGAAAATTGTGCGCTATAAATCTTTCAAGTTAAACCACAGTCTTTGAACTTTTGGTGTCTGCAAGTCTCCAGAGAAACTGATTCATGATTGAGATTCTGGTTTCATGTGGAGCTTTATTGTGCAGCAGGGCTGACATCTGCTGGTGTGATTGTGATCAGATCTGCTTTTGCACCTAAAGGTTGGTGCTGAGTGAATTCTTGTGTTTGGGAGCGTACATGGTATACTGCTTGTATTCTCAAAAGGAGCTGGTAAAGTTAACAGCTAAATGAAAAAAAGCTACAATGGTTTCATACATTGTGAGTTTTGTCTCTTGGGTGCTTCTCAACCTTCTTACGTTGCTGTGATCTCAGATCTGTTTGAACAAAACGTGTTGTGCCTCAGACATCTAAACAGTGAATAAAGATGACTCTATCCCTGAGGTCTAGTTGTTGTGCAATGGTTAATGTTTATAGAAAAGGTTGGGGGCAGAATTTAGTCAATTTGCAATTTTTTATCATGCCAATGGGTATGCTGTGGGGTGTTGAGGTATTGTGGGTTTGTTAAAGAAAAAAGTTGCAGTCAAAATACCTAAGAATAAAAAATGAATGAAGGCAAAGTGGATTTACACATTTTTCAACTGTGAATGAATACTGACACAGATGCACCAGGTATGCAGGGATGAAAGGCGTAATGATGGGATGTGGTTTCAGGCTGAGCCGCGTTCCAAAACCCAAAGCTTGTGCTGTGACCAGCCGCTTTCTCAGCAACAGCATAGTTACCATTCTTTCCTGCCACCAAGCTCAAACCAGCCACCACCACTTCCTGTCCGCACTCATGGGCATTCACATGCACTGACACAGAAACCTCTGTTTCTATTTGGCTGGCTATAATTGAATATTTGACAACTTTTTACAACTGTCTGACCAATGTTCCCAAACATAAACAACAATAAGCAGTGTGCAGTAAGTAAATGCATTTGTTTCTTTTTTTAAGTTATTTTATTCGATGTTTAATTAGATTTTCAACTACAGACACTTCACTCTGCGCCTTGAAAATAAATATTTTATTTATTATATTGTTGCCTTTTAACTTCTTTAAAAACTAACCCCTCAAAAAACAGTGCAGAGAAAAAAAATATTGAAGTGATTAGACTGGGCTTCTTAAAATCTTAGATCGACAGACCAAACTGTGTCTGCTTTTCTGCTTTAAGACTCATCCTTTTCATCATTGAGATACTTAAAAACACAAGTTTTTCAGCTGCTACTAATTACTCACAACTTTTAATCAGTAAACAGCAAAGGAGTCTTTGGTTTTTCCCACACACGTCCAATGAATTTGCATTCCACTCCTTAACATCCAAGATGTACGTAAGTAAGCAAGTAAGTATTATTTTCAGGCATTTGATGGATGTTTAATCTGAGGGCCCTGAGATGGGACTTGCCCATGCCCAGCAGATGTGCATAATAATTAGGCAAGGTAATATTCTGACCAATTGTATGCACAGTTGCCAATATCAAGCAATGTAAACTTGAATGCATGTTGGATTCAATGCATTTCAGCTGATAGGCATTTGAGCAACAGGAGAGGGTCTGGCCTAGGAAGGTCAAATTCCTAAAAAAAGGTGTGCATAATTCTTTAGCCGATTCTTCTCCTCAGGTAAAATGGGATGTAAGAGAGACTCTAAATGACAGAAAAATCCAAAATTGTAAAACGTCTTTGAAAGGGATGCAGCCCTCTTGAAATATCAAGATAATAGGGAGTGATCACAGAACTATTAAGTGTTTTGTTGCAAATTGTCAACAACGCAAGAAATGTCTGGAGAAGAAAAGACGCAAATCAACTGCCAAAGATTTGAGAAGAATCAAGCGTAAAAGGTACCAGAAACCCTTTATCCACCAGTGCTGCAATATTCCTCAACTGCCAACTACCTGGAGTATCAAGAAGTATGAGATGTTCAGTCCTGAGAGAGATGGCCAAAGTAAGAAAATCGGAAACCCGATCATTTCTTAACAGGATGCACAAGTTGAAATGACCAAGAAATGGCCAAGAAATGTCTCAAGACAGACTTTTCAAAGGTTTTGTGGACTGATGAGATGAGAGGGACTCTTGATGGACCAGATGGATGGGCCTGTGGTTGGATCAGTAATGAACATGGAGCTCCACTTTGACTTGGATGCCAGCAAGGTGGAGGTGGGGTGGTGGTGTGGGCAGGTATCATTAAAAACAAGTTAGTTGACTCTTTTCGAGTTGAGAATGGACTCAAGATCAACTCAGATGACATGACATGGCCCCTTTCTTCACCTGACCTAAACCCTATTGAGAACTTTTGGGCCCTTTTTAAGCGGGAGATTTACAGTGAAGGGAAACAGTAAACCTCTCTGAACATGTCTGGGAGGCTGTGGTTGCAGCTGCACAAAAAGTTGATCCCGAGCAGATCAAGAAACTGAAACTCTATGAATGGAAGGCTTGTGTCTCTCATTGGAAAGAAAGGTGGTTACATTGGTCACTGAGGTTTTTCTTTTTACATTTCATAAAGGTTTATTTGTAAACTTAAAAGTTTGTTTGTTGTTCTTCCTTTAATTGGTGAAAATAAACAAGTGAGATGGAAAAATCTTTCATTTTCATTGAGTTGCATAATAATAATGCACATTGTTAGTTGCTTTATATATCCTTTTTTTCTTTCTCTTTTTTATGTTTATTTCTTAAATGAACATGCATATATTTAGTTAACAAAGATGAAACACTGTTGCTTGTTGCACATTATCTCATTTTTGATTTAGATATCCTTTGTGTCATTTGTGGACATGAAAATTGCTGCCTTGATGTCTTTTATACATATGATCAGTCATACAGCCACAAAAAGTTGCTTGTTTTTTATCTTATATTTTATAAGGAAATTTTGGTGAAATGCTCAAAAATCATGTAGATGATTTCTCATGTGATATTTAATGCTCATGTCTCAAATTCATGACAAAGTTTTTTTTAATAGATCATTCTTTTTTTTTTTATCTTAACCTGTGTGACCTTTTTTTTTTTTGTTTAGCAATAGTTTCTTAATCTTTCCACCAAACATGAAATGAAATGATTTTGTTTAGTACCAAAACCCAGTCTGTTTAAATCATTTGCTTATTAAAATAGTAACTAATAGTTCAAATTTTACACTGAAAGTTTTTTTTTTCACTAATTAAATAAACTAGAAAAGCACATTTAGATCTGATACTTTCTTTAAATCTATTCATTGCTTCTTATAAAACCTTTTAAGCATATTTAAATCTTCTAACATATTTTTAATATATATCTTTTATTTCCTTAACTTATTAAAAGCTAAACAAAGACTTTGAGACTCGGTTAACACATCGCTGCTTGCAATTGCCAAACAACACTATGACACATGCAGTACATCTGCATCCATTTATTGTAGATGGGTACATCTTCTAACATGCACACACAGATGCACAAAATTGCACACATGCAGAGTGTGAGCAATGTAGTATAATAAGCAGCATGGCAGAAATGTGGTTAGCTTTGTCCCATGTCCAATCATTGAGAAGCCACATGAAGGCTTCTGGTATTGAAGGACAAGCCTTGCTTGGCTCCCATGCAACAAGAAAACTGTTTTTCACCCTTTTTCACTCTTTCATGTCAGCCTTTTTTTTACACCCCAATCTAAAATCCTTCCCTTTCTAATTTCTTGTCCTTCCTTTTCCATATTTTCCCCCTTCTTCTTCTTCTTTCATTTTATAAACCCAGTTGTAATATTGTCCATCTTAAATCTAAAGACCACTGGAATGTTGTGTCAGATAGACGGGTGGACCCTGGGGGGTGGAACAGACCAACATGACCAATTAAGGAGGAGATTGAGGTAAGACAGACAGCTTCTAAATGGTGTAATAACAACCTACTAAAATGTAATTACAATGCAATAGCAATAGACACGTTTAATGACAGGATGCATATGCCAATGTGATTTCCTAATTATGGCCCTTCATAATGGGTGACTGTTAACATGGCATGGAGATTACAGAGAGGTGTCTGAATTCAGAAATTAAACCACATGGGCTTGTTACAAGAGCATGATGGCCGCTCTGAGGTTCTGCAATTGATCAGAACTTCAAATTAAAAGGTTTCTCAAAAATGTTTTCTTGGTGAGTGAATATGTGCTTAAGTAGGTGATGCAATTTCATGTGTAAAAAAGAAAAGCACTTCCAATATGGAACCTGTTTGATCAATTCATTCATTTGTCCATTCATGGGAACCTTGAATCAAACATAAACTTAGTCTGGGATATTGTTTACTGGCCTTTGGTCTGCATTTGTTTATTTGCACATGACTGAAACCTTTGTCCATCCATCCGTCCGTCCGTCCATCCATCCGTCCGTCCGTCCATCCGTCCATCCATCCATCCAGCCATCCATCCATAACAAGAGTTAGGAGTGGATGGTGGCATCCATTATTACAGAGCATCCCAGAATAGAGTCTCATTTTATTACAAGTCCCTCTGGTTGCTGTGGCTACCCAAATTACAGACCAGCCTTCTCACACATAAAAAAGGTTGCACTGCCGAAAACCAGCCACCTCAATAAAGGATGGATTAGAAAATCCTTTGCTTTTTTCCTCGTCCTTTCCTTTTTGAAAGGTTTTCAGAACATTTTTCCCTCTGGTGTTTTTGTTTTATGTTGGGGTGCAGCAGTCTTCTTCAGTGGTTCTGTTCCCCGACCCTGCGGCGGGAAAATACGCTCACTTGTGGGTTTCTAGGAAGGCAGCGGTGGACAAAACATCTGCTTGGAGCAAGATGCATATAAGTTTGTGTGAGGCTGTGAGCATGCATGCGTGTGTTGTATGTGATCGTTTGCGCATGTTGAGGCGCTGCTCTGGCATCTTAAATCTGCTGGGGGGCATATTCTAACATCAAGAGATAGTGCTAACGTTTACTTTTCTATTTCATGTTGAGTTTTTAAACTCTAAAAATAATTTGAAAGGCTGTAGCATAAAGTTTTTTCTTAGTGTAAGATAAATATCTATATTTCAACAATCACTTTTCAGTGGCATGAGAAATAGCCACAATTTTAAAAAGGAAAAAGTTGAAATATTACTATTAGAAGTGGTTTATTACCTAAGGCTTCAAAATCTCCATTAGCCATGTAGTAAATGATGGCTAGAGACTACGAGCAAGCTCAATTTTGCCTCAAAGCTCAATTAATAACACATAAATATCTTACATGGACCTACAAATCATTGCTCAGATGGAGTGCACTTCATTTAAAAAAGACTTGTTGAGAAGTTATAATAATTGCATGTTCTATTTTTGAGAAGCCAAACTACCTATAAGTTGAACTGAAGGGAAATGGTTGGCATAAAGACCAAAATATTTACAAATAATAAAACGCACATGCCGTGACATTTCAACATGGAGCTTAACTGATTTTCTTTCCCTAATATTTCCCTCTGCTTTTATTCTTTAGGTGTGATTGCCAAAGAGCTTAAAAAAAACAAAAAAAACAACACTGTTGTAAAGTGTTTGATGAATACCTGCACAAGCATAGGGCTAACATTAGGGGTAAGGGGGAAAAGATCAATTATTAGATGCATCAGTTTCAATCCATGAACAGTTATGAATCGTTTATGAATTTGGAATAAACGTAATTGAAAAATTATTATGATTTAAAGTAAAACTAATAAGTGGAAAAACACACAGAGCATTTCTCACTCTGACATATTTGAAGAGCACAAAAACATGGCTGACCTTGCACATCTCGCCATCCAAATGGCTCAGACTTCGCTTAAAGTGACCATTTGGAAGCATTCTGGCTTTTATGGTGTTGATGGGCAATTGGCTATGGATAAAAGTAATGTGGTGTGTAAAATGGCAAATATACTTGTACATTGCTTTTCTACCTTCCTTGGAGGCCCAAGGCACTTTACGGTCACAGTCTCATTCAGCCATTCACACACTGCTGGCAGCTCCACTGCCAAACACTGGCACCAACTTATAACCATCAGATGCAATTTGGGGTTCAGTGTTTTGCCCAAAGACGCTTTGACACATGAGCGGGCAAGGTGGGAATCAAATCTGCAATCTTCCGATCAGATGTCAACCACCCTACCTCTGCACCACGGTCGCCCATGTAAGTTCTGTCACACCAAACGTGAATATGTATGGGAACTGTAGCGGAGATAACTTGGGTTTGGCGGGCTGTAGGCACTGGAACGTGTTTGCCACCGTTACTACCCTGGAGTGTCGGCCAGAACACCACTTCACGGCCCGGTGGATATCCGCAGATTACACAGCAGGTTAATTGAGTCGGGGTGGGGCTATGTGGCGGTAGTGAGGAGGTGGAGGTGGATTGTAGAGGCAATGAAGAGGCAGGAGTTGCTCTTTAACCGCTTATATTAATGGAGATGCAGGTGGATAAACTCCAGAACAAAGGGGTGGGTGTGTGGGTGTGGTCTCTGTAAATAACAGAAGGAACCAAGACTAAATATACTTATACATACATACAAACATTACAGGCTGAGCTTTAAGCTGGAACTGAAAGGGTTACATATACATGTCAATATGGTCAGGAGTAAACATAAACACAACTTAAAGTGTGCATGGAAGTCAACATGTTACACAGGTAAACTAAATAAATAACTAAACTAACTTTACTAGCAACTCACTTTGGTCATGAACGCACACTGCCGGGAAGTTAATGGCAAACTCTCAGCCGGTCTGAATCTCCGTCACTCGTCCTCTGCAGCTCACCACCGCGTGTGTGGTGCGCGCGCAGGCTCCCTCTAGAGGGTACTTCACTGACCGACAGGAATGTAGGAATTCTGAACGCCAGAGGCACAGAACAGTACGGGGCCTTTTGTACAGCCGCCCCCAAATGTATGAAGTACATTTGAACAAACTAAAGGCTAACAAATCACACATAACCCGTCAACTTAAGACAACTGTCCATGTTCTTCAGCTGGAGGAGCTGGCAAAATGACCAGTCTCGCAACTGGTCGTGTAAAGGTCCTGTCGTTTACCCTGACGTCTGCTGACCTGATGCATCCATCCTGACTGGGGTGGACCCTGGTGATCCGCCCAATAAGCCAGGAAGCCCGAGGCAACTGTGGGTCCGCAATCATTGCGACTGAACCTTCAGTGACATCCACTGAGGTTGACTGCCACTTCTGGCGGGACTGCAGACTTGGCAGGTACAGACGGATGAACCGGGACCAGAAGTGATCCGCGAGCACCTGGGAGTGCTTCCACCTACGACGGGTCAATAGCTCCTCTTTATGATAAACCACCTGGGGTAGTGATCCATCCGGCCGCCCCATCAACAGGCAATTTGGGGTCACAGGGTCAGGATCACGGATATCAGATGGCACATATCCTAGTGGTTTGGAATTAAGAATAGCTTCCACTTCAAGGAGAACGGTGCGAAGAACTTCCTCTTGGAGGGGTTGGGCCCCGGCTGTGGTGTAGAGAGCCGTCTTGACCGATCTGATCTCCCGTTCCCACACTCCTCCAAAATGAGGAGCAGCCGGGGGGTTGAAGTGGAAGAGAATCTTCTGCGGGGCTAGAAGCCTCTGCAGCTCTGAGTTCATTGATGAGAACGCTTCTCTAATTTCTCTTTCGCCGCCCCTAAAGTTTGTCCCTTGATCAGAGTACAGCTCGGCGGGAGTTCCTCTTCTAGCAATGAATCTCCGGAGCGCCATCAGGAAGGAGTCAGTATCCATCGAGGTTAGAACATCCAGATGGACCGCTCTGACGGTAAGGCACTTAAACATTATGCCCCACCTCTTCTCCACCCGCCGTCCTATTTTGACCTCAAAGGGTCCAAAGCAGTCCATGCCTGTAGAATAAAATGCGGGCTTAAAAAGGCGGAGCCGGGCAATCGGCAGGTCAGCCATTTTTGGAACTCTAGGTTGACATCTCCATCGTTGACATTCAGGGCAGGTCCTTTGGAAGCGGCGAACGGCTTCCCGACCTCTCAGCATCCAATATGCACGCCGGATCTCTGCGAAGACTCTCTCAGGCCCCGGATGCCGCAACCTACTGTCATAGTCCTGGATGAGCAGACGAGTGGTTGGGTGTGCCGGGTCTAAAACTAAAGGATGGAGGTTATTGTAGTCTAAATCTTCGGTACGACGGAGACGACCACCCACTCTGATGACTTTGTTCGTTTTGTCGAACTCTGGAGATAAGGCTAAGAGACGACTGCGGCGAGGGATAGGCTTATCAGCCTCAAGAAGACGGTACTCTTCGGGGAAACTGTCCTGCTGAGCTCTTCTCAGCACAATAGTCTCTGCCTGCAGGTAGTCCTCTGCTGATGGTGTTCTACCTCCAGCGTCCACTTCATGTACCTGTTGAACTGTAACCTCCAGCAACTGTGGCCAGGTGTTGCACTCTGAGACGCTTTGATTTACTGGCTCTCCTCCCCTAGAAATTCCACAGAAGACCTCCTTCCGTAGCTCTGAGGGCTCAGGAGGTTCTCTCAGGGTGCAGGTTGGATCTGTAGGCCACTGGTTTGGATCTAGCAACAGGAAGGATGGGCCTTGACTCCATCTGTTAGGTTGTGTTAGCTCCTTCAGTGACTTGCCCCTTGTTATGTCATCAGCTGGGTTTTGTGCTGAGTCGACATAACGCCAGGTATGATGGTGGGTCAGATCCTGAATCTCAGCAACCCGGGTGCCGACAAAAACTTTGAAACGGCAGGACTCTGAGTTTAGCCAGGTGAGCACCGTTGATGAGTCAGACCACAGTACTGTTTGGCTTATGTCCAACGTCAGCTCCTCTTCTAGGAGTCGGGAGAGATGAGCTCCAGTGAGGGCAGCACACAATTCAAGTCGAGGCATGGACAGCACACGCTTTGGTGCAACTCTGGAGCGAGCCACCAGAAACGCCTGATACGCAGTGCCTTCAACGGTCACAACTCTCATGTAGGCTACTGCACCGTAGGCCTTTTCTGATGCATCACAGAATATGTGAATCTCTCGATCTCGGACCGTGGTAGTGAGAGACTTTGGTATGTATGGGCGGGGTAGACAGACTTGAGGAAGGAACTGCAACTCATCTTCCCAAGTTCTCCACTGTTGGAGTATGCCAGAGGGCAACTGGGGGTCATCCCAGCCTCTATGGTGGTCCCAGAGACTCCTCACCAGCATCTTAGCCCTGGTGGTGTAGGGCAAGATAAAGCCCAGGGGATCATATTGGCTGGCCAGCACCTTATAGATGTTCCGCATGGTGGGAGCGCTGTAACTAACAGGGCGGTGCTTGTATCCTAAGGTGTCAGTGGAACATTGCCAACTTAACCCCAGGGTTGACTCCGAAGTATCAGCCTGATCATGAGCAAGCCAAAGTTCAACACCAGCTGATCTGAGATCTTCGGGAAGGTGGCCAATGGCACCCGGCTCATTACTCGCCCACTGACGAAGGACAAATCCAGCCGGAGTTAGGAGGGCTCTCAGCCTGTCCACAAGATCACGGGCCTCTTTGGGGGTCTCTACACTTTGCAGACAGTTATCCACATAGAAGCACTTCTCCACAGACTGGCGTAGCTGGTCGTCAGCTTGACTGTGATCCCTTGTGTGGCGTTGCAAAGCGAAGGTTGCACAACATGGGCTACAGGTTGTGCCAAAAGGGAGAACCTGCCATTCATAGGTGGTAACAGGTTCATCTGAGTGCATGTTCCGCCACACAAAGCGCAGGAGAGGGCAGTCCTCAGGTATGAGACGGATCTGGTGGAACATGCTCTTTATATCCCCACTAACTGCCACTGCCCGCTCCCTAAACCTAAGCAGAACCCCTAACAGGGATGCCCCTAAGGTGGGACCAGGCAAGAGGTGTTCATTAAGAGTTTGACCCTGGTACTGGAATGAACAGTTGAATACAAGACGATGCTTGCCATTGTGGCTCACCAGATGGTGCGGAATGTACCAGGACTCCTCGGTGTGGTTCACCTCTGAGGGGGTTAACTTTACTACTGACCCAGCTTGGATTAGCTTCTCTATCTCCGTGCAGTAGATCCTTGCTTTCTCTGGATCTCTCCGTAGCCTTCTCTCCACACTCCGCAGACTAGGCATTACGGCATCGGGGCTAGTGTGAAGTTGTGGCATATCTTTGCGACGGAGCAGAGGTGTGGCGTATCTGTGTATGCCTTCTACCTCTACA
This sequence comes from Oryzias celebensis, assembly GCA_014656515.1. Taxonomy (NCBI): domain Eukaryota; kingdom Metazoa; phylum Chordata; class Actinopteri; order Beloniformes; family Adrianichthyidae; genus Oryzias; species Oryzias celebensis. The sequence goes on along the minus strand of BNCR01000017.1, from coordinate 16,294,949 downwards.
CGAATTGTCTTTTGTTCCAGTAGGGCAATGGCCTGGTTATCTTCTCTGGAACGAGTGACTGCCTTTCCTTCACGAGCTGGAATGACATCAGCTCGCCAAAGTTGCTCCACATGTTTCATCAGTTCACTAACTTGAGGGGAGACGGTGGTGGTGAACAGACACTGCTGTGGCTGGGAGGCTGGACAGACAAGGTTGGATGGGCCCTGCAAGGTCCAACCTAATCGGGTACGTATTGCTGCAGGACCTCCAGGGGGACCAAGGCGTACCTTCTCCACTGGGGTGAGGAGTTGGGGGTGATCGCTCCCAATCAGTAGCAAAGGCTTGACTTTCTTGAACGACTGAAGAGGTAGGCCCCTGAGGTGTTTAAACTTTCTTTGAAGAACCTCTACAGGATAGGTGTGATCTGCCAGGTCGATGCGGGCTGCTGTAAAGGCATTATTCACACTATACTTCCGCTTTGGGTTTGCCTTTGGGGAGATGACAAATGAAACACATGAGCCATGAAGAGTCTGCACATCCTGCCTTATGGTGCGTAGGGGAAGAGTTTCTGGAGAGCCTTGAAGGTGGAGCTCGTTGGCAGCAGTGGGCAGCAGCATGGTCCTCTCTGACCCGTCATCTAACACTGCATAAGTGTCTAATGTCCTGCCATCACAGTGAAGAGTCACCGGAGCAACCTTTAACAACACTCTGCCACTCTCTGTCGCCCGATCCAGGTACAAGACACCAGTAGTGTTCCCCACATTTTCTTGTGGAACAGGGGCTGATCTGGGTCCAACTGGAACCCGGTTGTTTACATCATGGAGAACCTGAAGGTGGCGGCCTTGACACAGATTACAGGGTTTCTTGAGGTTACACTGGGCTGCTTGGTGGGAGCGGGCACAACGCCAGCATCTCTTGTTGGTCTTTATCCAGTCAGTTAGTTGATCTCTGTTGAGTTGGGTGATAGCTGGACACTGGCTTAGGTGGTGAGCTCTGTTATCACAGAAAGCACAGTAAGGTTGCTGCTTAACGTTGGTCGGTGCACTGCTTTGGGATCTTATTGTGCTCTCTGCTCCATGGAGTACAGTGGTGGAGCGCCTGCTCAGTTTGACTTCAGGCCTTTCTTTCGTACCCCTAGGGGTCAGCAGACCATCTGAATCCTGGCACCAAGACTCATACTTTAACCAGGAGGCAAGGTCATTCAAGGTGTAGGTGCTGCTTTGGCGATTGTACATACACCTGCGAAACTCAGCTCGCTGTTCTGGGGGTAGTTTACACAACAGTCTGGAAACATGGGACCCGCACTGCAGTTCAACCTCTCCATCAGGCCCCAAGGTCTTCAGCATGCCCACAAGTGACTGTATCTGGAGGGCAAACCTATCAAATGCCACCACATCCCCTCTCCGAATATCTGGTGCCTCCATAACTGTGGCTATTCGGTTTAGAGCAAGCTGATGTGGCTGGCCAAGTTTGTCGTTCAAAGCATTCATAGTGTCTGTGAATGGGGTGCTGGAATGCAGATATGCATCAGCAATTAATCTGGCCTCCTCTGAATGTAGGTGATCTAACAGGACTTGATATTTGAATAGCTCGGTACTCTCGGGGGGCAGTAAGCTCTCCAGTGCAATCTTGAGGCGAGCAAATTCCCCAGGATCACGCCGTGTTAAGTTTGGAATGCTTGGCCGAGGTCCCCTGTAGGTCATTTCTGGAGCTGCTACTTGCATAGAAGGCATTTGGTCAGGTGTCGCCAATCTGGGTGCATGGCGAGGTGACTGGGAAATGGGGGATCGTGCCCCTGGCTTGCTGTCCAGCACATGGGTTTGGACTTGAGTGCTGTAAGGTGTTGCTGTCGCTCTCAGCTGAGTTTCTCTGAAGGCTGGTCGGGGCTTGAACTCATTAAGTGGTTTTGGTGACTCACTCTGCTGAGCAGCTAAAGTGTCTCTCTTTAAGATCTGGATCTCGCTCATCATGGTCTCCAGTCGCTCTAGTACTAGACTCTGGCTGGAGTTTGTTTCCTTCTTAATCTCAGGTGGCCAGGGGGGAGGTGGAGGCCAGTCCTCTTCTTCTGTTGTGTAGCTCGGCTCATGGTGATCTTTGGAGACCTCTGGGGGTGGAGGTAGCTGTAGACTCTGGGTACGACTCACCAGCTGCAGCATGTCTGCATGAATAGTCTGAAGGTCAGCCATTTGAGCAGCCATGTGCTGTTGAGCCCGTTGAAGTTGCAGTCTTTCATGCTGAATACTCTCTAATTCAGCTTTTAGGGGTGTTACATGATCTGGGTGGTAGTATGGGCTTTGATCTGTCGGAACACCATACTGTGGCTGCCTAGCAGGTTGTTCATACACAAGATGGTGAGGGGAATAGCTAGCACCTGCTGCTGGTGTACTTGCTCTTTGTTCCTCAAAACTCTGAATGTTAAGTTCTGGGAAATTAGTCTCATAGTCCTCATAGCGGCGAGGGGGACGAACATGGCGTCGAGGGCGTGCACCGAGAGCTGTGAAATCTGGGTTATCCGCCATTCTTACTGGGGTAGAAACAGCTTTATTCCGGCTCGAAGGACCATTTAATGTAGCGGAGATAACTTGGGTTTGGCGGGCTGTAGGCACTGGAACGTGTTTGCCACCGTTACTACCCTGGAGTGTCGGCCAGAACACCACTTCACGGCCCGGTGGATATCCGCAGATTACACAGCAGGTTAATTGAGTCGGGGTGGGGCTATGTGGCGGTAGTGAGGAGGTGGAGGTGGATTGTAGAGGCAATGAAGAGGCAGGAGTTGCTCTTTAACCGCTTATATTAATGGAGATGCAGGTGGATAAACTCCAGAACAAAGGGGTGGGTGTGTGGGTGTGGTCTCTGTAAATAACAGAAGGAACCAAGACTAAATATACTTATACATACATACAAACATTACAGGCTGAGCTTTAAGCTGGAACTGAAAGGGTTACATATACATGTCAATATGGTCAGGAGTAAACATAAACACAACTTAAAGTGTGCATGGAAGTCAACATGTTACACAGGTAAACTAAATAAATAACTAAACTAACTTTACTAGCAACTCACTTTGGTCATGAACGCACACTGCCGGGAAGTTAATGGCAAACTCTCAGCCGGTCTGAATCTCCGTCACTCGTCCTCTGCAGCTCACCACCGCGTGTGTGGTGCGCGCGCAGGCTCCCTCTAGAGGGTACTTCACTGACCGACAGGAATGTAGGAATTCTGAACGCCAGAGGCACAGAACAGTACGGGGCCTTTTGTACAGGAACAACAAATTTGCCAAATCATATTATATGGTTCTATCCGGAGGATGAGGAGAGAAGAAACCTTTTGGGTGCTACTGGTGTGAGTGTGGCTTTAACAGGTACTGCTGTGAGCATTTCCAACGGTCAAAAAAGCATATTCATTCATTTTCCAGGGTTAGACTGTCGGAACCTAACCCGGCCACTCATAGGCGAAGGCAGGGGACTCCCCAGACAGGTCGCCATTCTATCGCAGGGGCAAAAAAGCATTTTGGATATCCTAAAGACAATTCCAACGTCGTTGGAAAAGTTTAAGTGAATAACAAAGTCAATCGGAGCTTTTAAAGCAAAAGACTTGAGACCATATTCTATGGTGGAGAATTATTTAAGATTGTTGAGTTCAGAGAAAAAAAAATCATTTTTATGCTGTGAAACTGTTTTTTATTACTACCTGAAATATTTTTATGTCAGAATTTTATCTTCCTAATAAAAGTTAAACAAATATTTTGATCTTGTCTATTTTTAAAAATGAACTTTGGTAGAGAAAAGTAAGTGATATTGGTCTAGTGTACTGTGATAAAGAGAAAACATTTCTAAAAAAGGTAGATTCAGGGTTCATAATATTTATTTCATAATCGGCTTTGGAACTGCAATCGAATGAAATGGTGAGGTGAATCAAGTATCCCACCCTTAGTTAACATGCAAACTACAAGCACTCCATTATACTGCAATCTTTTACCTGTAAAAACGAACCGTGATTTCAGCTTCAGTATTAGTTAATGTAAACAAATGAAAACCAAAAATGAGTTTTAAATTTCTGGTTCAAATCTCAGTGTTTTGACTATTTTGCTTACTAAACTAAATGTACTTTATGCAGTATTTTAATACCCTACTCTTCAAACTAGTCAAACCGTTTTGCCATATTCTCCATGGTAACAAACTAAATGTGGGAAAAAAAACAAACAAACTTTTTGTTGAGTGTACAAAAGAAGGGGAAAAAAATAAGAAAAAACAAGAAAATACTTTTTGTGCAGTTTCTCTGACAAGTTGAATCTTTTAAACTGGAGAGAAAAATACAGCATGTGATGCTGACCCAATAAAAAGAATGAGGATTCTTTATCATGTGGCAACCCACCAGAAATAAGACCCATCTTGGGTCCCGACCCATCGTTAAGAAGTAGAATTTTACTGGAAGTGTGTACAGTGAAAGGAATGGGTGAAATGTGTGTGTGTGTTTCAGAACTGCATACTATTATTATGCTGCTGCGGTTGTAATGATGTAAGATACTTGCAAGGGAGTAAACAAGACCGGCACGCTATCTGCAAACAACATATGAAAACATTACGTTTGTGTTAGGTTTTTAAAAAAAGAAGTAAATATCCACGGCCCACGAGAAACATTTGTATCGTGCAGATTCGTGATTCTTTCTCTGATCCTACAAAGTCATGGCAAGCTTGAAAACTATTTCCACAATAAGTTTTTGTTTTTTATTTTAATCTGATTTTTGCATTAAAAGTTTTGCAAATTTCCAGTCGTTATTTAATAAGATATGTCAATGCCTTAGGGCAGTTGAAAGTCTTACCCTGCAAGAAGACAAAGAGTTTTGCTTTGTTTTCTAAAAGTCCATGTATCCATTAGAAAGGGAGTTTTTAAGATGGCATGATGGTGCAGAGCTAAAGCTTGTAATTGTATTTTTCTGCATTTATATTAGAATTAGGGACTTTTTGTTTACTTTTGTTGTTCCTGTACAATAACAAAAAACCTATTCTGATTGTGATGTTTGCATTCTCCTCTCCAAGCTGTGGCAAGCAATCAGGCTGACTGATGCTGATGGTTTGAGGAGTGTTGTGTCATTTCCTGTGTTAGACACAGTGATGTTTGGCTGACTCGCTAATCTGTTTGACTGGCTAAATAGTATTGCATCCTGTTCTTTTGATAAACTGCTCACTTTATACTTCTTCCTACTCGTGTTTTCTGCCAAATCTCACAGTTTCTGGGACCTATTGTATCTAATGGAGCTTGTTCAATCACTATTCCTAAACATCTCTAGTCTTCAAACAACTGTTCCAGTGGTTTTGTCTGTGTCCCTCTTCTTTACTGTCATTGTTGCCATTACTAATGAGATTTTCTTTGTTAAAACATACGTTTGAAATCCTAAATTTGTTAGTCTTCAATATGTTATTGTTACATTTACTAAAATGTATTTTTTGTCTCATGATAGATGTTCCAGTGGTTTATCATAATCTACTTTCTGTTCTCGCACCACTGCAATAACTAACACTTCTTTTTTTGCCAAAGTAACTGAGAAGGATCTGTGCAATTTTAATTGCATTGACTCTTTACCTGCTAAAAGAATCTGGTTCTGAAGCCTATCTGATGAGTTTTGGGAAAGATATGTGCTTTTTCTGGTGAGCTGAACTCTTGTGTACAAGTGTAAGGGTGTTTGGCCAAATTACCTTTTAGTTTTGAGAATGTTATTGCAGTTTCAAGAAATGAGCCAAACAAATGTAGAAAAACTGTAATACATACATCTTTAAATGACAATATTAGCTAAAATAGTAGGTTTGGATGCAAACCCCATCATCCTGTTGTTTCAGGAAGTGCATTCTGAGTAAAAAATATCTAGAAAGCACAAATGAGAATCAGAAACTTCTCTTGTTGGTGAAAGTGCTGACATTAAACAGCCAGTCTGCCAGCACTATATACCCTTTCATTTTTAAAATGAAAGGAAAATTTGCATTAAAATCAGAAAAAAGACATTTAAATCAAGTGCAAGAAGTGGACATTTTTAATTGACTCAAAAAAATGCTTAAATAGTTTTGAAATATGTTTGAAATCCTTCTATGTCTATAGGAGTGTATTAGCAAGAGAGCTTGTTTGCTTAAAGTGACTGAAAGTTTTTTTCCCAATACAGTTAATCTTTTTAGGTACTTGAATTTTTTTGTTTATTAGTGAGCTTAAGGTTCTAAGAAAACCAACATATATAAAATTATAACATATTCCACAATATCAAAATTCGGGAAACTTATGTTATTGAAAATGAATGTTCTCAAGAAAAAATACTCTAAATTATTCTTATTCTAACTTCTATTTTTTGTTCCCTAATTCACCCACAGCCCCCTCCATCATTCGCCTGCCTTGTCAATCATTGTAAACAGGAAAAAGTCATTAAATCTCTCTGTTGCCCATGTATGTAATTACAGTCTGCCTGTATGTTGCTAAATAGGCCCCAGCGCTAGTCTGGTCTCCCTGGTCATGTTTTTTCCTCCCACCGGTGGTGTTTGAAGCTCTTATAATTGATAGAGGCAGTGTGTCAGGATTAGAGTGTGCTAGTTTGAAACCCTGACACCTCCTTCTTTCACGTGCAGTCCTCTAATGCAAATACCAGATCCTTAAACCACAGAAGCGTTTGTTTTGCTGCTGCATTTACGTATGTTGAGGCTAATAAAATATGAAAATCAAAATCATGCAAGTACCGATTTTTTAAATCTTTGTCAATTGTGCTACTCTTTATACATGTTTTAATTACTTTCCCTTTAACTTTTTCATGGTCTACTTTACATTAGATGCACCAAGCACAGTACTATCCTATAAGTGTCAATTAAGTCTGAGTATATTTGACTGGTGCCAGCAGGACGCCTGTGGCCAGCTGTTTACGTCTCTCATCTCACTCTACAGGCTTCTGATTCAAGACAACCCAAAGAAGGTATCCACTGCAAGAGGAAATCTTACAGAGAAGTTATACTTCTCATTTTACTTTAGGAGATTCAAACTGAATGTATTTGTTTAAAAATCCTGCAATTATATTGTAGGTCAGTGATGTCAGCAAAGGCTTTGGTTCAATCTGAGTCAGAGAAGCTTCTGGTCAGTAAAAGTCCAAAAGTTTCACTCTTTCCATCTTTTTTTTAAACCTCTTGTGGTTTAACATTTTATCATTGCAGACAAAAATCTTTCTTTTTTTAATCCTTAAACCCATAATCTAAGTATTCCAAGCGTCTGATCGGTTTGCTGAGTTAGATGTGGGTTGCAACCAGGAGGAGTATTGACGTCAAGCTGTTTCTCCAGAACAAAGTTATCTACCTTGTTCACATTGCTGAACTGTAGTGTTGTAGAAAGCCTAAAAGTGGTTGCAAAGAGTGAAGTGAATTTTAGATATCATATTTTGGAAACATTTGGATCTTAACCACAGCTGTGATGCCATCATAGGCAACTCAAATATGTTTAGAAAATATTTTGAGTTAGAAAGTCTACTTCATATTAGTTTTTAATAATCGTTAGATCTAATGAGTAATATTTTAGAGTCAAAACCACACCTAAATGAGTATCATGCGGTCCTGCACAGATGCAATGTCTGCAAGTGTTATGCCTGTAAAATAAGTTCCAGAAGAGTGAAGCTGTTTTTCCTCTTGAGTTAATGCAGGACAATAACATATACATTTCATTATTTTATAATTTTAATAACTTTACTGTTCGAGATTATGTTAAAGTTACATGACAGATTGATATGTGTAAGGCTAATTGATCACACTTAATTAACTAATTTAAGTTTCTGTATTTTATTGTAAAGTTTTGACAGCACTGAAAAGGGGCATATTAAGGCAAGGTTGAAGAACTCCATGTCCGCATAAATATCTGTTAAACCAACGAACTTTGAATGACTTTCATTGAGCTCTAGATGAGTAGCAACAGCAATTCTTTCGGTGCTTTCAGACTACAGAACTTTGTCATTTTTTCTGTTTTTGGTGCTGTTGGAGGAAGTGTCCTGGCAGGTTTGTTCATACAGTAGATTACACTGCTTAAATTCTTGGAGCTGCTTTAATGTCATCTTTTGTAGCTCCTGTTTCAAAATGGCATGACAATAGGATCGACTACAAACTAGAAATAATGCTATGATTGATCATTTAACATGTAGCCACGGGTAATTTCTTACAGGCATTTCTATCAATTAAAAACATATTTTTTTGTTGTGTTAAAACGTTTTAATATATATATAATATGTATAACTATCTTCTGATCTATTGTAAAATCATTCCCAGTGGTCTTTTAAATCTGATTATTTTGTTTTTAGGCAAAATCTAAAACTTCATCTGTTATTGCAGAGTAAGCCCGCCCCCTTCTCATTATCCATCTGTTGATGCACTTTCCCAGTAGCATACAGCCCTTCACAACCTCAACTTAACATTGCTGGTGCAATAAAAATGACCAGCAATATTGGAGCTATCCAGCCGTGCAGTTTTAAGCCAAACACCAGCTCAGAGGAGGAAAATGAAGACTTACATGGATGTAGTTTTCTACAAATTGATGCATCAGAATGAAACAGAGCAGGGATCATGTGACCTGCTGATTGCAGATTCTAAGTCACTGCTCCAAACTTTTTAAAATGTAACTTTTTCTTCTGCTCAGTGTGTTTTTCCTTTCAAGGTGATGCTAAATTAAGTGGTCCAGAGAATATTTAGGAATTAGCGACAAATGGCGTAAAGGGATTAAGTGTAGGTGCTAAAAGCATCCTTTTAAATGCATTTCAGGTTAATAAAGACACATGGAAAAAGCTACCAATGGGATTGTAAACATGTCGAACACACAAAAATAAAAGAAATCACACTAATTGGTGGCAATTCTTTATACTTGGAATCACACTGAATCAGTTTTGCACAAATGTGCTAAAACTTACAACCCTTTTGGATCAAAGTTAGTTAGATTAAATTCATTAGCCTGCAATGGTAGATTTTTTAAAAATATTGATCAGTCATATTACATTACTAAAGGTCACCATACTCTCAACAACTGGTTTCAACATTTTGATGACTCTGTTACGACTATTTTGTCAACGTTTTTCTAAATGTCACTGACAGTATAATGAGACACTTTGATTCTGTAAATTTGTTTGGGCATTTGCTTTCAAATGTTGCATACAACTCACTGGCCACATTCACACCCATTTTGAGGTTTTTGGATTCAGTACAAGACATCCAATTGATGGACTACAGCTCTAAAAAGTCACCATTCAGAGATAAACTAAACAAAACGCCCACAATGACCAAGCCTGGGGACCAGTTAAGAGGAACTGCAAAAAGAGGCTTCACATGTTAAATTTGTTTAAACTCAAGTAGTGTCATTGTATTTATACTTTACAACCATTGACCGTCTTAAATCCAATATCATGTTCAGCATTGTGTTTATAAAAGAAGTAACTGTGTTAAAAATGTCCAAACTGGTGCTAAATGTAACATTAGGTTCCATCCTCTGCTCTAATTTTTGGGATTGGTTACATTTGTATTTTCAGAAAAATAATTGCTTACTTATTGATTCCTAACATTAAAAAAAAACAGTAGATGATAACTTTAGACATAAAGGCTTTACAAACATATAACTAACACGTAGTTATTGCATACATAATGATAAGCAATTGCATAATACAACTTTTATTAGTGCTCTGGAATGCATTAAGTGAGGTTAAATAATAAAAAGTAGTTCATTCCTAACTAACGCATTAACCCTTTAACACTGGAGGTGTCGCCAGTGACACAGAAATAACACATGCTCTTTGACGTACCGGAACTCCTTGACTGTTTACGCGATCAATGTCAATCAGCTGATTCAGACGTGGAGAATAGCGGCTTTTCAAATATCAGCTTTGCTAATGTAAGGGGTTGCAAAACACCACAAAGCCACTTTTCTCTGCGACAAAATCAGCTGTTTGAGGTCAATTGTAAGCACTCCATTGCTATACTGTGCTGCAAATCAGCGCAAGACAGCTTTTCTCCACTTCAGAATCTGCTGGAATTGTGTTAATTGTGTCAGTGGTTGAAAACCTTTAGTAATAATAAAATATGGGTTAAGTCAGGAGTGTCCAAACTTTTTGCAAAGAGGGCCAGATTTAGTGAGGGGAATATTTGTGACGGCCTACCAATCAGACTGAAGTCTTTGAATTCTTATGATATTAAATGCAAGCAAACTATCTAATGGATTTTTTGGCACATTTTTAATTTCTTTATGTAGAACAGAAAAACAGCTACAGTAAATACATTTTTATCCAAATTACTGTGATTTTCATGCATTCATAGTCCCAGTTAGCTTGGCATTGTTAGCATGTCTCGTCTGGTTGGGGCCTCTTCATATTAACCTCCTTGAAAACAGCCAGTCTTTCCAATTTCCACTTGTCTTGAAAGTGGTAGCTCTCGCTGTCAACTGTCATCTTTTTTTCATTTACAGTCAACATTTTAGAATTGAACTAGAAAGTGTCATAATAGTAATGCATAAAAGTGGTTGTTAACACTTTATTTAATAGTTTTAATGCTTAACTGTGCTTTAGCTAACATTTACTAAGGGACCTTTTTATAAAGTGTTACTGATAGCATCAAGAACAACCTGAGTACAGACAGATAATGATTCTGCTTCTAGTTTCCACAAACGTCTGAGTTTTAATTCATTTTTTTTCAGCACCAGGTTCAGATGGCCTGTTGGTCTCTCTCTGGCCTTTTCACCCTCTTTGCCATCCAAGTCCAAATATCACGTAGCTTCATGCTACTATTTTGAATGGACTTTATGAATACTATTGTAACTATACCAAACAATAGTGGACTTACTGAACAGACCTTTGAATGGGAATGCCTTTGTTCAATAAACAGGAAAACAATGAAATACAATGCAGTTTCCCTTGTTTCTTTTCTTTTTTTTTTTTTACACTGAAGAAATATTTCTATCATGTGTTTGCAGAAGTAAGGCTAGGTGTGGTTTGGGATCTTTGGTTTTTTGGTTCATTTTTTGTTCGTGTGGAGCTCTTTTGCAGTAAAGTTTGCTGTTACATCAGAACTTACACTTTGTTTTTCTGTTTTTTTTTTTCAGTGTCAAACCCTGTGCCACATCTATGATTCAAGACTTCAAATGTGTTCATCACAACCCCTGCATTAGCCGGATTCTCTCTTTAAATACTCATGATGTATCATTGTGAAAGGATCGTCTCTTTGGCTTTACACTAGCTTTTCTGTTGGTTGGCATTCAGCACCCCAAAGGCTGACACCCCCACCCCAGACATGTGTCTCACCACAGCACACAGCCCCAGTGTGACACAGTGCTATAAATATGAGTGCACACAAACTCACACACACACACATGCTATAAATAAAAGCTCCTCGCAAAAACATACTGCTGCAGTATAAATGTTTCAGTATAAATGTGTAATGAATTTATTGATATGTTGCTCTTGCCAGCAGGCACTGTTTTAGGCCGCAAAGTGGTAAACCAGTGTGGTGTGATTGAAGTGGTGCTGAGGGATTGTGGGAACGCATGTTCCGAGTTAGGCAGCTGACCAATCAGCGGGCTGGCAGCTTCAAGCCGCATCACAAAAAGAGCTACTGATCAGAACCAGTCCTCATAGTCATCCATCTTTCTCTTTTATTTTCATACTCTTCTTCTTATGCTCCTATCTCTTGGGTTCCATCTATTTTTTGTTTTTCTGCTTTATTTTGACCACCTGCTTCTTTTGGTCTTTTTTCTCCTTCCCTGTTCTGGAATGCAGAGTTAGAGTTGGGCCTCGATCTTGAGAATTCAATGTTTACTTGTTTATTTTTAACTACAAGAACACAGTCAGTGCTATCAATATTGGCATTAGCTGAGTTTTTGCTGTTGTTGCTGTGTTTTTTATGGAAGCGCAGAAACACTTATTGTCTCCCCACTGAATTATTCTGAAAAGTAAAGAAAACTGTGTTTGGCAGAATAATTCTTATATTTGTTAAATATTCTCTACCAAAGCCAAACTGCTTATATTTCTGTTTCTTTTGACTCCTGTTCTCAGCTTCCAGGACCCCTAAGTGCCGGTGCACATTTTTTTCTACAGATTTGTTGTCAAGGTTTTTAGAACAATATGATTGACGGCTTTCTGCCCAGACAATCCACTACAGACTATATGCAGACAATCTCTCCGAAGGACTGCCAGCAGGCCCGCCATGACTGCCCTTCAGGTCATGTTGTGCAGCAGAAAGTTTGGCAAAGATTTGCCTGTGCCTGCTGCTCATCCCACATATGCATTTTCTTTATAAATGTATCAGAAATTCAAAGATAAATAAAAAACGACATTATTGCAATCAAGACATCATTGACCAAAAACATTTCTTCAGTTTTGTTTTATGTTCAGCTAGTCATGTGCTTCACGCACATGAGTAGCCAGCATTGATCATGCTTGTTTTACATTAAATGCATTCCTATTGATACTCAAGTAAAATGTTCTCTTTACTACAATCATTCAATGCTTGTTGTACATGAAAAAAACGTGTGGAGCATGATTTTAAACTGAACAAGAAAAACACAGTTCCATGTGGAATTGATCTTGTGATCCACTGCACCACCAGGCCCGTCTGAATGTAGTCAGATTTAATTCTCTTCTTCCAAAATTGCTTAAGATGTTGAACAAAGTCCCTCTCCTGGTTATCCCTTCACTTTCATGAGTGTATTTCTGAAACCATGTTATATCACAAATGCTTTACAGAAAGCTAGTGCTTTCATGAACATTTAAACCCCAAAACGGATTACTCCAGAGAAAGTTTAGTTTCGGTTAAGTTAGTTTCAAAGAAGAATCAAATTTGCACGATAAGCATATCTGTTTATGTTGCATCTGCTTGGGTTCTCTCACATACAAAATCTCCAAATCCAATTTTTCTCAACTGAACTTCTGATGTAACAACCTGGGATGAAACTCCAAATGTTCTTATCACTTCTTTACATTGAAAACTTTATGAGAGGATAAAGAAAATTGACAGGTTTCCACTCTGTACAATGTTGGACCGGTCCAACATTATTAAAATAAATGTCTAAAAAAATACCAAAAAACACCTACAGGATGATATTTCAAGATAAAAATAAAAGCATAACAAAAATGCATTGCTAGGCAGTTCAAAAGCAGGAAGTTTATTATATTTTCTTTTCACTCATAGTTGAAACTCAAACATTTATGAAAGCTAAATCCATTTTGGAAAAGCAGATGGAAACAATCACCTTTTTCCTGTCTCTTTATCTAGCTGTAAATATGACACTGAAAAATTACAGTAGTGACCACGAGCATTTTCAAATGCATTGCTGTAATACAGTGTAATAATGCTCAGTTTACACAAATCCTTCACAGTGTGCTAACAGAAAGATTGTCCCAACCAGTTTGAACAGCACAGCTGATTTTGCGTATTTTAATTAGCTTTTATTGAAAATTAACAGTTCGCAAACAATGTGGCTTGTTAACTATTTTTGTTTTATAACTTTGCTAGATTTATTTGTAATTTCTAAACAGCAGAACCAGAAATTAGACGTATCTACAGATTCAAATGACTCAACCTAGAAATAAAAAAGGCACTGAGCAAATAAGTTGAGGTCAATGGATTAGGACTATCAAAGACGTTCAGAGTGAATGGGGAACAGTCTCTAGAGACTTAGCTGATAAACTGCAGGTAAGCCTGATATTCAGTTGGAAAATGCATGTCCACAAATAGATGAGTTGTAATTATATTACAATTATTCAATAGGTCACAGTTGTAAAAAATAATGTTGTTCTTAATCTGTCCTGCATGGATAAATATATGCTTAGAAAATTAACAAATAAAGAAATAACTTTAATGGGAAAATAAGAAAACAACCAATTAAACCCTTTCCACAGAGAATGATATTGGATCCAAAACACAGTGATGTAAAAGAAAAAAAAAAAAAACTCAAGTATGTGGTATCATGGGGTACATTTGTGCTGTCAGCTTGATTTTTTACTGAGTGACACAGCATGTAAACATTTGGAGCTCACTTTCAATCAACAGTCTTTATGCCCATTAAGGATAGAAGGGTCAAACTTAGTCCAAGTAAGTAAGAAATAATAAAGACGTACTTGTCTGGGATTGGCCATATTTTGGTGGACATTTTTCTTACTGTATTTTGATTCACAGTAATGAGGAATTACAGTAGTAATCAAGGAAATTCCCACAATCCATTGCTTTTTACAGTAAATTCCCACAATCCATTGATGTGTTTACAGTAAAACACCGTAAAACCTTTGTACAGTATTTTACTGCTGTCATTGCAGTAAAATACTGCCCAGTTTAAAGAAATCTGTTACAGTGTATGTGTGCATGCGTGAATAGGAATTGTGACTTTGAAGCACCTTTGACCATAATAAAGGTAGAAAAGTACATTGTAAGAATACTCCATTTAGTATATTACCATAACATTGTGAAGAAAGTGCATAACATAATTTAAAAACCTATAAAACAAGCATCAGATTCAAATCTAATAAATTCATGCAAAGTTCTTTGTATGTTTATTTTGTACTTTATTTCCCTTTTTTTTAATACTGTTATGCATTTTTATTGACAATATGTTTTTCAGTTTTTATCATTTTTATTTTTGTTCAACTAAAAATGTATTAGGGAGGTGTACTTTCTAAATGCCACAATAATATTAAATGAGCTATTGAAAAGGACTTTCAAAATAAAAGTATATCTTGTTTGTATTGCTTTCATTTAACTCTATTCAGAACAATATGGTGGGGAAAACCTGCAGTAACCCGCATTTACAGTATATGTTGGCCTGCACACACTGATTCAGAATGTTATAAAAATAGAGAAAGAAACACCCACTCTCACTGTGACCATTGTTGTTTCACTTTTATTGGGAGTAGTTTGTATCATTTCCTTCAGACAAGAATCTGGAGGATTCTGGTTATTTCTTCAGTAAGAATGCTCTAGCTTCATAATTTATGTTGAACAAATAGCAATGAAAACATTTTAGAAAAACCTTTAAATCTAAATATATTCAATTTCTGATTTTTTTAAAATCCATTTCATTTATGCTGTATTATCAGAAAAACCGCTACTTTCCTTTGAAAATGTTCAGTGTTTTTTTTTTTTCCAAGTGATTGAGACAGAGTTTTCCAAATTGACCCATAACGTTTTAGAATTCAGGACAAAACCATTTTGTCCTCAAAAGAATCTTCTGCAACTTCTGTGTTTTTTTAGTCTAGAATAGCAAGTTGATTCTGATGGCAACAGATGTTCAGAAAGGAGGGAAAACAAGTTACAGCTAAGTAAAGAGCTTTGTCCTGCATCACTAAAGGTCATTTAAACAAATGGCACCACAGTGGGCAAAGCCTAATCCAATCCACATCTCGGAAAAGACTATGGTTTGGTGTATCACACCAACGAATGTTATCTCCATTCTCCATCTCTGTAGGTATCTCTTTTTTCCCTTTAAGGCTACCAACCCCTTCTCATCACAGATGTCCCCGTAAACAGTTATGACCACTGTGTAGTTCCATTCCACAGTGTAGTTCCATTGGATTACTTACTCTCTGTTCTCCCTTTGCCCATTTGGTTTTCTCCTGCCTAAAGTATTCCCTCAGCAGTTCATGACTGGAGGCCATCTGAGGTGCATTTTCCACCCAAATGTTTCTAGTGGTCCATTTGTAGCCACTGCCCGTTTTAGAACCAGCGCTTTCTGTTCTCAAATAATAACAGTAGCTCAGCAAAGCTAGTGTAGCATCAATTTCTGTACTGGTTCAGAGCAAATGACTGCTCAGGTAGAATCTAGACTGCTTAATAAAAACTTTCAGATAATGTTGAAAGCACATTTCTTTTCTTGATCTAACTTTATGGAAATTATCATTTAAATTACATATATTAACCCTCTCAGGCCAAGTGTTGCTGGTTTCCAACAGCTAAATGCTGTTACTAAGACTTAATTTGGCCCTGAGAGGTTTAATACTGTCATTTGCAGGAACAACTATAGTCACTTTCTCTACACTGCAATCTACTGAAAAGGAGAGTTATTTTGGTGGGAATTTTAGATTATACACTTGAAATTAAAGTTAATTAAATCTAATTCCAAAGTTCCAGATAATCAAACAAGTCCTTGGAGCACGTTCACACCTGTTGACATTAGTTGTGTGCCTATGTCTGCTTTTTTTGGTACCACCTGAAAATGTATGTCGTGATCTGCCTGAAAGTAAACCCTGGTGCAGTTTACATGCAATGTGAACATAGACAGACCAAACAAAGGAAGTTATTCACAGAGACTAAATGGTAAATATTCATACAGTGCTTTTCTACCTTCATTAAAGGCCCAAAGCGCTTTACAGTCAAAGACCCATTCACCCATTCACACACTGATGGTGGCTCTGCTGCCAATCAGAGGCAATGTGGGGTTAAGTGTTTTGCCCGAAATCATGTCATGATTTCTTGCAGTATGTGTTGAAAATAGGATGTACTCACCTGTGGTTTTTGTCCGTGGTTTCCTTTATGGAGAGTCAGTGATGTGGAACTGATGAGAGGAAACTCACAATCTCAGTCAGTGAGATGCAAAAAGAAAATTCTTTACAAACTTTATTATGAAGACTTGTGGATAAATTTATTTACATTACAACATAATCATTTTTTTTAAAAAGTATGAATAATTTCATATAAGCTTTTTGTGTCTTCAACTTCTTAAAGGTCACTTTAAGAAATTACGTTTATTCCAGCTGTCGCTGGGTGAGAGGATAGGACAGTCTGCCAGCTTTTTACACAGATCATTATAAAAAACCCAATATTCTAAATTTGTTTTAAAAACAATGATTTCCATAAATGTTATTTTTTTGGACTGTGACAAAACCTCCAGCTTTAAATTTGCACTAGCAAGGTTTTTTTGGGCACGTGACAACACTTCCCGCAGCTGGAAACCATAGTTAATCTAATAATTAGATGCTATTTTACAAAGCTTCCTTTATTTCTGTTTAATTTTTATGTTTGTATTTAGTGGTTTTTCGTTATTTCTTCTTAATTCACATTTGTTTTCTTCCATCATTTATTTTCCCATCAGTCAATTCTGCCTTTTTTTCTCACTTGTCCTCCTCCCTTTCGGCCGTCTCTCCCTTTTCTGCCCAAACTTCTGCAACCCAGCTGGCATGGTTTTCTGGTGGTGTAGTAAAATATAAATATAATAAGGACGTTTTTGAGCTGGTGAATCCATTCTGAGCAGAGGAACATCACCACAGAGCCCACAGATGTGGCACAAACTCAGGAGAGGGAGGGATGTAGAGAGGGAGCAGAAGAAAATCCCATATGACACATGTAACAGGAGGGGCACTCAACAACATTTTTGTTGGCATTACCCAAGAGACTAGACTTGTTATTAGGAGAGATCATAGAAATTTGACTCAAGTGTCTGTCAGCAATCTTCAAGAAAAGTCTTTAGTGTAGGAATCCCACCAGTCCTAATATAGTTTTGGCTAATCTGCTGTTCAGGCTTACATTAGAAGTTTAGTTGCAATAATCAGAGGGATTTTAAGACTTTTACAAGAGAAGAAAATTATTTGTTTTAAGTCTTTCTTTTTTAAATGAAGCTAACTACACTTTTTTTTCATTTTTAAACCAGTCAGTCTTGTAAATGACAAAGAAAACATAGATATAGAAAAATTATATCACTTTGTGACTGTAGGCCTTTAAAATGTTTGCAGTGAGTTTATTTCTAAAAGGATTTGCATAGAACAGCGGCTACCAATAAGTCTGAGGTCTAGGTTTTGTGCTATCTAATGAAGCAGTTTTCTTCACAAGTACAAATGTAAGATTAAACACGACCTGTGACTCAAACCAAACAAGGCTAGGGACTCTGTTATGTGCCTTTATGCAAGCACAAGTGTGCATTTGCCCCCTTCCATGCATAAGATGTGTTTTAATGTCAGAGCAAAGAGTGGCCAACTTCAGAGTCCTGGACAGCTCTTTGTTTGCTTTAGCCACATGGTGGCTAGCCTTGCCCACTAACTCCAAGACACATTTAGCCCATGGGTTCCACTTTTATATAATTCCACTTTTATTTTCCTTCTGTCTGCTGTCTAACCAGGCACACTGCTCTGAACCGGCTTTTAGTTAAACTAGTACCCTAAACTGTTCACAGACAGATTTGGAATTTTACAGGCTATCAGCTTGCACAGACAAAGCGTAAACAACATTTAGTTTTCCAGAACATTTTGGAAATATCTGCATGTTATGAAAAATTAAATCCTGCACGTTTCCAGGAAGCTAGCAAATAAAGACAGAGTTAGGTGTTTATTGTGGTCTGAGGCTGGCTGCTGGAGGGTGTAAACGGACACAAGAAGCAGGAAGAGGAAGAAACGGGATAGTGGTTTCAGCCGCCAGCCGTTGTTACCTTGAGTAAAACGTCCCTTAACTCCCATTACAGAAATCTACCGCAAGCCACAAACATGCTGGCTTTCAGTGAAAAACAGCACAAAAGAACTCTTCCACCAAATAATGTGCTATACGTTCACTGGTTTTTGTAAACCCCCCTTCTCTCTGTAAAAACTCTTCTTTAGACACATCTGGTTTGTGTTTTTCATGGTTAACAGTATTTGCTCACAATATTTTAGAAGTATAAAAGGTAAAGTTAGAGTTTGATTAGTATTTGTGAGTGCTGAACTCATCTAATAAAAGGAAACATTCTAAAGAGATGAAAAATGAAGGGTTTTAAAAATATCATTCAGTTTTGAATATCTTTAAGTTAACGTAACTGACATAGCAAACTCTGGTAAAACAATTTTTCCAAAAAATCACTGCAAAAGAATTGCCCATTGCTCTTTAAAAATCATGATTATGCTGTTTTTAGGCTAAATGAATACACAACTGTGTTGTTTTCTTGGGCATCGTTTTTGGAGAGGGGCTGTATTTTATTAGAAATTTGCCTGTGAGTTGTGGGCAGGACAGTTGGTGCAGAGCAATCCCTCCCCCATTTCCCATCATCACTTAGTTATCACCCTCTCCCGCTAGCTTACAACCCCTCACAAGCCCAACCTCACATTACTGGTGCAACAAAAATGAGCAATAATGGAGCTATGATGCCAGCTCAGTCTAAGAAATGAAGACGTCGATGGATCTAGTCGTCTCTGAGTAGATGAATCAGAATGGAGCGGAGCAGGGACATGTGGCTTGCCGTAATAGCTTTTAAGTCACACCTACAAGCTTTCCCACTGACATTTTTTCATCTGCTCCAGTTTTACAATTTAAATAAAAGAATATTCAGAAATGCAATCTTACAATTTTAAGCTTTATTTTCTTTCTATATGCCCATCATTAAAAAAATGCCACAAGAACATGTTGGGTTTTCAAATGGGTCTTTAATTTTGCAGCAATGTGTTAAATTTGACTTCCATACTCAAAATATATTGGTTTTAAGCTTTACTGGATTGTTCACTTTCAGAAAAAAATATTTTAAAACAAGAAGCAAAAGAGGCAGTTCAGCATTTAAAATGAATTACCACCTGAACAATTGTTTTATGTCCTTACATTTTTGGTGTTTTCTATACTCTACATTTCATTGAATCAAACAAAGCTGCAAAATTTTACCCGAAATTCACTTTTGAGTGTATACTTTTAATGGGTTGTTGAGCTTTTTTCCTTTCAATAACAATATGCAAAGTATTTCCTTCATATGTTTAAAGTTGAATGAATTTAGGCCTAATTTATGTAGAAACAGAACACTCAATTCTACCAACCATTTCATTTTCTTCACATTCTGTTTACGGGTTTCTCACCATCTCTCATCATCTCTGTTTCTGTATAATCTTTATATAATATATAGTCTTTCTTTTCATCTTCCTTCAAAAATGTTCTTTCATCTGTGTCTTCCTCCTTTCGCCCTGCTGAGAGCCTTTGTTGGTTAGGGCCCTGGGTATGCGTGGGTAACCCCGATGCCCATGTGAAGGCTGTGGACTCATTGAGCTTGTGTGTCAGTAGATGAAAGTAGAGGGAGATTCTGGGGCTGGCACCCATCTCCTTCTGTCCTGCTGCCATGGTCTCTTATTTCACAGAGAAAATTAATAACTTTAACAAACATCAATGAGTAAGGCTTGATGCTTGGTTGGCTTGTTGGCTGAATGGGAGAGCGCGTTTTTCTGAGTATGTATATATATATATATATAAAACACATCCCTGGATGAGAGTGTATATCCATATAAATTCCTGGTCTATATGTACAGGAATATGTGTTTAGGATGGTACCAGATAGAGCTTACCTAGGGAGTGGAATAGAAAGCAGGAAATGGTCCACGGCACAAAAAAAGTTACAGACAGTGGACAAACACAAAACAAAAAAAGTAAGGAATGCATCTGGATTTACTTTAGTTGATCTGATCAGATTGTCTAAAAAAAACATTAGTGTCCTTTTATGGGAGGGGGGGAAGGGGGGCTAAAGATGAATGGATTGAGGGAGGAATGGATTGCTGTAATGTGTTACCACTTCTGAAGCATTGTCCACAGCTCGGCAGAACAGGCAACATGCCTGCCTGGAGCGATGCCTGTATTTATCATCTTCAAAGGAAAAGATGACATGCTTGCACTTACACGCAAAATGTTGAAAATTACAGGAATAAACATGCTTGAGCAAATATGGCTTTTCACAAATTTTCATATTTCATTTCGCTCCAAATCAAGTTCAAATTTTGCTTTCTAATTTCTTGCAAAATTTATAATGGTTTGTGCCATTGCATAGTGGGTTGGTGCATGGCAATTCTTCTTTAACACTGAAAATAATGAGGGGTCATAGACATAGACGTCCAAATGGCACCAAGACATTATTACAATGTACATCAAAAGCCTTCATAAATATTATTTTGAAATTCTCTGGTGGACTGAGAAACTATGCCCAGTTTAGAAAATATTAAGAAAAAGAAAGAGCAGATTCATTTGGGAGGTTTGGGTCTGAACATTTTGACCCAGTAATGTCTTTCTATGTTCAGTTAACCACTGGAAATGTCATTTAGTGCAGTTTATGCTGTGCTAATACAATCTTTGAAGATCTTCCTTTTGCTAGAATGAAACATGATTTTCAAACAAGTTTTCCTTTTTTAGTCTTCGGCAAAGATAAATCTAAAGGTGCATGAGGCAATACAGATCTCACTTTGTCATGACTGACCCACAGAGTCTGGTTGGAAACAAAACTGCAAACTGTATTGTCCCAAATAACAGATTATAACCAACATTATATGAATTTAGTCCTAAAAGACATGTTCCACAAAACCTTTCACTGTTTATTCAAAGGCAGACAGGTTTCTAGGGTGTATTCAAACTTCTGGGACCAGGATCCGCTCTCGGACCAATTTTTCAATGTGGTCTCAGTGAGTTTCCAATCGGACTGAGCTCTGGTTTGCTTTGTTTCCTCAGTCTAAATAGGCTCTGTGCTTGGAGCGGAACAACTGGAAAACCAAAATGGCCACCGTAGCCAGGCATTACGAGATGTAAAAACACATTAGAAAGGAAGCAACATAAGCCGCAGACAAACGTGGGGCAACGATGAAACACAGCAACTCATTAAATGTTGCCAGATGAATGAAAGCAGGCTTATTAAAACAACTTTAATGTGATACACATTTCTTCTCACACTGTTTTCCCAACAATCTATGTCATAAGCACTTATCACCGTATCGTCTTAGCTGTCGCCTCCTCAGTAACCGCCTTGCAGCATGCCTTCGCCGTACCAAAGTAGCAGTAAACGTTGTACCTGACTTTGATACAGGCGTTCAAAATTTGTCAGTGAAACATAAAATTTGAATCAATGAACTATTCCAATAAGGATTGCAAAGCTAAGGACTTCCATTTATCTTTCTCTTGTTGCTTGTCCCAACCTCGTAGTTTCTGTATAATGACTGAAGAGATCTTTAGTCACATGGTTTTGTAAAAACAAAGAAGTGTAGTGAATGCAGAAATACAATTTTAGATTTCACAAAAACCTTACTGATTAACATCTAACAGTAAGCTCTGGAGATCTATTCTGACTCAGAAGAGATCAGAATGAGAAGGTACAGTGAGCTTGAGACAAAGTTCATTGGAATGATCCCAACTCAAATAAATGTTAGATTTAATTCAAGTGAGTTCATTTATAGTTGACAATCTAAGTTGTCTCATAGAATGCCGGATAAGACAAAACACATCAACTTTTATTAATTATCTTAGTTATAACCCAATTCAGTTCTGATTATTCCAATAAGACCATTGTTTTAACTTGTTCATATGTGTTCATATGAGTGACCAGAAGATTGGATTGAAAACATTTTAAAACAAACCAATGTTAGCAGAATAAATGTATCATAAACTATCTTACAAATCTGAAAGTAAAGAGGCAAGTATTTGAAAAGGGTTGATTTATTTTACTGATCTGTTTGTTTAATTACCGACATGTTCCAAAGGATTCCTGCAGTTTTCTGTTTCAGAGCCAAGGCAGCTATAGATGGATGTTTGCACCAAGGGGATCTCTGTCTTTGCCTTTCCCTGTGTGATCCACAGACATACAAACAGCAGCTCTGCTCTCCTTTAAAATGTTTGCATTCACAAATAATAAGATGGATGGTGGAAAACCTCCGTTTTGCACGGTTCCATTCATTCAAGAAACGCAGCTCTGAGAAACAGTGGTAAGACCACTGATTTTCTGCTGGCAAATATTTGGAGAGCTAATTTGGAGGGACTGAGTTTGCTAGGATATGAATGTTTGTTTTTGAATGTGTGTGAGTATGTGTGTTACTCCAGTGTATGAAAACAAAGAGACACAGCTGTAAGATTAATGGCAATAAATTGATTATATTGCCTAATAATCAAAGCTATTTAGTTAATTTGGATTGCTTCTACTCAATGAGTCAAGCAATTCGTCCAGGTGACAATTCATTCCTGTAATCTTTAGAAATCTGTTTATTTTCTTCATTACCCTGTAAGGCACTGAGCAATCTTTAAATGCAAATCTTAGAGTTTGATTCAGGTTAGTTGCTGGTTGTAATCCCAAACAGAGCAATCCAGAGCAGCAGCAATGCAGAACAAAGCTTCTGTCTGCTGCGCTCCTGCTTGCCAGCAGAGTGTGGACCGGACTCTCCAGTGCGTCCTGCGCCCAGGAGGGGTGGAGTGGGTGGCAGAGCACAGGGACAGAGGGAGCGAAGGAGAGAGGAGGAGGGCAGGACTGGCAGGGTGCGGTCTGAAGTGGCAACAGATTGCTTTGGATCACTAAAATCCTTTCAATTCAACTGGAAAGCTGCAGCTTGTTGCATGGAGGCCGCGGAGAGGAGCCATCAGCCAAACAGCATGCGAAAGTGGCTGATGTGAGAAAAGGAGGGAGAGAAACCACAACACTGTCCCCTGGATATCAAACCACTCTCTCTCTTTAACTCTCACACCCACCAAATCGACTTTGAACCTGTTTGTTTAAATACACGGACTTTACAGCCTTAACTTATTGTTGGTTGTGCGCAGCGGCGGGAGCGGATTTTCTCATCCGGAACAGAGAAATCAAGAGCTTTTTTTGCGTCCTCATGGTTCTTCATGTAGCAGAGGAGCTGCTCATTTTCAACCCGAACCCCTCGGACGCGGTGTTGCAGCTGTCACGGACAATGGAGACTGAACCGGGGAGGCACTGAAGACATCTCTCTCCCCCGGGAGAGTCCTCCCTCCCCCCCGGGGCGATGCGGATCTCCCTCTTTCTACTCACCGCCTCTCTGTGTGCCTTGGTCCTCCTCCTCGCACCTGCTTTGGAGGGCTGCGGGCCGGGGAGGGGAATCGGCAAGAGGCGATTCCCGAAGAAGCTCATCCCGCTCGCCTACAAGCAATTCAGCCCGAATGTCGCCGAGAAGACTCTCGGGGCCAGCGGGAGACCAGAGGGCAAAATAACGCGCAGCTCCGAGCGCTTCAAAGAACTGACTCCCAATTATAACACGGACATCATCTTTAAAGATGAGGAGGACACGGGTTCCGACAGGCTCATGACCCAGGTGAGTGCGCAAAAACGCGCAAAAGTTCCCAGAATTAAGCGAACGCTTTACCTGGAGAATCTTATTTGACTAAGCTGAACTGAGTCACTTGAACAAGAGTAACCACAAAGTTGCCTTTAATTGCCGACTGAATGTTTGCGCTTTGATGAATGTTTAAGCCAAAGTGATTGATTTCATTGATCCTCCTTTTTACCTCTGGATTTTGCTTCCTCACATTCTCAGCTACTCCTGCTGGTGTGATCTATTACTTTTATTTTCACCTGCTTTTAGTCATGACTGGTTATGTTTTCAGGGAAATCCTACTAAAAATATTAAAAGTCCGTCACCTGGAGGGCTTCTTTACGCACGGCGCACATTACGCACGGCGTCAAACTCCATGAATGAAACAAAAGTAACAAATACAAAAAAAAAAGGGTTAAACACAATTCCCTCTGTCAATCTCTGCTTTGTTTTTTTAAATTGCCTAAAATGAGCAATAACACCTTACGTTGCAGTGGCACGTGTCTTTAAAGTCAAAGTGGGTTAAACATGTCAAACAATATAATTCCTCCATGATTCTGGAGCTTACAGAATCAACTTTATCAGACAAAACTTGTTGTAAAATCTCTCTTTTTGTCCGTATCTCACACTGTTGGAGAGAAATTCTGTCCCTTGCTTTTTCTTACAGAGTTGTTTTTTTTTTCAGTTCATTGAGGTTAGAAGGCATTTGTTTATGCACAGCTCTCTTAAGACCTTGCCACAGCATTTCATCTGGGCTGAGGTTTGGACTTTGACTGCCTCATTGCGACATGCACCTTGATTCTTTTCTTTTTTCTGTATTTTTGTTGTAGATTTGTCAACAAACATTGGAGAAATGTCCCTTGATTTTTGTGGAAGTTTTATTTTGTCTTGAGAGTTGAGACCCAAAGTGTCTGGGACTTGTATCTGTAAAATAAGCCAGATAATTTGGAATCCGGTCATCCAATTTCTTCTCCTGATCAGCTTTTATCTGCTCATTTAGTTTTTTTTCTTTGTGTAACTCTGATGCAGAGGCACCTTAGTGATTCACTGTGATATGAAAACGGTTGGAAAATTAAATAAATTAAAGAAATAAAAGTAAAAGGAAAAAAAAACATCATTTTTTTTAAAAATGCACATAAAAAGAGCAACGTTTTGAGTTTTAGATCTACATTTAAGTAAATTAAGAAAACATCTGAACTCACTTCACAATCCCCAATTTGACATGTTTAAATCTTCCCTAGAGAATAACTCACAATCACAGTTCTGTGTACTTTGACCACTCCCTGACAGATCTCACCTGATGTAGACATGGCCTCTGGTTATTATTTGCAGTGCAGCTCACATGTTAGTTCATGACCCATGTGTTAACAGTGTCCCTATGGCTTCATATGGTTTTGAAAAGTAGGTCTTTTTCCTGCTTCATTCCACTTTTTGTGTCACTGTTTGAGATCTGATATTTCAGTCTCACAAGAAGAAGTAACTAATAGTCAAATTCTGTGTTAGTCTCATAGTTTGGATGTTTTTTTTTAAATATTAGCCTGTTTATTAAATGCTAATTAAAATCTTTCCTCTTCTGTCCTGTTGTAGCGCTGTAAAGACAAGTTAAACTCCCTGGCCATTTCTGTGATGAACATGTGGCCGGGTGTAAAGCTGAGAGTTACTGAAGGCTGGGATGAGGACGGGAATCATTCTGAGGACTCACTGCACTACGAGGGCCGTGCAGTTGACATCACCACATCGGACAGGTCTGAGCCAAAGCTGAGTTGCAGCGTAATTAAACCAGACACCACTTGAACTGCTCCCATTCAGTCAGTCATATCACCAAAAGTGTCAGTAAATACATTGAATTAAACAGCAGTTTGATGAGTTAAGAAGCCATTAAATTTCATGCCGATTACTTTAATGAGAGCCTCTTTTTTTGTCCGCAGAGACAGAAATAAGTATGCCATGTTGGCCCGCTTGGCTGTAGAAGCTGGATTTGACTGGGTTTACTATGAGTCCAAATCCCACGTTCACTGCAGTGTCAAGTCAGGTAAGACGAGGCCCAAAGGCTACACTCCATGCCAGTGTGTCTTTCCATCTGGGATGCCAAATACCAAATTGGCTTCTCAGTCAGAAGCTGTATTCTAAGTCTATGTGCCAAGCATAGAACCAATCAAAGCTGGGTGTGTACCTGAGCTCTGTTCTTTTATTTGCTTCCATTCAAGTATTTATTATTATAGATTTTTGTCTTAACACCAGAAAAATGAATCAAATTAAAGAAAAACACAATTTCATGTTTAAAGTTATGAGTGCGTCTTCTGCTTGTGGGAAAAAAAATATTTCTTTGCAGCATAGCTTATCAGAAACAACCTGTTCAAAAACAATAGCTGACAACATTCCTTCTCCAGCTACTCATACTTTTGAGACATTTTTAAAAATCCAATTTAGCCAAGTCTGGTACCACCAGTTATTTGATGCCAAACTACATTCTAGCAGCGCGCTCAGGTTGGGAGGCCGTGAGATGATTAACTCCCTCTTTGTTTTCGCTGTTGCTTTTTCTTTAGTAGGTTTCTCTCAGATATCTTATCAGAGTCTTATCACAGTCCTATTTTTCTGCAGCTTTCAGCTAACAGACACACACACCTTGAGCAAATATTTGGCTGCCTTAAGTCTGCTCCAAGACAAGCCTCCCACATACAAACTCACACACACACATTTACACTGATTGACTTTCTATTCTATTCTATTCTATTCTATTCTATTCTATTCTATTCTATTCTATTCTATTCTTTTAATGAAAAACTTGAATCTGTCGTGGCAAACTCTGCCACAACCCTAACGGTTTCTAGAAGTAGGTCCGACTCTGTGTGCTTTCCTGTCTCCCTGACCTCGGGCCGTGCTCTGACTGCAGTGATACAATCAGCTGGTTATCCATTAGCTTTCTCCGACTGCTCCGTCTTACCACCTCATCGCACTGTGTCTTAAAGGGGCCACCTGATTCTAGCACATTCAAAGATGATAAAAGTCACAGAAATACTTCCACTATAATACTACTATTTTTTTTTAATTTACCTTTTGTTTTTCAACTGTTTGCACATATGAGCAAGATGTTGTTTTCTACACCAGTACATTTAAAATATTCAGCCTTATGGGGACTTTTTTCCGATCCTGTTATCTTAGAATACATGTATTTTATTTTCTCAAAAGTATATTTTAGTTTGCTACTTTCCACAAAGATTCATTTGTCTTCCCATAAGCTGCATCTAAGTAAAAGGACAAGCAGTGATAAAATTATTATAAATGCGTTCTGAAATGTCCTTGACTTTTAACTACAAGGAGAGAGATCAAAGCAGAGGGAGAATGTCGTTTGAACCTTAGTCATACTATCTATATGTTAACAATACACAAGTGATCCTCTAAGATAAAGTTGTTCCTGATTCCATGCCAGAGATCACTTAGTGACCCAGAACAAGATGCAGGTGTGGTCAAAGCAGAAGGGCTGTTCCTTAACATATAAAAGCAAAGTTCTTGCAGCAAAAAAAGTAGTCGATATTGAATTGTAATTAAGAAATGCTTCCTCTTCTTGCAGAGCACTCAGTTGCAGCCAAAACTGGAGGCTGTTTCCCTGGTGATGCTCAGGTTACCCTTGAAGGTGGCAGTACCAAACAGATGCGTCACCTTCTCCCTGGTGACCGAGTCCTGGCTTCGTCAACAGACAGCCGCACATCACTCCTCTACAGCCCGGTCATATCATTTCTGGACCGCCAACCCAACATTACAAAGACCTTCTACATTATTGGGACAGATGCAGGCTTTAACATCAGTCTCACAGCTGCTCATTTGATCTTTGCTGCAGACTGTGCTGATGATCAGAACAAAACAAAGCCTCAGGAGACACTTTTTGCTTCCATTTGGAGCGGCAGGTGGCGCTCCGGAGCTCGTCTGAGAACAATTTTTGCCAGCGACATCCAGCCGGGACAGTGTGTCTTCACATCATCGGAGGAATCAAAGCCACATGTAAGAATTTCAGTTGTGACCTTTGTAGAGGAGAAGAGAAGCACTGGGTTATACGCCCCACTTACCCAGCATGGGTCTATCGTGGTGAACGGTGTGCTTTCATCCTGCTATGCTTTGGTGGACAGTCATGAATTGTCCCACTGGGCGTTTGCCCCGCTAAGATTTCTGTACAGTATGCTGGGGCCTTTACAAGCACAGAGTGACGGCGTGCACTGGTACCCACAGCTTCTGCACAGTCTTGGGGAGCTACTGCTGGATGCTGCACATTTCCACCCCTGGGGTATTGAGCAATGACATGAATTGTTGCCACAAAGACTTGTTTCAGATTGTCTCAGATGACTTATTTCACTTTTGTTTATTCAGGGGCACAAAACACAAGCACAACTGTTTTTCTCCATAGAAAACAGCAACCAAGAGAACACCAAAGATAACAGATTTATGTAAATGTATGTATTTTGTATTAACTTACTTAACTATATTGCTGTACTTGAACAAACTTTCTTTTTAATTCAGTTGTGCTAGAAAGCTATTATTTCAGTTTCTAAAAATAAGACATCAGTCATGGGATTTATCAATGTCAGAACAAGCATAAAGAACAATGAGAGAATGATGATGCAGAAGTTCAGTAGAAATAAAGATCTGCAACTTTATTCTTTAAATAATCATTGAAGCTTGCATTAGTTTCTCATAAAACTAAAAATGTAAAAACTAAATACTTTCATTTTAAAATTGACAGATTCTGAAATGATACAGTGAGTTCATCACTCCTTTATTTAAGATTTTGGATATGGAAGACATTTATTTTTACGTTTTTTTAAGGGCTTAAAAAGAGGAAGAAGAGAAAGTGTTTTTTGGTTAAAAAATAAATAAAATTAAACTAAAAATAAGCCTTGTGCATCTCCAGTTACCTAAATGGAAAATATCTCCCTGTGATGGTCCTCAGCCTGGAAAAAACACAGGGTTGTGTCAGAAAGGACATCCGGCATAAGAATCTCTGCCAAACCACCTGTGCAAATGAGTGAAAGCTGATTCACTCTGGCAATCCCTTACGGAATAAGCCGAAAGGTGAACAACAATGTAATTCTTCATGGCTTTCATTTTCAGAGTTCCTAGTTTGTATAGAAAGCTGCAGCCTGGTGTTGTGTTGTAGTATCACATCAGTGATCCACAGAGCTTTGATGATCATCCCGCTGTCTGACCTAAGCTCTGCCTCCACTTTCATTGGACTTTCTCTCAATTCTTTGTTTCTATCAGGGTTTTATTTAAAGAAAACATTTGTGTTGTTGCTTTTGTCCTATTGTAATTTTTTGAGTGTCACTTTTCAGGTCAGTAGTACGACTCAGGCTGTATTCAACTACTGTATAAAGTATCATCTATGCATCTTATTGAACAGCAATTATTTTTATGATATTTTAATGTTAAGAATTTGTTTTTTTAAATCCCTTTTTTGACCCATAGAGAAAGCAGTAAATACGAAATTGACACTAATAAAATGAAGAGAATTTATTCTGTTGAAATTGTGGGCATATTGGGAGAAGAAAAATCCAATGTGTTGTTTAGTCTAAATGATTTCTAAACATCTCACATATTTCAATCATTCAGGACTTTCAGACAGTTATCCGCATACCACCTACAGATTTGTCATATATGTATATTAAACTGTTGTTGGAGAGAATATTTAAAGTTATATTTTTAGAAAAATCTTGTAAATGTATTATTATATTTTCAGAACTGTGTTGATAAAATGTGTATTTAGCATATAAAGATTTTGTTTGCAAGTGAAAATGTCTGGTGCATTTGTTGTAACTACAATCGGTATGCTCTGGAAGTGCAGGTGGATGTTGATTGGCTCCATAACCACCAATGTAGCTTTCAGCAAGTTCTTTTCTTTTATTTGTTTTTTTAATCTAGTAAAAATGCATTTTGTTGGTTGCCAAAATTTCATGGTATTTTTTTTTGGTCATGTATAGTGTTTTTTGACCCTCAAAAGTGTGAATCCAAAATGACCCCCTTTTTAAAAAAAATAATAATTGAAATTTAAAGATTTAAATGTCAATAATTTTTCTAAAGTGACCCAAAGATGAAAAAAAGACAATTATTATTTTTTCTGTTTGCATTATAACTGCACACCAAGGGAACAACATTTTTCTTGGGCCATTTGGGTAACAACAATAAATGTCTCTGTCAGGGTATTACATTAAATAATGAAGGACAGCTATTAACCTATATAGTATGTTTTAGGACTGTGGAAGTCCAAGCGTCCACTCACACAAGGAGAACTTACAAACACTAACCCCTGATCACGTAGCTGAGTGTGGGACACAAAAACATTATGTTGCCTTTTTTGTGTTTGGTATGACCCCATTATGGATGCTAACCAACATTCCCCTGTTTTTGGGTGAACCACTGAGCTATTAAGCTAGTCCAATGCCAATCATAAATATTAACAGATTCCTATTGAACTGAAGACTACGTGTTTACCAGTGTGTAAGAGGAGAGATGTCCAAGGAATAAATGGTGTTGTTTGGCATTGTAAAGCATTAAAACTTGTTGCAAAACAGTGTTAAAGTATTTTGTTTTCTATAAGTTGCCTAATTTAAGATGGCTATAGGACACACATTGTTTTTGAATATATGCTTAAATGTAGGCCAGGTCACAGAGGGCCAGACGGGTCATGTCCGCCTTTCCCCAAATCAGGCCTCACCAGGACACATGCACCATATTGTTTCTGTTTTTACTGTGTATTCTTGCACCTTAAAATTGCTAAAAATGGACATTAGAACTTGGCTAAAGAACGAGAGCAGAGAACACACAAGCAGTACTGAAACTATCGAAACTACATCAGCATCAGCTAGGCAAGTGCAACCAAGCACCGCAGTGGTGATCTGCTCCTCCTCTCTACTCTGATATTACTTTGCAGTAACCAACACTGGACTCAGAGTCACTTGTCAGGTCTGGGTGACCTTGGAATTGATAATTGAAAGCAAGTGTGACTCTCTAGTTCATGGTACCAAAACAGACCCTGGTCAGGATATTCAGTAAAAAGTGATGCTGCATTTTGTTTCCCATGGAGACAGTTCATGATCTTTGTAAATTCTCCTTTTTAATATTTTGATTTAACGCTTGAATCTCTCTTAAAAAAGTTAAAATACATTTATAAAAAAAAAAAAATCACAAGAAAACCTTAAATTACTGCCCCCCTCTCAAAAAAACATAAAGAAAAAAAAAGCAAGCTAAGCTAAACTCTTCTGGAGCCATATCTGATCAAAGTGTATATCAACAAAATGTTTATTAAAGAAAACTGCCCCAGCTTAGTTGTGTTTTTATTTTTACTTTTTTATTTGTATTATCGGTCAGTTGGGTACAGGAAAAACTTGCTTTTGTCAGATGTAACACTTCACTGCAGGAGACTGATCCATAAAGATAAAAAAAACAACCAGACCCAGGTAAAACGCTTAGCTTTTTTGTACAAAATATCAAAACATAACTACCTATGATTAGTGTATTTAAGTATGCAGTTTTTAATACATGTGCTGATTAAAAATGCATGCCAGAAAGATACTGAAAACCAAAAGAAAACCTCTTTACTTGAATCTGGTGGCTTTAGATGTATCTCTATAAGTCCTGCCTCCTAATAATTTAAGTCTGTTGGGACCATGATATCCAGCAATATTTTGAGGCAAGGCAGATGAAAACCCAGCAATCATATTTCAGAGACAGTAGTGGTACATCAAACAGTATAAGTGCCCATAGCATTCCTCTTACAAAGAGTAAAGAAAAAGGCAAAAAAAAACTAAAAGTTGCTTGTTCCAACTGCCTCAAAAGTGATCCAAGTATCACTGTCTTCAGGTAAGAGTGTTCACACAATAACACATGGGAAGTCAGCATGCTCACAGTAACTCACATACAGATATGAATGTCTTCTTAGAATATGTGTCTGCCATCACAGCTTGGCAAAATTACACCTATACACAACAAAATGCACAATAACACCTGGAACCATAATACCAGCCAGTGGAAGAAGATCCTATGTGCTGGAGTTGCTTCTGTCTGATCAGAAGACTTTCGGCAAAACCAACAACCATCCTCCCCACCCCTGCACTGGGGGAGGTGATGGTGTCCAGTCACAATAGTCTATAGATAAAGATTTATGTTTTAGTCAAACAACTTGTATACACAAATTCATTCACACACATTTTTTCTCTCACACTTACTACACATTATCAGTGAAATGAGAATCATGAAACCTCTGTCAGTAAGTGACTGGATGTTTGACTGGGTTATTGTAACTACCTACACAGCTACATTGAGAGCAATAAACCTTACAGAAGTACAAAATGCTCCATAACATCCTCAGTTGGCAATTATGTTGATATAGGTATATTAGATAATATGTAATCATTGCTTGGCAGCATACAAAAATAAAAGAAGTTGCTCTGGTGCATATATTTTGAATTATTTGCATTTGAGTTTAGCAGTCTCTATGCAAACAGAGGGAAATGTTTTCGGCACTTTTTTTTTAAAATTCTTTTTTTAACGAATGAGGCTGGCTCAGTTAAACATTTGATTACTGTTG
This sequence comes from Oryzias celebensis, assembly GCA_014656515.1. Lineage (NCBI taxonomy): Eukaryota > Metazoa > Chordata > Actinopteri > Beloniformes > Adrianichthyidae > Oryzias > Oryzias celebensis. The sequence continues at coordinate 16,262,415 of BNCR01000017.1, read as the reverse complement.
ACTATATTACTACCAGTAGCAGCTTCTTGAAATGATGTTGACTAGCATTTAAGCTGGCCATGACGATGCATATCTGAAATTCATTGCAACTTCAAAGACTTGAAAATCAACTTAAATATATATATATATTATATCTTAGTGCCCAAATTTTGATTTTGCTGTTTTCTGACACAGCTCAGTCTTTTAAAGAAATCATGTTCTTCTATCAGCCTGTTTACAATGTAGAGTTTAAACATAGATAAAACAAGTTGTGGTGACTTTTTGCTTTTGCCAGTTGCTATTTTTTTCACTCCATGACTGCATTCACTTCTCTAATGAGAACTGTAATAATATGTTGCAGTCATGGAAAGTGTCTTTTAAGATTATTTCTTAGCCATAAAATAAAGATTTTTTTAACTGTGGTCTAATATTTTGTTTTTATGTCTGTTATCAACAAATGCAGTTGGCATCAATCACTCAAAAAATTACTACTAAGTTAGATGGGGCTCAAAGCAAGAAAGAAATCCACCCCGTAATCTTAGTATTCAAAATTTGGAAACATTTTCCTGCTGGAGATATTCACCTTGTTGTTTTTTTAACTGTTCGAAACCATATTAATCTTTTTAAACTCAATAAACTATACATTATTTGTATTGTAAAACATAGGTATGTTGCCATGTTGAAAGGTAGATGTAAACAAACCACATCTTTGGACCCAAGAAAATGAAGTCAGTTTGGACATTTTTAGCCTTCTTTTTGGAACTACTTCTTTTGGAGTTATTGTATTGTCATTTTTTAAAAACAACACCTTACAACTTTCTCAATCACATACTCTTTAACCAAAGAAGCCATCTTCTCTACAAGAAAACACCAAAGAGCATGGATAAATAATGGACTGGATGTTTTAAAATCATCTCTCTAATCTGACCACGAATCTCATGTTTATTAAAATGGAACTTGACCAATTAAGCTCAAGTAGTTTTTCCTAGAAGAGACATGTTTTGCATTTTTACTGAGGTGAAATTTAAACTGTTGTAGATCATAATTTAACTTTTTTTTTCTGTAAAAACTGAAACAAATTAATCATTTTTCATTTAACTTGACTTTAGCACCTGTGTCATTTACTCACTAATAGTCATTTTTGCAGTTTCTAAAAGTTTTAGATTCTCAAAGTGTTTATTATCTCTTATTGTCAGGGTTCTCTTCTTCACTAAGCATAATATTTAGAAATGGCTGTCATTTGAGACAGATTGGTTCAATATTATGCCAGCTGTGGCCATTAACCTTCCTTATAAATAATCTTGTATGATTATGTTATAAGTATGATCATATGACGATCCTCAAGAGCTGAGTAAAAACGTTTTCAGCCAAACATCAGGAGCAGTGAAATGGCTACATCTGTCATTCACTGCAGAAATCTATAGAAATGCCAAGATCCACAGTGTGGCAGACCTTAAAAATGCATGGTTTCATTCAGAGCTGTGATGGCTCTGCTCGTATGGCCAAAGTCCTAGTATAACATACAATATCGGGGCACAAGAGAAGGACGGAGGCAAGAAAAACTACAGAAATAACAGGACGGTTTCCTCCTCTTTCACAGCCTCTGGGTAAAATTTTCAGGAAATACTCCTTTAGCTGCATTTTCTTTGTTTTGCTTCCAGTCATCTTCTTTCATTCCCATGAGCCAGCCATCATCCTAAAAAGACAAACAAGAGGAAAAAGGAAAAACCATCTTAGTTCTCTGCAACAGTGTGTGTGTGTGTGTTTGTGTGTGTGTGTGTACTCATGTGATACTTGTGAGGACCACACAACTGACAAACACTGTAAGGACATTAGCAGTTATGCAGAGATCTCGTTTGGTTCTCATTAGTTAAAACTTTTTTTTTTTTCAAAATTGGTTTAAGGCCGCATTATGTGAGTGAAAAACAAGTAAAAGGCCAATATTCTCTTTTAAGTATTTGTGTGTGTGTTCTTGTCTTGTATATACTTGTAAGGACCAACCTTACACCCTCAACAAATGTCCTCACAAACATTGTGAGGACATTTGTTGTTATGAGGATGTCTATTTTGGTCCTCTTGACTTAAACCTTCAACACTGGAGTTAATCTTTCGACTACCGTAACTTTTGTGCAAATAACATAATTCTAGCAGATTTTCAAGCGAAGAAAAGCAGCCTTGCAACACATTACAGAAGTGATGTGCTTACCCAATCAACACATATCAACTGAATGTGTCACAGAGAAAGCTTTGCACCTTACCCAAGTAAGGTTAACAGTAGTTTAGTGCTTGCATAATCACTGTAAATCATCTGAATCTGACACAAAAGAAAAGTTTTGCACATTACTAACATACGTGTTGCATATCGGCCTTACCCTGATATACAAAACTACTTTTTTCTGTGCCAGAATCAGCTGATTCATGTTGATAACGTAAACAGTCAGAATTACGGTGGGTCAAAGAGTGTGTATGTCATTTAGGTGTCACTGGCGACATCTTCCTTGCTAAAAGGTTAAAAGTTGCTTTCAGGACTTAAAAGTAAGTTTCAGGTTGTATTGTGTGAGTTGAAAATCATTAATAAAAAGACCAAGTTCGGTGCGTGTGTATATATGCATACTTGTTCATCGGGGTTGTCAAAGGGGACCACTAGGACCACTTCACCAGCCTTCATCTCAAGTTCATCTGTATCATTAGCTGCATAATCGTGCATCACCTGGACCTTTGAAACATAAAGTTTATGTTTGTAAAGTTTACATAAATAGGAACATTTGTCAGAAATGCTCGACACTAAAGATGATCAAATTTAATACAAATGACTAAAATGAAAACTCCTTTAAGAACAATTATCAGAGTGTCTTCTATTACCTTGAACAGAAAGCAAGGAGGCATTTCTGGAGACTCTGCAGACACCTCTGTTGTCTCTGCAGCTGCTGCAGGTGTCTTCAAGTGTCATAAAGAAAAAAATATATATTTTACTAAAAAATATGGACACAGGTGTTTTGATCATTTTCCTGGTCTACCAAACTGCATTTTGCAATTTGGCATTTCACAAGAAATTATTTTTCAATTTTTATATTCAGCTTTTTGTATAACCTGGCTGTAAACACACCATTTCAAACACTTTCACTTTTTAAATAAATGTAATTGCTTTTTTTTAATGCAACCAAAAAATCTTTAAAAAAAAATGAACACCAAAAACATTTGGTTTGACACTTACCTCCTCTGTTACAGTTTCATCTGCTGCCGGTGCAGCAGCTGCTGTTGATGCCTCACCCTGAAAGCAGAAATTCCGCAATAACAGAGATATTATTAGCAGAAATGTGCATACATGAAAACAGAGGATAGTAATAATGAAAGACAGAAGTTTGAAAGACACAGGACAACAACAGACAAGAAGCTGAAAAGTTTGAACAGCAGCATTCAAAAGAAGATGTTGAATAGACAGCAAAATTATATATTGAGCACTATGAGAATAAAGCTTTGATTAACACATTGCATTTGTGATCAGCAGTGATGACGACTAACAATGTGCATTGAGAAACAGATGCAACTATTGTCTCTTCCTCATCAGTTTCTTTTTAGATTGCTCTCTACCACAGATGATGCATTTCTTTCTGCTCCTGATGCATCCTAAGACCTTTCATATTACCGGCAGTTTTTTTTTTACCACACTTTTAATGTTCTATTCATTATTTTAGATGTTATTATTGAACCTCATTCTCAAGAGTTAATGCATATGGTTTCTTATTTTATCCAGATGCATTGTTTTTTTCTCTCCATCGTTACCTGACCCTCTTCATTATCCATCACAGCAGCAGCAGCTGGGGGGGTTTCCTCCTCAGCTGCATTAGCTTCTTCAGCTGGTGCTTCATCTGTGGTAAGCTCCTCTGTCACTGGCTGGTCTCTGTCATCATTCCACCCTTCTTGGGCCTCAGCCACAGGCTCATAGTTGGCCTCTTGGGTGGCATCGTCCCCCCACTCCTCGTGAGTAGCAACCACAGGGTCATCCTGGACTGGTTCAGGCTCATCATCCTCCCAGGCCTCTGTGGCAGCTGCTATTGGGTCATAGTGGATTGCCTGGGTACCATCATCCCCCCAGGCTTCAGCAGCAGCAGCAACAGGATCATAGTGCATCTTGGTTTCTTCTTGCGGGGCTTCATTGTCCTCATGCTAAAGGGTAAGGGTCAGGTTTCACGCAATCAGAAGGGAAATGCTTTAGTTTAATACTTTTACAAAAATGGGCACAAGTTAAACTGATAACCAAAAACTCTCAAAACAAAATACAGGGGAATAAGGGGAGATTAAAAGGGACCTATTATGCTAATTTATTTTCAGCTATTTATTTCTAATCTTTTAAAGTCTAAATATAAATTTAGGAATGGATAAATATCCAGCACAGATGTAGCAAGTTGATGACTTTTAACTTTCTAGTAAAGTTAATCTTCAACACACTATCCAGGTTTTACAAATACTAAGCTGAAGACACAAAACAGACATTTCAACACTCTGGCTGTGTATGCCCCTACCTATCACAGTGAACTCTATTTAGCACAAAAATACTGCCCTCTTCTAAAGCAAAAAAGATTACATTAAATAAAAAAAGCCTGGCTTTTACTTACAGACTGACTCTTAATTCTTTTAAAATCAAAGATAATTCCCAATTGAAAGAACGTCATCCTAATGAAGACACAGTCTTTAGTAAAACAAATGGATCTTTGTATGTTTGCTACTGATTCACAGGACTAAATAACATTTATTAATCCCTGAACCTTTTGGGAATTTAAAAAAAAGAACAAACCTCCTTATTCAAAAACGGAAAAATAAATAAATACCAGTACCAGTACAGTGATGCACTTTTTGAGCCAATTTTTGAGTATTGTGCTTGGACACTGCCAAGACAAGGTTATCAAATAAGATATTCTGCTCTATGTTACTTTTCATGGCGAATAGCGGTGGGGTGGGGGTGGGGGGTGAAAAATAAAATATTTTGGGGAAATTGGTGCAGACAACTTAAAAAGGCACATCATTATACAAAAATTTTTCAACTCAATCCATTCCGACCAATAAAAAACAAAACATTAAAAAACAAAGCAAATTTAAAGACTACCAGTATTATGGGAATGTTTTTTAAATGACAAAGAATTACAAGGTACAGTATTTTGTTGTACTGGCAAATGCACAACAAAATAAACATCAGAAAACTATAGATAATATAACTAGGCACATGGGTACTAGGGGATTGTATTACAACCATGTGAAGAAAAAGTTGGTAAAATATTCATGAGTACATCTTGAAATACGTAGGAAATGTGAACTGGATTAAGAGATAAATTCAAAAAAGTTATAAACTGTCATTGCCTAAAATATTTTTTTTCATCAATACTTGTGAAGAAATTATTCAAGCATTGGGGCCACGCATTATATATTAGTGAAGAGAAAATTGCTTCAGTACAAGGATTTCATAGCTAGTTTGTCTTCACTGACATGACTGCATGAGTACATTTTGCTAATTTTCCCAACTTTCTCTGAACACAGCCATTATCACAACAGCAAAATAAAAAGACAAAACTATTACAAACATATAGTGTGCATTTATATATATATATATATATATATATATATATATATATATATATATATATATATATATATATATATATATATATCTTCAGTATTGAAGTCATTCTTTATCAATACAAAAAAGCTTAATTTCAAGAATGGGTAAAACAAATCTGACTTTAAAGACACACTGCAATGAAACTTCTGTTTTAGGCGTTTTTAACATGTTCTTGTGGCATTTTCTGATAATGGAGGACATATATCATGAATATAAAGATCACATTTCTATTTCTGAGTATTGAAGGATTCAAATTGGTAAATGCCTTTGAAAAATACCTCATTGGTGATTTAGAAAATATGGTGAATGGGCCACAAGTTCCCTGCTTTAAGCTCTCAGCAACAGGAAGGGAGCAGAGCTGAGTTTCTAATGAACTATTGCTGCTCTGCAGAAACCTTGTCCTAGAAAATGACATGTTTTTTTATTTGGGCTAAAAACAGCATCATTATAATTAAAAGACCACTAGGAACGCTTTGACAATGGATAAAAAGATGATTGGAGTGGGTCTTTAAAGAAAAGCTAAGATGGAAGGCAAAAACAAAAATGCTATTTTTTTTATATCAGAAGATAAGATTGAAGCATCTGACAGAACAGAAAGCATGATCCCATGTTCCGATGGAGGAGAGGGGCCTCTGTAAAAGCAGAAGTGTCATCCCACTTTTAGCCAGTGCTGTTTTATTTGAAACTTTTATTTGAACCATTTGTCAGAGGAGACACATCTCTCTTACAGTGATTGAGACAGAGGGGACAGGTAATGGTCTATACAAACAATGCTTTGGGAAATTGCTCTATGCATTCCTTTAAAATTACCATTCTCTCTTTTAGAAAAAGAAACAATGCATAGAAAGAGGCAACTTTGCCCAATTTTTTAACCCAAAATAAAAGCATCCATTTGTGTCACATGTAAGCATGAGTATTCAATAAAGAAAAAAACATAAATCAAGTCCAGTTGACTGCTTTTTACATCTACTTCGATGGAATCCATCTGGAAAAATGAGAATCTACACAGGCATTATAGTTTGACAGCATCACATGTGAGACCCATGGATATGAGAGGGAAACTTAAAGTGGTTAATTCAGTTACAAGTTAGTACATTTGTCATTGCAGTCAGTGGCATTGTACAATCACTCTTGGATGAGTTTCAGTTCTACACATCAACGCTTGTACTCTAAATCATTATAGACGTCGTATATAATGATGCAAAATCCCAAGTTAGAACTGAACTGATTCAAGTTCATTTATAAGTTCCATTTGTGTTGTACAACAACATTTTGTGTTAAATGATCACATCAAACACTGCAGACAAAAGACAACACCAACAGATTTGGGGAAGACAAATGAAACAAGGAAGAGCTATTAGAGAAGACATGAAATGACTTTTGTAATGGCTGTTGTGCTCATATGTTTACACAATTTGTAAAACGTTGGAGAATGTTTTTATGACAAATATGGCTCATCAATTTTAATGGATTGCTGTTCAATTTAAAAGTCAATAAATTCAAATAAAAGCTTCGTTTTTGGATCTGCTGATTTATTTTGCAACTTTTTTATGGTAAAAATATGAGGACAACTGTTAGTGGGTAATTTGTGTAAAATTGTGTTTTTAATGAGCACAAAAAACAAATAACAATAAAAGAGATATCATGAATTTTTAAGATCACATATATTATTTTCCTTTATGCTCAAAGTCAGAAGTACATGCTTACCCATGAGTCCCAGTTTGCAGGCTGTAGAAAACAAAACAGTGAAATGAAAAAAGCAGGTGTGTGCACAAAGTACCTGCTTGTGCTTTTAATAACGCACTCCACCGCAGGCCCATGCTCTAAAACTACAACCTCAAAGGATAAGATCTCCAAAAAAAAAAAGAAAAATAGATAGACGGATAGATCGATAACATTCAGAAGAAAGGAGAATAATAGATTTTCTGTTTTGTAAGACTAATTTACCATAGGGCTAAGCCTAAACAATTTTACTATTTAAAAGTTACTTTAACAATATAAAGATCAGTGGTTTAAGTAATATTCTGACCTTTGTGAACCAGCGTTAGCAACTAGTAAGTATAATAACAAAAACCTCACTATGGAGGCTTAAATAAGACGTGTTACCTGAAATATCTAGCAGAGTATATAATGTTGGTTGTTGTCATTGGCAACATTTAAGAAGACATTATTTATTTTAGTTTAAAAACAACACACAGAAAAAACCTCAATTTTTCAGTATTCTCAGTAATGTATTCAAATTATTTCGCTATAAACATAAGATGTCAGAAACGAAATAGGGCTGGTGAAATAATGTGTGGATTGTCAGTAACAGTAAGGGGCTCAATAGAATTGGCATTCCTTTTGTTTATAAAGCCCAAGATAGTTTCTAAAGCTACTTTTGATTAACGAAATATGCACATTCATGACATGATTGATGTCTCGCTACATTCAGACACATTTGTCTCCATTTATTTTAACGTTTGAGGCAACATTTTGCAAACAATAGCACCAAAACTACAGGAATTAAAAACGTACGATTTGGTGTCACACTGTAGAAATAAAAGTGAATGTAGAGTCTATGTCAAATTCTTAAATTTAGGTAAATATCAGCTCCTTCCCAACATTTTGATTGTAAACTCTAATGGCACTTGACTTTCAAGCAAGTTTTTTTCTCAGTCCTAAGGGGGGAAAAAGAGCAACAGTGGGCTTTAGGACGAGCTGCTATTCATGCTACGAGTGATCTGTGTATTTGTGCTAAAGCTACAGAAGTGGTTGCTAGAAGCAGGTTAGATACTCATGCCGTTAATCATCTCCAGTTTGGAAAGAAGCAGTGCAGGCAACACCTCAGTAGATGGCCAGCTTTCCAAACGATTTCCCTTTTTATCAAGACTCATAAGGTTTATTTCAATGCATATAAAGTTCCCCAACTACACAGGAAGCAGCCAGAATCTGCTAACAGTTTCAAAATCTGCTCTTTTTTGGTTAGGACACTTTATATTGCAGTGAAACAACTTAGAGTTTATTTGGATTCAAATGTCATGACATGAACTTTGTCTCTGAACAGAACGTGAAATCTTTTGGGAAGACTGGCATGTCGTAAAGAAATGGATCTGTAGGAAGGAGCTCTACATTCATGCCATGAATCATCCACCTGAACGACTGTGGGGGCTTTGGTTGCTTCATTGAATGAGTCCAGGTCCATGTCCAAAAGGCTGCTGACTGCAAGACTGTCAAACTGATGACAACAGGGACAGGAGGAGCGCTCATTGGCTAACTGGGTTAAACCCATTAGAATAGAATAGAATAGAATAGAATAGAATAGAATAGAATAGAAGTGTAGCAAAGCCAGAATGTTTATAAGATGTGACCAGAGAAGGGGAAAGGACTGTCTCGTAATTTAGCATCAGCTGCTCACTTACCTCTGTAGGTGAGGTGACACTAATATCAGGAGTTGCGGCAGCATCAAACAGGTTGATGATGTTCTCTGTTTTTAATTCCTTTGATGGGGTCACCTTTGGTGGAGGAGGCACTGCTGGTTTCAACTAAAATCCAAACAAAAATGAGTATTTTGACATTATGTTACAAGCAAAAAGGCAACATTTATATTTTTCACCCAGAAATGTTGTAACTGACAGATTAATACAAAATAATTAAAATCCCACTCCAACTATATTTGTATGTATTTTAAGTGTTCCCAGTAGCATTTTAATTAGATGATGCCGTTTTGAGCCAAAATGAAAAAGGCTGTGTCGTTTGCTAAGACATGTTTTCTGCAGTGCAAACTCTTTTTATCTGCTCCTGATCTATCACAATTGAAATGAGAAAATATTCAGAAATTGACTTTTAACTTTACATTTTTTGTATATATATGTCCACCATCATGAGAAAAATGCCACAAGAACATGCTAAAAATACCTAAACCACCATTTTAATTGGAGTGAGTCTTTAAAACAACATTTTTTTTCATTTAAGCAATTTTTGCCATGAATTCAAATAGTAAATCAGAACAACTTTCTGAGCATTATTAATCAATTCCTCACACAAATAAGAACATTTAGTGACACTTCATTTTGAGAGTGTCTACCTTGGATGGTGATTTTGGGATTGGAGGCGGGCCTCCTGGTCTGAGGGTGTGGTTAGTTGATTCTTTCCCACTGAATAAAAATGAAAAACAGACAGAAAAAAAGTGCAATTTGTGAAAATGCAATTACAATTTTAAGTATGTGAAAAAAGAGAAAACAGGTTACTGTGGTTACCCACAAGTTAAAAGTTCTATTAGGAAATGTTACAGAAGCGTGAGCTCCAAGTCACCAAGCAGAATTTGCTTTGCATGAGCTGTCATCCAACAAAAGCCTACCACTCCTATTTTTATTCATCTCCTCTCATGCAAACAGACTTTGTTGGTGCCTTCAGAAAAACCCAACAATTGAGCAAAGAAAAAAACATTCAATGTTACAGAAGAGACAGGAGTAAAAGTCAGAGCTGTAGCTATCTAAGAAGTCAACAACAGATGCACATTCCTGCTGCCACAGGCCATTTTTTTTAAATTAAGAAGTCTTTAATTGCCCAATAGATGCATGCTTTGGTAAAAAAAAAAAAAAAAAAAAAAAAAAAAAAAACTTCTACACACTAGACTACCAATAAATCATGTGTGTGTTCAACATTTTAAGCACTAAGACAAGTAGCCGCAGACATTTTCTTAACCCACCAAGGAAGAAGACATCACCTATGTCAACTACTATGCAGCTTCAGCTCTGATTAATCAGTTTTGTTGAAATGTGTTTGAAGCTGGACAGACAGAAAGGAGTCATATCCCCATCCTTGCCACAGTCTCCACCAATTACCTCATGCTTGGTCCCGATGCCGAGATGTTGCGGTCACCTGCTTTGCTGAAAGAGGAAGTTCAGGAGTGGCTTCAGGTTCATTCTTATTTGTTTCTTTAGCATGCACTTTTTGATTGCATCTACTCAACTACACAACTAATGTTCTAGAAAAGAAGGACTACGTTTTTCAGAAACTTTTGGTCACCTGAGGTTCAAAGGCAAAGCCTTTATGAGGATTTACAGAAAGATTTTATAATTTTAACAATATAGTTTTTTTTAGTAACACAAAGAAGTTTTAAACAGAAATTAAACATTTAAAATTAGAATAAAGTTGTATGACCTGAAGAAAATCCAAATATGATGCAGTTTCTTCATTGCAATAGAACAATTTGAAGTAAAACATGAATCCATGTTAACATTCAAAACTAATTATACCACATTTAAAATTACCAAAATCACATGTGATGCCCAATTTGACCTTAAGCTGTTTTTTGTGATGCTTGAAATCATATTATATTAACTGATTGATTCTAATCAATTACAAACATCTAATTATATATATATGTCAGACAAATGACAGTAACAATTGTTGAGGCGGCAGTTTTTTTTCCACACTAGACCAAGAAGACATACATCAATCATTAATATTATAACACATAACATTACAGTTTTTTAATGACTTTCAAAATAAAACTTAGAAGTGTTTTTTTTGTACTTTAAAAAAATGTAGATCTTGTAGATTTTTGTTAGAGATAGTAGTAATTCTGTGGGTTTGCCTTAACCCTCTCAGGGCCAAATGAAGTTTTAGTAAAAGAGGGTTAAAAGAAAAAATGTAAATTGCTAAAGTGAGTAACTTATTACACATTATTGTTAACTACGTTTTCACACATAGGACTACTGCTTCAAATGCAAAAAGTAAACCCTTTTAAAGGCTGAAATAACTTCTTTTGTTTCTAAAAAGGTACAATTTTGCTGCCTTTTAGAAAGTTGTGCAAATACTGCAGATATGTATTTTGCTGAGTAAACCTTGCAGTAGTTAATTCAAAGGTTGATCAATTTTTTCTATATTTTTTCACATAGATCCAAAAGATTTCTAACATTATGACTATAAATCTAGATGGCACATCTTTGCTCTTGGGATATTATTAAAGAAATATTTTTAAAAATAGCTGAACTCCTGGTCAAAAGGACACAGTTTTGTTTAGATCGTTTTTATTCTCTTTGTTTTATTTTAAAAAGGGCTCATTACTAATGCAGTCGTGTCATTGCTCACTAACCTGGTTGTGTCTGTTGTCTCCAGTTTTACCAAGACATCATACAAATCTGAATCCAGCTGCAAAGAGGAGAATAGATTGTGAGAAACTATACCACAGAAAACATCCATTTATATTTTTTCTGAAACAGTGTTTGAAATCTACATGATTCTGTATATTTACTTCCTTCCCTTTTTGCCTTAAGATTACCACATTAGCTTTTTTATTTTTATTTTTAGCAGATAAACTAGACAGTGTAAGTACTGGTCGGGTGCAGATTATTCTTACCCGACTCATTTCTTTATGAAACTTCTCCTCGAACCCCGCCAAGCTCTGGAAGGTGCTGACGTAAAACCCAACACGGCTAGATGCAGCAGAGAGCGCAGAGACTTAGAATGATTGAATCTTGTTCATCCATGGTAAAAAAAAATTATTCCTGAAATGACTTTTTCTGCACAGACTGCACACCTGTTCCAGAGGGAAGGTAACTCCTCTTGCAAGTCAAGATTAATCTCCTCAAACACCTTTTGGGCTCTTTCCAACTCCTCCTCAGCCTAAAATATGCACAAAGTACACAAACGCACAGTGTGTTGCCATGATGTATTAGTGTTTGCGTGAGCTAGAGGCTTGAAATATACATAAGCTATTATTTAGTCAGCAGTTTATCAATTCTTATTTTGATTTTATTACATTTGTACCTTGTTTTCAGGGATGACAAACCTTAGAATTATAAAAAAATGTCAGAGAAATACAACAGCAGGATGAAAAACATTGACCCGTTCACAATTTTAAACTAATACCTTCAAAGAAAGCACATGTGACTTTACAGCATGGGCATCTTTTCCCATCATATTTCCTTTCTCCTAGAGTGAAAGCCACTATCAATTGGGTGCTTATCAACAAGCAATGGCTTGGATGAACTCTGGACTATGCTATAACACCTTACCACCACTAGGGGGCAAGTGAACAGATACCTTTTAAAAAAGATCAACAAATTAAAAGTTGCACACTGACAGCTGTTTCTGAACGACCCTGTAGATCAAAAAGTGATGCAGTTCACCCATGATTAATGTGTCAATGTCTGAACAGTGACTTTCCTGGATAACTTAAAGGGCCTATATCATGCAAAATCAACCTTATTGAGCATTTACGTTTATTATAATGTTAAATTCTTCACAAAAAAACATTCCAAAGCAGTATTTTGCTCCATTCATGCATCTCTGAGCATTCATCTAAAACCCAGCTCTCTCAGCACCAGCCCTTCCCAACCCATGAATACGAGTGGGGTCTCAGATTGTGACGTCACAAAGTGGGGAACAGCCCCTTTTAGGAAGCATCTCAGCTGCCAGCACCACTCCCACATACACACACACACTTTATTTTTCCATAGAAATGCTTTAATTTTATCTGCACAATATGTACATCCATCTATGCAAAAGTTTGGAAGTTGTTTGTGTGCAAAACACAGACATGCTGCCGAGGCCAACTCTAGGCTGACATCATGAAATAGGCGGCGCCTCAGAGGTCAAGTCTTAATTTTGATTAGGAAAAGGAATCTTTAAACTTTTAAAAATTACTCATATTTCATGAATTATTCATTTTTTAGTGTGCCAAAAGTAATATATAATTAAATATATGGAAATTGTTTACTCTGAGACGTTTAGGAATGGTATGATATAGAACCTTTAAAGGTTGCTTTTAAATATGTTAGTGCTAACAGGGCCTGAAGGAGGTACCTGGCTCCTGGAGAGACTGCTCTGAGCAACGTTATGTGCAGACAGGATTCCCTGAGCCCACCCTGGTGTGGCTCTTTCCAGCAAGCTGGAAGGCTGAAAGAAAGCAAAACTCAGTGAAAACCCTGATGAATAAACTTAAAAAAAAAAAACAAACATTGACAGACAATTTCTTCTTTTATTTTATTTTTTTACCTTGGTAATTTTAATGCCACTGTCCTTTTTCTTGGTCTTGTGTGTTGCAGAGTAGTTATGTCTGGCACTGTCATAATCCACCAGCTTCCGGTCTCTCTTAGCAATGCGAGCCTGAAAACAGAATACAAGAACAGATTTTCAACAAAATCATATTTAGAATAAGGACACAACACAACATTTCAGATTCAGAGATAAAGATGTCACTCTTGATGCTAATTCTTGACAGAAGTTATGGTTACCTTTATATCAGGGAACTGGCCCAGGTAAGTATCCATGGAGATAAGAGCGTGGTCAACCAACTTCTGGTGATAATCGGTCCAAAGCACATCACAGTCCTGGAACATTGGTGAACAAACAAATAAAATAATGAAAAACAACCACAAAAAAGCTGCTCTGTTGCTTTTTCGTGGATTAAGGTTATAAAACCAACTGCTCTGACTTTTAGTGACATTTGCTTTGACTTTAAGAACCTTAAATGTACATTTCCCTGTAATGGATTAACTCAGTCTGGCATATCCACTTTAGTAACATATTGTATTTGTCTAAATAAATATTCTATTTTCTATTATTTTTGCTATTTGTCAGGCTCTTTATTGTATGTCACCGGTACAACCACTGATTGACATTACACTAAAATTATTTAAAAACTGAGAACACTGTCAAAAATGTAGTAAATACATGCAGTTATGGTCCTGAATCCTCTCATGATACCACCATCTTTTAATTTAAGCTCATGTGGCCTGTGTGAAATATCTAACTTTATCAAAATTACATGTGAGCTGAGATTTCTCCTTGTTAATGTTTTTTTTTTTCACAGATGATTGTTTTCTTTTTTGACCTCAAAATCACAAGTAGGTGGGAACAGATGATGAGGGACTGAAAGGTGAAAAATAAGTTGAATAGGGACAAATGGTAAAGTCTGACGGTTTATCAAATAAAATCTTTTAAGCAAAACTAAGCAAAGACAGGAAACACACAAAGAGATGGGCATCAGTATTAAATTGATTTTGAAACACAAGATTAGTCATTGATTTGTGATTTGATTAAAAATTAATACTTTTTCACATTTCCATTGCAAAGACTTTTAAATCACATTAGTATTATACAAAGTAAGAATGTTTTTGTTAAATGTAAGTTTTACACAATAACCAACAAAAAACATTCAAGTAACAGCTTTATGGAAAAATCAATCCTTTGATTTTATTAATCGATAATGCAATTTTAAATGAAACTTTGCCTTATGTCTATAGAAACTAACGTAAAGACTCACACAGATCATCTTTTGATCTTTTGTAAAACTGTTCCAAGTGGTCTTTAAATTATGTTTATGCTGCTTTTAACCAAAATAAAAAAAACTTTTGTCGTTTTCTAGGACAGTTTCTGCAGAGCTGCAAAAGCTCATCCATCGCCAGGGAGTTGTGGTCGGACTGTTAGCGTGGAGTGAGCCTGCTGCATTTCCTATCATCTCTTTGTTTACATTCACCCCTGCTAGCATACAGCCACTCATAACCCCAACCCACCATTAGAGGTGCAGCAAAAATGGTGAGATCTATTGGAACTGAGCGAGATGCCAGCTCAAACGAGGAAAACAAAGACATGTATGAATCTATTTGTCTGCAAGTAGATACATCAGTATAGAGCAAAGCAAGGAGCTTGTGGCCTTCCAGATAGTAGTTTTTATGTAACAAGTAAACTTTTTTAAAATGCATTTTTCCTCTGCTTCTGAATCACAGTGATTTGAAAAATACTCAGAAACGCAATTTTAATTTTAATGATTTATTAATGTCCTCAATCATGAAAGAAAAGCTTTAAGAAAACCAGAAAAACAGTTTTCATTAAAGAGGGTTTTTTAAGCAAACTGGTCAAGAATTATACAGCAGGGCAATGCAAAAAATTCTGAAACTCTCACCACAACAAAAGAGAACCTTAATAAAACTCATTAAATTAAAGATTATTTAGTCCCACTCCAAATATCCATCCACCCATCCATCTTCCTCGGCTCATCCAGGACCAGGTCGCGGGGGCAGCAGTCTGAGCAAAGATGCCCAGTCTTCCCTTTCCCAGGCCACTTCCTCCAGCTCCTCTAGTGGGACCCAGAGGCGTTCCCAGGCCAGCCGAGAGGCCTAGTCTCTCCAGCGTGTCCTGGGTCTTCCTCTGGGCCTCCATTCAGTGGGACATGCTCGGAACACCTCCCCAGGGAAGCGTCCTAGAGGCATCCCATCCAGATGCCTGAGCGACCTAAACTGGCTCCTCTCGATGTGAAGGAGCAGCAGCTCTACTCCAAGCTCCTCTCAGGTGGCCGAGCTTCTCACTTTATCTCTAAGTGAGCGCCCAGCCACTATACAGAGGAAGCTTATTTCAGCTGCTTGTTTCAAGGACCTCGTTCTTTCGGTCATGACCCAGAAATAGTGACCATAGATGAATATTGGAAAGAAGATCGACCGGTAAATTGAGAACTTTGCTTTCAAGATCAGATCTCTCTTCACCACAACGGACCAGCACAGCAACCGCATAACGGTGGACGCTGCTCCAATCCTACAGTCGATCTCACGCGCCGATCTTTCCTCACTCGTGAACAAGACCCCAAGATACTTAAACTCCTCCACTTGGGGAAGGAGCACTCTACCCACTCAGAGAGGACAAACCACCTTTCTCTGGTCAAGAACCATGGCCTCAGACTTAGTGGTCCTGACCCTCATCCCAACCGCCTCACACTTGGCTGCAAACCGTACCAATCATCTACAAAGAGCAGAGGGGAAATCCTGTGGTTCCCAAACCAGACGCCCTCAAGCCCCTGGCTGCACCTAGAAATTCTGTCAAAAAGGCTATGAACAGAACCGGTGATAAAGGGCAGCCCTTTATCACCCCTCCAACATGCACCGGGAACAGGTTTGATTTACTTCAGGCTATGCAAACCAAGCTCCTTCTCTGGTCATACAGAGACTGGACAGTCCTCATTAAGGCTCATAACTTTTAACTAAAATGTAGTTAAAGGACAGCAGTTCAAACTTTCTCCAGAGCCACAAGAGAGCTTGAGCTGTCCCACTTCTCTGTCAGGTGTGAAGACAGGGAGACAAACATCTGTTCACACTTACATCTCAAGGTTATTTAAGATCACCTGCTCATCCCTTTGCTATAGCGATGCTCATGATGCATAGCATCATTATGATTTGGAACTATGTATAAGGGAATGACTTTTTACCTTAATTTAATTAAATGATAACTTTCATGACATCCAAATAAGCCGCATCACCTCTCTCACACACAAACACACAATACAAGGAGCCATTGTGACGTCTAAGCTGAACACAATGCGCCTCTTTAATCACCTATTGTTGCTGCTTTTGACCTCGAAATAAAAAGAATATTGCTGTCACTCCAATACATGAAGGCAATCTTTGTATGTTCAATATTTCCTGGGAATAAACAATATTTTCTGACCTCTGCGATGGAATCCACCTCATTCTTTCCGTACCAGTCTTGCTCATACATGTCGACAAGACACGCCTGCAGGTTCTTGGAGGACTCATGCATTGCTAAAATAATAATAACAATAATAGTAAATATTATTAAATTATTACTTATATGTTTTGAATGCAGCTGTCCTTTTTCAGCACGTGTGTTACCTTTGACTGCCTCCAGGTATGCCCGTAAATCCCTTTGGAGTTTGCTGCCTTCAGTCTGGAGGTGAAACACAATATATGAGGCCCATCAAAGTGCAATACAGTAGGCTGGAGGTTTGTATAAAATAGTCAGGCAAGCTAAAGAATATCTTGAGGTCAACAGCTGCTCAATGGCCTGATGGATTTCTTGGTAATTAGAAATATGAGGAGCTGCATCGCTATAGGCTCACATATTGTTTGTTGAAGTTGATGACTCCTTCCTCAAAGGCTACATCTTTGGTCTCGTCGGCTTTGCCCAGCTTTTGTAGAACCTGTCCACAAAAAACAGAACCATCTAAATGTATTCTTATACTGATTTCCTGCTTTTAGATTTGGCTCTCCTTCATTTTACACATTAAGCCTTTATGTGACAGAACATGATACATGGTGTTGGTATACGATGACACAAAAAAGGAAGTAGTTTAGAGCTACAAAAAAGCAAAATTGACATAATAAAAACAGTGAATATACTGGTTTTGAGTCACATGTATACATATTTTTCATAAACTGTTCCTATTATTATTACTATTATTTGTAGTCGCTTTAAAATGCCAACATTCTGCAGCACATTTCTTAATTATTTGTTAAAAGGGCGCCCTCTAGCGTTTATTTAAGGTAAGGTGCATCTGCTTGAACGCACAGGCCTTCTTTTTTCAGTTATGGCAGAATGTTCCATTGATCTGTAGATCATAACTGTATTCTATGAAGGTTATTTTGTCAGAGCATACTTAAAAATCGAGGATTTAATCGTTTATAAGTTTTTATGTGGTGACGAACAGCCCTAGAAATACAGGCTCAGTAATAGGCCGTATCCTGTGTCATTGCAGTGGGGACGCGTGTGCTGTGCAGAACGAAACATTTCAAATGCATGTGTTATCTGAACTGGACATCCCCGCGCACTGAGTGTCCCCTAATGTGTTTATGGTGTCGTGATGAGACACTGCGCCCCGGCGGTGGATGCAGCACTGCCATTTGCGCCGTGGAGAGGCCTGACACCGGAATTTCCCCGTGAGCTCACATGCATGCAGATCCGATCTTACCTTTTCCTGAGCTCTAGTCAGCTTCTTCTGAACGTTACTGGCCACTTTCCCCGCGGTTAGTCCCTTCCCCAAATTCAGCTCAGCCATCTTGTATCGCTGGTTTGGATGCGGGAAGGAGGGAAATTAAAGCAATAACGATCTACAGGGACCGCTACAGTGTTCGCGGATGCAAATGCATCAATGTCCAATGAGCAGGTGATCAGAAATGAACCCAGACGGTGTTATGCTCTTGTGCATCTACTACAGGAGGACGTGTGTGTGTGTGTGTGTGTGTGTGTGTGGTGGGGGAACTAGAATGTGTTCTCTAGTACTGCGCTGGATGTGTGCGCGCAAGTCCCTGTCAGAGGAGGAGGATGCTGCGAGATGGTCTTAAAGGCACAGATACTCTCGCGTTCACACGTCCACATCAGAAGCTGAATTTTAAAAAGGAAATTTCAAAAATGTAAAGCATAACAGCTGTTAGTTTGCAGTTTAATTTTAACAGAAAACCTCATATTTTAGAAGTAAAATATCTAAGGAACTAGGAAGTTTGGTTTAATTTTATTTTGTTTTATTGAAAACAAACGTAGAAAAAGCAAATTTAAATCAATAAAGTCTCAAACTGGAAGTATTTATTATTTTCTGTATTTTACAAACTAATGTGACCACATCAGTTTCGAAATTGTTCTTGCCTTTCTGCAGGTAATTCCGCAATCAGTAGGGGGCGCCATATGCATGTTCCATTTGTAAAACCAACCCATTAACATGTCCCTAAATATGTTTATGGTTTTCTTATATGTTTCTAACGGACTTTAAAAAATTAGCAGGAATTTAAATAACAACAAAACATGTTGTAGAAGAAAATATGTTTGCTAAGTAACAAAAAAATAAATGTTTAAAAAATATTTTGAATGCACTTATGAAATTTGTTTTCTAGAAATTTCAAAAATCTAGCATACGTTTTAGGATTTTTTAAAAATATATTTGGGAAACGTAATATAATTTATGGGAAACTTTTGATACAGGTGGTTGTTACTAATAGGAGCTCTCCGAGGTGCTGAACTGACAATCACCGGAAGCTGAATATAAGAAGGAAGCTAAATAAATCTGCATCAAAAAGAGCTGATGTACAGGATGGAATGTCTTTTGTTTTGTGTTGCACTGATCAGTTATGTCTTCCATCCACATTTTTTGAAATTAGCATTTTACGCGTTTCATCCATCCACAAATATGACCCTCCTCTCTCGCCTTCCCCCTCACTTTCCCGCCTCCCCTCCCTTATCCGCTTCTTTTCCATCTCATCTCTCATCCTCCCAATCTCTCCGTCCCTTTATCCCCGACAATAACAACATTTGGCCACGAGTCACCAAACGCATTCGTTCCCATGTAGTCACTCGAATAGCTCTCATCCGTCTTCTCCTCCCCCTCTGGAACAGCGCGAATGGTTTAACCCGCGGAGAGGGCGAGAGACTGGCAGCACAAAGGAAGGGCGCATTCACGTCGCTTAGGAGGGAGATAATTAGGTGCATGATGTAAACATGGAATAAAAATCGCAAGGCGGCATTATTCCCCCTCCAACACTCTCCTCCATTAGTGCCGTTTAATAATACATGAGGTATTAGCCAGCAGTTACGCGCCTGTCTGTTAAAGGGAAGGCGCGCAGTGAGTGCGAATTAAATCCCATAGTGTGGGAGAGCGGAGAGGAGTTCAGCTTTGTTTCATCCTCGCTTAGGGGGATTCTGGAGTTGCTTCTGGGTTTTGGAGCGAGTCTGGTTCGTTGAGACGTGATGTTGGGTTTTTCGGATTGACCACATCGTTTCCTTTCAAATGCTTTGGAATTCTATGATGGCAAAGAGAGAACAATATGTTGCATTTCAGAGGTGAGTGACTTTTCTTTGTCCCCCACTCCTCCTCATTTTTTACATTTATTGCACGTAATAGATTTTGCACGCGCATAGATTTTTAAAAAATATATTTTTATTTTTATATTGAAATAAGTGGGACGCGTTTCTTAAATAAAGTGTGGCGTTTCCCCCCCTCCCCATCTCATCCTCTCCAGTCCAATTGACCAATGGCAGAACCATCCGAAAATTAAATCTGCTCCGTCCAAATGCATCGGAACACCGGCAGCTTCAGCCCTGCCATTGTTTTCCCTCTTTTGTTTTCAAACCGTAGCCCCAGGGAACATTTGGTGCTTCTTTCAGTACAAAAGACACGAGCACTTTGAGAGCACTCATAGGTCTCGTATCAGTGACAGGCAGATGAATCCTGCACTGTGTGCTGGAATAAATAATGCAGAAGAGTAAATGCTGAATCTGACACCTCTGACATGATAGTAGAAGGGATGTAAACAATGAAAATCTCTATCTATCTATCTATCTATCTATCTATCTATCTATCTATCTATCTATCTATCTATCTATCTATCTATCTATCTATCTATCTATCTATGCTTGCCTCATCTTTATATTTAGAGTGATTTATTGTTGAGCTTGTCGCCTGCAGGCTTGTAATCTATTAAATTCTTTCATTAGATCTCCCTTTTCAGTTTAGTATTTTTATCTGAATTTTGTCTAAAAGAAGAAAAAAAAGAACTAGGAGGTAAATAAATAAACTGCTCCAGGAATCAGTGTTGAAACATGCTGTTGCTTTTGTGGTTGGATCCTTTTTTTCTTTTGTTTAGTTTTTCAGTGTTCAGCTTTGATGCAATACAATATACAATAAAACCAGCTTGAATTTTATCATGACTTCTAAGTTATCCTAAATTTTTCCCTACAAGTTCAAATGTTCACAAATGCATCGTCCTCCATGCTTGAATCTGTCGCATTGTCAACAATGCCAAGATCCATCTTTCTTTGTAAGGTAATAACATTAAGTGGTACACGGGTTGTGAGTAGGAAGGGAGGGAACAAGCATTGAGATTCATACTCATATTTTCATGCTCACTGGGATCCCCATATGTTTCTTTGCTGATGGTTATGTAACCATAAGCAAGAGCCAACCAGTCTTCAGACTTGGGATTTTGGCCAAAGGGACAAGCTCAATTCATTAAGAGGCAAGCCAGAAGAGAAAATCATTGCATCCTTATGGTATCGCTGCTTTTCATAAGTGACAAATCTGGTTGGGGTTTCTTTGCACAGAGCAACACCTTTGTTTGTAGTAGGGGCCTATCCAGTGTCTGGGGAGATTCTTTTCGATGTCTGAAGGCAGCTTGGTACACAAACACAGAAAAATGAAATGATCACAGTGAGAGAAATGTCATTCATGCAGAAACTATTTAAGGCCCATTAGTGTTTCTGAGCTCTGTGTGGTTTTACTTATGCAAGTGAAGTTGTTCATGGGCTAAAAGATTCAGCAGAACTCTGTCAGCAACAGTTTTACTGATTTAATGATTTCAGAACAATTAAAAAGTAATACAACAATAACACTGCATGAAAGTGGTATAACATTTTCCTATGAATGAGGAAATTTCATAACAAAAAAATTGAGACAGATCCGCAGGGATCCAAAGAATCAGAAGGATGAGAATAGAGGGGAGGGAAAGGGTAAAGTCAATCCTAATCCCATTAGCACACAACACTGCTGTCTTTTTTGCTGCCTTTCCCCCCCAAACACTCACATCACATATAACTGTGCAAAGTGCTCGTGTTATGTTCATTATGTTGCCACTGCAGGCCTTTTCAAACAATGCAAGCACCTCTGGCAGACAAAAAGAAAGAAAAATAACTGGTCGATGTCCATCAACGTGATGTTGAAAGTGTCACCAAAGAAGCCTGTAGTTTCACATGGATTGTTCGACTCATTTGTTAGAGCCTCTGGCAAATTGGCGTGTTATGTGCATGCATATAGCTGTAACATTGTGGCTGCAAGAGTCTTTGCCTATCAGCAAAGCTGGCACTTCAGTTCCATCAGCCCTATTGTGCGTTTTGGTGCAAAGAACCGTTCTTTTATATGCAGACATAGCTGTCTTTGCTCGGATTTATCCTGTTTTCTTTGCTGGGAGGTGATTGGCCGTCCCTCATCTGTACTGCATGCAAACACGTGCTGTTGCTCGTGCCGCCACAGGAAACATCAACACGCAGAGCGAAGAGGCAGTTACAGTTAAATGCAATCATTCATGACGGGCACACAGAGAGACAAAACTATGACTAGCATCATCAACATCAACTAAAGATTGTTTAATATGTGTTACTCAGCGGTGCAATATGTCCCCGCAGACCACAGTTTTTCACCCCTTTGAGACTAAAAAAGCTGTTTCTGTTTCATTCCTGGAGGAAAAAGAAATTCTTTCACTCACTCAGGATCACTGTGTGTGTATGTGTGTTGCAGACTTTAATCAATACTTCTAGAAATGGAAAAAGGATTGTGTGTAATCGTTGAACTGCTGTGTACTTCCCTTCCGCTCTTTAACATCTTTCAGCTAATTGGTTTGGATTTACAGCACCACAACTTTTCTGTTCTGCCTCAGTCCCTCTAATCTCATCATCCAAATTGCAGCAGCAGATGCATGTTTTCAACAAATGAACATTCCTGTGTAAACCATCACATTCAGCACTGGAGTTATTAGTTAGGAGAAAAGAGGCTGATGAAAGAGTTACCAGACCTAAAAAAAGAGACAGAATATTGATTATGTTTGGTGATCAGATGCTCGACTCTAAATGCTAATGTGTTTCTGACTCTGCTGGGTGTCTAAATAGGCGGTGTGAGGGCGCGTTCGGCACATCAGCCTAGTCAGTTGATAATATATCAGTTTCATAAGCAGCTTGCTTGAACACTGCAGATTTATTCACTGGTGGAAAAAGTGCAAAAGACAAAACTACAAAAATGGCAGAGTTAAAAACATACATGAAAAAACAAAACAAAACTGAAAGCATCATACTTTATCAAACACACTTGCAAAACAAGACATTTAAGGCTTGTTTCCACTGTGTAGTACGGTATGGTACGATTTAAAATGGTCCAGGCTTTTGGTACTTCATGTTTGAAAAGCATTTAATGTTGTTGGAAAGAAGATTGCGGGGGGTGAAGAGGAAAACAGCCATTTTCTTGGGTTTTTATTTTGTTGTAATGACCTTCTGCCAATCAACGGGTTTCAATAGTAGTTCTGCCCTAAGAAGTCAATTTCTCTATGGACCTAGTACAACCAGCGAAGGCCCAACATTGGCACGATTCAGTCCGGACAATGTGTCCATTTTATAATAGAAATGCTAAAAATACCAGACTGGACCATACCTTGCTGTTTAGTGGACATAAGGCAATGGTTTTATCTTCCACAAAAGAGTTTTTTCAAAAAAATAAAAGGAAATTAGGGTTTAGCCGACTATCCAGTTTTGTGTTTAGGGTTTTTAACATGTTTTTGTGGCATTTTTCTGATTTTTCTCTCAGTTATGGATGATGGGAATGGGAGCCAAGGTTGCTTCTTCCCTACGGTACTGCAGATGCACATTATATTTACCCTAAAACCAAACCACAACAAATCAGACCACAAAAAAAAAAAAAAAAGGTTTTTGAAAATTACTTCAAATGCCTCTCCTTTTCTATTGTCTCTTTTAGACTTTTGGGAAAAAGACAAATTAATTTTTGCAGAACTGGAGACAACTTTAACACTGTGGCTTAAAGTTTGAAGCAGCAAAGAGAGAGATACGCTGCTGAAAAGGGAGCCAGTGAAAGACAGAGAGAGCAGTAATCTGATGAAAGCCTCTTTACTTCCCTGTCACCTCACCTTCAGGCCATGAGCAATGATCAAGGCTTACACAGGCATCAGCGCTAAGGCCAGTCTCATATGTGCTCACATGCAGTAGCACACAGGCAGTTACCTTTCCATCACATTAGGGGAGATTACAGTGGTTTATTAACTTTATATTTACCTCTGTCATAATGTTCAGATGACATATTTGAAAAAAAGAATAAAACTGGCTAGTTATTACAGATATTTACATTCTATAGTACATACTCTTTAAAAGTATCCGCTATGATCCTCCTACACATAAAAATGTGCTTTTTTGAAAAGCTGCAGGGTGGTGTAGTGGTTAAAAATCCCAGCTGGGCCCTTTCTGTGTGCATGTTCACATCATGCCATGTGTGGGTTTTCTCCAGCTTCCCCCCACTGTCCAGAAACATGCTTAATGGGTTAATATGTTAACGGATGACTAAACCGTCCCTCAGGTGTAAATGTGTGTGTGGTCGCCTGTCTGTGTGTGGATGAACTGGAAAATGGTGTAAGGTGCACCCCACCTTCATCTGACAGGAGCTGTGCAGGCTTCAGCAACGTTGACCCTGAACAGGAAAAATGGGTATAAAAATGGAGTGATGGTTAAGAACAGAACAGAATAGACATACTGAGGCATGGGGAGAAGACCTCCTAAAACACAAGAACCTTGGTCTTACAGGGAGAACAGCTGGTGGAGGTGTCATTCAGTCGATTACTCAGGCGTTTCTCCAGGCCTTTTGCAGAGGGGGAGGAACCTTAAGTTTCTATTCTTAAATATTTAAAGGTGAGTTTTTAAAAACTCAAGGAAAATTGTGTTTTTAACATGTTCTTGTAACATTTTTCTCATGATGATGATGATCGATATTGCTTTCCACTTTTGTTGCACTGGTAACGTTAGGCTGGGGTTGTGAGGGGCTGTAAGCTAGCAGGAGAGTATGTAAACAAAGGGATGATGGGAAATGAGAGAAGGCTTACTCTGCACCAACAGTCCTGCCCACAACTCAGAGGCGAATTTCTGATGACCTCCTGCTGCCCAGTAGAAACTATGTCCTAAAAAACGACACAGGTTTTTACATTTTTAGCCAAAAAAAAAGCATTATTAAAGCATTATTATGAATAAAAGACTACTGTGAACTTTACAATAGATTAAAAAAATCTGAGTGGATCTTAAACTGTCTCACACTAGAATGGTCTCTAACTATGTGGCATTTTATGCATTTTCCTTTAAAGATTTATTAAAGTCATTGTAAGTGTCTAATAGGGTAGAAGTTTTGGATTGAAATTTGGAAGAAGAGAAATCCCACCACCACCACAACACACAATAATTAAAAGTTTAACACAACGTCTGTCGTGAAAACTGCATTATTAATATTTTGTTGTGGTTAAAATTAATGCTTTTTTAATTTAACAGTCTGGGTTGTTAAAAGATACAGCCTAGACTTTATTTATCAAAGAGTAAAAAAAATAAATAAATCGTATTAGGCAATTTGTTTAAAAAGGTCAACAAGGTCATTTCAACTCAAACTAAAGCTTATTCTTGAACGAAAAATATTGTAGAAATTATTCTGTTATTAGAAATTTTACTATATTGCAATAACTGAAAACAAAAAAAAAAGAAAAGTTTCAACATTTTGCTTTTTCAAAATTTGTGCATAGTGAACCACACTTGACCCAATTAGATATCTACTATTGTTATAAGGAAATCCCAATTTATACAGTAGATAAAAGGTTGTCTGTCAGCTATTGGAAAAAATGCATACATGTAAATAAGATCAATTTTTTCTTTTATATAAAGAGACATCATTCTAAACTACATCATATTTGGAGTATTATGAGTAACGTGTTTGTGTCTCATAGTGGTTCTCCAAGTTTGAAGCAATGAGCTTCCTTTTTTTTGTCGTTCTTTTTAAGAACTGCATTTAAAATATGATCCGCTACTTTTTTGTTACCATTGATTTATTAGTATGCCATGACCAAATAAAAGTGTCCTAACTGAATCCAGTTCTTTTACGTCTTCTCTACACTGCTTACACCACAGTGCAAGTAAGTGGTAATTGGTGCACAAGTGTCACACTTGTTATCTGAGAGGAAGCCCTCCTCTGGATAGCAAAGGTCACCAACGCTCATGTACTGTTGTTTATTTAAACACTGCACTCACTGTGCTGTCATGTTGCTGCAAGGCTTATTACTAAGAATAAAAATCATCATCTTCTGTGGTGTGATGCTTGATTCCGATAATTTATGAGGTGTCAGGAATGAACAAGATTTAGTTTAAGTAAATCTGTTTTTCAAATTTTATTTTACTTAATGCACAATATTCATAGGCTTTAAGAGCCCTCCTTGCTAAAAAGAATTATCTGTATGGCACTTAACCCTAACTAACTTTAATTTGGCTTTGTTTTCCAATTGGTTTAAAACATGACTTAAATTTGCGGTGTAACTCCAAACCTCACCGTCACTGTTCAGACAAAAACCTAAGAAGTTTTTGTCATTTCATAAGGAAACGTCTTTGGTCTTTGCAATGACTTTTGTCCAAACAAGCTCAGTGATTGTGCAGGAAATGGTCATTATGTACACAGACATTGTGGTATTTTGTGTGGTGGCAGAGGGATTGGACAGAAGCAGAGGCAACTTTGCCTTTTTTGTTGCACTGCTAATGCTATTTTGGGGTTGTGAGGTTGTAAGCTTGCTGGAGAGAATGCAAACAAAGACATGATGGGAAGTAGAAGGAGGTTCACTCTGCACCGACGGTCCCACCCAAAACTTAGAGGCAAATTTCAAATGAACTTTTGCCGCTCTGCAGAAACTGTCCACAAAAACGACACAATTTTTATGATTTTGGCTAAAAGCAGCATGAACGTAATTAAAAGACCACTGGGGGCGCTTTGAAAATATCTCAAAGATGATTGGAGTGGGACTTTAAAGACATGACTTGGTTTGGTTTCAAACATACAGAAATCATTGAGACTTTTCCCTCTGTTTACTCTCCGCTGTAGTATCTTGTTAACCTGATTAGACAAACACTTCCTGACATGTCAGTATTGGCTTTAATGGCATTAGCAAAAGGGCATTAGTAAGTAAAACGTGGAGCCATTTCACTAAAGACTAACTTAAGGTTGCTTATCCATTGAGCTCTAGTTCACTGACCTCCGCTGTGAACAGATACAACCAAGATCCTGCAGAGCTTAAGTCGGTCTGCGGGGACAGCTAGACATATGAAAGTTCACACTACAGACATTTAATTATTGACATGTTTTTAGATTAAACTGTTCAGGGTGAACCGCACCTTTACCCTTCAGGGTTCCAGTCACCCTGTGACCCCAGACGGAAATCTAATAGGTTAAGAGATTGATGTTTAAAAATAGATTTAATGGAGTTCTATGGCATGCAAATACAAATATTTTTTTATGAGATAAGTTTTATTTTTGTAAGTGCACATCTTAATTTTAGGATTCACAGCTTTTCACGTGCACTACATTGTACTCCTGCAGAAGTGTCATTGCTCTCTTTCTCCTCCTTTAGCTGCCTGTCCATCTCCATAAATCCTCTCCCAAAAGATCAGTGTGTCCTCATTCTTGTAATGCTTGACTGCAGACAGTCAGTGAGGCACTTCTGAAATATTCATACTGACACACAACACAAACACCTTCAGACACACACAGACACTGTCAATCCCATCCTGTTTTTTATTTTTTTCCCCATCGCAGCATCCCTATATCAGTTGAAAATTAAAAAATGTAATTTGTTTCACAGCAGGGTAAAGGGAGGGAAAATAAACATGTGCCCACATTCATGTCACAATACATCACAGTAAATGAGGAGAGCACTTCACTGTCACTTTGAGTTTCTGTACAGCACAGCATGATCACTGTTCTGTTTCAGTTTTTCATCCAGGGTGCAAATGCAAAATGAAGTACGTTCATTTTCATTTATTGAAAAACTACTCTTTTTGAACTATTCATGTCAGTTATGTGGAATGCAAAAATCATGTCAACTAAAATGCTCTCTCATGATCAGGATAAAGTAGACAGCCAGAGATATTACAACTTCAGAGCAAGAAGAAAAAGTACCTTTAAGCCTATTATGCAAAGCCAGCCAAGCTCAGATCTTTGCTTTTAAACTATCTACTCATTCGGAGGAAGACAGGAAAATAGACAGAGTCCATCAGCATGCAGGAAGCTCATTATGCTGCTAGCACTTTTGATGTGTGTCCTATCATTATAGGGTGGTTATTATTGGATGGGATAGCAAGAACGTAGCTTAAGAAATCACCATGTGAACTTTGATTTGTGTCAGGAGCACTGCTGGTGTTACGCCGGGCTCTGTGTTTCTATATAACAAAGTGAGCCTGTGAGTCATCATTTAGTTTGATACCACTGCAGAGTTCAGACACTCCAGAGCTGGTAAGTGGAGTCGAGGGAAAGTGAGTCATTTTGAGCCTGATGTACACAAATGATGGCGTGATGGTCACATTTTTGTTACTACTTTTACAAGAAACATTTGATAGAAAGGAAGCATATCACACAATTCAGTAATATTTGATTGAAGTTACTCACACTTAGATAATCCATGACTTATATTAATTTAAACCATAGATTAATAAAATAAATAAAAACATATAATATTGTGATAAAATCATGATAATTGTTGTATTTTATAATACGAATAAATAATTATTATAATAATTCTAAGTGACTTTAGCAAAAAAAATATATAACAAACTCTAAAAATAGGGGATGTAATTATTTGACTGTTAATTGATAACATTACGTTATAGTGAATTAATGCATTACTCATAAGACATTAATCAACATTTACCAAAATTATATTACAGCTTTCACTACAAATATTTTTACTTATTTATTGATATTTTTAATATTAATTAAGATTTTACATTTAAAACATTTTATTCAGCGGCATTAAAGAACAAGTATTTCATGGAAAACTTTATTTTGAAGTGCTGTAATTTATTTTTCTGGTGTACTATCCTAAATTTCTATATGGTCAGTTATTCTTAATTAAACTTATTTTTCTGGTCCTACTACACATAAGAAGCTCGTAAAATCGCTAAAGTCTTTTATCATTGGTCACTGGTTGTGTGCTGATTGTTTATAAGGTTACAAATGACAAACGTCCAGTTGGTAAATCGTAAAAAAATAAAAACATAATTTAGTTTAGATTGTTTGCATGAAGGTAAAACACTGTAAACTGAATAATTGTGATTTGTAACCAATTTACTTTGAAGCAAAGCATTAGTTTGGTGCATTCGTTAACATTTAGGTGTCTTAATTGAAAAGATAAGTCAAGTTTTTCCTTTATAAAGGATTCTTAAGAGCTAGCGAGAAAAAAAAATCCAGAACCAGAGTTTTTGCAGCATACTTTTGCTTGTGGTAACGCAGTTCCTGCAAATGAAGGGGAAACCTTATCGTGTGAACAAACTCTAAAGAGGAGCTAGTTGAATAGGGTCAAAGGTCAGGGCCATCTGCAGCCAGGAGTCTCAAAGAAGCTGTCATGGATTGGCTCTTAGCATGCACATTCCCATGGAGACGAGTTCCACGTCTTATTTGCGTGGTCTTACTACCACTGCTGGTTGTTATAGCAACAGACAAGACGTGACATTGTTGCATAATATGCTGTTTTTAACTCCTCCTTGTTCTGACCGTTTTCAAACCTCGTTCTCTCTCTGAGGATGGAGCTGGGGGCATAACAGTGCTGAAGATAACAAATAAATGTGACCAAATATTGAACTTTAAAGAGTCAGAGTGTGATGACTGTAAATGCAGCTTCTTTTATCGTAGCTACCTACATATATTTGATTAGCTGTTGTGCATATCAATCGTCTTTTCACTTCAACTTAATCATTAGTTATTTTCCAGTTTTTAATCCAGGAGGCAGTTTGTAAAATATATTTTTACCAAAAGGATAAATTAAAAGGTTTTCTGTGATTCAAACTGATTTTTGTACATTTCTACACTAGAACTTTGATCCCCCTTTTTTATGTCATTGTTGCCCAACTTACCAGGCTGGGGCTAATTGCATGACACTCTTTTTCTTCCTTTGATTGTAAAGCAGCCAATCATTCCAAGCCTAGCATGGACTGGGGCTCACTTGTTAGTACATACGCCGTATCTAAGCAACCCACCCCTACATCCAAGAATTTTTGACTTCCCCCTCTACAGAATTTCCCTATTATGTTTGAGGGGTAATATCAGATGCAAGAAAAGCTGTCATTTTTGAAGAATTTAAATAATAAATTTAATTTAAAAGTAAGGATTTTCATCGTGTTGTCTGGCAAAACGGTAGATAACACAAAGCAACAGTCCTCATGAGTCTTCATGAGTCCTATCACAGGTCAGATAGGATTGAAGTCTGGATATCCATATGGTAAATGCTATGCACTTATATGGCACTTTTTCTTTATTAAGCCTCAAAGTGCTTACAGTCACAATTCCATGCACAAACATACACACACTGATGGTGGCAGAGCTGCTATGCAAGGCACAAGCCAGACCACCAGGAGTAACGTGGAGTTCAGTGTCTTGCCCAAGGACACTTTGACACAGCCAGAACTGAATAAAAAAGATTTTGTTTCTTTTTAGAGCCTTACTTGGGGATTTTATTTGAACCTCACAAGTAGTGCAGTAAGATGTAACAACACGGTCACGGTCAGGCAAGAAGGGTGGAACCCAGTTGCAGGAAGAATCACAAGTGATGGTGTAGCAAAATCCCAAGGATTTGTTTACAGCTTAAGGAGCACAGACACAGAAGTCTAGATTATACACAAAATGTGCCAACTCTCCCTCTCGTTCTGAAGACAGAGGGAGAGCTCTTTAAATACTATGTAGTTAATTGCTTAAGTGCAGGCAGCTATGATAGCTCACAAGGATCCACAGGTGAATGGGTGGAGTCACTCAGTCAGCTGCACAGAAGCACAAAATAATATTCAAACAAGCAACTCATGACATGTTCAGAAAGACATAGGTTTTAACCTTTATGACCATTATCTTCATCATCATGTGATTGTTGCTGATACCTGTTCAGGTGTTGTCTAAGGCACAACGGATTCAGAAAATCACAACTTTTTTTTTTTTTTTTTTTTTTACAAAATTCAATTTTAATTCATGGTTCTGCACTCTGTAAAGATCAAAGGCCATGTGTTTGGTAGAGTTCTTAATAATGACTTCTCTAAAACACTGGATAAATATGGAGTTTATGCGAGTTTGACAGTTTGTCAGTCATGAGGTTCATTTCTTCTCTGGTGAATTTTCACAGATATCCTTTGACTTTGAATAAAAGTCTAAGCAATCAAACCTGAACCTCCAATCTATGTCTTTTAACAAATCACTTGTGAACTCAGGAAAAAAAGCGCTGTATGTCACAATTGTGATAGAATATTTAAAACCCCTTAATAAAAACAAATTAACAAATAAATACAATACAATCAGTATAGGTATAACACAAGACAATGCAATTTCATATGAGGTAGATAAACTGTCATTTTCAGCTATTGTTGAGGACAGAAAAATGATCCTGTCTAATTCCTCTTTTTCTTTACAATCTTCCCGTTTCAGAGAAAAGCTTTTCCTGTTTTTCCATGAAGTTGCAGATTTGCATGATCAGGCACTCAGGAATGTTTTTAAATAAAAATCCTTTCTTCCAGGAACTCAGCTTGCAGGAACTTTGATTAAAAACCTTTGTGATAAAGTATACAGAGTACTGTATTTATCAATTTTAATTCATGATTTGGATAACTTCCTCACGTTCTATGATTCTTTTGCTAATTTAAAATCATATTTCTGTACTGTGCATATATTGAAGTCACTTTGCTTTGTAAAACATTTTAAAATGTTAAAACAACATGTTATTTACTTAATCAAAACCAATCTTTTGGTCATGCTTCTACTTGGTTTATTTTCTGTGGAGGGAAAATACTCTCACTGGAATCTTAGTGAAAACTTTTGTCCGCATGTTTGTGTGCAAGTTTGGATTTGTGTGCGCATGATTATGAATTTGCAACTGATACAACACAATTTGAGCCTAATTGTGTGTGCTTGCAATTATGTAGTCAGATGTACGTAAATAACAAAATACAATTTTCTTAAACAGAAATGCCCCGATAATACAAAAAAAAATCGAAATACGGTATGCATCTTTATAACACTCAACACTAAAGTTTCTCTAATCTCATTGCTCCCTGCAGTTCGAGGTCCTGCGAGGTCACACACAATGTGAGTGTGTGCTTGAGACCTCACGTGCTGAGATATTTTGTGTGTAATCAAGATTACAGGCAAGATGGAGCAAAGAAAGGAAACACATATTCATAGGTCATCATGAAAAGTGCATTGACCCAAAGAAAAAAAATAGAACATGTCAAATCCAGAAAAACAGTTACATTTACACCACAAAACCCTGCTGACAATAAAAAAATGGTGCTCTATGTGCAGTTTGTAACAAGAAACTGATTCTTTTCTTTTTTTAAAAATTTTTTATAGTGCTTTTGTCAATGCCGGCACCTGCAGAGAATAATTGTGTGATGTAAATTTGGTAAGGATGAGAGTGTCTGATTCTTGTCACCATCTACTGTTTGAACAGTCCTTTTAACAAAACTAAAACTGATGAAGGAGAATTTCAGATGTTTTATTTCCATTTTCCAAGCATATACCCTTGACTCAAGATGGTAGAGAAGAAGAGTTTATAGGGAAGACTTTGGATGGTAGAGGTGCTTGAAAAACTTTCGCTGCATTCAGTGTGCCTTTCAACAGACACAGCCAAGCAACTGATACAGTATTAATGCACTGATGTTTTCATTTAAGTGAATTCACCGTGCGTGTCTGCTGACTAAAATGACCTAATTTGTGTCACAGCGAGGAATGAAACCACTGGGATTCAGTGGCTAATGAATGTGGAGATGTGTGGGCGTTTGCCTGATACCATAAAGGCTGTGGTACAGTAATCCCGATGCAGCGCAGTTGTGTAGGTTTTGGCAAGCTTTAGGTTCAACAAATGTACAATGATTCATTTTTTTTGCAATTTTACTACAAAGTTGCTAAATTAGTTTCTCTTGAGTCCTTTAGGGGTTTTTCCCTTTACAAAGATTGTTATAATTTTTGATGATTTATTTTTAAAAAATGGTAGCATATCTCCTTTACATAATTTTTACTGACTAGTTTGCAGAGTTTCTCAGGATTAATAGATCATCATTTTTCCAGCATTTTTGCTTAAAAGGTATTTATGTAAAGTGAACACATTTTTAAAGTTTTGCAATAAGTTGGTTCGCTGAAATAAAAAATAAGTCTCACAAAAAGCAATTCATCCAGAGTGAACCGCTTGTCTCGAGTATTATAAACCAGACTGAGATTTACATTTTTTAGAAGAAGAAAATGACACAGGTGTGCCTTTTAGATTTAAAATGAGGTAAGCATTCCAAGATCTAACAGTGGCAGTTTTTCATGCAATTTGATTCAGAACCAATTTTCTTCCCTTTGCCATTTTCCTTCCTGTTTCATGCACATTTTAGGCCAAACCAATCCCATGGGTCAGAGTTAGAAGCAGTTACAGTAACTGTGTGATGTTCTGCTACCACTTTGATCCACTTTTGAAAGTAAAATCCAAATTTTTTATTTTCAAGAACAATAAATTGGATCAAAAATGCAAAACAATTAGTTACAAAATGGAAAGTTTTTCCACAAAATGCTCAAAAACAAACTATTGATCCCATCATGGCAGCAGCTTTTATTTTTTTCCTCTGTAGGTGGTGCAACACTTCCAAACTATTGCTATGTATTTGTGGCAACCTTCCTTTTTCAAGTTCTTATGAGTTAAAGTTGCTGCATCACTTTTAGTCTGCAGCAACACGACTGTTTCTTGTAGCACACTTATTGCACCATCAGCACTCACAGCCGAGTACCCACAAATACTAATCAATATCACTCTGTTTCCTTCTTACCTCGCCGCTGTCCTCTTCATCAGTCTTTTCCTCTTGTTTTGCAGGCAGACGTGTCTCCATGGGTGAGGCCTGCTGATCCAGAAATCTCTACAGATCCTCTTCCCCCCTGTCCTCTTCTTCCATCAGAGTCTGGCCCCCCTCCACTTTAGTCACCATGACCTCCACCAACAAGCTGCTGGGTTTGGGCGAGGTGGGGCTGAAGTGTGACCAGGAGATCGAGAGGAGATATGAGATCGTGCCCTCCGTGGTCTGCTCCATGTGTTGCCTTTTTGGAATCATATACTGCTTTTTTGGTAAGTTTAACTAAAAGAGAACATTTTCAGAAAGTGTGCTTATATTATTCCAGAGTAAATACAATTACATTAACTATTAAAAAAGATAAAGAAAGCAAAGACAAAGCAGACAAACATTTAAGGGTTTAAGTGAGTTCATTAAAACTCCAAAACTCTCATTAACACTTTTGTTCTTTAATAGCATCATAAGCAGTAATTAAGGCATATCCCTAATTTCGTGTGGAAAAGTGAGTATAAAACATAATAACCAAGAAGTACTTAGAGAATAGACAATCAAATGTTTAAAACTTTTTCCATACTTTCAAAATTGAGGTTAAAACTTTATATCTGCATTTCAAAAAATATTGTTTTTGTAATTATTTTAGGTTTCAGTGAAGTGAAACAAGAAGTCTTTGAGTTTCACTGGGAGTTTAAATGGTAAAAAATATTTCTCTGCTTGTGTGTGCCCAAATGAGCTGCTAAGGACAAGTCCTGAAAAGGATGGACTTCACTAACATTACTCCTGCTCATGCTTTTACTGCTGATGCAAGAAATAACCACAGATTCAGCAGGTTTATTATTGTTTTACCTGTTCTGCCTCTGAAAAAGTAGCATTTTATAGAAAAAAAGAAGAGTAATTCTTACCTAATGGAGCATAAGACAAACGCTAATTCTAGTCATTTAATTTCAGATGTTTTAATTGATCAAAAATGCCACAAACAAGTTCTTGTTTTGACTTGAGAAAGTACGTTTAAAAAAAATCCTTTAAGTCCCACTTTAATCACCTTTTGATCTATTTTAAAAGCGTTTCCAGTGGTCTTTTAATTATGATTTTCAGACAAAATCAAAAGACCTGTGTCATTTGCTAGGACATTTTTTAGGTGGGGTAAAAGTTCATCAGAATTTCGCTTCTTAGTAGCGGCATGGAAGTAAGCCAGTTCTATTTTCCTATTAAGAATCTGTTTACACTCTCTCCCGCTTGCTTACAGCCCCTCACAACTCCAACCTAACTTTATCGTTGCAACAAAAATGGCTAGCAATATTGGAGCTATTCAGGCATACAGTTTTGAGCCAGATGCCAACTTGGACAAGGAAAACTAAGACATGCATGGATCTATTTGTCTACAAGCGGATGCATCGGAATGGAGCAGAGCAGGGAGCTAGTAGCTCGCCGCATGTATTTTAAATGTTACAAGCATTTTCAAATGGCATTTTTTTCCTCTGGTTTTGATTCAGCCAAATTTGAACAAAGAAATACTCAGAAATGCTATTTTAAGCTTCTTTTTCCATATGTATGTCTTCAATCATGAGGAAAATGCTACAAAACCAATAAAAACACCATAAACACAATTTTCATTACAGTGGGTCTTTAAAAAGCGAACAGGCAATAGCAGCAGAACTTGAGTGGCCTTTCTTATTTATATTTCAACAGGGAAGTCTCACAAAACAGACAACACATTACTATAATTGCTAAAATACAAGGAAACCTGAAATACACGCCAAACTACATACTACAATATTCTTGAAAGAAAACCTGAAACTGATGGAAGGATGAGAGAGGAAAAAGGAGTCAGTTAAGGAAAAGTAAGACATTTCTGAAATCGCTGTTAGAACGATGGATATCATCAAATTTGGTGGAACAAGTATGGAGAATTGCTGCAGCAGCTGCTGCAAAGAAACAATCATCTGCTCAGAGTGGGGGTAGAAGCTACAGAAAGGCTGCGGTGGCCACATCAGACTTGTTCCCCTTCAGGCGTTCTGTCACAGAGGGGCAGGCCACAGTGAAGAGTACAACAGCTGTTTCCACCCTACTCATCCTCGCTGGAAGATGTAAAGAAGAGCACACAAGATTGAAAAGAAGGAACAGCGAAAGCTACAAAAAGGCACGTCAATTAAACGAGTTATGGTCACAAGGGAGGAGCACGGACAGTTGCTTAGATGAGAAGAAAAGTATTGTGCGGCTACGCTGTGCAATGCCCGATTACACAAAGATAACAATCTGATGTCGGGTCCCCTTGAGACAGTCCATTCAGAGGGAGAAAGACACTGAAAGACGACACAAACATTAATAAACATGGAAGCAAAGGCCACAGAGATTTGAACTTTAGATAGGATTATTTTTAATACAGTGACTCTGTTCTTCTATTCGTTTTTCATTCAAATAAAATGTGTTGATTCAGTGAAAAAAAGTATCTTTCAGAAAGAAAAGGACTGGAAGGAAAGCAGCTGTTTTCCCTTCTATCAAGGCTGCTGACTAATATACGTCTGACCTTTTTTTTCCCTTTTTTATGCGATGAATCACATACAGTATATTAAAGCTGCTCCTAAAAGGTTTTGAGTCCGTTTATTTGTTTCTTATTATTCTCCAGCAATCTAACATTCTTCCTTTTCATTTCTGCTAAATAAATATGTGCACCCATCATTTTTAATTACTGCTGATCTTTCCTTTGGAAAGTGATAAAACCTTTTGAGTCTCAAGCGGTGTCTGCAAAACCATCAAGAAAGCTACAAATCAAAGCTGAAAGTCGGGTTGAGAGAGAAAGCGAAATTATGTTAATTCATTAATTAAAACACTTTTTAATTGAGAGAGAGGAGGGGATTGCTTTTAGTAAGTACTGAAAAATTAATCTAAATCAGAGGTTGCTACATTCAAACAAAATCCATCTATATATTTTTTTATGTATGTACTGTGTTTCTTTAAAAGAAAACTATACTGTGTGTAGAAAAACAAAATATAAATTAAAAGAATATGAATTTTAAAAGACCTATTCCAATGAAAATCTTGTTTTTGGTGTTTTAACGTGTTCTTAATGCATTTTTCCCATACTGGATGACATACGTAGAGAAAATTAAGTTTATTGACTATTTCTTCTTTCAGATTGTGGTGAATCAGGAGCAAATGAAAAAAATGCACTGGAAAAGCTCTCCAAAATCTCACAGCTCAACTCCATTCTATTTAGTTTGAGTATTTTATCTCTGCCTAATGTGTCCTAACACCTGGATTGCTTCAGTTTCTGGTTGTTTTGTGTGGTGATGGTAACACTCATCTATTCTGTACGTGTTCTGCAGGTTATCGATGCTTCAAGGCCGTGTTGTTCCTCACTGGCTTGATGTTTGGCTCTGTGGTTATCTTCATGCTGTGCTACAAAGAGAGGGTGATGGACACCCAGCTGAGTGTGGAGGCATCTGTGGGCATCGGCCTTGGCATTGGGACCCTGTGTGGCCTGGTGACCATGTTGGTCCGCAGTGTGGGACTGTTTATGGTGGGTCTGCTGTTGGGCCTGCTGACTGGAGTTGCATCATTGGTGGTAAATATATATATACTTTTCTCTTGTTTATGACATCTTTACTTTGTTTAACAAAACTGTATAAGATTCATTTGTAAAAAAAAGTTGAATTATGTTAATTATCGTATTTCTGACTTTTAAGAGCAAAGACAGAAAATTTGTGTTTCATCCTGATGTTCTTAAGGTTCAGTTTTTGCTGGCCTCTGTATATTTGGAGCAAGTTGATTATTTTAAATACTTGGGAACAGAAATCCACAGTGACTATTTTCAAGAAGACTTTCAAACTGACATTTAAACTGTTGCTTACAGGTCACTCATTGAGTTTGTTCTCACTGTCAAATAAACATTGTGACAATATTCAAGATTTTTGTTAATAATTTTAGTCATGTTTTTCAAAAATAAAATTGCATCCATGGACTTAAAAATGCATTGAAGCATTTTGAAAGGCACATTTCTATCCCAGCCGGAGATAAGCAATAAAGATTTACTTAGAATTTTATGGAAAGACATATTAAGACAAGATCATAATTGCATAACGTTTCCATTCAAGCTTTGAACTGGCCATTTTAATAAATTTAAAGCTGAAATCATTTTTAATAAACTACATGTAAAAAGTTTTAATAAGTAAATTGTTTTTCTTTCTTTTTACTCTCAGGTCATGGAGGAGTTCTATCATCCCAAAACTGTGTGGGTTCCTGTTGGTATCCTCCTGGGCTCTGGAACCTTGTTTGCTGTTCTGACTCTGCAGTGGCAACGCTGCTTCGTCACCTTGTCCACAGCCACATTTGGCTCTGCAATCATCACTGTCACCGTGGATTATTTTATAGAGCTCTTTGCTTTAGTGAACTACATCTATGAGAGACTCAAGGTGAGGAAGAGGTTGTGTTTCACGGAAGCAGATGACAAAGACATAGCACAGAAGTTGCACTATAAGCTGTAACTTTGACTGTTGTAATCCTAAAAGGTGGCACCAAAGAATCCATTGTGCTGGTTTACATGGGTCATCATGGGGGTCTGGCCTGTTCTGGCCCTCCTTGGAGTGCTGATCCAATGGAAAGTAACTGCAGAGGGATTTTCCCACACAGAGGGTGAGTGTGGAGAACAAACACTTGATTGAACGTGCCATCTTATGATTTTTTTTTTCAGGCTGAGATGTCACAAATGTCGTTTCCCTTAAATGATTGCTGAGTCTTTCCTTCCTTGTAATGTGTCACAAAGAGCTGACTCTGCATCTATCACACAATGCTCGTTCACTTAAATAGTGGTTAAACTACTATGTCAACGTGACTATTTTTATAAGACAACTGCTTAGTTAGACATTGAGGAAATGTGAAAAAAATAAAGAAATTGGATATATTGAACAAGAGCCTCCCCATAGTTTTGTTTTAATCTCATCATATTTATGTTTGAAGCAATTTAAGAAAATGTATTTGTTATATCTTGCACTTAAACTATTTGTGTGTGTCTATATGTGTGCTTGTAATTGAAGGATTGTGTAAGATAAGGTTGAAAATATACCAGCATTAGTGTTTTCAGTAAAATCTGTTGTAGACGGAAAAAGACTCCTTCTGTTCCGAAAGCAGCCATAACACAGATGGTGATGCAAACACACAAATGCTCGCACAAACAGAAGACATTCTGGACACCAACACATTACTTCTAGTTAGATAAAATGTGAAGGAAAAATATCAAAGCATGATCTTTTACTTTGTTCTTCACTCCAGAGGCAGAAATCTTTTGCACAAACGCTCTATCTAGTAATGATTTGGGTAAAACTGTCGACAGAAAAAGTCACACATGGTGTCCGATATTAGGTTTAAAGATCAGCTCCGGTAAAAACTGTGTTTTTTGAACTACTGCTGCTCTGCAGAAACTATGTCCTGAAAAACTGAATAATCATAATTGTAAGACCATTGGAAATGTTTTTACAATTGATCAAAGATGTTTAGAGTGGGTATTTTACAACGGAAGATTCCATTGATAACTGACAGGGGGTGAATTAAAGTTTTCTTTAAATAGTTTTTTATCTATTTAAATGAATGTGCATTTGTAATTATGGCAATCAAGAGGCCTAATTCTAAACAGTGAAATAAATTTGAATTTAAATAAATTAAATAGTTGGATTATAATGACTGGAAAAATATTTGTGTATGCTATTTTGTTTCCTATAAATAGGGTGTTATCCTGATTACGCCTGATTGCTGAAAAGGCCTGACGCTGTTTAAAAGAACACTGTACAAATGAGTTTTTGCTATTGGCTATTAACTGTTAGAGCTGTTCTTTAATGTTGGCAAGCAGCAGTGAAATAACAAAGGAGGGATTAACAGAAAGATGTGGAAGCGAGGAGCAGGTGTTTGGAAAAGGCTGTGGGTGCGGGTAATGAAGTGGGGCACAGTGGGTAAGCAGGGCGCTCAAGTGGAGCAGCAAGGAAAATCAGCTGTCAGCTGATTGAGCATCAGACGAGACAGGCATGAATAAATTAAGACGAGACTAATCAAACAAGTCAAGTCCATTATCGCAAATTCCCTCTATCTTTAACTTTAAATTCACAAACAGAATATTAAATAAAATCTTAAGGGCTGAAACGTTGTTAATGGAGCAACAAGAGCTAATATTAGACATAGAGCCAACACACACATCGCTGGAGGGGCCCGAGGTAGGGGTAACTGAGGAAGAGAAAATGGGAGGGGGGTGGTTGTTACACAATCTCAATGGCAGATGGTGCCTGATATCCCCATCACAAAGAAACAATAAGAGGCTTTAATAAAACACCCACACCAAGCATCCTCAAAATGACAAGAAAATCAGACACATACAGCCTGTGCAGAATGTCAACATTATATCCACCTCTCAAAGTTTACATTTAAAGATCTCTCGAGCTGCTTCAACAAACCTTTGAAATTCCGTTAAGCAAACAATAATTATCTAGATTGTCAGATGCAGACAGAAGGATAGATTTAGAGCATCCTTCACCAAAGAGGGTGTGAATATAGCAGGAACACATTCATGGTAAATCAAAGTATGTTCAGAAAGAGAAAAAAGAACACAAAGTAACTGACTTAAGGTGGGAATACCTGAAGTTCCACTCTGATCATCTTTTGATCTATTGCAAAGTGGTCTTTTTATTATAATTTTGTCATTTTCTAGATCATAGTTTTTACAGAGCTGCACTAGTTCATTTGAAATTTGCTCCTGAGTTGTGGGCAACTCCGTTCCCCCTTCCCCTCCCCGTTGCTGAGAGCTTGGAGCAGAGGATTCGTGACCCGTGCAGCATATTTTCTACGTCATAAATAAGCTCTTTTTCATTCCATTTTTTCGTCTGCTTCTGATTCACAGCGATTGAATGAAGAAAAACTCAATTGTGAGCTTAATTTTCTTTAAATATGTCCTCCATCATCAGAAAAATGCCTCAATAACATGTCAGAAAACGTCATTTTCATCAGTCTTTCAAACTCTTGCCTGATTACCCATCATTCCCTTTCTGCTTTGTTTTTTGCCCGTCCTGTTCCAGTGGTTCTGAGTCGACAACAAAGGAGGATCCAACTCATGCGGCTCAAACAAAAGGAAGAGAAGCTGAAAAAGGAAAAGGAGAACAAGAAGAAGAAAAAACGGCAAAACCAGAAGAACGTCTTCAAGCAAAAATCTCACACCCATCACCACCACCACCAGCAGTACCACCACCCAGCGGCATCCCATCTTCATCACCAAAGTCAGAGCTCTCAGCCTCCTAAAGTTCCTCCACTTCCATCACAGACAGAGCCTGGCTACCATCGCAAGCCCAACCCAAAAAAACGTTTTGACGGAGATGTGCTGTCACCGGTAAGATGACAGAAACTCAAAATTAAACTGAGATTTTGTACATGTAAGCTCCAATTCAATCTATCCATATTCTAGTTTGGAATTTAAAACACCTTTGAAGTCTCTGCTTTGATTTAGTCGGATTTACATAATTGTCTGGAGCAAAAACTTCACTGGATGTAATCCACACCTGGAAATGGAAATGGTACAAAAAGAACAAAAGTTGAACAGGCTCTGTGAATCCCGCATCTGCCATAGTTAGTCTGTTCAAACGCCAGTCCTGCTGCCTGTGAGCAGAACTGCAGAACTGTCCCCACCCTCTCTGCAGCTGTTTCTGCAGATTTGTATTGAAGGTCTGTTTATTCTCTGCCTTTGTTTTGACCAGAACAATATAGCTATCCCTTAAAAAACACGACTGCTGCTTTCTAATGGTCTTTCTAAAAAGGTTAAATTGGATGAAACAATGCCTTGCAACCTCTCCCTGTACGAGAATATCGACCACAGTCCTTATCACTTAATTTTTCAAAGAAATCCTCCCTAAAGTCACAGTTGTAGAGAAGAGATTTAATAATTGCGACTTTTATAGTCCTTGGAGCTGTGATACATGCATTTATAGATATTGAACTGGAAATATAGTCAGTTGTCTTTGTATTTAGACTGAACCCTGATGTGAGAACATTGCCTCTGGGCAAACGCTTATGTGGCGCTCTTTTATCCTGCAGTATGCTAATGCAGGTGAAGGTTTTAAAAGAGTACCTTGGATAATTTGTATTGTCTTTTTGTATTCCCTATAGATGAATAACTACTCTTGAAAAGCTTGAGTAGACATTTCCTACATTTCTGTTTTGTATTTGGGCTTTAATGCTCTGTTGATTTAAAGGTCAGTGGTTCCAGCAGCAAATTGAATGCAGTTAGTGCAGCTTAAAGTGTCTGTAGACTGAACAAGTAAAAATATTTGCTTTACTGCCCTCTATTAGTTTATCACTTGCAATATTTTGCAACTGGTGAAAATTAGATTTATTTTACATTTCTTCCTTTACGTCTGAAGTTACATTCACATTGGCCGTGTCGACTGGCATTCAAGTGGCCACTTTCAATAAAAAAGTCTATTTATACCCACATGAACCCTCGTTTCGGGCTTCCGCGTTCACAAATGTCATGCTCACTCTTTGGTTTGAATTTTTTACTGCTAAATTGCAAAAACACTGAACTTAAATCAATCAGAGACTCCGACTTGGTAGTGACGTGTGGGTTGCGCCCTTTTCAAAACATGGAAGTGCTAACAGTTGTAAACATGATCACGAAGGAGAAATTAGACGTAACTATATGACACCAAGTCTTTAATATATCAGAGTAGAGCTGTGAAAGAAAAAACCTGGAGCAGGTTTTGCGGAATTAGCATCACTTTGACTTTTTGACGCTAGTAAACAGGAAAAAAATAAAAAAAGAATCTACGCAGTGCCACTTCCTGCTTGTCTGGTGTGTGAACACCACCAGCTTAATGCATGTTCATGAAACAGTGTGTAGCCTTCTTGAACGTGCAACGCATGCCCAGTGTGAATGTCGCTTTGTGGTACGTTCACACGAGGCTCGACAACACACATTCAAGCCTCAATTTCTAATGAAAAGGCTATATAAGTGTGTGTTTTGGGGTCCCGTGTTCAAAATGCTCACAATTGTGCGTTGCTACGTTTTTAAGTCCATTTTTGGGCTCTACAAACAAAACAAGCAGCCACTGCACGTGCATTGAAAGTTGAACTTTGACTAATATAGGACTCGGATTTTGTAGTGACAAAAATGAATGATAGTGATAAAATTGATGGCGTCCTTTTTAATTGATCAGGGAGGAAAAACTTTTAATTTGTATCCGTCCGAAATGATATGACACCAAGTTGTGAAAGATCAGCCTGGAGCAAGATTCCCAAGAATTGCACCACTTCAACGCCAACTCTCTCCCAACTGCAAGTATATGCACTAGTGTCAGGCAGCGACAGTACAATGTGAACACAATCTGCTAAAAGCGTGTTCAAGAACCCATATTCTGCACATTCAAGAACGTGCATCAGACGAACATAACATCAGAGACATGATTCTAATCCAAAATGTCATTAATAATCATTAAACATTAATGATTCATAGCAGTTGCATATGAATGTAGAAGAACTACTACATGCAGGCAGAGATTTATGTTATGATGTCTTTGCTAATATCACATGTATTTTTGAAAACATTATCCCTGTTTGTCTGCAGAGTTACATCAGGAGTTTCAGGGACAGACACACGGACAAACGGGCTTACTCGCACAGTCGAATCAGTCGATCTCGGATGGCTGAACTGGACTACGACTGTGGCTCTCAAGTGCCCCTCACCGCCTCCAGTGGACCTGCAGTTCGCATCTGAGGCAGTGAATTCTCCAAATTCAAACACAAGCACACAATTACAGCTTACTTCAAACCCTCACCCTGCTACTCTAATATATTCCAATGCCTGTTAACTAGCAGGAGTTCAGTTGGTCCTAATGA
Source organism: Oryzias celebensis (assembly GCA_014656515.1). Lineage (NCBI taxonomy): Eukaryota > Metazoa > Chordata > Actinopteri > Beloniformes > Adrianichthyidae > Oryzias > Oryzias celebensis. Next base: position 16,218,620 of record BNCR01000017.1, on the reverse strand, counting down.
GGGTGGGACATAACCTGCAACGGATTTCTCCTTTTAGAACTGCTGAAGGTGGCGTTTCTATTTATTTGATCATTTTAATCTTTGTTCTTGTTAACGAAGGAAAGTCAGAACACAACTTTTTTTTTTTTTTTAAGCTTGGACTTTCTGCATTTCTTGCTTGCCAAGTTTATTTATGTCTCTTAAGGACACACAAAAAACAATGAACTTGTTTTTGTGTAATAAGATGAACTGTTACAGCAATGAGAAATCTTTTTCTGTGGGAGTTTCTCGGAAGCAAAAAATGATTAAAACACTGCACTCCAAAACCATTTCAGAGAAAGAACTGCGTTAAATTGTTCCCAGGCTGAATATTGCAACATTTAATATTTTAGCTTTGAAGAAATTGCATAAACTTGATGCAGTTTGCTTCGATAAAGAATAAAAAAATAGCAGAACTGAAGCAAAAAGGCAGCTCTTCCATGTTTTACTCCTAAAGTCACAGTGTACTTCTTAGAGATGGACCTGCCAGGTAAAAAAAGAAGGACCAACTTTGAATGGAATCCAATTTAACAGGATTGTTTTTTATTTACACTGCTTTCATTGTTGCCATTTTCCAAGAAGAGCTTGCTTACTCCTCATTACTTTTCCATTCTGTTCCAATGACTCAGTGTTCTAATTTTACTTCTCGTCTTTAAATATTTGTGAAGGTACAGCACATGTTGACATGTCATCAAGTGCTTTCATGACCCTTTTCTGCCTGTTATTACAAAGCAACTTTACTATGTGGGAATCAACTGCACAAGGAATATCTAGGATGTTTTATTTGACACTTTTAATATGTTTGAAATAATAATATTGTCTGGTTTGTGTTACTTTGATGTCATAAATAGAGGGCATTATAAAACAACATAGAGAAATGATAAGGGTGTTTAACAAATGGCGCCCTCTAATGTTTACCGCTGTCTTTTGAACTGCTGGTTTTTGTGCACAAGCATCAGGGTGTTAACTCTCTTTTTAATTCAAGGAGGAGGTGCATTTTCCACGATTTGCTGTGAGACATCCAAGAAATGGAATCTGCTCCTGACTTTGTTTTGTTTTATATAACAGTAGAAGAACTGTTTTCTACTCGAACAGTGCTGGGAAGGAAATGTCCTACGTGTGCTCCATCCATGCAAAATATGACCATAATTAGTCACAAATGACGTGGCCAAGAATCAAGAACACGGCAATAGTCGTCATATTCTACTTCAGGATGGCCGATTTGTTTGTGTGATATATGTACCTTTTGTATTTTCAGGACAGAGGAAAACAATCCTGCTTCACCTACATAAAAATACGTACTTGTACTCAGCAGAATTTGAGATTCTCAGTGTTTTGAGGACCAGTGTACTCCATAGCTGCATGATAATTTCTGTATATCTATGTCCAATGTTTAGTGTCATGGTTGTCAAGTGCCAAACTCCAACTTGGTTTGGTCTGTTGTCCATCTCTTCTCTAACCCTTTGTTCAAAGGGCTTGAAAGAGACGTGTTCTGTCATCTGCCCACTGTTCTGTGTCTGTACTGTACTATTCTGACCATCCATTGCAGTAAGGGCTGGGCAGTCCTTGTTCTGCGATCACCTCAGCCCTGTTCTGCCCTTTTTTTGTGCATTTATACTGTTTTAACAATATTTTTGGGGATAAAGGGGGGACTAAAATGTGATCATTGCCTCATTTGCTGTTTGTAATTTCGGTGTAAAAACTAACATTTTTTTCATCCCTGTTGTTTTTTTTTCCTCTGTATTTTTGTTACTGCCTGTCTCTACATAGTCTTTGTGATGAAAACTCTTGACTGTAGATATTTCGCTGTAAATAATCTTTTATGGTACAACTGTTTGGGTTCATCTTCATGTTTGCGCCGTGACCATAACCATTCATGCAGTTGGTTATTTTACAATGGAATAGATCTGTTCTGTTGTGGTTTTACTGTATGTGTTTCCTTTGGCTGGTTAAAGAGACACTTCTCATACTGCTGTTTAAACATTTGATTATAAAAAAAAAAAACAAAATAAAGTAACTGAACCTTGATTGTTATTTGACTGATTCACTTCCCTCTGCATGATTGATTTAATAAGTTAGTGTCAGAAAAAAACTAAAGTGTGCAAAAGTACGAGGTGAGAGGAGGCATGTTGTTGATTTAGAGCAGGAGTCTGCAGCCTGCAGCTCCGGAGCTGCACTTTTTTACCTCTCCATTGTTGCTCTGTAGTTAAAGAAAAACAAAACAATGGTAATTTTTTTTAAAGTAAGGGTTACTTAACTTGCATGTTTGATTTAGATTAAAATTTAATATAATTTAGATTAAATTAAAATACAAGTCCAATGAAATTTATAGGCTTAGGTGCATCTAGAAGTAAAATTAATTAAGCGATGACTAACGATGATTTGTAGTTGTCCAGAAGTGAGCTGCTGGAAAGATAAAAATTGTATATAATCTTTATATACTTTTTCTACTGGATCATAATCAATGAATTTGTGTTTACGTTCAGGTTAACAGCTCAAGCAAGTAGGAAAAAGTATTATGGTTCACAAAGGTTGACCTAAGGTTGTGTGAAGTGCATAAGCTGCACTGGGATGATCCAGCTTGGCACAGAAAGTCTTTTATTTTGAAAGGAAGTCCTCAAAAGTCTCAACCTAATTATACTGTGTAGAAAATAAACTTTGTTTTGTATTTGTGAGTCCAGCAAACCCAAAAGACCGTTGGCCTGCATGGAGTTGAGATTGGGTCAAGCCCTAATATATGAAACAGTGTTTCACTTCCTCTGCAACAACTAATGTAGAAATGTTGAGACTGTTGAGCATTGTGCAAAGAATGAGTGACATCTACTTATTGGTAAGACTATAAAAGATTTAATTTTTAAAATGCAGATCACTTATGGAAACATTTTTTTCAGGAAACAATGCAAAAAAACTGAGTCGCACCACAATCTTTGTTCTAACATTTAGCACAGTTTTTGTCTTCTCAAAGATTTTACACCCATAATTTAACATTGGTGGCATAAAAATTGTACTTATAATTATCTTTTTTGGTAGTTTTCCATCTGATCTTGATGAATTTAGTCAATACAAAACCAAAAACTGCAGCGAAATGAAAGATAAATTAGAGCAGCTTGCTTTTCAGTTTAATAAAAAAAGACTTTACTGTCAGATTTATCCTAATTACCAGTAGATTTGCTTCCATTAAAAAAAACTTGAAAGTCAATTTAAGTTATCACCACAAACAATTACCAAAAAAAAAAAAACCTGCACAAAGTAATTTATTTCCAAGTTTGATCAAATGTTGATTTCTCTTTAAGAGTATTACCAATTAAATGTTCATTCTAAGCATTTCCTTTCATTAAGGCTTTACAAAAAGCAAAAACAGAGAGCTGCGTTTTTGAAGACATCAGTAACAGAACAGAGGAGTGTGGTGCCTCTCTCTATGACCCACTGCATAATGATTGTAAAGCTTTTCCCTGCGACAGAAACCAGTATGGTAACTGTGATGAGGATGAAAAGTTCTGAGAAACAGCGTTCCACTAATTACCAGAATAGCACTTTCACTGTGTCCTCGTCCACCTCTTTCTGCTACTCCATGTAATTATTTCCCCTCTCCAAATCTTCAAATCTCTTTTGTGTCGTTTTCAGCCTGAATAACCTTTTTCATTACATTTGTTCCCAACATTTGTTTTTTTTTCTGCCTGTGCCCCCTCCATTTACCGCTTTCTACTCGTTTATTGTCAGTTCTATTCATTCTTTGCCTGCAACCCCTCACCCTCTACTTTTTTTCATCTCTGTTGACATTTTCACTCCGGTGGCTTTAGAAGCAAACTGCAGACTTTAAGTTTTGTTCGTCTTCTAATCAACTTTCTGTCAGAGACAAAGCCAGGGACAGCTCATTAACCACACACTATTCACTCTCCTCTGCACTACAATCAGCCTGGATGCTGATTACTTCCTAATCTTTGTACTGAAGTGAATCAAATGATGAGAGAGGAGTTTTAGATAGATTTAAGATAGTTTAAGGCCACAAAACATGAATAAACTCGTCCACATGTTGTTTTGATAGTAAAGATTGTTTTATTAGAGTATTATAGTCACAGTGAAACAGGATTCCATGGTAGCATGTACTATTAAACACGCTGCAGATGCTTTACAGCTCCAACTTCAAACATGACTGAGTTCTCTCCTTCAGTTTCTTTTACTTTTAGATATTTTTTTTCATGTCCACTTGAAAAAAAACCCACTTCACCTGTCTACATTTTTACAAATAAAAATGTGCATTCTTTTGCCATGGTATTTCAAGCTTATTGATCTGTTTTCAACTTTTACATTTTCCCCAACTGTCCTTAACCACACAGCTGTGTATTTTTTTCTAAGAATTATTTCTGAAGAAATGATTTAACAAGATCGGATGAAACATGGAAAGTGACACAATTTAAATGAATATTTCCTGGAATGCCCTTTAGAACTAGATGAAAGGCATTGTGCCTGTGCAGTGGATTTTATCGGGAACATAAGAGTTTAGAATCGGATTTCTTTAATGAAACGTCTTCCGGCCATTGCGGAAACCTCTTTTTTTGTTCACTTGATTTGAAAACCTCTTGTTTCTTGTTGCTTCTTTACATGATGTCTTGCTGATGCTGTGTGGATTCACTGACAACCTGGAGAGAAAAGAGAAAGTAAGAATTTGAGAATAAAAGAAACATCTGCTGTGAACACTTGTGAGCAAATAACCATAAATCAGGTCAAACAGGTAAGAGCAGAATTGGAAACTGGGAGCTTGTGACTGTCAGTGTTTCACTACAATACAGAGTTTCTGCAAAATACAGCAACCCATAGCCTACTGGAATCTAAAATACTAGCTGTACTAAAAAAAAGTACATTCAATAAATTTAATAGATGTTGTACATTATTTTCTCTTTCTTTTGGGTATTTTTCAGTCACTATAACATGTAGGATTATAAAAGAAAATTTGGCTCTACAGTATTTGTTGCCCAGAAAATAAGAATCCGATGCCAGAAATTGTTTGTATTTTGAAAAGCACCAATGAACTTCCCTTCCTTAAAGGAGTTCTGCACTTTGATCTGCACTTCAAAGCGTGTTTTTGTGTAGATTTGCTGGTGTGAAGATGTTTGTGAGCTCAAACCTCTCCGTCTCGGGTCTCGATGGTCTTAATGAGGACAGTCTTTTTGGAGTGAACTTCTGATCCACGCTGATGTTGGGAATCAGGGCTAGTCTCTGAAAGAATATATTGGTTTAAAAAAAAGTGTAATTGCAATCTTTCATAATTACAGCCATCAAATTGAATCTAAAGGTGTCACGTTTATTATAGTTTGATAGAGCTCTGTTGGTTAAAGAAATGGGAGCATGCAATTCCCACTACAGTTACAATCAGAAAACACGTCTTTCAAGCTGCTCAGCTTTTTGTTTTACTAGGTAGTTAAACTGTATAAAACTCCTTAAAATGTTAAGTATGCATTTACTTGACAAGAGTGTCATTATTATTTGATTTTTTTTTTTTTTTTGGTTTATAATGTTGGGTTTCAGGATTAGAATTGTGAGTTAAGATTACTATTCTGATCACCAAGTTGGCCTAAAAGGTGCTTTATATTCACACACCTCCACACAGTGGTCAGAATGTGTTACTGCACATGAAAGAACAGTTACTTGTAAAATGAATTTAATCCCTGATTATGTAACAACACCAAGCATGACACTGATTGTACAGACTTTTTTCTTTTTTAATGCAGAGACAGAGAGCATTTATTTCCCCTTACCTCTGAATCCAATGGAGGAATAGGCAGACTGGAGAGGCACAGATGTAGTTATCCTGCAGGAAAAAGAGGCACAAAATCAATTGAAAGTTGATTGCAAAGACTTTAGATTTTTTTCAAAGAGAACAGCACATGCTGACCTGCTTTCCTCTCCTTCCAGCAGTTTGCGGTATGTGGCGATTTCAATATCGAGGGCCATCTTCACATTTAGGAGGTCCTGGTACTCCCTCAGGTGGCGAGCCATGTCATCCTTTGAACCGACATTTCAAATGTTAACGTTGCTTACGCTTATTAATTTGAAAAATATATATATATAAAGTGTCTTTTTTTTAGTTGGCTGCAAGGTGGCTCAGTGGTCAGCGCTCTTTCCTCACAGCAAGAAGGCCCCTGGTTCAAGTTCCAGCTGGGGGACCTGAAACAGTGTCACCAATGGAGACCTTTCTGTGTGGAGTTTGCATGTTCTCCATGTGCATGCTTGGGTGGCTTCCTCCCACTGTCCAAAAATATGCTTCATAGGTTAATTGGTCACTCTAAATAGTCCCTAGGTGTGGATGTGAGTGTGCATGGGTGTGTGATTGTGGCCCCTGGAACAGACTGGTGACCTGTCCAGGGGTGTCCCCTGCCTTTGCCCATGAGTGGCCGGGTTAACCCCGTGAACCCAAAAGGGACAAAACGGTATAGAAGATGTAGATATGAACGATTTCTTTTTTCTCTACGATTAAGGCTAAAAAGAACACCCATTCTTAAAAATCTTGTGTGAAGTGTCTGCATAAAAACATCCATTAAACGTTTTACCTTCATCTTTGCAATGTCTTCCTCCAGCCGTGCAATAGTTTCTTGGTAACCAGAAGCTTCACGGCCTACGCGGTCCTCCATTTCTCTCATCTGGCGCAACAAAGACTCGTTCTGAAACAAAAAGAATAATCCCTACAGTGTTTCAAAAAAATCCACAAGCCTAAAATCTAATGGCATCAGAAGGAGAGGAAACAGACATCTCGAGTGTAAGGCACACTAAATTAACATAGTAAAAACAAGTGAGTAAGTAAATAGGATTTGAATAAATCGAGGTAGGAAAACACCTACAGTGCCTTTGAGGGAGTCGATCTCACAGGTGTAAGACTGAATCTGGTGTCTGTACTCCATGGTCTCCTGCTTGGCCTTGCGCAGGTCATCGGTGTTCTTGTTCACGGCTTGGTTCAGATCAGAAACCTGTAAAAACACCAGATGAACTTTGAAATATCTCAAAGGTTAATTACACATGCGTTTGGTGTAACTTTTAACACCAGATGTACCTTGGACTTGTACCACTCTTCAGCCTCTGCAATGTTTTTTGCGGCTATCGCTTCGTACTGAACGCGGATGTCCCTCAGAGCTGCTGTCAGGTCAGGCTTGGACATGTCCATCTGGATCTGCACCTGGGTGTCCTGCATCTGGTTCTGGAGCTCTCGGATCTCCTGTGACACAAAAAGATGTATTAGTGATAAAAAATCATAGAGAACCAGAAACTGTGATGTGGAGTTAATCAGTCTAATGGGCTCTCACTGTAGTCCAAAATCTGTAAAACAATTCGCTAACGAATCAAATTAAAAGCAGGAAAAAACTACAAATGAAATAGTAAAAGACTAACTTTTCAGTTGGGTTTTAATTTTTTTTTCTTAGATGGAGGAACTTTCTTTGTTTCCCACCCAGCTGTCATGTGATCAAATTAAATGTTTAAAATAATATTGCATCTGTCCACTGACATGAACTTTTCCTGAGTCATGCAACAGCTGATCTGCTCTTTTTAACCTATCAGCAGCTCGGCATTTCTGAGAGGTCAAAGTTGACACAAAAAAGACCAAATGGTCGAGGGAGATCAGACAGGGGCTCAGCTGTGCTCAGATGTGTTTGAGCTGGCACTTCACTCAAGTTTCGATTCTTTGCAAGTCTATGAGCACAAGTGTTCTCTGGCTTGGATTTCCTCCTCTATATATAAAAAAACAATGTTTTGACTTTTTTTGTTTAAGAATATGCACAACGGGTGCAGGGGGTGTGTTCAAGTGTGAAACACTTGAACCAATGAAGTGCTGTAAGCTGAAACCACTGCAATGCATGGAATCACAAAGAGGTCACAGGCAGGAGCGCACTGACATCCAAAGGGGATCATTAGACCTACGGACCTCCTCATGGATCTTTTTGAGGAAGGCGATCTCTTCCTGGAGGCTCTCAATGCGCCTCTCCAGGTCCAGCCTGGCCAGAGTGGCACTGTCGACATCCTGAATACATGTAAAATACAAGCAGACAATTAAAGGCAAATGCAACATTCAATTTCCACGGTGTGGAAAAGAGACATACAGCTCTGAAAGCAGTCAGGTTGTTCTCAGCCTCTTCCTTCTGGTGAATCTCTTCTTGTAGTCTGATTGAAGAAAACAACAAAAACTTTGATCAAACTTTGAAAGAAATGCATTTCATTGGGGTTTAAAAGAATCACTTCATTTTGTCCCTTCAGCTACCACCAGGTACACTGATACTGAAATGCCACATACTGTATTCTATTCAGCTCCCATTGTGATGAGACGCTCAGTCCTCTTTACTTGGTCGTTTGGCCCTGAAGCTACAATGCAGCTGCTGCCATAATGTCAGAGTCAGAAGGGTGACAGTAAAAAAAGATCAGGGGCTTGTCCTTGGCTGGTATTGTTTCCAGATTTAGAATTTTACTGCAGATTTTTATCAAGTGGAAAATATTTTTAGCAAGCAAAGGTTAAAATGTTCTTGGGTTTGAGTACTTCAACTGTGATATTTGAAGGGAAAAAAAAGGCACAGAGGTGACAGAAGCATAATCTTTGTTACCAAGCAGGAGGTTCTTGTTTATTCTGATCTGAACGGCTTGGCACTCCTCACTCTCTGCTTCAGGCGGCACCTTGAAATGCCGCTAAACAGCATCAAGAAGTCAAAATGCGTGCGCTGTGCTTAACTGAAAGCCGAAAGTGTTGCGTGTGCTCACTTGGGTCTTGTTGCTTACAGTTAAGAGCACGTTTCTTTCTGCTGCTGTGACATTATTCTAAATTCACATTTGACCTAGAAGCTACAAATAGACTGAGATGCGCCCATATTACAGTCTTTTCTTTACAGCAACAAACACACAGCCTCACAAAACTCTATTTTTTATAGTCATGGTGGAAATCTTGAGGTTTCTGATCACTGTGAAATTTGAGATTTTGGAAAGTTTTGCAAAAACAGACTGTATGTTTGTTGCTTGTTGAAAAAATCTGCAATTTCTGCTTTCATTTTCCTTTTCCTTCTTGCAAAACTCACTGTAAATTCTTAAATAAGTGCTTTTTTAATTCATCGATGTTGACTTTTCCTCATTGATTTAATTGAAAGATGAAATAGAAATTAAATTGAGATCAAATAATTTTTTTCAAAAAACAGTTTTCTTGTTCTATTACTTTTTTATGCTATTAAAGAAGTGTATTCTTTCTCCTTTTTATATTTTACCCTCCTATTCACCAAAGCTCACCTGAGCTTCAGTTTCTGTAGATCATCGGCCAGGTTGTCTCTTTCCACCTCCACTCTGGCGCGTTGGTTGGAAAGGGCTTCAATCTGCCTCCTCAGCTCCCTCATCTCCTCCTCGTACATCTCAGCCACGTGCCCCGGCCCCTCACGGACCCTCAGCTTCTCGATCTCCACCGACAGCGCCGCATTCTGCTGCTCCAGGAAGCGCACCTTCTCGATGTAACTTGCGAAGCGGTCGTTGAGGTGCTGGAGCTCGGCCTTCTCGTTGGTCCTTGTGTTGAGGAAGTCTTGGTTCATGGCATCTGCCAGGTTGAAGTCAAGCTTCTCTCCAGCATAGGTGCGCATGGCGGTAGAGGAGCTCAAGCCAGCTCCACCAGCACCAGATGCTCTGAAGCTGGAGTAGGAAGGAACACCGCGACTCTTGACCTCATAGACGCTGGATGACATGTGTCTGGAGGAAGACCTACTGCCCCCTCCAAGAGAAGAGAAGAGGGATGTCATTGGTGAAGCACCAACTCCAGAGCCAAAGGTGCGCCGGTATGAGGAGGCAGTCTGGGCCGAGGAGGAGTATGACTTGCTCATGGCTGGTTGTTTGCTGGCTGAGTGGCTTGTAGATCAGAAGGGCTGAGACTCAACTGTCCCACTGCGATAAAAACTACATGAAGAACTTGGGGGAGGCAACTATTTGTAGACCCACCACACCCACTCCATATTTTAGCTCCTCCTCTGTGTCCTCCTCATGTCTCCATGCACCCTGTCCTCTCTTACTCACCCCTGCAGGGTTTCCCATTTGTTGCCTTCACTGACATCTCAGAAATTCAGTTTTATTTCTCTTTGTTTCTGTTCCTTCATTAAGCCCTCCGTTCTTACTATAACAAGAACTTTAAATGTCAGTTTTTTGCCACAAAGACAAAAACTCATGATGTTTGTTTTTACTATCAGATATTTGAACGAGAAATGTTCTTTATATCTATAAATCCTCATCTCTCTGGTCTCCACCTATCACTCCAGACATGTCTCTTCTGTTGACCTGCGGTTCAGCTGTTGAAGGGCTCTGGTTTCAGCTGCTGGTAAAGAAGGCCATCTCCATGTCTGCATATGTCTGCATGTGTTCGACTGTGTGTGGAGGTGGAAGTCACGGCTCAAGAGCGACTAACAAAGTGAATGAGTCAGTAACTACATTTGTGATCAAAATGTTATAGGAGAAATTATTTTTGAGACTTGCGTCAGTGTCATATTTAGAACAGCAAATGACTACATCCTTGCACTCATGAGAAAAATAAAACTCATCCATGGTTCTTCATATTCTTCTGACAGTGTTTACTTTTTTGAAATCAAAAGTTTTAACTAATTATTTGATATAATAAACATATGGAAAACATAATGTAATGTTGTACCATTTATTAAATGGGGTTTTTAAAAAAATCATTCATTTTTAAATAAAAAATAATTCATAATAAATGTTTTCCTGAAAAAAAAAATGTGATTTGCATTTAAATAAGGAGAGATCTAAGGAATGTGAACAATAAAGATTGATTTGTGAAACAAAATATGTCTAAAATATGCCATTGTCTTTTGGCGGTTTGATAACGTATTTATTCTGGTGGGGAAAGCTCCTACCACAAATTGATAAACCTCAGAACCTGCTATGTCCACGACATAGCATTGGTCCAGGTGGAGAATGGGGCAGAGGAGGGCTGGTAAAACCATCTACAATGTAGAGATAAACATCCATGAATTTGAAAGAAGAATTATTATTGTGATTGGATGAGAATAACAGGCGGGGATTTAGCTATAGATTGAGAGCATTAACAGTACATTAGGGAACTGGACAGATGAGTCAGATGAGTGACCGGTGTGATGTCACCCATTGAAAACGCCTTACCTCGTACCTTATTGAGGGAAACCTCTAAAATGAATAGGAAACAATGTTTAAACTGTTTTAAAAAAACTTAATTCATTAGTTATTCATGTGACTTTCAAAATGATGAATACAAGCATTTCTGTTGAATTATGTTTCAGTCTACAAGGACAGCGAGACATTTGTTGAACAACTTCCATTCTGAAATGTGATTTGTCACCTCTGATACACCCTGAATGAATGAAGAAGTCCAGAAGCTTCTGTCTGCAGTTACATATCTATCCTTGGTTACATGAGAAGCAGCACAGTTTGACTGAAAGAGCTCCTGCCAGGAAGGTCAGACTCTTTAATTTGTCATCAGGGTTCTGATTTGGACTCGTTTACACGAAACATTCATGATTAAACAGTTTTAGCATCTGCCATGTCAAGAGGTGAGTTTTGGATGAATCAATAAACTCAGAGAATAAAAGAATTCAATCCAACAGTTTATAGTCTTCATTGTACAGTATCTGTTTTGTGTTTTTAACTGTGTAAGCAAAATGTGTGTACAGGTGTGTGTGTGTTGGAGTGAGTGTGTGTGTGGTCGTGCACGTTTTTGTGTTTTACGCAGCGCTGGACATGTCAGCTGCTGGTGGTGTCAGCTCTATTTTTAGCTTTCCCGTCTGTGGTCAGCTGTCTGGCTTCGTTCCGAAAGAATGCTGGACTGAAGATAGAAGCCGACTACTTAAAAAAAAAAAGAAAAGGGTGCAAGCTAACACACATGCTGTGAAGAATTCATGCTTATTTGTGAACAAGTCAGTTTCCTTTAAGTTACGTTTTCTCTGGAGGTTCAAAGTCAATCTTGAACAAATTAACAGACATTTGGGAATTTAGAAATGTTTACATCAAAAATGTGCTCATGTTAGAAAAGACAGTCACAGATCTTTGAGGATGAGCAACATCTCTAAATGAAACAAATGTGAAAAGCAGGTTTTGTTCACTTTCATTTCTTTGTCTCTAAAAAAAAGTCAAATGAACCTGATCTTTGATATTTTTCTTCAAACTAGAAAGCTTGATTACATTGAAAAGAACATGATTTTAATTTTAGAGTTTTCACCAAAAAGAACTTTTCAAAGATTAGACAGAAGAGTTGCATTAAAAAAAAGCATGGTAGCAAGTAAAATTACCAACACACGTTAGTGAAGTTTAATTATTCTCAAACAAAAAGTAAAAAAAGAAAAAAATATAAATATTTTTGCTTTTGACCACATAACAAGCTTTTTCCTTGTAGCTTCAAGTAATTTTGCTGTCAGGCCTCCATTATGTGCTTCTAGTTTTCCATCTACTTTTGCTTTTTAAGGCATTTGATTATTTGGTTCTGTACCGGCATGACTTGTGATTACAATTACTCAGCCTGACCAAAAGCAGATTATGTTTCAAAATCACATAAACTAACTGAACACAAGTCCTAAAATCTTTACATTCCATTAGTCTTTAGGTCACCAGAAATAATTATGGGGCATTTCCCCTTGAGAGACTAAAATAATCTGACACACACGAGATATACTCTAAGTGTAATTGGTTGATACGAGAAGAAAGATATCCTATTGGTTTTCATTTGAAGAGGTCCTCATCCGCTTCCTGGTGTGAGTGTCAGGGTTGCCTAACAACCACTGTAACCCAATAAATCTTGAACCAGAAGCCTAGAATAGGGATCTCCCAAATTAGCTTCTAAATCTTTGGTCAACAGGGAAAAGAGTTCCATAAAGGCCACAAGATTCCAAATAGCGTCCATGCATAGCAGACAGAGAGAGGCTAAGCAATCTCATGACCAAACCCCTGAGATAGAATCAAAGTCAAACCACCAATACATTTCTGAATAAATAACATTTTGCAGTTTTGTTACAGGAAATGGAAAAAAAAATAAATGAGAATCACAAAAAAAGTATTACTGCTTTCATATCTTCTGAGTCAGATTAGTCTTAAGGTCACATGGGTGGTCCTCCTTTGTGCAAAGTTGAATCCATAACCAGGCAGAAAGTCTGTTGCCCTCCATCACAACAACTATAAACAAGCTCAAAATGCTAAACTTATCAACGCAAAGACACGACAACAAAAACGAGAAGTCCTGACTGCACACTTTCAGCTGCACCATCCTACCTCTAACCCCCTCCTAAGTCAGTCTGTGATTACATGTGGACCAGGGGTAAAGGTGACAGCTAGGGTCAAAAGAACTTGAGAGACACAAAACAGTTTGACAATGATTAAATGCAGGGTATATTCAGTTACAATCACTGACTTTAATATTTATAAAAATGTTGTTGGGTTTCTTCCTGCCAAAAGGAAATAGAAAAACCTTTAGTGCAATGTTTCAAAAAGACTTGAAAAAGGTCTGTGGCTGTGGAGGGCTGCTGCACTTTCATCATTCACACTTTCAGAGTTCCTGTTGCCAAGCAACAACCCAAACTTGCATACACACATACCAAAGAGTTGACCAGCTGTACCAGTGATCTTAGCTCTAAAATAGGAGTGCAACATTTCCCTCAATGCATTTAAGCATGCTTTTTGAAATCAAACCAAATGAGGTGTACAGAAACTACAACAATAAGATGCATGTTTTAGAAACACCTCTGTTTTTTGTTCTGGACTCATTTTTGGTTGGCGATATCTTATCAATATCCAGAAGTAGCACAATGTGACTGAAATAGAAAGCAGTCGACTTTAAACCAAACCATGTGACGATTCATGAGTCATGCCGTCGAGAGATTGATGGACTATTTCATCAGACTCCTGTTCTCCATGCAGGAGGTCTATGCTGGACATTTAGAAAACTCAGTAGAGTCAACTGAAAGAAAGAAAAACTGACTGGAAACTTTAACTAGAAAAACTATTGAATCTGTAAGGAAGAATACTGTTGCAGAATTATCAGTTACAGTGGTCTACATGTCATCATTATCATTCATATTTTCATTGGCTAAAAAAAACATTTCTTCTATGAAGGAATTTGAATTACATATGTTGATAATTATCATTGTGTGTCATAGGACTACAAATTAAAGTTGCAGATTTAAAAAAATAAAAAGGTTTAATTTTTTTTTTTCATATCCAAAGTCATCAAAATGGTCGCAAAAACCCTCAATCATTTAGATGGAATAAATGTAACAGTTGCATGTGATCTCTGTGTAAATAAGAGGCCGGAAATGCCCGGAAATGGGCTTCAGAACTGATGTGGTTTAAAAAAAGGAAAAAAAGATCTGCTACTCAACACATTAGCAGATGTAAAGTAATGTTTTATGTAATAATTATATCTGATTCATCTCAGGTGTGCTTTTCCTGAGCAGTTAATGTGTTTTTCCTGTGCACGTGAGGGTTTTCCCCAGGATCTCCAGCTTCCTAGCACCGTCCATAAACATGCTCCATAGGCTGATTGGTAACTCTAACTTTACTCTATGAGTGTGTGATTGTGGCCCTGCGACAGACAGGGGACCTGTCCAGGCGGTACCCTGCCTTTGCCCACTGGCAGCCTTGTGACCCCGAAAGGGACAAAACGAGTTGAATATATATTTTTTCAAATTTTACGTAAAAATACCTTTGCTCAACAGCTAAAAAAAATTATACATTTAATAAATAAATGAGAGGTGAACATACTAAATACCCACTATTTTGTGTAAAAAAAAAAGCCTTTGCTATGCAAACATTATTCACCCTAAATTTATAATCCTCACTGGACACAAGGGGGCGCAAGTGCGTTGAAGTTGATAAATTGCTCCAAATGTTTTGAAGATCTCATTTCAGGTTAAAATGTAGCACGTTTACAGAATTTATCAGAATGCTGTTTGTAAAAACAAAAGTGTTTTCATGGTTCTGGACAAAATTTTAATTTCCAAAGATACTTTTACAGAATTATAAAGTCAGGAGAAAATTACGCTTGCTTAAATTAGAAATTAAATATATAATATGAAAAATGATATTATAATCCTTTTTGTATTTTTCCCCATCTGTCTTACTGTCTTTATTGTACACACACATGACGTTCATTGATCCGATAGGTGGGTTACCTCCGTGATTCTCCTCCTCCCGTGCGCCTGCGCCGGTGACGTGGTGCAGGTCGTTTCCCTCGCGCTCCTGCAGACTGTGCGTTGCGCGCGCAGAAACCATACCTTCAATCGATCCGCGCAGTTTTCCACAGTCTGCTACCCCCTCCCTCTCTCCATCACCCGCCTCGGTTGGTCACTGGGAGGATTTTCCTCCTGCTCCAAACACGTTTCCCTTCTCCTTCTCCATATTTGTTTTTCTTTCTTTTTTTTAAATGGGTGATTTATTGCGAGATTTCGACTCTGCGGCTGTTTTTTCCATCATGATAGAAATTTAAAGACTGCATCTATCTGTCTCCATCCCCGCGGTGAAACCTGGGAGGAACATGCAACATCTGAAGCCATGGCGAGCTCTGCTCCTTCTTGCCGTGCTGTACCAGCCAACAATCTCGGAGAAATACGGTGAGATGCGACCGTTCCTGCATTTTCTGTGACGGTCTGAATTGAGCATGCAAGGTACAGAAGATTGTAAAATACTCTTGACACTTTGCAAACGTATTCATTTTGCTGAAGAGGGTCTTGACGTCCTTTATGGTATAACTTTTTGCACGACTGATTTAGATGTTTCTTGGTAAACATAACAGGAAGAGCAGCAATCAGGGAAATGATGGAGAATAAATTCAATATAGGGAGTGGGCTATCTTCATCCTTCCTCTGGTGGAGGATCAACAGTGGAAACCTCACACCAGGCATTAAGCTTTGTGCTTTTTCTCCTATTTTTGCTGGAATCTGGATCTGTATCTGTTTCAATAAATAACATTATTATCCAGCTGTAACTGTATCACTTTGTTGTAAACTATGTAAGACTGTGTGAGATAAAGCAAAATAAATATTGTATTGAGGGAATTGATGTACTGATTTTGTCAAATGCTCAAGAATTGAAGCATAAAAACTGAAAAGCAATATTTGAAGAAAGTATTTTAAGCAGGTTTTTACAGATTAAACTCTACTTTAAAACTTATATTAAAAGTTTTCAAAAAAAAAGCAGAATCAATTTCACTGTTTTGCACAAATGACCTGTTAATGAAATGAAGTCTAATATCTAAGGACCCCCCCCCCCCCCCCCCACACACACACACACACACATACACACTCATATTAAGCCATTATAAGATGCAGACAATTGCAATTACAGATGAGAAAAAAAGTCTCCTCCTATTTCAGCACCATGGAGAGAAACTGGCCACTATAGTTGCAGTATTGTGTTCATTTATTCAACAATTTTGATTAATAAACCATCTCTGAATCCAGATTTAAATTTCCTATAAATATATACACCAATGAGAGACAATGGGCTGTTTTGCCTGCAAAGAAAATAATATCAATTATTTGTAATACTAAATAATGTCTCAGACTTCTGGCACAGCTTTCCTTCAATCATGACTGATGTTGACATGATTCCTGTATAAAATTATATTCAGGGTTTCTCATGCAAGCTTTGAGTTCCAGATATTGATCGAGCATGTCTAGAATCTGGCTTTTGGGTTTCAACTTGTTGTTTTGCTTGTTGACACGTTAACATCCGATGTTGCGTCTGATAACAATCAATCATTGCTGGATCTCTGTCGGATTGATTCAATCCCCTTGGAAAGACTGGGTGGACTTGCATATCAATCTGTCTGCAAGCGCCTGTGGGATATTGGTCAGCTTTTTTGCCTTTCTGATGCACGTTTAAGGCATTGACAGTAGTCTGCTTCTTTTGAGGCCACATTTCTGGAGTTTTTATTGTCTATGATATGTTTGTCCTTTTAGCATTTTAGCATTTATTTTTATTTTGAGGATGATTCTGATAAAAACAAGGAAGCCTTAAAGGACACGTTGAGCTCCATGTGGCTTCTTACTGAAGATATGAGTCACTGTTGCGTCTTTTCATAGAGGCAGAGAAAATAGTCCACAGCCTTGTTTGTTCTTTCTGTAAGTCCATCCCAGGTTTCAGGCTCGCAGTCGAAACGCTGCACCTAAATTCAGTTTTGCTTTAGCCTGCCAAGAAAATCCACGCTCACTGGGTTGCTTTTGTTTACTTGTTTTGCCTCCAATAATGCAAAGGACCTCTGGAAAAAAAAAGAGATCTTAGCTGCAGCATGAGAAAGCGTGGCAGATCGGCGGACAGACAAACCGGGCAGCCTGTGCATATTCCTATCTACTGTCAGCCACCTGCTCCTTCCCACACGGCTGGACACTCCAAGGTCCACTCACCACACTAAAATAAGACACAGTTCAAACAGTCTAAGCTAAACAAAGAGCGGTGCCCTGATGCACAATTTCATTAGATAGACCTGACAAATCTAATATGTGACTGAAGCAATACACAGATTATAGAAATGTTTTTCAGTAAAGTTAACTTTATTCCTGTCTAATTAAGGTGAGAGCTGCTTCTTTGGATGAGGTTACATTTTTCTAGGTGTTTATATTAAAGTGCTTCATTAGACAAACACAAAAAATCATCGTCTATTATCTGTTAAAATTACTTAAGGTGGAATTTTAGTGGTCGAGGCAGAATAAACTCATATCTGGATTTTGATTTTTCTGTGTGCAGTATTTTGCCAGAACAGGTAAACCTGGGTTAAATCTGCTATCATTGCCATCTCATGAATGTGACTTAAATCAGGTGTTGCTATGGAAATGACGAACATAGATTTTAATCTGTCAGTCCTTTTTTATCTTTCTTTCTGATTCAGGTTGCCTTTTTGAGAGAAAACTGTGCACAAGGGATCAGTTCTGCATGGATGGTAAGTAAATGGTTGGTTTGAGTCTTTTTTAAGACAGTTAAGACAGTTTAAGACTCTTTTCATATTATTAGGGCATATTGGATCTGAGAACCCTAAACATATTTACACACGCTATAAAAAACATTAGAAAATGCTGTGTAAAAAAGTAGAAACTACTTTTTGCCTCCCATTCCATCGTTTCTTTGTCACCTGCCTCTCCTTTTCCTCATCTTCAACCAAGCCCCTCCTCCCCCCACCCCCGTCTCCATGGCAACACTGACATCACTGTGAGGTCTACACTCCCATGGCTGTTGTGCTAATACAGTGATGAGTCACTGACGCATACTCGCGTCCTCCCTGGAAACTGCACTTACGCACACCAGGTTATTGAGCAGAATGCTAAAACGGTCCGGTGTAGTTGCTGTGCAGAAGCGCCTAATGGGACACATAACGGGGAGCTCAAGGATGCAACAAAGCTAAAGAATTAGATACAGTAGTGGAGATCTATACTTGTTAAATGCTTGTAAAAGCAATATAGGGGGAAAAATCTAAAGAAGGTGCAAATAATCATCATGTGTGTCAGGCACCATCGGAGACTTAATGCAAGAGACATGGTGGCTGTATTATTTTGAGAAAAAAAAAGCGTCAGCTCTCACAGAGCTCCTGTGGTGACTAACACTCCATGAAGACATGAATTCTGTTATGAGGTGTTTGCCTACAAGAGACAACAAAGAGCAGTTTATTATACAGCGTTGTTTTCTGTTTGTTCTCGGCGTAAATTCACTCTGAAGGAATAAATGCTTCCTATGTTTGACATCATTTCCCCAATGAAATATCTGTTGTTTCACATACATTGTACAGAAATGTTTGCACTATTTATTTGTGTTTTCATTCAGTTGTGATAGTTGGCAGAAATTAAAAGAGCCATTTATATATATGATTACTATGCTTTAGTATTTAAAGTTAGGTTTAATCATTTGGATTTTATTTTTCACATTTTTCAAACATTAGCATTTTAATAGTAGTATAATTACTACCCATAAAATAGCAAAAAACAAATAGGAATTGTCAGAAAAAAGTAACATTTTAGATAGCAAGATTAACACTGATATCTGCATGAATTTAACTGTAAACATCTATTTGTGCTATGATTGCAAATATGAAGAATAAATATGCATCGTGCTGCGTCTTGGCATTTTGTAGGAGTTTGAAAACCACGCTCATGTTTTATTTAGAGCCCTTTCACAACAAAGTTACTTTTTCAATTTTGCTTCTTTGTGCCCGTATATAGTTCTAATAAAAGTATTTGCCCCTTGCTTTGTCTGACGTATCGTCATGCAGCTCACTCCTAAATGTTTCAGATTTCATTACTTTATGCCAAGATCAAAATAAAATATAAACTTATAAAATAATTTACAAATTAAAAAAATAATTGGGTGTAACTGTATGAACATGCTTCCCCAGTATGAGTTTTTGGAAAAGCTACCACTCTGCCATCTCCCTATCACTGGGAGACAGATGGTTCTACCAATAAATGACATTATTATCCAGTTGAAACTGTATCTTGGTGTCAGGCTCCAAGCTTTTTCTTTAATTAACTCTAACTGGAATCTCATACATTTTCCATATTGGGCAGTTTATTTAGAAAGCATCTTTTAAGATATAAAAAATGAGGAAAAATAATCTTGTTATTCATGAAACAATGTTAAATTATGGATTAAATCAAATAGTTCATACATTTCTTTAAGTGCTTTTGCTCCATTTTCACATTTGCTAATCCTAAGAACAATATTGAGATGTTCTGTTCTAGATTCATGCTTAGTAAGAACTTTTAGTTTTTGTGAGGATTTTTTCAAATGTCAGGTTGTACTGATTGAGGTAATGGAGAAGACCAATCAAAAGTGTTTTTTATGGACTAAAGAGGTTGTAGTTTGTTTTGCAGTAATATAGCTGGAAAAGAACAAAAGCTGATATGAAGCATAAATATCTTGAAGTGTGGCTCCTCACTTCTTTAATAACTTTTTCATTTGTACTATAAAAACCTACAGATAGTAGAATCAGGTAAATCCAAATACTAGTCAATTTCATCTATATTTGGTTGCCAGAAACAGGTTTAAAAGTGTTGGTCAAAAGGAAGTTTTCCAAGTACACCTTGGAAAAAAGAACAAACAATGACACACAGTGTATTTAAGGTAAGTTATTCTTAATTAGCCATTAACTAAAAAATAAAAAACTAACCATAACAAATACCTTCCACATTTGTTTGTTGTACTCAAATAAACCAAATACCAGCCATTGACCAAAAGTAATGAAAATAATTATTGATCAGCATGTAGGATTTATGGAAATTGAAAAGTCCTTTCGAAATCACCACTTGCAGAAAACTACAGTATAAATGTACCATTATAAATGCACATTTTTTTTTTTTTTTAAAGTAATGTGTTACAACAAAAAGATCATAGAATTCCTGCAAAGAAAATGTTAATCTTTTTAAACCCAATATTAGATTGATCCTTTACCAAATAAGAGAGTTAAATTCAATTCAAACTAAACAGACTAAGCTAAACTGGCATCCCTGCCCTTACATAGACCCTCCTTCACAGTGAGGATAAACTCATAATAAAACCCTTAACCACCTTGCCTTCTACCATCAGGTCCTGTATGTGGCCTACTTCTGTTCATAAATCCTTTTGCCACGCCCTTTCCTCCCAGTAAGTCCTGGTCATTGAAACACAAAATACAAGAAAATGTTCAAACTAAATAGGAATATTGTTTTCCCTTTCTCTTTACTTCACAGCCACTCCTACAACAAATTCCCTCTTGCACACATACAACTTTGTATTTATTAAAATAACAGGAGCAGTTTGCAGGTCTATGCTCATCAAGGTTAGACTAACACATTATTCTGATCAAAAAAGCAATAGCTGGCTTTGTCATAATGTGAGAACTTTCTATATTTCTTTTTGAATTGTTTACTATTAAAGACGAAAACAAAGCAAAAATTTGGTTTTGTGTATATTGCAAGGAGTCAGCTCAAAAGTTAGAAAATGTTCAAGGACTGTTGAAAGTTTTTCCACAGCTCCACACCAACTGGAAGGTTAGACCCTCTGCTAAGGGAGCATAACAAACAGCAAGTGTGTGGGCTGTACTTGAAAACTATGACTCACTGTTGAGCAGTATTGTGTTAGAGACCATGAGAATTTGAGTTCCTGTAATCGACTTTAGAGTCTGCGTCACTGAAATATTTCATGCACTTTTCGGGCGCTAATTATGAAAGACTGAGGATATTACATAAAGGCTCTAAGAGGTCAGTCTAAGTAACCAATTCTATTTATGTCCTTATAAAATTGTTGTTACTGTAGTAAAGTGTAAATGTGTTTCAGGTAGGGCAGAAGGCATAACAAATCAGATGGATTTTCGAATTATTGGGGACATTTCTTTTTTCCCAGATGGGCTTTTCGGTCAGTGTGGAAGCTCCAAGCAGGACCTGGTCCAGTACCAAGTATCCACTCCAGTACTGAAGAGGATGCAGGAAGTTCTCAAGCAGCTCATGTTAGAAGGTGAGAAGAGAAATTCAAAACATCAAGTCCATCTTTACATTTAAAGTGGAATCAATGTGATACATAAATGAGTCATTCTGATTTTTAAATGAAAGAAAAGTATTACAAATGTGAAAATACAGACCAAGTTAAGTCATGTCAGAAAATATCCACTTCATAAACTGCAATTTTGACTCATCATTTCATTTTGTTTTTTCTATACTTTTGCGTATTCTGTCTGTGCTATGTGTGTACAGGGCTGTCGTGGCAGGATGATATCACCCAATCTATTTTATCCAAGGAGCTGAAGAGAGTTCCCCACACCACCCTTCCATCGAAGCCAAACTCCTCTTCCTCATCTCATCATTCATCTCAGTGAGATTTTTATTTTTTTCCGTGTTTATTTGTATTGATTAATATCCAACCGAAACTCATCTATGATTCTGTCTTTATTAACAGATCCAAACATTACACTCCCCACCATCAGAGCTCAAAGCAGGGGTCCCTGCCTCCGCGTGGAAAGTATGTGGACTACATGATTGTTGAGCCTCCTCAGTCTCAGATGCACATGCAGGCTGCAGCCTTGGACCCATATACGTACCACCAGGTATATGACCACATACAAATCAGAACCGGCAGAATCAAACACGT
This sequence comes from Oryzias celebensis, assembly GCA_014656515.1. NCBI lineage: Eukaryota > Metazoa > Chordata > Actinopteri > Beloniformes > Adrianichthyidae > Oryzias > Oryzias celebensis. The sequence continues at coordinate 16,196,522 of BNCR01000017.1, read as the reverse complement.
CGGTCGATTACATACGCTGAACAATTGCGTGCTTTGTGTGTCAATCCTAGCACAGGTACCAAGATGAGGTAGAGCGATCTCTCATGGCAGCAGGAGGGGGTTATGCTCGCCCCCCTTCTAGATACCAGGCTGGTCAGCAAGAGCGCGACAGGCAGCTGCTACGGCAAGCTCTGTCTCTCTATCTGGCGTCTGCCCAGCCTTCTCATCGCCACAGAGGGGCAGCCTCCATGGCCTCTGCAGGTAACAAGAGATTTTCTGTTTAATCATTTTTTCTGCATCTTCAAAATCTGATCCTATGTTTGTTGTTTGTAGTTTGTAATGTAATAGGTTGGTTTACTAGCAAAGACTTTTAAGAGCAATGTTTCAGAAATGAGTTTCCCAAAGTGTAGAAGACAACTTTAAAGGGATGTTGCAAAAATAGCTTGTAGAAACACAAAGAAGGTATGAGAGGCCCTACAATAGATAATACAAACTTTACTACACTCTTGCTCAAGTACTGTTATAGTAATTTGTTCTTTTTTATACTATTACATTCTTATATAAGCCGACAATGTGTTTCAAATTCTTATGCAGTTTATTTAAGTGCCAAAAAGAACACATTAATGAACAGAACAACATTTTCAAGCAATTTGGGAAAGACAAAAGATCTTTGCTGTTGAAAAGTGTGAAATAGTTGAATTCCTTGGAATAAAAACCTTGGATATTTCATGAAAACTTAAGCCTGATGATTGTACTATTGAGAGTTTTATGGTCAGAGCACACATAAGTTCATGCAGATAAAGGCAGAATGAGGAAGGTTTCTGCCAGACATAAATACCATTAAAAAGCAGCAAGCACATACAGTATTTGTAGCTGCTGGTGTCTCTGGAGTCCCACCAACATCAAACAATCTTGTTCACTGATGAGGGCTGTTCAACCCTTGATGGTCCAGATGGATAGAGTAGTGGGTGGTTGGTGGATGGCCACCATGTCCCAGGAAGGCTGTGACACCAGCAAAGGAGGTGATAGAGTCATGGGGAGATAGCTGGTCAGGCCTTTTAGGGTCCCTGAAGGTATTTCTGACTAACCACTTACCACTATGATACAAAAAGAACTGTGCTTTCTGTTACAAAATCATCTTCATGCATGACGATGCTCATATCATGCTGCAAGGAATACTTCTGTATCATTGGCTGCTATGGGCCTAAATAGGGGATTAACTGATGGTATGACACCATTCTTCCCTGACCTCAACTCTATTGAGAACCTTTGGATGCAAAATATCTCTGAAGGGATGCAAGAATTGTGAAGCTGCTAGAAAAAAAGGGTCCTATGTTCGAATGTAACTTGACCTATTAAAATGTTTTAGATTTGAATAGCTTTTGATTCCAGTAAAATTCCAGTAAAATTCCAGTAAAATTTTCAGTTCTTTAGAATCTATCAAATGTCGTGGAACTCTGTTGTGTGTAATAATGTAAGGACAGTTCATTTAAAGGTTTTTATTTTTGAAAAAGTACTGTTATCTTTAGAAGGTTTGCTCAGTCACTTTAAAATGATGCTGACTGTCATTTGCATTGAGTATTTAGAAAAATCATAGAAAAATATCATTTGCATAATAATTTGAAATGCGCTGTAGTATATGTATAATATATAACATATGTGTATAATATATGTAAAATATATGTGTGTGTGTGCATGGTAGTGTTTATTCAAGAATGTTTGTATTATTTCTTGTCTGACCTCTTGTATACACAATATTAAGTTGAGATTTTTAATGTTAATATTTGAAACTAGCAATCCATACAACACAATTATTTTAACTATCAATATGCTATTTCATCACCAGGCCTGCCTTATTATGATGACTTTGAGTTGGAGATACCAGTTGGTGTGGAGGACTACAGTTTAGAGAAAAAACTCACTACTGCAGGTTTGCATCAAAGTCTGCCGAACAGGAAAACATCTCAAGACTTTAACTCCCGATCAGGAAGCAATGGTAAGATTAGAACTTCACTAAAAATAATCTATTTACTGCAAAGGCACCTAAAATATCCATTCATGAATGTGTTGCTTTCTGTGTTAGATGACTTGCTCCAGAGGATGTCATTAGTCCTGCAGAGGTACAACATTGATCCCAGGGAGCTCAGTCAGGAGCAGCTCTACAAGCTGGCTCTCATCCTGCAGCTGGCGCAAGGCCAGGAAAAAACAGGTAACGTCTCAGTATTTGTCAACTGAGAAAATGGTAAAAATGTAGTTTTTTATTACATATCTGAAACTCTTTGTCCTTAGATCCAACTGAGAAAGACCTCATTGCTATCAAAGAGGTATGACATTCCCAGCTGTCAGCAGCGATTATGGTTCATTCCATGTGTTCTGACAGACTTCCTGTCATCCCCTGTAGTTGCAGCTGTTGAAAAAGCAAAGTCTTTCAAAGCCCGAAAAGACTCCTCATCTCGACGGGGTTCAGCATCCCTTCTCGGCTTCCATCCCAGCCTCACCTCCACCCAAAAGTCCCGGTTCTCACCCCACACCCCCTCAGGTTGCTCCTCCTGAAGCTGAACACAGCTTTAAGGAGCCAATTGTTGAAGGAGCAGGTGCCAAGGAGGAGTATGGGTACATCTACACAAACCGGAGGTCAGCACTTCAATTCTCAAATAAATCTAAAGATATTAAATCAGTTTCCTAAAAAAACAATCTTTTTTTATGTGTTAGTCCTCTCAGTCTCTATGATGGAGTTAAATTATTGGAGCTGCTGGCTGATAAAATCCACCTGACAACCAGCAGCTTCATCAACATCAGGTAACACTGCCACAGTGTGTGTGTGTCAGACAGATTCCCGTTTCTTTCCAAAACAACTAGCAAGTTTGTTTCTGTGTCTGCAGCGTGATCGGTCCAGCACTGACCTTTCGCATTCGTCAGAATGAGCACAATATGACGGCTGCGGACGTCGCCGCAAAAGCTGGTCAGCACATCGACACCTAAATTTCATTCATACAAAAAAGTCTGCATGAAGTGACGATCTTTCTTTTCTTTTATTCCTTGACAGTGTCGGAGAAAAATTTCCTGGAGTCTGAGGTTGGGCTGAAAATTGTCCAGACTGGTGTGGGAGAGGTAATTGAAACTTCTCATTTTTGTATTTTTGTTCTTATCTCCACTGTAGGTTGTTAACAGGTAACAAGGTTGCCTTGACCTCGTCATGTTCAAAAGACAGTATAAAGGTAAAGTTAAAGTCAGTAAAAGGATTTTCAGTTTTTGAAATTATACATTTTTAATTAAGCAAACATGTTTTTCTGTGTTTCACTTATTAAAATGAAATTAGAACAAACAGTTATGTAGCTCCATCATGAACTGTAAATTCAGGTCTTTATTATTCAGTCAACAAATTCCTTTTTGTTGATTATTTTTTTCCCTACACAAGCCTAAAGAGATTTGAATTTTAAAAATAGTTTTTAGCACAGGAAATGACATCATGACTCCTATTTTAGATATGATTTACAATGAATTTCATTCACATGTTTACAGAGATGATGGTGACTAACTGAGTCACATTAGTCCTGCAATCTTTTTTTTATTATCTTTTTATCTCAATGTGATGAACAAATTGATATTATTTAGTGAAACAAAAAAATTTAAAGAGAATTATTCAAATTTAAAGATTCCTTCTAATTGAATGTTTTTTTAAAAGTCAGCTGCTCAGCTGTCAAAACTCAGATAAATAGAGTTTTTTTGTGTTAAATTACAGTACTTAGTCATCTTTTAGTCCTCTTACAAATACAGTATCTCATCTTCAAGTCTTGTTTTCTTTCCACCCGTGCAAATGATGCTGTAATCTCAGGAAACACAATCATCATATTTCTTGCTCGACTGTGTGTCTTTGTTTGCATGACCGCAGCTAATAAGCAAGATGACACTTTGCAACCACCGCTGTCACTTGTTGCCATGGCATTCCAACTCCCCCTTCCCTCCTCCCTTTCATGTGGATCCAAGATTCCAGGTGCTATGACAACAAGTGCTGCTGACCTCATAGTCGGCTTTTCACACGGCGCCGTCCGTGCATCAGTTGTGTCTTTCGTATTTCTGCATAGCAGAAGAAACAATTCTGACATAAAGCTTCTGCCAGATGGGGTTTATCAATGCAGCTAAATGTATATTTTATGGCTTAGATTATGCTGAGTAGCCTCCTAATTATTTTTTTCTGTTTTTTAATACGTTTTTCAAAGTAAAATCTTTTTTTAAATATTGTGTTCTATATTTATATATTTATATATTTATATATTGTCTGAGAACAGAAAAATCTAATAAAAAAACATATGAAATGATGTCCTGTCCATCATTTAGTTAGCTAATCTTTATAAGGCACCAGCTGTCTTTTTAGTGGCTCTGCAGAGCACGCTACACTAACCCTTCAGACTTCCATCTGCAGGGTTCATCCTCAGCTGCTTGCCCAGCACACCCTGCTGTCTTGTGCAGTTACACAGAAATCTACCGCCGGAATACCTTTGAGCTGGAGCGATGAGAGCTCATCCCCTGAAGCAGCACAGATCGAGTTTGATGACCGATCTGCACGTTCAGAAAGGGAAACTGCGCTTTTGCTGCGTCACATTCTGCTCTGTTTGTCTTCCTCACCACCTTTCTCTGGTTTTTGCAGAGAACAGATGCTCGAGGGCTTCCTCAAGTAGCCAAGGTTCCTCAGGAATCCAATGGGACCGTGATCACCCTTGTTTCCATGGCAGTGGTAGGAGGTGTGCTGGTTCTGGCCATGGCTGTGGCTTGTTTCAAGCACTATTCTCATCATGTGGCCAATGGCAAGCTTGGTTTGGGTCCAGAGGGAGGAGCAGAAACCCACTTTGATTACCAGGTAAAGTGGCAAACAGAATAAACGCTTTAAATACAAGCAGAGCCCGTTATAAACTCCTAGCAAGTTTAAAATGTAACCTTAAATCAAAACTTCATAATATTTCAGGATTGTAGTTGCTATTTCTAAAGAAATGTAAATATAAAGTAAAGAAAGTTGTATTGCACTGTTTATTATAGTGTTTTTTAAAGTCTAATTGGACTTAATTGGTGTTATCATGAAGTGAATGATGTCTTTTCCTCACTTAGGAGCTATGTAGACAACACATGGCATCTAAATCCTCCCTGTGCCGCCAGGACTGCATGGGAGGCGTGAGCGGAGGCATGGCAGGGTCTGCCATAGGAACCGGTGCTGGCGGAAGGAGGGGTACAGACACATCCCGCGTCAGCAGTGTGTCCTCCCAGTTCAGCGATGGGCCTCAACACAGTCCATCATCCACCCACAGCTCCACTCCATCCTGGAGCGAAGAGCCAGCCCAGTCCAACATGGACATCTCCACTGGGCACATGATCCTGGTGAGGGTTGACCAAAGTTAATGTCCATCTTTCTTTTTTTTTTTGTCGATATAATTTGCGTTGAGTAATTTCTTTTCATTTTCTTGTGTGCTGCAGGCATACATGGAGGACCACCTGCGCAATAAGGATCGGCTCCAGAAGGAGTGGGAGGCTCTGTGTTCCTATCAAGCTGAACCCTGTTCAGTAGCTGTGGCTCAGACCCCCAACAACATAGAGAAAAACAGACATGCCGAAGCCCTACCATGTTAGTTCCACTATGTGTCACATCTTTCTCATCCCTTCTGTTATTTTTGATGATCTTACTGATGTATCATGAATGTAAAAATAAGAAAAGCAGCAAATTTTGTGCAAAAAGTTGCTAAATATATCCTCATTTCACCAAGTTGCAGTAATTATTTATAGACAAATTATTTTCATTTGTGGAACTAAATGTGCTTTCTGTCCTAGATGATCACTCTCGTGTGAAGCTGAAGACTGAAGTTAACCCAAATAAGCAAGATTACATCAATGCCAGTTTCATTGTAAGACTTTATGACAATCCATTTGTAATCTGATGTAAAAATGTTTAAACTGCATCTTTAGTTACAAATTATAATTAAAAAATAAATTTATCAATTCAATATTTTTTTCTTTTTTATTTTTTTCATTTTAATGTAATTTAGCCATATTAGAACACTTTACAAATGATGCAGGACAGCATCAATCACTTTATTCATGTATTCCTGCAGGTTATGTCTTTTAAACCTTTTTTCTCTGTGACCAACAGTTTGATCATGACCCCCGCCAGCCTTCTTATATTGCTACGCAAGGACCTCTGCCCCACACGGTTGCAGATTTCTGGCAGGTCAGTTTTATTCTTTTTTGTTGTTGTTGTATTTATTTATTCATTTGTTCATTTATTTGTTTATAAAATTCAAGCCTTCCTACGTTTTTAATGAGAATTATGCAATTTATAGTTTCACTATACTCTAAAACAAAAATCAGCTTGTTGTATATGTTAGCTAAAATATTGCGGAAATGTAAAAAACTTGTTTTTAACAAAACATTACCTTTGTACCTTCCTAATCTATTTATAAGACTTGAACTTCAAAATAAAAACGTGAAAAAAATCTTTTGCCTGAAAGTGTTTCTGAATTTGTTTTATAAATCAAAACAATAAAAAAATGGAAATTTCATTTATTTAGAAATATTTAAATTGAAAACCAATGAATTTTGAATATTTGAAAAGCCTTTGTTTTGGAAGCTAAAGTGTGCACTTTAATGCTAATTTATGAAAAGGATTGACATGTTTTTGTGTTTTAATGTGTGTGCCTGGTTTCTTTCTTTTTTCCCCCACAGATGGTGTGGGAGAACGGCTGCACGGTGATAGTAATGATGACCGCTTTGGTGGAAGATGGAGAGAAGCAGTGTGAACGATACTGGCCTGATGAGGGCTCCTCACTCTACCACATCTACGAGGTTCATGGCTGCTGTTGTGACTTCTAAACAAAGGACCTGTTTTCAGGAACAGCCTCCACCTTTCCCGTTTGCTGTTTTCACATCTGACTTTTTGTCTATCAGGTGAATCTGGTATCTGAGCACATCTGGTGTAAGGACTTCCTGGTGCGAAGCTTCTACTTGAAGAATGTCCAGACACAGGAGACCAGGACCTTGACTCAGTTTCACCTGCTCAGCTGGCCAGGTGACGGTATCCCCACCTCCACAAGACCACTGCTTGACTTCCGCAGGTAAACAAACAAACAAAACAAACAAAAAAGCACAATGATATACTTTCACACACAGAAAGACTGTCCCTACTTGCATTTGTGCCAGAGGATTGTATTTTATTTTGTTAATAGCACAAATCCTAAAGCTTTTTGTTTTTATTGGCACGTCCACGTCTTTGTTTCAATTCTCCCATTCATTTATTTATTCTTCCATCCATTACTGCATCCATTCTCCTTGTTTTATATTATGCCTCCTCTTTTCATCATCTTGGCTCCCTTTCCCTCTCTCCCAGTGTGCAGGTTGATAGGTTTGTCTTTTAACATCTCCCAGTGTCATTTTTGTGGTTTGCAGCTAGTACTCTGGCTCCAGTTGCATAGTCACAAAAATGAGCATTGGCAGGTGTGACTGGCTGCTGCAAGAGGGACAGTGGATCTGTGCTTTCATCTCGGCTCTTCTTTTGTCCTATAAGCTCATAGAGCTGTCCTCCACAACCCCATTTCTCTGTGTCTCTCTTCTCAAAGAGTCCCTCAGTGCAAATCCCGTTCCTTTGATCTGTCCTCCATCACATTTCAGCATTTACGTTCCTCATTCTTGCCCTGTGTTGCTCCTGAATCTTTCATTTAACTACAGCACAGAAATGATTGACACTGAAAGCTTGCAATTCATTCATGTGTAACCTTTGCAAAGAAGGTCAGAAGTCTGTAACAACTGGATCGTAATAAAGCATTTGTTTGTCCTTTGCTTTCTTCTTTTCTTTGCTGCCCTTTGTTTCTGCTTTTCAGAAAGGTGAACAAATGTTACAAAGGAAGATCCTGCCCGATCATCGTTCACTGCAGGTAAAATGCATATATATTTATCACACTGTTATGAAATTCTATTAAACAATCCGAAATATACAAAAAGAAATCCTGCATATTTTTTACATTTCTGTTTTTATTGCAGTGATGGCACCAGTCGTAGTGGCACGTACATTCTCATTGACATGGTGCTGAACCGAATGGCTAAAGGTGAGACTCACTCATATTATGTCACACAAATGATGTATCCAAATAGTTACACTGATTGTAAGTGAATTGCTACACTTAAATACAGAATTTTTAAAAAGAAAAATGTTTGAGGGGTGACATTGTGATTAATATTCTATTTATAATATATAAATATATAATAATATATATAAGTTTACACTTTTTTTTTGTTTTGATGTGGATGTTTTCTGGTTCTCAGGCTTCCTAAAACTATGCCAAAAACGTACACGGTTCCTTTCCTCTGATAATCCGGAACAAAGTTTCAGTCTTATTATATTACTCGTTAGCAAACTCTGGTTCGGCACCAGGAACCACTGACCCATCCTTTGAGGTGGTCTCGATTACTTTCCAATCGGACTGAACTTCAATTCGCTCTGAAATTCCTGTCTTTAGTCCTGAACAGAAATTTCGACTAGAACTAGACGTGGTCCGGAACAAATCATTTTTCCAGTATAAAACCATCCAAAGATTGACTTCCTGCCTGATCTCTGACTCTAATCTTGTCAAAGTAATAACACATGTGACCACCAGAGGGTGCCATTCTCAGTTCCTGATCAGAAGTCCTGTTTTTTTTTTTCATTCTCAACCAATTCAATTTTCTCAACAATAGTAATTTAATACATTACTGTTTTTCTCAAATCACCATCATGTTTTGATTTTAACTATACATTGTATGTATGCCTTTTACCTTTACTAGAATATTAGTCTTTATAGAATCATTCCACTCATGTTCAACTAAAATCTATCAAGCAGCCATATAAATCATTTAAAAAAATCTAACAGTTCTTTAAGTTCTTTATTCACTGCTTTTTAGAAAAACAAGTGTTAGGCTTTATCTCCATAAATGGCATGCACTGACACCATCATTTTGATTTTTTTAGGTGTAAAGGAGATCGACATTGCTGCCACACTGGAGCATATCAGAGACCAGAGACCCAGCGTGGTTCGCACCAAGGTACCGACTGTCTGTGTGAATGCTTGTGTAGTCACAATATTTTTACCCTTTTTTTAAAATGATTTAGAGTTGATTTTTAAAACTTCCTGCTGTCCTGTCTGCTCTGTGCTTTTGCTGATCAGGACCAGTTTGAGTTTGCTCTGACAGCCGTGGCTGAGGAAGTGAACGCCATCTTAAAAGCCCTGCCGCAGTGAATGAAGTGCAGCAGCAGGAGGATACACCGCTGATACATCGTGCCCAACAAAAACACAAAGGAGAAAGTATCATATAGTGCGTTCATGTACGTCCTACACTGTCAGAAAAATATGTTCAGTCTCACTCAAACCCACTGCTGTCTATCCTGCTCTGGTGTCTCAGTTTTGATCCCTTTTTTTGAGCTCAGTTTTATCAAAACGAAGGGAGAATGTTTTGGCAGGATGCAGGAGAAGATACGATTTCTCTTCTATTAAGGCGCCTTTTTTGTTGTTTTTGCTCAATGAAAAGTTCCACCTTTATTACTCAAGGATGGCGCCTCTAGATGTGAAGCTAACTGAATTAAAACCTTTGTGCCTGTATAAATTTAGATTATGTTTCCACACTATTTCTCTCCTGGTTGTCAGATAACAGTCAGATGAAGAATGGTAAACCGTCACATAACAACATTCAATTTATTTCTATCTGGAAACATTTTTTTTAGAACTTTTCCTGAACAGTCAGACCTCAAATGATCAGTCAAATTAATGTTAATTTTTTTTTCTTTTTGAGCTTAACTAAATTGGCATTAGCTTACAAAATGTTTGTGGCTTCCACTTTTCAAAGTAAAGTTGATTTTACTCATCGTTCTGTGGATATGGTGTTTTGTGTCTTTTCTTTACTTGTGAGGAAATATAATGGATGCATTGACCAAAAAGTACTCATTTCCATCTGTATTTCTGCAAAGAGTAACTTTGTTTGACTTCTTTTAATGTCTTGATAATGTGCAAACTTGTGATTAATGTAAAAAAAAAACATCCTGATGATTGTGTTTCTTTCATGTAGCAGACTGATAAAAAATATATAATATAAAAATGTATTTTTGACTTGACAATTAAATTTGTGATGTGATGCAGCAGAAAACATCAAAAAAATGTTTTTTTTTTTTTACTGTTTGTGGATTCCAGTAAAACTGAATGCAGAAAAATCAGAAGAAACATTTTTTTTCCATTTGCATCGAGCCTTTCAGAATACCTTTTTAAAATTACAATTTATCAGGAAAACAGCTTCCCTCAATTTCCGACAATTTTGTACATTTCATACAAAAAACCCCTCAACACATTGAGATTATTCTTCAGAAAACTTTTAAGTTTCTCAAAAATGTCATTACAGACAGTTGTAACTTTCCACAGTTTTCATAAAGCTTTCCAGGGTTCTTCTCCAAATTGAGCTACAAACATTTAAAGATGAACATAAATAAGAAAAAGCAGCGTGGAGCAAAGTGCATAGCAGGAAAATCGAGGTTTGACCTGTAAAAGAAAAGCAGAAGAAAATTGTTACAGCTTGTCATTATGAACTATATTTCATTTAAATGAGACAAAACGGTTAATTTCAGAAAATACCCAAAGTTTGTCATCTGTGAGTGGAGTCGGAGAGTCGGACAGGTTAACTTGTGAAGGCCTTGAAGTCTGAGTCTGAAACAGGAAGCAAGAAATGCAAAATATATTTTAAAAAATTAAATATTGTTAGATATCCATAAAATCTATCAATATATATATATATATATATATATATATATATATATATATATATTATAAAGATTTTAGCTAATTTGATTGAATTTGTTAAAGAACATGGTTGTCACTTTCAGATTTATAACAAAAGACGTCCAACTCATTTTTGACTCCCAGCTTTATTGGTTATTTCCCATTAAAAACACTCTGAAACGAACAGTCACAATGCAGAGGAACATGTTACAAGTAACACAAACTCATAGATCAGTAAATAATCTGCTTTTTTCACGGTGATGCAGAAGAATGATCACTGCTGCAAAGTCAGGTTTTCTCTTTTGCTTGGATTGATCAAAAGAGTGCTTTAGAAATACCTGATGGTGGTTAACAGTAAAAACAACACTCAGCATAAAAAAACCTTGTGCCAAAAGTGTTTAAACAGTAATCATTTTTTATAGAAGTATAAAAAAAGTATCTACGGGGAGAAACTGCCTGTACAACAGCTTAGTGTCTTAAGAAAAAGCATAAAAATCTGTTTTTAAAACATTTTTAATCATTACACTCATAATAGTTGCTCTTGAAATATATGTTTATTTGGCATCAGAGACATTGTTTTTACTTCTCGGAGCAGAAAACCAGACCATAATCATCAAAAGGCTGGTCTGATTTATGAAGCTTGACTTTCAAATTCAGTACATCCCTTCAAAAATGCACACAATCACATGATCCCTCCCAACTCCCTTAATGAATTAAACTGACATTAGTTTATTATATATTTATAAAGTGCTTTTTGTATAATGAACTCTACATTTTTAAAGTTGTGCTATTTTGTGTAAGTGGTTTAACAATTTAACTCCTCAGAATTAAAACTACGCGTTTTCTGACTATGATCAGAGGGAGACATTACGAAAGCTGATCAATTCCATGCAGTCCTTTCAAGCTCTGGTTTTAGAGTCATGTTTTTCTCATTTTTCTACTATTTTCTTTGGGATTTAAATATCTTCTCTCCCAATGAAAAATCTCTTTTTAGTCCCTAAAAAGTGCACTTCTGACCCTACATTCTCAGTCTATAAAAAAAGTTTTGGCACATTTACACATCAAACGGCTCATACTGTTATTGACTTTGTGATTTCCACTTGTAAAGGCAAATTCCATAAACATATGTTGAAAGCTTTTCACATTCAGAATGAGTAAAAACTGTTTCTTTATGGTGGTTTATGACTGCTTTGTCTTAAGGTACAATGGAAAAAAAATGAGGAGCCTGTTTTGACGTAAGGTCAAACAATAGGTTTTGTAAGTAAAAAGAAAAGCATCCCGAAGATGCTTCTTTAGCACACAGCACATCCACACTTCTTTTTCTTTTTAACACCACATTCACAGTTTTTGACAACAGTCTTGAGCCTCTCCTCTGAGCAGTAGCTTGGCTGTCGATTGTTGGCAGTTGTAGGTAAGTTAGAAATGGAGCCTGGCTCCCTGGATCTTTTGCTCTCTGTTTCCCATTCATCCCTGGAGTTCTTTGTAACGTGACTCCTATCATCTCTCTTTTCTGTGATGACAGGTTCACTATAAAGCAAATGCACATTTTTTCCTTTAGCCACCCCCCCTGTAGCTTTGACACTCATAGCTTTGCCCCCACCCCGAGCACCTGATATGTAGTCGTTAGCCGCAGCTCTCTGTTGAGCTTCCATTTCTGACAGGCTGCAAGCCAAAGCCATCTGAAGGTCTTCATCTTCATCTTCATCCTCCCTCCCATCTGCAAACTCGCAGTGGTAGAAAGGGGCAGAGCTATATGACCTTTGAGGTACTGCCGAGTAAGGACTGGACCTGTGTCTGTCAGACTCTGCAGATCTGCTCTGGATCTGGGGTTTCTGAGCAGACTGCTGGGGCTGTTCCTCTCTGCGGCTGATTTCTAGAGCAAGGGCCAAGTCATCCTCCATACCTGAAAAAAAAACAGTTTCAACTTCAGCAAAGCCAAAATATAAGATTTTTGATCCAGTAGGATCATCTTAAAGTGAAGGCTTTAATCAAGTTGGATTTAGAGACTGTCGATTAGATGATGTTTGAAAACATCATTTATTAAGCAGCTCAGCTTTGCTGGATGTTGTGACACTGAGGATCCTAATTAGCTTGATTGATTGCTCTGTCTTTTAGAAAAATAATAAGACTTAGAGTTTAAAAAGCATTGTCTTACCATTAATAAGGACTTTCTTTAACACCCCGTCTTCTTCAATCTCTATTCGTTCCTGTCCATTTTCCTTTATCCTGTAGGTAAGATTAAAAAAAAAAAAAAAAATTAATGATGTTTTCAGACTTACTGGCCAAAAGGCTAAAATTAAACAATTACTTAAAAGTCCCTCTCAATTACTACCACTATCATTAAAAATGATAAGCAACCAGCTAATTATCAACATGTAACTTAAATAGACTGTATAGTTATGCAAATCAGTTATTTTCCTACAAATCTCAATGTACTTTGTGATACAGGTGGTATAAATGTATTTAAAGTCTCTATCAGTTAAAGCCATGTGGGCTTTGTGATCCATTTTTTTACTGGTACATCAACAGATTTTTTTTAAGGAACAATAAAGAAAATTTAACCAAACTAAAGACTTTTGTTTTCTTTATTACTGTTCCTGAATGTAAGTTTCCTTGAAAGAAAGAAATGAATAAATCACATACTTTTTGGTGGTCGTTCGTTTCCCATTTACGATGTGAGTGGAGGTAGAAACTGATCTGAAGTTACCCATCCCTCCACCCATGCTTTCCATTCCATCCATCCCACCAAAGGAAGAAGAGAAAGACGTGAACTGAACTGCAACAAAAAACACAAAAAAATGTAAACAGAAAACTATGCTAATGCATCCTGAAATGACAATATTTCACATCAGTCTGAATATTTAGAAGGTGCCAACAGCATCAAATATCATGACCCCTATAAGTCCTGTTTAAGAGACACTTTTCTGTGAACATTCATATAGAATTTACCTCCAGTTGAAGGAAAAGAGAAGAATCGATTTGTTCCCAAGCGTGAAGATGAGCCTCCAAATGATGAGAAGTCATCTAAAGGAAGGAAAGAACTGAGACATGTAGAGCAACTGGTGCTTTATGTGAGGACAGTCAACAAATTCATTACAATATAGCAGGGAAACACACAACATCAAGAATTGAAAGTATTAAGTATGAACAAAGCATTTAAATTGTTAAAACCATTTAAAAAACATTTGAAATCTCATGAATGACTGTCTGCATTCTTGTGTGTTCTGCATAAATGCACAACAAATTGAACGATTGCGTTATTTTTTATTTAGCTTTGTGTACGTACGATTCTCTCAATTAAAAATGAATAATTATCTGATTATCTACACATGTCCAGGCTCAATTTTTTTTCACTTTGAAATTCTACCATTAATAAATGCAGCAATGCAGATACTCCCTCGTTAAATTATGTGTTTTAAAAGAATAAGTCTGAACTAAACAGAAGAGGCAATGAAAGCAACAACAGGAACAACATGATCAGAGGTGATGCTATGGCACAGACGTCAATTTATTCATTTTTCAGAAAAACACATCACTTAAGTAAACACATAAGACTCTATCAGGAAGTTAGACCAATTTCATGTATTTTTTTTCCTGAGGTTGCATTAGGAATGTTTTCCAAAGCTTTTAGGAAAGCCATAGTTACACAACTGTTGCACTTCTTGTTGCAATCTTAGTTGTGAAAAATTTAGGATTGGATTTAACTTCCAGCATTTTGAGCATTACTTACCAAAAAAACTAGCGAAGGGATCCTGACCTCCAAAAAACTCTCTGAACACCTCATCTGGGTTGCGGAATGTGAAGGTAAAGCCTGGGAAATCTGATGAGAAGTCTGCGCTGGAAGAGTCTGGATGACGGAAACATATCAAATCAGAAAGGCAGAAATTTTTGCATCTTCTGGATATTCTTAAGGTTTAAAAAAAACATCTGTTCCTTTACATCTTTATTTACCTGCTTGTCTCATTCCTTCTCTTCCATATCTGTCATATGCATCTCGTTTGCTCTCTGTCGAAACCAAAGTTTAGTTATATGCTTTAATTTTTTTTTACATGAAGTCAAACATACAATCTATACAATCTTGCATAAACCATAAATATAGTTTTAAAAGTGACTGAATTTAGTTTAACTGAAGTTTCTGAAAATCCAAACAAGCACACACTATTCTTAAGTGTTGTGACTTACTGTCAGACAGGACTTCATAAGCTTCAGCGAGCTCTTTAAACTTCTTTTCAGCCTCCTCTTTATTGTCTGGATTTTTATCTGGATGCCACTTTAATGCCAGTTTTCTGTAACTGAATACATGAGAGAAACAAACAAATATTACCAACAAACATTTATGAAAATATATTAAATTGTAAAGTTAAGATCACTTTCATATTATTACAGGGATATAGTCACAATTTATGTGAAAAATGATCTGACTTTCGTTGCCTTTTTCCCTTAAAACTTCTTTCCTTTCTTGTGTTGGTAAATTGTCTGAAAACTGTAATTAAATAAATATGTTTACATATTTATTTTTTTTAGATATTAATTTGTGATTTGGCTTTCAATACATTTATGAATTACCTAAAATTAAGTTAAACTCCAGATACATATCAAACCACATTGACACTGTGATAAAAATATAGCCACTAACAGAACTCAAAGCTGGCCTTGTGATTCAATCCCCGTTTATTAATGAAGGCTCTATTTATAGTGCATATCATCTAAATACATTATGTCATTATAGAAAGCAAACAGAAATACCCAGACATCTAATATTGATTTGATCTAATCTAAGGCTGCAATGAGTATTTGAATACTCTGATATCTGCATTTCCTTCCAAAAAGAATATAAGTAATATATTCTCATACATATGAATGTAGTTTACTTTGAAAGGCTTGAGAATAGTATGATATACTGATATACTGTAGGCTCTTAAAGCTTGAAACCTTTTTACTAATAATTTACATTTCATCAACGAATACATTGTAACTTCTATTTCCAATCATGACTTATTTTTTATATTTTAATCTCATAATATATATTAGGATAATTACGCCTTCTTGATGTCATCTTGGGAGGCTGTTTTGGGCACGCCCAGGATTTTGTAGTAATCCACCATCTCTCCTTCTGCTGCTCCTTCAAACAGCACCCTACAATACAGACATGGATTTTAACTTAATCTACATTGAACAACAATAAGGTACAACATGTGTCAACAAACCCTAAAGAACCTTGTTTTTAAGTTCCCCTCCTTATACCTACCTTTTAAAGTTCAATCAACTTCAAAAAAGTATAAATAATTCAAATCTAATCACACAAACAGCATGTCTTTATTTCAAAAATACTGTTTTTAAGAATGTGTTTGATAAAAGATCAACATTTATGGACTGCACGACTTCCACATACATATACAACTTTCTTTTTCATAAAGTTCATGTTCACTTGAAAACAGTGAAGCTGAGCTGCATTTGATGATATTTGCCATCATTTCAATCCATTAGCTGCACTGAGAAGTTCAAGGCTGAAGGGGACTTCCAAACGGAGGCCAAAAATGTCCCTTCGGGAACAGCCGTCTCCGGACACAAGTGTTATTACTGTGTTATTTCTAGAGCTCCTGACAACTGCTCTGACTTCAGCGGCATGGGCCTGTACACGCTGGAACAGACGAATCTGGAGGCACAGGTGCTTTTCAACCGTTTACATAACAGATCCTGTGCATTCTGTTAGGATATTTTCCGCAGATATAATTCATTTTACGGTAATAGAATAAGTAGCACCACGAAAGCTGAACTTGCAGCCTGTTAGCTATCAAGCTAATATTCGTCAGTACTAGCCAAAAGCTACTTACCGTTCGCGAGTTTATTTCCAAACACTTGTGCCGTTAGTTGGGTGTTTAGTGATGCCAGAGTGAGTTGTAGAATATATTTTTTTTGTTTGTTTGTTTTTATGTTACAGCTACACAGTCACCTTTCAATGCACCTCTGGCCGTCTGTGTATAAATGTTCGCTCCGAAGAACAGTTTCCAAAAAGATACCGTTAAGCCTGCGGTGTACTCCAGTGCTTCCGAGGGGGATAACATGAGGACTAGTCAGCCCTGCGCGCTACGTCACAGTCTGCTGGAGAAAAAACAAAAAAAGAACATCTATTCTAGAACATGCTAGTGATCAGAAACGTCAACAGACCCGCCCCCTCAGCGCGTGGCTGCTGCTCTCTGATAACACTCGTTTCTAAACCAATGAGCTATAATGATAGTCTGCAGCAGAAACTACTGGGCAAATGCGACGTTTTGGACAAACTTTAAATTTTTATGCAACCACAAATTTCACTTTTATTTTATTTTATTTATTTGTGTTGCCTTATATGCCTTTTTATCCTTAAAAAAAATAAAGATACAAAATTGAATAGAGAATGACACTTTCCGAAGGAAACTGGATTTTTGCGCTCCTTTTTTTAACCTTAGCTTTGCAAATACTCCCGTTATTTTGAAAAAAAAAATCATCTTGCTCCAAAAATCCATCATGTGTCAAATAACTTAAGTTTAAGTGAATAACAAACAAATCAATCCCAGTGAATAAATTTACAGGTTATAGAAGTTCTTTGAAGACCAACCCCTATTTTTATAGTTGTCAAATTGTCGCCCTCTGCTGGTTAATATATGCAATTGCATGGGGAAAAAAAGTCAGGAAAGTTCTGGAAAGTGAAATGGCCATACAGACATCTATCTGAAAGCCATGAATTTAAAAAATTGTTGAGGATTCTCCAATCATTGTTAACCCTTGCTAACCCTACTTTTTCGACTGGATCAGATGTACTCAGTCAATCAGAAACTGGGTTCATTCAATCCACAATTACCATGCAGGGTTAGCAGCAAAACAAGCATGGCAGTAGCTTACAACCAACAGGGCTGGAGATGCCTGGTTTAGACTTTCTCAGTGATGATATTTACGATTTTTATAATTTTATTTTTTTAATTGTGTTAAACCTTTAAAGCACTTTGTGTTGCTGATGTATGAAAAGTGCTTTATAAAAAAAAGTTTAAATTTGAATCTAAAAAGGGATTTGCACTTTTGCCCTACTTTCAAATTTTCCACATAAATAGCTATTTGTATAGCCATATAAATATTTTTTTCTTTGCAAAATGTATTTTTGCAATCGTAAAAAAAATGACAAAAATTCTGGAATTATTTTTTATTTGAACCTTTATTGATAATACTGAAATGTCACCATTCAGAATGTCACACGGAATGTGTTACTATCTGGAATATCTGGAATGCTTTGGGGTGTCAAACCCCTTAATATTCCTCTCCCTCTTCATCCTCCTCTCCCATGCTGTCAGTGCCAACTTCTTCATAATCTTTCTCCAGAGCAGCCATATCTTCTCTAGCCTCTGAGAACTCTCCTTCCTCCATGCCCTCACCAACGTACCAGTGGACAAAGGCTCTCTTGGCATACATGAGGTCAAACTTGTGGTCCAGTCGAGCCCAGGCCTCAGCTATGGCTGTGGTGTTGCTCAGCATACACACAGCTCTCTGGACCTTGGCCAGGTCTCCACCTGGAACCACAGTTGGAGGCTGATAGTTGATGCCCACCTTAAAGCCTGTGGGGCACCAGTCTACAAACTGGATGGTGCGTTTGGTCTTGATAGCTGCAATGGCGGAGTTGACATCTTTGGGGACCACATCACCACGATACAGCAGACAGCAAGCCATGTATTTGCCATGGCGAGGGTCACATTTCACCATCTGATTGGCCGGCTCAAAACAGGCGTTGGTGATATCAGCCACAGACAGCTGCTCATGGTACGCTTTCTCAGCAGAGATGACTGGAGCATAGGTGGCCAGAGGGAAATGGATACGAGGATATGGCACCAAGTTAGTTTGGAATTCAGTCAGATCAACGTTCAGAGCTCCATCAAAGCGAAGTGAGGCTGTGATAGATGACACTATCTGACCAATTAACCGGTTCAGGTTGGTGTAGGTGGGTCTCTCAATGTCAAGGTTTCTGCGGCAGATGTCATAGATGGCTTCATTGTCCACCATGAATGCACAGTCAGAGTGCTCCAAGGTGGTGTGAGTGGTCAGGATGGAGTTGTAAGGCTCCACAACAGCTGTGGAAACCTGGGGAGCAGGGTAGACCGCAAACTCAAGCTTGGACTTCTTCCCGTAATCGACAGAGAGTCTCTCCATCAGCAATGAGGTGAAACCAGAGCCAGTGCCTCCTCCAAAGGAGTGGAAAATGAGAAAACCCTGCAGACCGGTGCACTGATCAGCCTGAAATAGAAATATTTTTTTTCAAAAGAGAGTTAAATACATGAATGTTGGTTGGGAAGAATCTTTTAATTTCAGAGAAGAAAACTTTTATTCCAACCTAGGCAACACTAAACATTCATTCTCACCAGTTTCCGTGTTCTGTCAAGAACAAGATCAATGATCTCTTTGCCAATGGTGTAGTGTCCACGGGCGTAGTTGTTCGCGGCATCCTCCTTTCCTGTGATCAGCTGCTCAGGGTGGAAGAGCTGACGATAAGTTCCTGTTCGCACCTCATCTGAAAAGGAACAAATTGCAAAAAAAGAAAAATTTAAAACCTCATTACTATTTTCTGAAAAACAACACAAGTTCATGATTGTTCACAAAAACTGACCAATGACAGTAGGTTCCAGGTCAACAAAGATGGCTCTGGGAACATGTTTCCCTGCTCCTGTCTCACTGAAGAATGTGTTGAAGGAGTCATCTCCTCCTCCGATGGTCTTGTCAGATGGCATCTGTCCATCAGGCTGAATCCCATGCTCCAGGCAGTACAGCTCCCAGCATGCATTGCCCATTTGGGCTCCGGCTTGGCCGACGTGCATAGAAATACACTCACGCTAAAAAAAATAATTGAATGAAAACAATTTTAATTGCAGAAAGGTTATATATTATTCAAATGTGTTTATTTAGATGGTAAAATGAGAAACCAGTTTGTTTTTAGGTAACACATTTATGAAACTTTAAGAGTTGTAAACAACACACAGCAGTGAAACGCACAAAGACAGCCAACAGTATCTCAATTGTAAATGTATTCAAACACTGTCTTGCGAATTCATGGAATTCATATAAAATCTTTAGACAGACTAGATGGTCTATAATCATTGATAAAAGAAACTTTTTGTGCTTGCCTGTACATAAAATGGAAAGCGCTTTCATAAGAAAAATTAGATACTACTAAAACCCTTTTATTGGTCAGAATGAGTTTTAGTTTTAAAAAAAGTATGTGGCTGACAGGAAATTCATGCCTATGGATGGGAAACTTGTACTCCACCCCTTTATCCTGTTTCCTATCGTATTTCTCATACCCTCCCTTTACTGATCTCTCTCCTCCCCCATCCTGTTCGTCTGCACACTGTAAGGCTGAGCAACAATTATGGACGTCTCCACGTCTCTCATATACTCAGCTGCTAACAAAATGGCTGCAATCTAACTCCTACTGCAACTCAGACCACTCCTCTTTTTTTCCGTTCTATTTTCCAACTCCCAATGGCCACGGTGACAATATTCAGTTCATGTCCAGATAAAACCAAAAGCTATGACTCACACGATAAGCAGACAGCTTTTTCTTTACTCAATGTCTTACTTAGTTTTAAAACAAGAGCAAAGCCGATTATGAAAAAAGTGAGTGTGGTCCAAGTTAAAGTTTAATGTTACTTGACCTACATTGCCTGAGGTAACAAAAACTGCTGTCATTTAACGCTGTGTAACCATTTCAGTGCATTCATCTCTCTTTTTTTATGGAACAGTCCCTTAAAAAGTTTCATTACATAACTTCGTCTCATATTCATTTTTACCCCGATACATTTTTCTTAAAAAACAATGCCTTGCTGCAGCTGAGACCTATAGTGAGCAATAAACAGACTAAGGGGTTTTAGCTTGAATTAGAGGGAAGCAGAGAGACGATTGGGAAAAAGGAATGAAAAGTACAGGCTACGTCATCAGTTACTCACCATTTTGTTTGCTTGTCCTTCGACTGACGATGAGGATTCAGACACAAGGCAGAAATGCAAGAGAAAGAGAGAGCATGGGCTTATATAGGCAAGGATGTGGCGGGGGCAGGCAGAAACCCACGGAAAGCAGCTGCATAGTTTACAGGCAGGAGGGATCAAGAGTTTAGAAAAAATGGAGGGAAGTCCAGAATGGTGCATGTCATGCATGCAAAACAATGGCATTGCAATAGTAACTTTGTGTTGTGCCTTTTTAGTTTGCAACATTTAGTTTCTGAAGTTTTAGTACTGGCACTTTAAAAAACTCAAGAAACTCTACATGGACTTAATATGATCGTATAAATGGCTTTAATGGGGCATTCATGCATGTGCTTAACACCCAGCCTCCCACATATTTGTGTTAAACTGAATAATCACACAAAGGAAAGTGGATCAAATGCTTTTATTCTATTGATCAGTGGCAAACACATGATTCTTTAAAAAACTGAGCCAAAATAAAGCCACAACAACCCAAATAAGATTTAGTACATTTAGAAACGCAATTAAAAAACACTCCCTTAAGGAGCACAGAGATGTCATTCATAGACTGGTATCTTTATTGTTGTCGGCCAAAGTCTGTGCAGGGGATTTACAAACAACACTAGGCAATGCCTTTGTCAATTATATTCTCTTGCTCTCACAAAAAAGAGTCACAACCAAGTGTTGTTCACAGACTGACACAAGAGACCCTTCATAACTTGCATTCCTCATGGGAGAGGATACTGAGGGGGGAGGTGCGTAGAAGAGAGCGCATGGTCTGAGTTACGCAGCTTGACCAACTACAGGGGGAACAAAATCTTAAAGCGTTTGTTACATTGGTTTTCTCTTGCTGCAAATGTACATAACAAAAACCTCTACATGAACTTCAAGTTCGCTCAAACATTTGCCAAATTAGGATTAGAAAGGTCATGTGTGCTTCTATCAGTCTAGAAAATGTGCCTCACTTTGCTCATCATCATCAAAATCTACTTACAAACTCAATTGACTTAATTTGCTGTCTAGATGTAGCACTTGGTACTGATGTCCAATATTACATAGAATAACTACAAAAATGAAAGAATAAAAAGGAAAAAAAAAAACAATGATTGATTTTAGCACCAGTTAGAAATCTGTTTACTTTAACTTAACTCCCTGCTTTTTTAAAATTCAATATTCTTCCCCATCATCATCCTCAACATTGTCAGTGCCAACTTCTTCATAATCTTTCTCCAGAGCAGCCAAATCTTCTCTAGCCTCTGAGAACTCTCCTTCCTCCATGCCCTCACCAACGTACCAGTGGACAAAGGCTCTCTTGGCATACATGAGGTCAAACTTGTGGTCCAGTCGAGCCCAGGCCTCAGCTATGGCTGTGGTGTTGCTCAGCATACACACGGCTCTCTGGACCTTGGCCAGGTCTCCACCTGGAACCACAGTTGGAGGCTGATAGTTGATGCCCACCTTAAAGCCTGTGGGGCACCAGTCTACAAACTGGATGGTGCGTTTGGTCTTGATAGCTGCAATGGCGGAGTTGACATCTTTGGGGACCACATCACCACGATACAATAGACAGCAAGCCATGTATTTGCCATGGCGAGGGTCACATTTCACCATCTGATTGGCCGGCTCAAAACAAGTGTTAGTGATATCAGCCACAGACAGCTGCTCATGGTACGCTTTCTCAGCAGAGATGACTGGAGCATAGGTGGCCAGAGGGAAATGGATACGAGGATATGGCACCAAGTTAGTTTGGAATTCAGTCAGATCAACGTTCAGAGCTCCATCAAAGCGAAGTGAGGCTGTGATAGATGACACTATCTGGCCAATTAACCGGTTCAGGTTGGTGTAGGTGGGTCTCTCAATGTCAAGGTTTCTGCGGCAGATGTCATAGATGGCTTCATTGTCAACCATGAATGCACAGTCAGAGTGCTCCAAGGTGGTGTGAGTGGTCAGGATGGAGTTGTAAGGCTCCACGACAGCTGTGGAAACCTGGGGAGCAGGGTAGATGGCAAACTCAAGCTTGGACTTCTTCCCGTAATCGACAGAGAGTCTCTCCATCAGCAATGAGGTAAAACCAGAGCCAGTGCCTCCTCCAAAGGAGTGGAAAATGAGAAAACCCTGCAGACCGGTGCACTGATCAGCCTGAAAAAATAGAAGAAAAGTCACAAATCAGTTAAAAAATATATAAGAAATGTATTAATTTTGAAATATGCGATGAAAAAATCTTGTATGTTCAAATTTATAAGTAATTTTTCTGATCTCACCAGTTTCCGTGTTCTGTCAAGAACAAGATCAATGATCTCTTTGCCAATGGTGTAGTGTCCACGGGCGTAGTTGTTCGCAGCATCCTCCTTTCCTGTGATCAGCTGCTCAGGGTGGAAGAGCTGACGATAAGTTCCTGTTCGCACCTCATCTGTATAAAAAACAATTACAGAAGTTAAATAATGCTCTTGCCATTATTTCAAATCTCACTTTAGTCCCGATTATTTTTAATGATTTGTTTTTTTAATTCAGGTTGAAAGTTTTACATATTTCAAATAAGACAAGTATAAAGATTCTGTATCATCAAATTATATTATCATGATATGATAAAATAATACGATGATACAGTATATATAAATTATATAGTGTGATAATATATATAATAAATGTCATGATAAACTGACCAATGACAGTAGGTTCCAGGTCAACAAAGATGGCTCTGGGAACATGTTTCCCTGCTCCTGTCTCACTGAAGAATGTGTTGAAGGAATCATCTCCTCCTCCGATGGTCTTGTCAGCAGGCATTTGTCCATCCGGCTGAATCCCATGCTCCAGGCAGTACAGCTCCCAGCATGCATTACCAATCTGAGCCCCAGCTTGGCCCACATGAACAGAGATACATTCACGCTGCATGGAGATGGCAACACTGTTTATCTTGTACTGGTAAGTATCAGTTTTCCCTGTGAAATTCATTTTGATTGAATCTTTCAAAAGACATAAGTTGATGAAATTAAACATGGTTATTTCAATCATATTTAAAAATATTCAATTTTACTTATATAGCCCAATATCACAACTAAAGATGTCTCAGTTGGCTTCACACCGATATTTATATAAAGAACATAAAGTCAATCATAAAAATATAAACAATAGCTGGTTGCCAAACTAAACTAAACAGACTAAGCTAAACTGGCATCCCTGCCCTTCTTCCCTCCTTCTTATTGAGGAAAAACATTTTCTTGGGAAAGAAAATTAAAAAATACGTCATAGATGCACACATAAAGGAGGATATGTTACAGTTATTCATAAAAAAGTATGCATTTGTCAAAATCATTGCAAAGGTAAGCCACATCATACCATATTTATGTCTTTCTTCCAAAGTCCAGGTATCAGAAGAAGATGTACAGCTTGAAAGAGATGTCTTCCTCTGCTTTTATATATAGTGCATGGACCTTGGGAGGGACTGTGATTTATCTAAGCTGTAATCAGAGCCCACTCATTAAACACAAATAGGATAGCCTTCTTTAGAAACCTAATACAATGCATTATCAAAAAGAGGTTGCCACCCTAGTCATTCTTTGGTGGCCCCTGTAAGGGTTTAATGGCAAGGTGTGAGGAGCTAATATTTCAGAAAGTGAAATCAGAACTTCAGGTGAGGGGAAGGCAACATAAGGTAATTTAATTTGGCAGTTCTAAATAAATCTTTAACTCTTTTCAAACTCACTTATTAACAACTTTTTGGGATTAAATGGTTTGCTGCTGGACTAACAGTCGCCATACTGTTGGCATTTCCTGTGCTAAAGTAACACCAAAGTTCTTCTGTTATAAAGCTTTTTTGGTCTCTTGAAGATGTACCCACCAGCTTTTTCCAAATGTTGTGCCTTCTCAAAATAAAAGACATAATTACAAGAACTAGATAAATCTAACTTAAACTGGTTTGCTTGTTGCTACCAGTTTTGCAAAAAGGAGTTAAGTTATCTATCGTTACAGGCAAGCTGCCATAAGTTAAATATTCATATAGAAAAAACAATATTTTGCTTAAGTGCTGTTTAAATGTATAATTTGCATCAAATTCAATCTTTTCAAATTCCCACGTGTGATTAAAAAATAAGGTGACAACTATAAAGGTAATCGAGCATCTTTAGATTTAAACACCTTCCTCAAGTTCATTGATTTTTTTTTTTGGTTTTCTTTTGATGTTTTTTGTAGTTTCGAGAATATCGTTTTCAGATGTCAGGAAAAGCCTAAATCTTCAAAACCAAGTTATAGCTAAGCCTTGAAGCTACTTTTAAACACAATTCAACAAGTCATCCTATGTAGGACACCCAATGGCATTTTCTATCACACTGCTGTGCAAAAACGATGGAAAAAGCTGACTAAGTTCCTGTTTCGCTAAACTTTGCAACAGTCTGCAACAAGTTTATTTCCAAAATAATATAAGAATGGTAGTCTTCCATTAACCCTTACCCCTTACTATTTTTGTAACACTAATGGAACCACTGAGGAGGTTTCAGATGCCACAGTAAAAAAATGACCTTAAAGACTAGTCTGTTCTTGAATCTGACCATAAATAATAAATAAAGAAGTGGCAGCAGCTTCTGCACTGCTCCTTATTGTATTGAAAGACTTTAGACCAATACTTGTCAAGTAATTGAATCTTCAGCTGATTTTTGTATCCCACTAGTGGAAGCATCAATGGGAAAGCACATACTCTATTGTTTCCTTCTTCTTTGCGTTTGCCCCAGAGGTGTTATCTTAGCCATAAAGCTGTGACCCAGTTTCACTTTTATTCAGAGCTTCTTTTCCAGTTCTGCACAATTAATCTTGTGCATTAATTCGCCATTGTAAAATGTAAAACTAAGTAAAGATGAAGAGTGGGATAAAACAAAGCAACAAAAGTAAAAGGATATAATGGAAAATAAATTTGCTACTAAAAAAACCCACACAAGTTAAAAGTCAGTAAAAGGAAGCAGTCATGAGTATTTCTGGTTGCCTTAAGATGTGAAGTTTTATTTTGAGTAATTTTTTTAGAGAATCATGAGGTCAAAGGAACTGCCTGAAGAGCTCAGAGACAGAATTGTGGTAAGGGACAGATCTGGCCTAGGTTACAAAAAAATATCTGCTGGACTTAATGTTCATAAGAGCACAGTGGCCTCCATAATCCTAAAATGGAAGATGTTCGAGACAACCAGAACCGTTCCTAGAGCTGGCCGTCTGGCCAAACCGAGCTATCGGGGGAGAAGAGCCTTGGTGAGAGAGGTAAAGAAGAACCCAAAGATCTCTGTTGCTGACCTCCAGAGATGCAGTTGGGAGATGGGAGAAAGTTGTTGAAAGTCAACCATCACTGCAGGCCTCCACCAGTTGGGGCTTTATGGCAGAGTGGCCCGACTGAAGCCTCTCCTCAGGGCAAGACACATGAAAGCCTGAATGGACTTTACTAAAAAACACCTGAAGGACTCCAAGATGGTGAGTAATAAGATTCTCTGGTCTGATAAGACCAAGATAGAACTGTTTGGCCTTAATTCTAAGCAGTATGTATGGAGAAAACCAGGCATAGCTCATCACCTATCCTGTACAGTCTGAATAGTGAAGCAGGGTGGTGGCAGCATCATGCTTTGGGGGTCTTTTTCAGCTGCAGGGACAGGACAACTGGTTGCAATCCAGAGAAAGATGAATGTGGCCAAGTGCAGGGATCTCATGGATGAAAACCTTCTCCAGAGAACTCAGGACCTCAGACTGGGCCAAAGGTTCACCTTTCAGCAAGACAATGACCCTAAGCACACAGCTAAAATAACCATGGAGAGACTGTTCTTGAATGGCCCAGCCAGAGCCCTGACTTAGACCTAATTGAGCATCTCTGGAGAGGCCTGAAAATGGCTGTCTACCAACGTTTACCATCCAACCTGACAGAACTGGAGAGGATCCGCAAGGAGGAATGGCAGAAGATCCCCAAATCCAGGTGTGAAAAACGTGTTGCATCTTTCCCAAAAAGATTCATGGCTGTTTTAGATAAAAAGGGCACTGCTACTAAATACTGAGCAAAGGGTCTGAATACTTAAGACCATGTGATATTTCAGTTTTTCTTTTTTAATAAATCTGCAAAAAATGTCAAAAGTTAAGTGTTTTGTCAGTATGGGGTGCTGTGTGTACATTAATGAGGGAAAAAAATAACTTAAATGATTTACCAAATGGCTTCAATATAACAAAGAGCAAACATTTTAAGGGGGTCTGAATACTCTCCGTACCCTCTGTAGGTATAGTAAATTAACCTCCGTTGGTGCCAGCACCAGATTTCCTTAACACATTTTCTTATACAGTCATGTGTTGGTGTTGGGGACTTAGTGGAGCATCTCAGCTGGTCAAAGGCATGAAGTTGGTTTTGAGGATTCCTGAATGAGAATATCCCACATTGTCCATTGATGATTTATTTTGAACTTCAAATTATTAATTTGTGTCATTACTTATGCCTATGTGCCAAAACGTAAAAGCATTACAATACTTTTAGTAAATAATGTATTATTATAAAGTGAGAGATGGAAATACAATGAAAAGCTGTTCGGGTTTGCGGGTCAAGCTGGATGGTAGTGGGATCCCAAGATCGGACAAATATTCTGCTAGACTGGTATAGATGTTGAGACAAAAACTGAAGATCCTAAAGTGGGATTTCTAATCTGTTTCTGAGTAACTCAAAGTAAAGAAACTCTGACCTCTAGCGTTCAAAACGCAGAACAGTTACAGTAGGATTGGAATGGTTTTTTTTTTTTTTTTTTTTTTTTTTTTTTTTACCCCACATACTAGCGATTATATATTTTAATTTCTAAAATGCACATTATTTAAGAGTGAAAATCTGTCTTGGAGTAAATAAATAAATAAATAAATAAAAGGCTTTTCATGAAACTAAGCTTTTATTAAACTATTTTAAAAGTATCAATCAGAAGAAATATCGTGTATCTTAATGTACAAAAAGGCATTATTTATATATCGTGATTAAATATTCTATTATTCCACACCTTCCTTTAGCAATTTTGATTTTTCCTTTCGTAATCATAATTCCAGAGGGAATAAATCCGGAGTGATGCTATGAGCTACAAAAAAGTGCATTTCTTTTTTTTTAAGTAGACATTTTTTGTTGTTG
The DNA here is from genome assembly GCA_014656515.1 of Oryzias celebensis. NCBI lineage: Eukaryota > Metazoa > Chordata > Actinopteri > Beloniformes > Adrianichthyidae > Oryzias > Oryzias celebensis. The sequence goes on along the minus strand of BNCR01000017.1, from coordinate 16,168,677 downwards.
TTTGTTTGTTTGTTTGTTTTCCAGTTGACACTTTTTTCTTGCTTTATATTCAGGTCAGCCACTTCTTGAAATCAGGTTACTTGTTGGCGCATTGATTGAACCTGCTAAAACGTTGATAATGTCCTGCATTTTCAGTTACGTGTTCAAATAAAGTGTATAGAAATGACCTGAATCAAGACAAGATACATATTTAACTTGTCTCTAAAGTCTTAATCACAATGCTTTGGCCTTCAGTTGCAGGTTTACACCACGGGCTCTCGTTGCGTGTTCCGTGAGTCACTGGTTGAGCGCGTCCCGTGAGTGGACCGATGGGCGTGGCTAGAAGCCAAAGACGGCTGAGCGGCTGCACCTGGCAGCACCAACCCACCCAGACCGCGCCACCGGCCACCGCGAGAGGACCCACCCTCGATAACACCCCTCCTCCAGCAGCCACCCCGAAAAACCTCAAAAATGGTGAGTGTAGAACTTTGGACTGACTTTAACAACCAATTTTTTTTTTTTTTTACTCCAAATTTCCTTGTACAGATGCGTTTGCATTAAATGGACTGTCCAGTTAACGGTCCAGGTCTGTCTGTGTACATGTGGACTCCAGCTAGTCAGAAATAGCCTCTTAGCTGTCTGCCAGAACACAGAGGAGTAATCCGTCAGCATTTTCACAACTGGAAGAAATAATAAACAGAAATATTGCAAAAAAAGGGTGTGACGTGGCTCAATCATAAGTCTATTTCATTTTAAAGACAGACATTTTAATGGTTTAAAAATGCATGTCATCATAAAACCCATGTATTGTAGTCATTTAATTTATGCTGTATGTAAATTCAACTTTGCAAGTTTGAACAAGAAAAACAATGAGTGTAAACACATTTGGCCTCAATATGGGCTTTTTCAACTTTAACAGCATTTAAAAAAAAGAAATTAAATTCAGCCAACTTTGTATAAAGTTCTAATGATCTTTTGGAAATTTAGCAAACACCACCTCACAATCTTTATGGTTTATTTGCCCAGTGTGTAGTGTAAACAGCTTTCATGCGTCAGCAAAGCTAATAGAAACCAAATGGTTTTGTTTAACAAATCCACTGGCAGCGGCAGGAAACCTGCCTTGATCAAACAGATCTCCAAGAGTACCTGGCTGCAGATCTGGAGCATAGTTTGCTTGCTTCAACTGTTGGTTCTTTGTTAAAAAACTGCTCAATGAATTCAGTGAATACATGGGCAGTTTGTCTCTGACAGAATCTTGTGTGTGTGTAAGCAACTGTAGTTTTACTTGTTAAAAAAACTGGATTCTCAAGTTGGTGTGGTTGGATCATAGACATGTCCTTGGTTCTACCACGCAAAGTCACACCCTGACGGTTTTGCTGACTGTTCATACGGCTTCATTTTCAATCTTTTTTAAGTCTTAAAATATTATGTCATCTTAAAAACAAAATCCACATTTCTCTGCTAAAATAATTGTTCCTGAATTGGCTTCTTCCGGTACAGACTATTGCTGAGACTGTATTTGTGTTCCAAGAAACTGCGAGGTGATTACAGAGGCAGATTAGTGAACATAGGAAGCAAGGAGACGTATGTTGACACACAGTTTTAGGTCTTTGCGGATATGTATGCTGCCTTTGTTTGTCTAAGGAAATGAGAGGCATTCAACTCAAAAGAAACAAAACAAAAAAACAAAGCTGTTGCAATGCATGCAGGTAGGATTGTACGTGTGTGTGGGCTATTTTCTGCTTCAGGCACAACATGTCTTGCTCAAGGGCACACGATTGTGATATTATAATGAATATTTTAATGAACGCTCTGTCCCCCCAACAAAATGAAGCCCCAAAAAGACAGTATAAAGACCCTACAGTGGCCTTACAGTGCTACTGTTTCTCTGTGAAGAGAGCTGAAGCACAGATGTACTGAAACGCCTTGCAATGGCTATTTAATGAACGATGCCATCCTAAAAAGACATTTTAGATTAGATCAGCCAAAAGAGAATTTCAGCTGGGAATTTTACAAAGCAAAAGAGGTTTTGTTTAAGAGGTTTATTTTTAGAACAGAGTATTGGTAATATCTCTTAACTAAGCTTCGTGGATTTTTGTTTTCAATTGGAACCAAGCGAACTGGCTATTGAAAATTCAAATCCTAAAAAAAGGTTTTCTAGAGTTTCTTTCCGTGTCCTTGCTAATGTCATAAAAAATTGATTCTGTGACCGTTCCTGCTCTTCTTCATATCAGCATGGGAGTCACCAGCGGGGGCCAGTCAGTGTTGACACCAACAACATTCACAGCTACGTGTCAGGTCACCGTAAGAAGGCTAAAATAGATCTGCCGACGGGAAACCTCAGCAAGTCAGGGAGAGTTATCTTTGGAAGAGGAAAAACACAGCAAGCAATCATGACTGAGGAACAGTCTTTTAGTATTTGCTGAAATGTTTGATAATAGTAGCACGTATCTAAGTAGATGGACTTGAAGTTTACTGTGCTGTAATGAATTTAGGGTTATATAACAGATGACTTAAAACTGACAATATCTGCAATGTAGACATGATGTACATTTGACATGTAGCATTAGGTCTGTGTAATGTTCATGTAATCCAGGCTTGAGCAGGTGTCTTTATTACCACAATAGGAAATCCTCATTTGGTTGTTTTTTTTAACTCAATCTTCCTTTCCAGCTATTGAGCTCATATCTTACTCCTGACAGAATGAAATCCAGTGACAGCTGCTCCAAACATTCATTTTGAGGTTGTGTCTGCTGTCACCTAGTGCCAACGTTAACAAATGACTCCCATACAAGAAAACGCTGGAGTTTATGGGCTAGTTTAAGCTTTAATAGTTTCAACGTACCAATGTATCTTCCCCGGCCTTGTTATTTATTCGTTGTTTCATTTGCTTGCAGCGGGAATGCATCTCTGTTCATGTGGGCCAAGCCGGCGTACAGATGGGGAACACCTGTTGGGAACTCTACTGTCTGGAGCACGGCATTCAGCCAGATGGTCAGATGTTGACCCAAAAGCCCACGGGTGGCCACGACGACTCCTTCACCACTTTTTTCAGTGAGACTGGAGCTAGAAAATACGTCCCAAGAGCAATCTTTGTTGACCTTGAGCCCACTGTCATTGGTCAGTGTTAAAACCGCAATTTAACAATTTGCAAGGCATCCTAGATAATTCAAGTCACAACTGTTTTTGTCTTGATTTCTTAGATGAAGTGAGAGCAGGGGCATATCGTCAACTTTTTCACCCCGAACAGCTGATTTCGGGAAAAGAGGATGCAGCCAACAACTATGCTAGAGGACACTACACCATCGGTAGAGAAATCATTGACTCTGTTTTGGACAGAATCCGCAAACTGGTAAATAAACGTCCTTTTCAAGTTTTAAATTACTGTAAAAACCATTGCCGCTGCACAACTTGGACACTTTTTATTCATATTACACTCAAGGAGTTGGTGTTTACAACCATTTTGTTTGTTTGTTGCATTGCATTTTCTGTAATGTGTAAAAAAAAACTGACATATTCTTTAGCAAAAACACTGATGTGAAGCCCGTTAAAACATCTGTATTGTGTAATATTGGCCTACATAAATGAAATTGAATTGAATTAAATTATAGTTTGGTTTTTTTTTACTTTGGCTGCTATTGTTCAAATGAACACAGACCTCAATTCTTTTATGCTTGTGCCTAAGTGGATTCTGAAGGAAAAAAGGATTTGATCCAAGTTATGGGATTTTACTGAGGATCAGCCTTAATTGGCCAACTGTGTACATGCAGATTTCACACAGATTTGTGACAGTCCTAATAGTTAACAAACCACTCAATTTCTTAAACCAGTTGGGGGAATCCATTCAAGATTTTTTAAATAATATTTATTTCCCACTTTCCCACATTTACATTTGTTGGGTTTATGACATGGTTAACATTGTATATAGTTTTAACTATTTTTTTTTCATATCTACAGGCTGATCAATGTACCGGCCTACAAGGATTCTTGGTCTTCCACTCCTTTGGAGGAGGCACTGGTTCTGGTTTTACCTCCCTGCTGATGGAGAGACTCTCTGTCGATTATGGGAAGAAATCCAAGCTTGAGTTTGCCATCTATCCTGCTCCCCAGGTTTCCACAGCTGTCGTGGAGCCTTACAACTCCATCCTGACCACTCACACCACCTTGGAGCACTCTGACTGTGCATTCATGGTGGACAATGAAGCCATCTATGACATCTGCCGCAGAAACCTTGACATTGAACGTCCATCATATACCAACCTGAACCGCCTTATCAGCCAGATAGTGTCATCTATCACAGCCTCACTTCGCTTTGATGGAGCTCTGAACGTTGATCTGACTGAATTCCAAACTAACTTGGTGCCATATCCTCGTATCCATTTCCCTCTGGCCACCTATGCTCCCATCATCTCTGCTGAGAAAGCGTACCATGAGCAGCTGTCTGTGGCTGAAATCACCAATGCCTGTTTTGAACCGGCCAATCAGATGGTGAAATGTGACCCTCGCCATGGCAAATACATGGCTTGCTGTCTGCTGTATCGTGGTGATGTGGTCCCCAAAGATGTCAACTCCGCCATTGCAGCTATCAAGACCAAACGCACCATCCAGTTTGTAGACTGGTGCCCCACAGGCTTTAAGGTGGGCATCAACTATCAGCCTCCAACTGTGGTTCCAGGTGGAGACCTGGCCAAGGTCCAGAGAGCCGTGTGTATGCTGAGCAACACCACAGCCATAGCTGAGGCCTGGGCTCGACTGGACCACAAGTTTGACCTCATGTATGCCAAGAGAGCATTTGTCCACTGGTACGTTGGTGAGGGCATGGAGGAAGGAGAGTTCTCAGAGGCTAGAGAAGATATGGCTGCTCTGGAGAAAGATTATGAAGAAGTTGGGATTGACTCATTCGAAGAGGATGAGGAAGGGGAGGAATATTAAGAATTTGCTGTGAGATAAATATATTTCATTTATTTTTGGGACACAATTAGTCTCAGTTTTTATTTATAGGACAAGGATAAGAAAACACTTTGTTTTACTTCTGTTGGTTATTTTATAAATATATAAAAATATACATTTCTCTTGGGGTATAGCCTAAATATACTTCTGAGACTTCACAACGTTTTCAAAGCTAACATAATCAAATATTTGGGTTAATTTTCCCAAAATAAAATCATGAAAATCATTCGACTGATGTGCTTTTCTTTTGCTCAATAAACCTTCTTCCAAAAAACTATGACGTGTTTTGTGTTTGTTGCCACACACTACACACAAAGGCTTTTAACTAAAAAAATCATTTTAAAGGTTCATGACATGGTATTGGGGTAAAGGAATACATCTATATATATATTGTGTTTTTCCTGTTTATATATATATATATATATATATATATATATATATATAAACACGTGGCTTTTCCTGTGTTTATATATATATATATATATATGTATATATATATGTGTATTAGGAGATTTGAACACATTTCTAAAGGGAGTTCATATTTTGAACACGTCTGTATCTCTAGTTGTGCTCATCCAGTGTGGTTGCTCAGCAACACCACAGACGCGTTCTTTGCTTCCCGGAAGTACGTGGCTCAGAGGAAATCATGGCGTGCAGCATATTCCATATTGTGTTATTTTATTCCTCTTCCACGTACTCATTCAGCGCTTTCTTTTCACTTGTTTTTTCTGCTTTTGCAACAATAAAGAGCGAGAATGTGTTCAGTGCAGGTCACACGAGTACAGTACCCATCGCTGCCGCGAGGGATCTACGGTGAGCTTTCATCTATGCTAGCTAGCTAGCAATTTGCTATTTTGTTGCAGTTACGCGGATTTCTAGGCTTGTATATTCTGTGTTTTCTTCAGCTAAACTGTAATGTTTGGCTAGACCTTTAATATTTGAAGTTTTATCCAATTTCTCAATCGCGATCGCTCGTGTCGAACGTTGTTGCTCAATTTTATTGAACTATTTTGATTATTAGCTACTTACCTGCATGGCAAAGGAGATTTAAACAAAAATAGCAGAAATTGTATAACAAATTTTCTGTGACATTTGGGGTAGATATTACTCATTGTACTCCAAGTAATCCTGTTACAACTTCTCATCCATTCATTAGTATTATTTTTATTCACTATTTTGACCTACCTGAATGTAAACAACCATAACCTTCTCTGCTAAATAAGAAGACTTTCTAGCCTCTTGATCAAATTATTAAGACCAGTTAAGAAATTGCACGAATTTGCATTTTGCATCGCCATATAAGATTAAAAGTAGAGCTTCAAAATGTTATTACATTTTTATGAGCTGATCTTAAGCTTTAGGACCATAGGACAACACTTAAATTAAAGGGTCAAAAAAAAAAAAAAAAAAAAAAAAAAACCAGTAACGAGGAGCTCCACCATTTAAAAAAAAAAAAAAGAACAATTAGGAAATTACAAAAAATGGCTTGACGTCATAAATCAAAACAATCTTTGAGTGATTCCAGACATTCCAGGGGCATGAGTGATGCAACAAAATAATAACTAATAAAATAAAAACAAAACTGAGCAAACAGAGGCAAAAAAAAAAAAAAACATAATAAAAGATCACTGGGAACACTTCTACTTTAGATCACAAATGGGATTGGAGCGTGGTTCCAAGAATTCCCAGTGACTCTCGATATAGTTTGAATTTTATTTTTAAATATTCTTTTAAATATTTCTTAATTTTTTAATTGTAAACAAGAAACCTTGACAGGACGATTACTTATTAGAAAATACCATTAAATAAATACACATTTTGGCACAAATGCTGACTTTTAAAGGGGTTGGTCAAACACTTTTAAAACTCTTTTATCTAAAATAAGATCAACATATTTGGTCTCTTGCTTCTCTTTTTTCTCTTTTTTTTTGCATTTTGAAGCCCTTTTTAGTCCCTGTTAAAGTCCAGCTGTGATAAATGCAAATTCTGGAATTTATTTTTTCATCTGGTCTCATGAGTGTAAATTAAACTTGCTCTTGTTTTGATGCTGAAAAAAAAATCAGTAAACTTTATACCGAAATATAAAGTTAAAAATGTATCTTATATTTAATCTATGGATTTCAGGTACTTGTTATATGACGTAAACCCTCCAGAGGGATTCAATCTGCGTAGGGATGTCTACATCCGCATGGCATCCCTGGTCAAGACTTTGAGGAAAGAAGGGGGTGACTGGGTGCTGGTTCTGCCCCCGTGGGGTCGCCTGTACCACTGGCAAAGTTCTGACATTGATCAGATCCGAATCCCATGGGGGGAGTTCTTCAGCATCACCAGCCTGCAGGCCAACGTGCCTGTCATTGAGTATGAGGAGTTCATTGCTGGTAAGTGTTTCGATTTAAAGTTCAACATACTCATCAAGAGTAAGTGTTAAGAGGGAACAATTTTTACTTACTGTTTGTAGAGAACGGAGGCCCGTTCATCGACCAAGTTCTGGTTCTGCAAAACTATGCTGAGGGATGGACCGATGGGAAATGGGAGGAAAAAGTAGATGAGCGTCCATGTTCTGATAAGCTGATGTACTACAAAGATAAACAAGGCTACTACAGGTAATAAAATATATTTGTTTTAAAAAACCACATTTTAATGTAAGTGTATCAGCATTTTGGATTAAACCAAAAGAAAATCAGAAAGAATTCCAACCCTTTTATTTATTTATTTCCTTTGGACATTTCTGCTGTCTACGTGGATTATAATGTATGTTTCCACAGGGGCTGGTTCTGGGGCTACGAGGAAACAAGAGCCCGGAACGTTACGTGTGTGTCCGCCCAGGGACACGCCTCAATTATGGCTCCTGTTCTTCAGAGAAACTACACAGTGACGTAAGTCCAGAGAATAACGGACACTGACTACACAGAGACGACCGCAGAGGCTTTCACACTTTGAAAGTGTGGAGAAAATCTAAGGACCCATAGAGTTGGCTGAAACGAACATGCCTGTTTCGCTGATGAGTTTGATTGACAGATTTATTAGCAATGATGACATTTGTGGACCTGCTACGTTAGGAGGGTCTCAAAATTCACAGCAAGGATTTCTCATACAAATGTAGGGAGATTTCATGCACGTTTTGCAATTTGTGTTTATATTATAAGTGTACCTAAAAATTATGTTTGTGAAGCTTTTATTGTGTATTTCTACATCCTTTGGTGTGCAATAGTGAAACACAGCGAATGGATTTGTGTAACCTTTAGTGTGCATTTCCAAATTGATATTGCACTTTTGCATTAAATTTTATTTTGCTAATGGGAGTGTGTTCATTTGTGACACAGACCCTTTCGATTCGTTCGCAATCATCACATAGCTAATGAATTTGGTTTTTTTAAGACTTTTTCTTTGTTGTAAATAGTTTAATTGTGTATGTACGCCGTATGTAATTTCATTTGTGAGCTGCACATGTTTTTTTGTGCACTGAAAATATGCAAACAGTGCGCAATTGCGCAGGGAACGTTGCCCCTGGCTACCGGGCGGCTGTGGCTGTGACCGTCAGCTGTCACCCAATTGACTGTCTGCCGCTGGATTGCTGCCTCTAAGCTAAATAGTGATCACCTCTTAAATAAACAAAGAAAATAGTACTTGTTAAGCATTTATCACTTCTTACACAAGTCAAATATGTGATTCATACTTTTGCTGATTTTTTTTTGTTTGAATAACAGGTTGCTGTATAAATTCTCTGTTATGTGTAGATCTGTCATGCTTGATCGAGCAGAGACGTTGCTTCACGACGTCTATGCTGGGAAGGACTACTGGGACGTAAGTTTAGTAAAATCGCTGTTTGGCTCAAAGGATTTATTTTAGGACTTGTGAGAACACAGCTACGTTTCTGATATGGTATTAACCCCTTCATGCCTAACTTTATTTCCAATTATATAAAAGAAAATATTCTTCAATTTGTTTTTCCTTCAAGGTGATGTGAAATGAAGTGGAGTCTTGGATTTAATGTTGCGTTGTGAATTAGCGACACATGGCATGAAGGGGTTAATATTGTCTGACACAAACAACCCTAACTTCTGCAAACTGATCTCTGCATCTTTCATTGCTCAGACTCGTCGGAGTATGGTCTTTGCAAAGCACCTGCGACTCATAGGAGATGAGTTTAGAGCCAAATTCCTGAACTCTACAGATGACAGAGACCTTACAGCATACAGAGAGGACTGGACCCGCATGAGGGTGAGTTTGTGTACATATTGTTATAGCATGATTTTAATGAATGGACTCTTTCTGTGGACTTTTGTTCTTTTTAGATGTACTTATCTGAAAACATTTTAAAAACGATATTTTTTAACACATTGGCAAAGACACGGTTTTAACATTTAAAGAAACCAATCATGTTGCTGTCTTAAAATAAATATTTAAATGGAACATTTTACACAACACAGTACCGTAGAACTACCTCAGCCAACTTGAGCCTTTAACTTAAAAACAAAAACATATGTGATTTTTTTTTCATAGCTGAAAAAAAATCACATATGTTTTTGTTTTTAAGTAGATGCTTAGGTAATTTTAGAACCAAGGTGGTTTGTTTCAAATTACATAGTGTAGCTTCAAACTTTCATGAAATTGAACACCAAAAATATTACACAAAATTGTAAAAATGAGATTTTTTTAATTAATATTATGTTGTTCCTGTTTTTTTTTTTTTTTACTTTTCAGGCAAAGCCAGGCTCAGCCAAAGGCGGCCCTTACCTTGGCGTTCATCTACGCAGAAAAGACTTTATTTGGGGTCACAGAGAGGATGTGCCCAGCCTGAAGGGAGCAGTTAAAACTATTTTAAACTTGATGAAGAAGCACAAACTTGAAAAAGTGTTTATTGCTACAGATGCTGATGGTGAAGGTAGTAACAATAATAATATAAAAATAAAACATTTCTACTGTTGCTATTGACCAATAATATGTTACTGAAGTGTATTTGTTTCTTTAAAAATGTAATCTGATAGAACTGAAGGAGCTAAAAGGAATGTTGCCACACATGGTGCGTTTTGAGCCATCTCAAGAGGACCTGGAGCTTCTGAAAGATGGAGGAGTGGCCATCATTGACCAATGGATATGTTCTCATGCAAGGTCCTTTTCACGTTTTTTTACTCTCCTTGTCACAGGCCTTTTTTCTTAACTGACAACATCTTCGCATTGTCATGTCTCTTTGTCTTCGACATAACAACATTATAACCTTTAATGTTTTTTTTTTTTTTTTTTTGCATTTTACATAATTTTCAAATCTTGATTAGATCCTTTTTTTTGAAAGACTAATTGATTTAATTACTTTAATCAGCAAATGCGATTACCAGTATTTTATTTGTTACATTTAGCAAGATCCATAAAAGATATACCTGCAATTCGTTTAATGGCCACTAGGAGTCAGTTTATTACCTTAAGATACTGTTTTTGTTCTACTTAACAAAACAAACTGAGCTCTATGAATAAAACAATCTCGCATTTTTGTTTAAATTGTATTTTTATTTATATTTACACAATAAGCCAAATCTTATTGACTCACTGTCTCAGTTTCAGCTGGTCTGCTGCTTCCCGTCAGAATAATCTGACTGTTTAGAGCTGCAGAATCTTAAAACCAAGCTTTAAAAATTTGAGACAGCATTCATAGATTTCATTTACTTGAAAATATGACAACCATAATTATTGAATAATTTCGTTTATTTTAATATAAAAGTTTAGATAGTAAATCTATGTGTTTTGGCTATGTAAAAGTCAGGTTTTTGTTGTTTGTTTTTTTTTTTTTTTTTGTAAAGTTAGAAAATCATAGATTTTCTATTTTTGTGTTTTTGGCTCTTATATGTAGCTTATAAATTAGTTGATTATAAAATTTGCATCATAAAAAACATTTATTGGAAAGAAAAACAAGCCTTTGTTCCAAGAAAATTCCTAAACTTGAAAAACGTGTTGTATCTCAGCATCGCGTTCTTCATTGTCTCTTTGGGTGGGTCTCTGTAGTTTTGGCTGAATTCTAGTTTTTGCATGATACTTCTTTCTAGATTCTTCATCGGAACATCAGTGTCCACCTTTTCTTTCCGGATCCATGAAGAGAGGGAAATCCTCGGTTTGGAGCCTAAAACTACATACAACCGTTTCTGTGGAGACGCTGAGAAAGAGTGTGAACAGCCCACCCACTGGAAAATAGTTTACTGATGGAACTTCTTGACGTGCCTGAAACACAAGTGCCATGTGAAAGCAGTATTATCAGACTTTTTTTTCTTATTTAGTATATATGATCTGTTTAACTTATCATGTTTTTTGTGTTGTGGAACCATTTTACCTCTGTGTTTGAACTTTGTGCTGAAAATCCCAAAACTGAGCTGCCAAACATGATAGTTTATTGTTGAACAATTAAATATGGATATTTCTTATTGTGGTTGTTTAGTGTGTGTGTTTTCTCAGATCATGTTTTTCTGCATTCTTCATACTAAAAGTACACGTTGAAAATTCTCAAATCTTGATCAAAAGTGCAATTTGTAGTTTTGTGAAGTTAGTCTGTCCTGGGAAGACAACAAAAGTCTAGAAATATGACACACTTTCTTTTATAAATAATATAAAGAAAATGAATCACACCTAAAATGTTCAGACTTTGGTCTGCGCTAGATATGTGACATAATTTAGCTGTTGAAAGAAAAGTATGAGACAACAGTCAATATGTTGTCACCTTATATAACAGGTTTAAATATAACAGAGTCCTGTAGGCACTTTATGTTCAGTCTATACTGATCATAACTTTTTTCAGTTGTGATGGTTTCTTCGTAAACTAATTGTATATTTACAGAAAACTTGTAGATTGGAATATTAAATGTAGCATAGTAATTTTAATTTATCAGCAAGAAAAAAACATAGCAATCATAAGAAATAAAAGTCATATGCATGAGTCACACTCACACCCTTCAGACGATCAGATGAGATGTTAAAAAAAACAAACTTAAAAAAAACTTCTCACTAGAATTCTGTAATATATAACATAAATCATTGGAAGATCCATCTATTGAATAAAGTATTGTTGAGTTCCAAAAGTGCAAAATAAGTCAAAGTTGCGCGTTTGGGGATCTGAAAAGCTTGAAATACAGGATTTGGGTTTTCAAAAAAATGTTATAGCCTTGACACTATTACACAAATTTCTGTTGAGATGGAAAACCAGAATGGTAACTTTTTCATGATGGACTTCTTGGAGTTTAACAATGCAGTCGTTTCAAATGTCAACCTATTTCTATGGCCTAACCCTTGGCTTTCTGTAATTCTATTGTTTAGCAACAATGTACAGGTATAATGGAAAAAAAAGGCCAGGGATCATAGTTTGCTTGCTTGTAAGAGGCTCATAAATCAGCCCGTAGTGAGTGGAGGATTCAGTTATGTCAAATTCTGTTGCATAAAATGACATTGTTATTATAAACTATATTTAGTAGCATCTTTATCACTCTTATTTTAAGCAGCTGTATGGCACATGGGAAGCCAAAGTTTTTTGTCCAGGGGTTGTGATAAACTTAATCCAGAGTGGGTCCCAAGGCAAGACCATTTATGCTTTTGTCTAACTTTGTAGCCAAAAGGGAGCCCAGGTCTTGGTCTCCCTGTGACGGTCCCCAGCCCGGATAAAATACAGGCTTGTGTCAGTAAGGGCAAATCCTATATAAAGGTGAACAACAACAGCATTTAGACATCTTATTTTACATTTAGGGTAAGGTTCTACAAATGTTTAAAAATGTGCAACTTTGTCAACTAAAATTCTGTAGAAGTAAACATTTGAAATTGACTTAACATAAAATGGCAGTAGAGTCTGGGGTTTATCTTACTACAAAATATCTTACAATTTCCAAATCATTAGATGGGATTGTGCTGTGTGTGATTCATGCAACAGCAGCATCTGAAAAACAAACCTTTCTCCCAATGGAACCTCCTATTATGAAACCCCCAGCCCCAAAGGAAGTCTGCAAAAACACTAATTATGTGCAAGCATACTTTCGGTTTACATTCAGGTAGAAAAAATAAACAAATGATTATAAAATAAATGAACAAAACACTAATAGTGCTGGTGCAACCTTAAAAAGCAAATTGCATTTTTTATTGTACCCAACTTTCCCAAAAAACATCAAACTGTGAAATATCTTTTTTACTATCATTATTATTAATATTACAAAATTAATAACGTTGTTGATATCATTTGGAGTTTACAGCCTTTTTTTATGTGGGGACTTTCAGGAAATGCATGATGAACTGATGGTCAAGCCCTCATTAGCATTGAATCTGAGGGAGTCGAGTCACGTGTCTCAGTCAGTTTCCGTCACACAGGTATGGGCGCAGCAGTACACACCTTTTTCTCACAGCTTTGCAAAGGAGGAGCTTATGAACTGTCGCTGTCAGGTGCACAGAAATACTAACGAAGTCCTGACTGCCACCGTCCCACAACCGCAGAGTCATCCAAGAGGGGATTTTAAAGGTTTCTTTCTATTCTTTTGAGCGAATTTTTCAAACTTCCAATTGATGGAAAGAGCATCCTGTTAGGAGCGTCCTGCGGCGTCATGTCCTTGTTAAGGAGCCCGCGAGCTGCGTATAAATAACACACAATTCAACCAAATAAAAGACGACGACAGAGAAAATTAGGTAAGTGAAACAGTTTATATTGTTTCATATTCTGTAAAAAAAATGAAAAAGAACAAAATACAATTTTAATTAATTTTTTAAAAAAGTGAAAAAGTTCAGGTCATGTTGTAAACACTTACTTTATTTCTTGTTACATCAAAACATTTCCTGGTGGAGTCTTTCAGCTGTCTGGGAAAAAAAAAAAAAAACAACAACAACAAAAACAAAACATTTAAAGCACCTTTCCTGAAAAATTATAAGCAAAAAGTCTAAGTGTCAAGTAGTCTATACTAAAAGTGAGACAGTATGCTTTAAAGTTTACTTTTCATGTAATATCTATATATTATAAACTCAATGTTCCAAAGTAGTCTGAAAATTTTTTCAGCTAGTGTACTTTCTACACTACATGTACAAAGTGTATAGTTCTTTTTGTAAAGAGGTGCAGATTTATGTGAGGTAAATATTTGCGAGGACCAACCAACCAGCCTGCATTCTTTAAACCCTTATAATAGCATTACATGCATATTAACAATGTACGCCTTTATAGTAGGGGTGTCATGGTCCAGGCTTTAAGGGCTGGTGTCCAACATGTTTTCCAACCAACCTGCCATTGAAGCGTCTTATTACCCAACAGTGGTGTGTATTGGCAAGGGTCTGGCGATACAATACATATCTCAATGCCCGTGCCATAATACGATACATATACCAATGTATGCCAAGACAGTACAAGAGACAATATTTCATTCTTTAAAAAAAATAAATAAACGATCACTTATAAAAAGCTTTGTCTGAATATTGAAACACCTTTCACATGCTAAAAGGATAAAATGTATTTTTTAAAATTTGTATTGAGGACTATTAAGTAAAGTATTAAGGACTATATACACATGCATCATGTAGTTGATTTTACCCAAGCAAATTGATGGTTCTCTTTCGTTTTTGGTAAATTAATATTTATTTTTCACAAGATATATGTTTTATTCTCACAAAATATTTTACTGTACAAGAAGAAAAAAGAAGACGATATAAAGAAAATATAATATAACAAAAGCATTTTGACTGAGGCTACCTGCAGAGCGCGCTGTGCTTTACTCGTTCTTATATGCATTGACCAACCACGAATTAAAGATTTATGGTACCGGTGTTGTGCCAAAGTGGGCAGCAGCTTGGCACAATTTGGTACAGATGCCAAATTAAGATTACATTGTACATAATTCATTGAGCTTTATAGCAACTATAGTCGCAACAAAAACCACAAGGCTGAAAAAACATCTCACAAGCTTGTTCTTGCAAGCTTGTTCTTCCAATAAGCAGACCTGAAGTTCCTTGAACTTTGTCCCCTCAGTGGAGTCAAACAAATTTGAAAATGTCTCCAAGCTTATTGTACATTTCTGTTCATTTCTTCTAAACTAATCAAGGTAAGTTGATGAAACTCAAACGTGTTAAAGTTAAGTAGTTGTGTTTAGTGATGACATTTGTGTTTATTGTGGAAGACCTGTGAAAATAAGTGGTGCCAGCAACAAAAAAAGGCAGGCGCCATATTTCATCATAGAAATGGGAGTTCATAAGAAGTGACCATTTTTAAACACCTGCCCTATGCACCTATAGCACTTCCATGATTAAAAAAAGAAGACAACTAAAGGGATTATGTTGCAATGTTCCATAGGTTTTTATAATGCTATAAAGGGATTCATATTTTTTCAAATATTTTAGTTATAAATAGGGAAAATTTGTCATTTTTTCCACTTTGAGTTGCTTTGATTACTGTTTTACTGTGCGAGATTTTTAGGCAACCACCATCACAGATCCCATACCACAAGAAGCCATGCGCCTTCACCAGTTCCACGCTTGCAAATATTGCAATAGACAAGGAAAAATCACAAGGTCAAACGTGGTCTACAGGGTCTTCAGGGTCCTCCTTGGCCTCAACTCTGACGTATCTGCTTCTATATTAACATGAATGAGCAGCCCTTTCATTGATATTTGTTCTTTTTGTGAAGCAGTTTAAAAAATTATAGTTACATTACATTACATTGTAAAGATTATATTATTATTAAAGTTGTAGTGTTGTGCACTAAATAAAGTTATATTACAATATTACACATGGTACACGTTTGTGTCATGTATTTTTTGTTGTAGAATTTATTTAGAACAAAACATATCAACAATTGTGTTCTAAAAGTGATGTTTTATTTGAAACCTACATGTACCTTTCACTTTGCAGGAGATTTTGTTTTAAATTGATATATACACCTAATGATGTTTTTTTCACCAAATATGATCACTTTGTTTACTCCAATTGCAAAAAACAATCTATTTTTTGAATTTTTGAGGCAGTAAAAGCTATAGTTATGTCCCACAATAACACTCTTAAGTAGATTTTTTGAATTTCATAAAGTTTCCATAACCTCCCTATAAACGGTTAATGATTTTTTTTTAATGCAGTTGGATATTTTTCTTTTTTTCCTAACACAGTGCAGAAACACATCTAAATCTCTCTTTCTTTTTTCTATTTTCTTTTTTTTTTTTTACCAAGATTACTGTCATTTTAATATTTGAAGAGCAGAAATTGTCAACATTTTAGAAATGAGCACAGGAGTGCTATGTGACAGTGTTGCCACATGGTATAAGAGCCTATTTTGCTAATCACAATCAATTGTGCACACACTTTTTCAAAAGTGAATATTAATGATTTTTAGACAGCAACCTGCGGGCTGGGAGAAATTTAATCTTGGGCCACATTTGGCCCACTGGCCAGATTTGGACATGCCTGGTCTAAAGTGTATTTTATGTATATTTTATGTATATGTGTATATTTATGCTTATTCTCTTGTATTCTTCATAAAATAAGCTTTAAGTGCACACCTTTTTGTTAGGGTGACACTGCATTCTGGAATTAAGTGGCTTCAAACTGATTTATTCTGAATGGTGTATTCTGATACGAAAGCACGGTGTAATAAATTATGAACAACTTTGAATTTGTCTTCATTTTAGCCTCCTGGACTGATGGCTTTCTTCCAACAACTAAAACTACTTTTATGGAAAAATGGCCTGACGGTCATCAGACGGCCGGTGAGTGACATTTAAAACCTGTCTAAGTTTTAAAATAATAATAACAAAAAAGGAATGATAAAGGCAAAACACTCACAAGAAACTTCTAATTATTTGCAGAGTTAGAAATTGACTGGATCCTTTCAGATTGTATTGTGAAGAGTAAATTTGACATCTCTTGCATTATAGTTATGGTCCATGACCTTGATCTCCTGGCCTATACTCATCTTCATCTTCATGGCTGTAACCCGTCACCAGTTCCCTCCAATTGTCCGGGATGCATGTAAGTGAAAAACAATACTGAACTGAAGTGTGTGTATTCAGGTCCACATTTAGACACACATAAAAAGTTTTACTTTATGGCTATCCAATAAAACACTGACAAAATACAGCTGATCAGTATTTTTCTTTGCATTGCTTGGCTAACATTAACAGTTCTTACAATAAGTGCTGTTTCAAATATGCTTATACTTAGAAAGTTTACTGTTTTATATATCGTAAAGTTTCTTTTTCTTTAAAGACAAAATTATTTCAATTACTTCTGTTAGGAATGAAGGATTTAAACTGAGAACTTTTTATTTTTGTTTAATTCAGTCTAATAATTTTCTTTAAATTGTCCTTATTTGGAATTTTTCCGACCAGAAACCTTTTTGCTTCAGGTAGATTCATGCTCATGTTTCACTACCAGAATGAACAAATGAATAGAAAAAGCTGCCACCCTTTCATAATCAAGCCTATCCCTTTGCTTTTGAAACAGTGTGAGGACTCTGTCATCTTTGGAATTCTAAGCATTTAGACCTTGTTTGTATAATTTATAAAAGTATGAGCAAAGGTGCTAAAGCTGGGAGCGTCATATGCAGGTTTTATGCCTTGGCTTTTTCACCTGTTGTCTCAGCTGAAGAGTCAATCAGAAAAAGACAGGCTAATGAATCCAAGACAAGTTATCGATACACTTTTAAGTTGATTTTAAAAAGTTTGAACTACCTTTTTTATGACAATAGCATCATAATATTGTATAATTTTAAACAAAAGTCTATGAAAGTATAAAAAGAATAAGAATTCAGGTTTGAAAGCTGTTTTTTTTACATAAACAGTTGACCTCTTTCCTTTTGTTCAGGTTAGACTCTTTGAAATAGATCATATTCTGAGGATGCAGAATCATTTGTAATTTAATAACCCTTGTGGGCTCAGATATAAAATCTACCTGTTCAATCATAACAACAGGATAGTTGGTTTTATGTTTGCTGGAGACAAACAGTGTTGTGGATCACACCCATAATAGTAACAAAAGCACTTTTTCCAAGCGTACAATCTGTACCATAAGTTAACCTTTGACCCTTTAAGCAACTCAGAATCAACTATGAAAAACTGACAAAAGCGTTGAATATGTTTTTAAAAGCTTTTAAATTAGTAAAAATAACCAAGTTGTCAGTTTATGCCATTACATAACATTTAAATAAAATAAGGTGCCTTAGCTCTGTAGTCCAAATAAATAAATCAAACAGAAAATCTTCAACAATCTTGTAGGTATCGACAAAATCTTACTGTACATATTGTACACTGGCATTCCCTATTTTGCCTTTGACCTTAATTAATTTGAAGTACCGTAGTTGATAGATCTCCACCTGGAGAATATCAACACCCCATTGGGCTCCTCCTGACCTGGCATTTCTGAAGCTTCTTCCACCTGTTAATGTGTGGGATAAGTGCCCACTGGCTTGGTTACATCAATGTTGGCTCTGATTGGTCACCGTGAAACATGACATTGCCCTTAGCCAATCGTGAATGCTTTTTTCAGAGTAAACCCACCCACTTTCCCCTCCTGACAGAAATTTAATTAATAGCAAAACAGTGGCCAGAGGTACACTCGGCTCAGTTATTAAAACAATGAGTAAATGGTAGTTGGTAATGGTAAAAACAAAACATAATGTCTCTACTAAATTGTTACCTAACACCATTACTTTAAACAGTGTTATTGCATGCACTGCTTGTAATCCAGCTTTTTGTTTACAAGCTTGTTATTTATTGTATTGAGTTCTATTATTTGTTATGATCTGTCGTTGTTTTTATTATTATAATGCTGATTTTTTGAGCTATAGTAACAAAACAATTTCCCCGTCGTGGGATCAATTAAAGTTCTGTCTAAAAATACAGTTTGTGGAGATACAAACTCTGGGGTCTGCAGCTTTACAAGGTTTGAAAGTTTTGTGATGATGATTTTCCTTGAGACAGAAGGCTGCAGTTTATGATGAGCTGCAAAACACAGCTATGGGCACCAACTGTATTGGTGTTTGTTTCATTCAGTTTACTGTAAAGGGTTTTTTGCAACCTGATCTCTGGGCTCTCACACATTTTTTTTTTTGTTCTCCACTAAAGCCGTAGTTGAGATCTTGCTTCTCACAGCAGGTGATATGATTCAAATCCAGAACAAAAATGCTGATTGAGATACAGTGGGTGTAGCAACCCGCCAGATATTATTCAAAAGTCTAAAGAGAGGAATAAGGTATTAAGAATATTTCTATAAAAGAAAACTCTTTTGCCTAGGTTATGTTTCACCGAGGAACCTCCCGAGTGCAGGCTTCTTCCCTTTTCTCCAGACCCTCATGTGCAACACAGACAGCCACTGTCACAACACGTCACGTCTGGCTGATTCTACCACCTCAACGTCATCCCGTGACAAAAGGTAACTCTGATAATCCATTGTGTGTTTAATGAAATGATGGTGTTTTCAGCTCAGCTTCTTATTATCTTAAGACATTGACGTGTTTTTGCTGTTTTTAGATCACAGACCGACAACATTCCACCTTTTGTTGCTTCTCCTTTCACTTCCTAACATCTTTTATTATTCATTTACCGTCACTTCTGATTCCCAGCACTGATGAGAACATTGAGTCATAGAAAACTTGACTGGTTTGTTTATGATACAAATCTCAAAAAGCACAAAGGTTTGCTTGAGTTACTCCATTATGAGCTATAGGCAGAGTTTGTTGTGTTTTTTTTTCTCCCACCTGGGTTTGGATTTGGGGAATAAGTACAACATCAGCCTGGTTTTCGTTATTCCCTTTCTTCAGAATAAAACAAAAACATTAAAAAAAAAAAAAGAATCTGTTAAACGCCTCTTAAATGTGAGTAGTGAAGAATAACATTTGATCATTTCATTTCAACCTAATTTGGTAAGATTCTGAAATATATATTTTGATAACTTGTTTATTTATTCAGTTGTATTAACTGAAGCTGTGTCTGACGGTATTTGTCAAAAGTGTACTGGTGTTGTTTAGGTGGCCTGGACTTTTTTAACTGATATTGAACCAATATCAGAAAATTTGATTATCAGCTGACTATATGTGTACATTGATTTTCCTCTTAAGCAGTTTCTTCTATTTTCAGCAAAAAAATAACATCTGTATAGGTAGTTAATTTAATTTATTATTATGGTTATTTTATTATTTCATTTTATCAAAAAAATCTACCTTTGTGTCCACTAGTTGTATAAGAAGTATTTTACACAATCAAATAGAATTGGTTTTCCGTGGAAAATATTTTTTTCACATATTTAATACATTTATTTTTTAATTTGGAATCAAAATAGGAGTTTATTTGAAAGCAAATCCATGTCAAATTTGAAACAGATGTCAGTCCTTCGTAGAAAGCTATAATTTTATTTACCTTTTTCATTCAGACTGTATACACTTTTAAATTGTCTTTTGGAGAAAAAAGTCTTTTTGAGGATCCTACTATTGAATCTTTAATGTTTCTTTAGTTTCTCATCAAATTAAATGTTAGAAGAAATGTTATTTAAAGCTTGTGATATTTGATAATAACTGTTAAATCTAGTTTAAACTGACATACTTAAAATTAAATGATGTTTCAAGGGATAGTTGTTAATGCTTGCTTCCCTTTAAAAACAAATTACATATTTGACCCGTTTCCTCCATTTTAATGAGAAAAATGGACCAAAAAAGTAGAATTTGCACATGTGCTGGTACATTCTGACCACACAAAAATATTTCTCTTTGTCAGAAACACAACGTAGACTTTTTGCTGTAAAAGCTCAGGACCCGGAGGTATTTGACCCTATTAAAATGTTTGTTGCAGGTCTGCCGACATGCCAAAACCTTCCCCGTTTGCAACCCTGATTCAAGGAGGAGACTTTTTCAACTTTGCTCTTCCAAATGACACCCTAAGTGATTCTGCAGCATTTGTTAAAGCCTTGGAGAATCTTTTTGGTAATGTTTTTACTTGGTTTGTAAAATGTTTATGTTTATTTTGATTAATTAGAAATGCTTTATGAAAATGGAAGAACGATTGTTGATCATCCCAGTGATAAACTTTAGCTGGAACAGCAGTAGCATGTGTGGTTTATTATTGTATAAATTAGCCAAAAATGAATCATTTGTTTGTTTTTGTTTCCTGATTGTCTAGACTACCATTTCCTTATTTTTTGAACACTTTGGTGTTCACAAAGACCTGAGCTTTGACTGCAGTTTAAACAGTAAAGGGACTTACTGGTTTTGTAAGATGGGCAACCAAGAGCATGTTTGATAAAAGCTGTTTAAATACTCAAACGAAAAGCTATAAAAAGAATAAGAAACCTGTTTGTGAGCTTACATGTATGTAATACTGCAATAGCATCTAGTTTTCCAAAGTGAATAACAATGAAAACTGAGATATTACCTCTAATCATTGAATTTTAACAGACTAAATAACAGTTCCGAATAATTGAGTTCAGCTTCTTAAACAGTTATTGCTTAAAATATTTGCTTTAGTCTTTCAACTATTGCAGAATTCTGCTTGTATGCTGCAGTATATTTAAAGTTGTAGTTAGGAGTTGATTTAGTTCCATTTTAGTTAATTATAAAATGAAAATACTGATTACCTTTTATACGCTGAAATATTTAATTATTTTTCACATCTACTATATATATATATATATATATAAAAATGTAAAATAATGTCTAGTGTCATTGCTTTAGATTTTTTACATTTTGTCTTCTACATCTTTTACAGCTTCCAATCTTCAAATGTGTGTTTTTATTTTATAGGGTCTTCTTCCCAAGAAAACAGTAACAACATCCCTCTAATGGAGGCCATCAACTCCACTTTTCACGAAAAGGTGAGACTTTATGAAATAAAGCCAAACTGAATCATTTACTTGTTTGTTATAGTCACATTCCTTTGAAAATAATTTTGATTATTATAATCCAACTCATTTCAAAACATTTTATTCATGGTCTGTGTGATACAAATGACCAGAAGATTACTTTGAAGGGTTTTTGGTGTGTATCCTGTACTGAGCTAGGAACTGTGTCAGGAAGTTCTCTTTCTCTGCTTTTCTCAGACAAAGAAGCCAAACAGGTTTTGTGTGACACTTTAGAAAAAAAACAATGTGTGAAGGAAGGCATTCTCTAGCCATGCAATGGAATTCATGAAGACATAAAAGTAATTTTCATTGCCGAATCACTTTATTTATTAATATGAAGGGATTTAGAATAACCTGAAGTAGCACCGAAACAATTTAGGTTCTAATGTGTTTTCCTTTCAAGATTTATTAAAAATTGAGTCTTTTTGCAGGAGACCATTGACCATTTGCTGGAGTCCATAAACATTTTGAAAAGACCCATCTGCTCTTTGACTCTGCCCATGATAAACGGAGCCCCGCAGAGCGCTTTCACCAACGCTGTGGTCACTTTCTGCAAAACCAACAACACCATGTTTGAAGTCTCACTTCAAACACTAAACCAGGTATGTTTGCACGTGTGCATACTTATATTGTTCCTCTTAGATTTCTGTTTCTGCCTGCCAATGTTTGTTAAATCTGATGTTTTATCTTTCATTGGTCAGGTACTGACAGAAATGTTGCTGACAAAGCCAGAGGAGGTGCTTACTGCAGCTGGCCTGTCTGTGTTGCTGTTCGATCGGCTGCAAAATGAGACCTCAATGTGGGAAAGCCTCCTCGGTCTTCCTCACGTCCTCTCTTCTGGTTCTGTTGACGAAGCCCTGTCCAGCTCAGAAGTCCTCCTTACAAACATGCAGGGGTAATCTTCTGACTCTGAGGACACAATCAGAAGGAATTTGTTAAGAAAATGCATTTGTATAATTGTCTGTTCTGTTGAGAGTTTTCTTACACGCAAATCTTCTTTTAGTGCCTTGCACACCATTGAAAGCACTTTCCCTGACACCAATGAATCAATCGCCGCAATGCGTCCACTGCTGGTACGAGCCATCAACTTGATTCACTATCTTCAAAACTGGCCTGGCAAAGGTACCATATCAGTCAGATTCGTAGTTTTCCACAAACAACTTTTAATGTTTAATTTTTCAAAATGCTTTGAAAGAAATGTTGCCAGTTCAATGTCTTCATGTCTGCCAATGTTTTTCCACTTTGGTCACAGATGTTTACATTCCTCTTGGAGAGATTGTCACACAGTCCAACAGCTCATTACTGACTCAGTCAACACTGAACTATATTCTGCACCACATTCAGATACCACTTGACAAGGTATGTATGTGACATTATGGTGTTAAAAGAATATTGTGCCGCTGAATCTTTGCTGTTGAAAACACTCTTTTTTTCCGAAGATGTGTTTATGTATTTACTTCATTTTATACTGTATTTGTATATTATTATATAAGCTCATTTGATTATTGGTACAATATCAATGAGCAGAGAAGATTATTAGGCACAATGACAGGCAAAACAGTGATATAATGTGGGATGACTACTCTACCCAGAATGCCCATAGGGGCCAAGAGGCAGGTGAATGACCAAAGAGTTACAAAACTAGTCTGGTCATATAGTCTGGTCATACTATTTAGAAATACAGTACGCATTACTCCACAAAGCTCCTGAACATGGTAGCCAAAATGCTTCAACAATCCACCAAGGGGTGCAGCTTCACATTTTACCAGTTTTATTAAAACACTTGACAGATTAATGAATGTCGTGTTCTACAGACAAGTAGTTTGAAGTCAGTAAGCACAATCCAAATTCATCCATAGTCGCACTGTCAATTTTTGAGTAAATTAAAGAATTATTAAATAAAGTAAATATTTATTAAACTTTGTGTTTTTGTTGTTGGTTTAAGCTTGTTGCCCTACAGCAAGAAAACCTGCTTCACATTTTTGTGTCACTGTGACTTGAAAAGCAGGAAAAGGTCGATGAACTGCCTATTAGAAGTGAAAGAACTGGTTTTATTTTGATGTGTTTCTATTATCTTTTTTTTTTGTATTTGTGATGGCACTCACTAGCAACGTCACTGTTTGAAAAAGGTTTAAATCTCCCTTGTAGGCCATTGGTCTGATGCTGGACAAAGAGATTGTGTATCTTTACCTGTGTGGCAACAGCAGCAACCCAATGTGGCTGGCAGCA
Source organism: Oryzias celebensis (assembly GCA_014656515.1). Lineage (NCBI taxonomy): Eukaryota > Metazoa > Chordata > Actinopteri > Beloniformes > Adrianichthyidae > Oryzias > Oryzias celebensis. Next base: position 16,144,706 of record BNCR01000017.1, on the reverse strand, counting down.
GCATGCAGCACAGGAAGTGTAGACATGCTTCTGAGCTGGATCAGCCCTGAAAAAGTGGCAAAACAGGTGAGCTGGCATTTTGCGTTTTGCAGTCATCAATAAGGAGAACTAACATGCAGGAAACATGAGTCAGCTTCAAATTGTGTGGGCATCTTTCCCCTTCTTGTTTACTGTTATGTTGTTGTTGGGATGAAATGGTTTATCTGAAACTGGTGTCCATAGCAGCAACTGCAGAGCCAGGCGTCTCCTGAGGTATCTCAAGGACATTCAAATTAATTTTTTATGCTGTGACTATCTGCATGTGTTGATGAGACAGTTTAGTTGCTCTTTCTACTGTACATTATTGAAATTTGTTAAAGTTGTACTCTGCCTTGACCTGCATGAGATATTTTTCTGTTCTAAGACTTCACAATTAATCAACTGCTACATAATGCTAACTGTCAGTTTTTGTTTCTAAAAAAAGAGCAGTTATACAAGTCATTTACTTATCAGTAAGCCACTGTTAGGGGGAAAGTCAAACCAAAAGCAAAACAAAGCTGCCAGTCTTTTGTATTTATCATTTTTATGACAGAAAATGGCTAAAAATATTTTAACTTCCTTGAAACTATGACTTAATTATGCTAATATTTAATGCTAACAACAGGAAAAGCTGCTACGATAATGTTTATGAGTCTTTAATGGAGTTTTCATTTTGTTTCACATTCTTTTGACCTGAATGTTTCTGTATTACAATCACACAGATTTTGAAAAACTCCTTTATTTAAAAAAATAAAAATAAAAAGTTTGGAGGATTGTCTGTAACTTTACCAGTTTTATAACCAAACCTTAGAGAATAGTTCCCTGGTGTGACCCAACTACAGCAGCTCATGTCTGCTTTGGGGGTTGAGCCAAAAAAGAGAAACACATTTACCACAGTGAGCTGTTTCTTACTTTGTCGCATTTCTTTCATATTTTCTTTCTGTTCAAGGCACTCCCTTCTCTTTGTTACCCTGTTACTCTGTTTTTTCTTCCACATATTAGAAAAAAACCAAATAAAATTGATATATAGATTAGATTTTTTAACTATTGTAAAAGACAAAATATTGACACAATCCAGTGTTTCCAAAGCTCTTCTTAGGTCAATTTATTATGCATGTTTTACATGTTTTTTTTTGTAACGTATTTATTCAAATGAGACAATCATTCTAATGACTGTCTCTAGGACAATAATCAAGAAAAGCTGTTGTAAAACAGCTACCTTAACACTGTAAAATAACACATCTGAAACACTTTTTGTCCAACATCACAGGAAAACCTAAATGAAAGGTTATTGCAAATGTCCTACTTTGTTGTAACAAAAAGATCAACAGGATCTTGTCTCTTTGTCCTGCAGGTCTTTATAATCTGGAGTTCATTCACATGTGCTTCAGAACATTTGTATGGGTAGAATTACTTTGAGCAAAATCAGCAAAATCCTTATATTTTTAACCCAGCAGTCACTCTTTCTTGGAAGCTGATGATGGTTTAGCAGTGTTTTGTATTTATTTTTATTTTTTAAAGCTTCCCTGTTTGCCAGAAAAAAAAATGCAACCAGGGTTTCACAATAATTTCATAGTACAATTCCATGGTTTTATAAACCAAGTTTCTGATTTACATAATGTTGAAAAACTAGGTTTCTCAAGAAGGATGAATGCTACCTAGCTTCTTAGGTACATCTAATCAAACCCATGTAATTCCTGTAACTTTATCTTTATATATATTTTTTTCTTTTTGCTTTCATGTTCACGTGTCCTGTAAATCCAAGACATTCCTCGCTTGGAGTAAGCATGTGGCCGTCCATGATGTGTCCTTAGTCAAGGGGTTGGTTCACAGTATGATGAGCAGTTATTCCTCAGATACACAAAGTGGTATCAACAGTACAAGATCCCGGCGTAGTGTGGACACGCAACCCCAAGGCCCAGAAGAGGAACTGTGAGTACCCCACCATGTATTGTTTCGTTAAATGTGTTTTTGTAAAGGAAGTTCCAGCATTTCTCAATTTTTAAGCTTTTTGATTAGACACGTATGAACAAAGTTTTCAGTCATGTCACAAGTTGTGTTTTAGAGTCATGATGACTGGATTCTTTGGCAGGTTTTGGTGGGCCGCAAAGCTGATTTTGGATACAGCAAAAACAGAACCCAAGCTGGATTTGGTAGTTCAGAGTCTCTTCAGAACTGCCTTTCAAATTATGAAGGGAGCAAAGCAGACTTTGTACAATCTACAAGGTAAGTGGGAGTCTTCCGCTTCTGTGTTTAGACTGTGACAGAAAAAAATAGTTCAAAAGGCAGTTTTCTCAAAATCTTTAAGTGTGGGTAGAAATTTTGTTTTTTTTAATTGCTTAAATTAGAAAAGCATGTGTCCTTATTAATTTACATTATACAACTATTAATTTACATTACATTGCTGTGAAAGAAAAAAAAAACTTAAATGAGTTCCTAACCTTTCTCCAGGCATTTTTGAACTGAAAGGTAAAATAAAGAGGAATTAAAAGAATTGTGTAAGACAATGTCATGCAAATTACATTAAAACGAAAACAGATTACGTCATATGAAAGGAAGTTCTAGTTACTTCTAAAGCCTTTATGTAATAAAACTAAAGAAACATCAGATTTTAGAGAAAGAGTTGATGGAAAAATGACTTTTACATTATTTTAAAAAGGTGAAGGGAAGTTTTTTCTCATCATCAACCATGATTTGTCCACTTGTGCTTTCTAAACAACAATTTCCAGAAATTATGAGCAATGCCCTGAAGGACTCTGATTACCTCCGGCGGACCTATTGTACCTCGCAGACAAACCGGTCTGAAACAAGCGATTTGCTCAGTCACGTCCTTGACAGTGTCATGGAATATGTTGTGGAGGTATGCTGTTACTTTGAAAATTCCCACCACAGTTTCATATTTTTTATTTTAAAATATGATCTCATTCCTAATGTATTACTATTTGATTATTTTTCCCCATGTTTTTGTATGGGTTAAATAAATGTTTTCAGTCAGATATGGGGAAGTAGAATTCTTTCACAGAAAAATGAGTCAAAAACTTTGTCTGTTAGTAAGGTTGTGTAATAATATGCTAAAATAAAAATGTAAACTTTGACTTTTACTTACTGGTCTTTTTATTTTATTTTTTTTATTGGTAATAAAGTAGAAATGAGTGAAGATTGTTGTAAAATTAAGAGTAAAGAAACACAATTTTGTTTTTGTTTTCTTTTAAATTAGACAATGGACTCAAAGTGCCGTACCTGTGAAGAACGCCTCGAGCCCTTTTTGTGGCTCTTACCCCACAAAACCATAAATAATGAAACATGGGGGGCCCTGATCTGTTACAACAGCTCTGCTCTAAACCAAATTCTGATGCAGGACTTGGGCGATTGGTTTCAACAGGTAAAAAAAAAAACAGCATTCCTGCTTTTTTTAAATCAAGCAGATCAGCTATAAAGGCCTTCATCATTTGTTTTTCTTTTTCTGTCTTTTGTTTTGTCAGCTTTTTTTTTTTTTTAGAATTCATTCTGTTCTCTTTCATGCCTGAATTGATATCGAGTATTTCAACCAACCCTTCAATTCTTTGAACACAGCTCATGTGTCAGCTTATCTTCTAATGTTATTTTTTAATCTCTAGGTGCGAGAAGTGTACTACACCCTCACAGACCAAGCAGACCTCAATGTCACCCTTTCCATCTTCCTATCCGAGTGGCATGAGCTGTATAATAGCAGCTTACAGTCCCAGGAACTTTTGAACAGACTGAGCACAGAGCTGGGTGGAGCACACTGGTCGAGCTGCATGCCTTACTCCACTACTCACGATCGAAGCTCAACTTTTCTACACAGGTGCTGACAAAGTGTTTGCACTTTACTTGCAGGGTCGCATTCCTCAAATTTATCACTGTCAACCATATGGCTATTACATTATTTAAAAAAAATATTTTATCTTTAAAAATAGAATAATGAAAACATTAATTAATAAAACATTGTTAAAAACATTATTAATAATAAAAACATTTTTTTAAATCAATTAATTAATAATTAATAACGTTTTTGTGGTTTATACCATAGTTCACCTTTTGTTTTCCATCTCTTCTTGCAGCGCATTAATGCTTTTGCCAAAATATGGAGAAATAATTGAAAAGACTAAAATGTGGCCTGAAATAAAAGATTATTTCTATATGATGAACTGGGTTTTGAACTACAGACCTGATAACGCAACTCGGGATCCAAACTGTAAGTTAAACTTCTATTTTTTAAACAAAATAAATGCTTTTGACAAAATTAAATGTGATCAAAATTCCATTACTCTCTCCTTTTAAAAAACTGACTGTTGAGCAACCAAATATGTCATTTAATTTCTTACTGTATTACTAGTATATTGAAATACATTTTTTGTACTAATAAAATTGTTATTCCTGAAGTGACCTTGCAATGACTTTAGAACAGGCTAATATGCACCCATGTTTGTTCTAACTATTAGAAATGTAAACCAACGAAATGCTTATATTGTTCTTTAGGTTCTGTTAACATGGACTCTTGGGCAATACGCTGTAATGATGACTTTGAATGGCCTGAGTTTGCTGATGCCGTGAAGGAGGCTCTGATGTCACCCAGCCAAGAAATCCTAGTGAGGTATGTCGAGATAAATGTTTACCTGAAACTTAAACCTTTTAATATATCATTAGGTTTGTAAGTGGAACCGTTTCTGATAAAAGGACGTGCTAGTCCAGGGGTCTGCCGCCTTACTCACTAAAAGAGCCATTTGGTCCAGTTATTTACAGACACAATCCACTGAACTTTTTGGAAAAACACACTTTTTATGTTAATGTGGCCATTAAGTCATTCATTTATAAAAATTTGCTTTTAAATATTTACAATAGTTGAATTAATAAAGAGTTGCAATGCATTGCTTAGAGTATGTACTTAACCAACGAACTTAATATATATTCAAATTGGTACAATTTTTCTTCAAAGTTAGAGAACTGTAATGGAGGGAAGGAAGAGCCACATGTGGCTCCGGAGCCTCAGGTTGCAGACTCCTGTTCTGACACTTCAATGTAAAAACTAATAATCTCAGCTTTGATTAATATTTAAATAAAAATGACAAAGTTTCCAGGGATATGAATCCTTTTGGACTTGACTGTATATTAAACATAAAGAGCACAAAAATGTACAGTTTGTCAAATTTAAAGGAAGTATGTTTACACTCATCTGTGTCAGTTATAAAGGTAGATGTCTTCACATCAGTTTCCAGAACTGAATTCATGTATTTTTTTTCTTCCTTTTCCCTGTAGCTGTCTGAAAGGAACAGTATATCTGCTGAACAGCGTGTTTGACGACATGAATACACTTCCACCAAACTTTTATTCTGAACAACAACTGAAAGAAGAATATGGCTTCTCTGACAGTCTAAGTGCCCTGATGCAAAACTTGGACGACTTTTTTCAAAAACTTTCTTCTCTCCCACTCCAGAACATCTCTGAACCTTCTGATGTGGTTCTGTCTTTTAGCAGTTTGCTAAAGTCTTCAAGCTTAGAGCCACTTATACCCCTGCTAGAGAGTGAAGCCCCCCTCAACATGTCTACAATCCTACCTGTGGTGTCAATGCTTGTCAGGGAGAACCAAGACCTTTTTGACTTTGACGGGATCGTCCCAGAAGAGACTTTATTGGAAGGCTTGATTACACAGCTCCTGTCCTTGGAGGGCAACCTAACACTGTCCCTCTCTCACATGATGCAGCACATTCTGGTCATTTACTCCAGCTCCTTTCATCCTGAAAAAGTCATTCATCTGAAAGAAGCCGCTCTTGCCAACCAGACCTCAGCGTCCTTTGTGGAGGCCGCTTTAAAAGCAGCGGAGCATTTAGATGAAATGATGAGCTCTTCAAATGCTGATCCAACTAGCATCATTCTTGAGTTTGTGCACGAGTTTCAGGAGCTCCTGCTAATTCTGTTTAGACTGCAAAGAATAGAACACGTTTTTTCACCAAGCGGAGAGCTGAATACAACTCAAGTGACAGACCTTGACATGGCAACCATGGAATTTCTCAGCTTCTTCACCCCAGAAAGCCTTGAAAACCTGACACAAGCTGGACCTAATGTTGCCCAGGACATTGTTTTCCAGAAGTTGGTCCAATTCTTACCAAATGTTGCCCAACAGGATGCAGCTCACTATTTCCAAGACCTCAAAGCTCTGCAGTATCAGATCAGCAGGTGTGCAGAAGGCCAGAAGTGTTTGATTGACGTGGCTAAAATCTTCACGGTTCTTGATCAGATTTCCCAAATGATGCTTTCTGCCGATGACAGGATCACCATTCACATAGCATCAAACAATTCCACCTGGCAGTGGGAATCTGAGGAAATCACACCCACGTTCCTCTCACTTCTTGCACTAAACGAAAATAAGTATAGAGATTCATTCAAACAGACACTCGACTTTATTCAATTGGTCATGACTAATCCGAGAATTTCCAGTGTTCAGGACGTCCAGAATGCCCTGAAACAGTCAAACCTAACAGTTGAGGAGCTAAACGAGATCGCTGCACTCACCGGGGCTGCCAACATAAATGATCTGATGATAAATGTGATGGAGATTGCTAATTCCCAACAGTGTTTTGAACCTCAGGATGACACTAAGGTGACAGCTCACTGTGTCATGGGATTGATTGATGGTCTGAGTGGCTTTTTAACACACCTGCCCAGTCTCCGTAACAACACACAGATCCTCTCCCAAATCCCCTTAATGGTTAACAAAACTATCAGTGATTTCATCCAAGTTGACTTTAGCTCCAACTCCAGCAAAAGCTTTGAAGACATCTTTAGGAAAGTCTTGGCCAACACCAAAGTGAGCCTTCAGATGACTGATCTCAATAACACCAAGACTATGAACGAAATAAGAGTGGTTGAGGGTCTAATTCAGCTGGTTACCAACACCAGCTCATTTAACAATCTCAATACCACATTTATGAACAACCCCTTAGAAATGCAAAAAGTATATCTGGAGCTTGTGGGGTGGTATCTAAAAAGGCTGGAAAGTATCAGCTACGACAGTTCAGTATCAGGGCTCCTTCGTCCGTTTTTCCACATCGCACAAATGCAAGTGACTCTCCAGCTTGCCCAGACCAATTTCTCTCAGTTTGTCAACCACAAGATTGAAAGTCTGATGAACGGCCTTCAATACCCAATAGATGGACATGGTTTGAGGGAAATTGGCTTAACAACAATCAGTATCAGTCAGAATCTTTTAGACTATATGAAGCTTAATCTGGAACTTCAAAAAAGCACCCCCAATTTTGACCATATGCTCAACACAACTGAACTGTACTCCACCGACAACCAAATCAGGCACTATCTCAAAGCTATCGAGAAATGGATGAAACAGCCTGATGTCCCATCTGTCCTTACAAGAATGCTCCAATGGGGTAATTCCTCCACATCCTCTCAGGTGACAGACCTCAATGTTGTGCTGCAGACGATGGACTTGTTTTTCTGTGACAATCAAAAGGATTCCCTCTCCATGATCAGAAATATCAGCCATGCTTTAAGTCAAGTATTACTGGTGGCAGAGGATTCAGTTTCTCTACAGAATGAGCAATTCATGTCTGCAATCTTAGGTGCAGCTCAGACAGCAATGCAGCTCCTGAACAAATCAGAAACACCCCTACCAGTTTTTGTGCAGAAAGATATCCTGGAAATGGTTAGAGATTCTGTGAATCTCATTGTCAGTCCAAGCACAAATTTCACCTCATCACGTAACATCTTGCTCCACCTCCTGGAAAAAGCTGACAGACTCATTCAACAAACACTACCAGAAAGGTTTAGAGACTACCTGCTTCCAGCAATCAGAATGGCAGCTACTTACTTTGAAAGTGCAAACAAAGAAAGTGGACAAAACCAGTGGAATCAAATGTGAGTCATGCTACCAATTTTGTTTGTCTGATAAAATTGCCATAAAGCCATCTATATTTTGCTGCTTGAAAGGGCTTTGAAATCATCAATCATTGTGGGTGATTAAAATCCCTTTGACACTGCAGTTACCTCACACAGTCTACAAACTCTGCAGACTTTGATTTTGTGACTGCAGGAATGAGAGCAAATGTTTATATTTTTGATCAGGAGGCTTGTCCAGAATGTTAAGTATTACTATTAGCAGAAAGAAGGAAAAATGGAAAATGATGAATGGATGAAGAGATGGATACATCACAATCTCTTTAGGAGGATTAAGCTACTTACTAAGTCTTAAAGCTGAGTAATAGACAATGATTAGTGATATTAACAGCTTATGTTTGGTAATTTATGGTGGCCCTGAAGTGCAAATCACATGAAAAAAATCCCTCGACGCAAAAATATTTTGATAATTACAACGACAATTAAAAAAAACAAAACAATTATATGAAAAAACATAATTATATTTTAGAAAACAAGGCAAAATTCCACAAACCAAAACACAAAAACCAAAACTGATGAAACTGTTGGAAAAAACAAAGCACAATGAGAAACCAGAAAAGGTACAGTTTTTGTTTTACTTTTTGGTTTGTGGAATTTTATTTTGTTCTCTAAAAAGTTGTGTTTTTTAATTCATATGGAATGGAGCAGAAAAGGGATTTTGCAGCTTGCCGTAGTAACTTCTATGTCACACCTACAAGCTTTTTCCAATGTAATTTTTGCATCTGCCCCCGCTTAACAACAATTTGAATAAATACTCAGAAATGTGATTTTAAGCTTACTTTTCTTAACATTTGTCCTCCATCATGAGAAAATTGCCAGAAGAACATGTTAAAAACACTAAAAATGCCATTTTCATCAGAGTGGGTCTTTGAAGATTATTCCAAGTTACGTTTACTATTATCTACTGTTACCCATGAAAACAGTTGAAATGTAGCTTATCACTTTGTAGTTTCTTTTCCTTACGGAGAAGGACAAACCGTGCCATTTTTGTTGTTTTGTGTAATATATTAAAAAGTTGACTAAAAGTGCTTAATTTTTTTTTCCTGAAGCATTTTGAATGAAATGAAGACAGTCCAGAGCTTCCTTCCACCACACAGCTCAGCCCGGGCCTATGTGTCAACCATCTATAACGTCACTCTTTTCCTCCTGGAGTCTGGTCAGGGTAAGTCAGCTTCTGACTCTCACTGTAGTTGAACAGGATGTTCAAATCTGTGGCTGACAAAGTACATTCTGTACTTCCTTATTGTCCTATTATCTGTAGAACTGAGGTTGCATAATTGGAATTCTAAAAGATTTCATTTTCTAAACTTTTTTTGTGATTTTAGGCAACACAAGTGTCTGGACAAGCTTTGAGAGTGCATCTCTTGAAACTTTGCCACATATCATTGGCCAGGTAAAATTCATTTATGATTGTGCTTGTTTATGTAATACTTGACAATGTCTTACTTCCATGTCTGCCTTGAAAATTGTATTTTAAGGAGAAAAAAAAAACTAAGGATAATTTAGTGTATAATTGCATCAAAACCCATTTATTTTCTGTTTAATGAAACACTGTGATGCAAAATATAAATTTTTACTACTTTGTCATTTTACTCACAGATAAGCAAATTCCTGTCCATGATTTGGCCACTTGTTGTGGAGGAGACAGATGTAAAAATACCGGCTCTATCTCTGGAGAGTTTTATTCATCTTGTCCCAGTTATGAAACACATTTCAAATGGGAATGCCGACCACAACACCTGGGAAAAGTAAGTTTGAAATCAAAGTGGGAAGAAAAAGAGGACGTTATGTTTGGGTTCTTCTGAAAATGTCAATTTAAGGCATACTTCACTATGCAGACTGATACTTGTCATGTAAAATGAAACGTCATGTGTTTTGCAACAGACTTGAAGAGATGCTGGCAGAGCTGTTTTCAGTCTTTGAAAAAACTCCTGTGTGGAACGGAACTCAAAATGTCATACCTGTGTTTGAAAAGATCGTGGAAAGCATGGTGAAGAACATGCAAGCAGAGAATGGTAAGAGCACTGCTAAAAACAAGAAAAAATATCTAATGTGAATCATGTTAGAACCAATCAAAGTGATTTCACTCAATGAACACATTTCATTCAGCACATTATTATTCTGAGCTTCTTTTAAGAGTATGATTAATTAATGTTATATCACTAACTAACGGTCTTTATATTAAAACATTTATACATTAAGCACACTATGTTGGTATTATTTTTTTGTAGAAAATTGAAGTTTATTACAAGAGATTTTAAAGAATGCAGTAGTGATGATGGTTATTTTTGATCTGTTTTACAGGAATGGTCGCAAACCTTCAGATACCAATAATGACGTTATTAAGCGAAATTGCAGCTTCATTGAACTCAAGCCATGTGAGCTTGTCTGATCTGCCCGAGGACGTTCAGTTTGCCATTGAACATACAGTAAAAGCAGTTCAGCAGGTATGGCATTGTTTCTCAGAAAGGCTTCATTCATGTATTTATTTTCTTTGGGTATGCAGGCATTTACAGCTATTGTACTTGTTTCTGCGTTGCTAGGTTTACATGCGTGTGTTTACTTGTTTTAAAAGGAATGAAGTAGAGAACAAATGTGTCACTAATCTGAAAGTTTCATTTGATCTCACTGCATATATTGCTCATATTCTCTCTCATCAGATTTCTCGTCAATTCTTTTAACATTTAAAAATTAAGAAGATTAATGGTGTTCTTATCTAAGTCTTATCTGAGTCTGACTGCCAACAAAGACATTTGTACAGCTCATTTATCTTTCAACAAAGAGCGTTTTCATACCAGGATAAAAATAACTTGTGCACATGTTAAATTGTATAACCTTCAGAACAAATGGTTGATGTGGTGCATGCTGAGATTTGTTTATACATGCATTTTTACCTTATATTATGCAATAAAACGTCTTAGTGAGCCAATAGCATTTTTTTAACAAGACGTTTGAAGATTTTTTCTCTTTTTGGCAAATTTCTACTAGAAAACATCAATCAAATGGATACTTGATCAAATATGATTAAACTGTTTGCCTTTTTGTGTCTTTTTAGGCAAACAGCACTTTAGATTGCAATGACGTGCTGAAATTTTGGGAGCCAGTCAGGGCGGCAGCTGGGTTTCAGAATGACACTCTGAGACTGTGGTGCGACATCAGCCTGCAGCCTCTTTTGGAAGCTAACGCTGAAGCCCAGACACTCTACTCCGACCTGGACATGAGTGTGAGTACTGGCTTGTTAAGTCAAATTTCAAATTGAAAATGGCCCTTTGGTGGCAGTGTTTAGTGACAAACCACACTGTCTATCTATCTTTCTCCTTGTCGTGTTGTACAGCTCACATCGGCTGGACCCATGAGTGTTTACGGAGCAGCAGACAGGGTCGTGAAAACTGTGCAGTCTCTCTATGAAGTCAGCATGAACCGCTCTTTTGTGATAGAACAGTTCATCATAGCTGTCTCTGATCAGCTCTCTGTGCTGGGAGGCCAGTCTTTGAGCGCTGAGGTACAGAGTCAGTTTTGGAGCCAACTACAAGGCACGGAGATGCAAAACAGGTTAGCTAACTTGAAATTATGCAACCTATTATTTGTCGTGCTTTATTATTTTTTTTGCCCTACGATACTTATATTTTATATACAATTTCAAAGCATTGATTAAAAAGTAATTAAGTGTGCGAGGCACAAATGTTTCATGTGTGTTGTTCTATGTCTGAAGCCTGGAAAGCCTTTGAAGTAGGTGGAGAAGAAGAATTAACTAATGGGACAAAATCTAAGAGATATTCCATAAAATCCTTTTTGGATGTGTTTTCATTTAAATAATAGCATATTGAGTTTGTGCTGATATAATTTAGCTCATGAAGATTTGTACAAAGAAATGGTTTCAAAACATTATGGGTAAAGATATCTTAGCAGATCAGAAATGTAAATCAATTTCTAAAAGCACAATATGACTGAAACAAAAATACTTTCATGTGTGTGTCCTGATTTTTGTTACACAATACATCATTTTGAAGCTTAGACATTTGTCATGTCAACAATTTACTGTGTTTTAACCTTATTTTTTGACATTTTGACCTTTTATAGCAATGGCATCAGCCCCCTTTTTTCTGATAAACTTGTAATTTTGCATTTTGCTTTTATTTAAATGTATCTAACACCCATTCTTTACAATTAATATTTTACCTTTTGTATGTGTTGCGATAACATATTGTCTAATTTTTCTAAAGGTTTTTCAAACTAAACACATTAGTTTATCATTTCTAAATTTTTGCTAAATCAGAGTGCAGCTTTTATACAAAATTCTTTCTCAGAATTTGTTTTTTTATGTTTTCATTTATAACTATATTTGATTAAATTTATATTACATTTACCCATTTCTTTGTTTTTACAGAATTTTGAATGAATTGGAGGCAGCACAGAGCCTCTTACCACCAAACAGCTCAGCTCAGGCTTACGTCTCCGTCTTTAGTGACACGGCTCACTTCATTCTGAGGCCCAGCCAAGGCAAGTCAGCTTCTCACTGTCACAGGATGGGTGGATAACATGTTGAAGTCTGATTAGATCAAATGAAATCAGACTGCTTATTTTATTATTTTATCACTGCTGGTGAACAGAACAATGTTGCAAACCGTTGGATAGAACTCCAGTAAAAACAAGAAAAAAGCATTAAGCTTTCATGTTTTGAAACCAAATATATAAAACATGTATTTTGATTTCAGGCAACTACTCCCTGGGGGCAAGCTTTGGAAATGCATCATTCGAGACTTTGCCAGAGTTGATTGCCCAGGTAAACGTTATACATGAATTCATAATTTGATTAAAATTATGAGTTGCTTATAACCATGCAAATAAATGTTTTATTAAATGTATTTCTACTTTAGTTTCTTTAAGACATCTTAACCAGAACAAAATAAATGATATATAATTTCTCTAAGATTAGTGGCTTAAAATAACATCGAATTACAGTCCATCTGTTTGCTGCGTTGCATCAAAAATATATTAATAAAATAAAATGTTATCAATTATTTTTCACTGCTTTGTTCAACAGATGACTAAAGTCTTGGCAAAGTTTTGGGAGATGTTTGTAGGGTTGCCAGGCTCAGAAGAACCTGCACTGACCCAGGAGGGTTTTGGTAATCTTGTCCCAGTTTTGGAACAGCTGATGACTGGCCATGCAAATGAAAAAACCTGGTTTTTGTAAGTTTGAACAACACTCGATTGAGTGGAAAAGGTTTTTTTTTTTTAAATCAATAATTGAATGCTCCTTCTTTATCGATTTATTTTGCAATTGAGACTTTATGTTTAGTTTTGTTGATCTTTGTTGCAGATTGGAACAGATGGTCAAAAACCTGCTGATACACTTGGTAGCAATAATGTCACCAACTAGGATCCAAGATGGCATTTTTGTGTTTGAGAAAAATGTGGAATACATAGTAAAAAATCAGCAGGCAGAAACTGGTGAGAATATTTAATGACTAAAATATATATATATGTGTGTGTATATATATATATGACGGTTTTAGTTTTTTTAATTAAAAACAATAGTTTACCTTGACATGTTTTGAAGGCAGGCCATTAATTGGTCAAATAGATTTTTTTTGTCTTATTAAATAGGACTTTAGTGAAGGAAAACAAAATTATAAAAGCACAGCATTTATATACCAAAGAAGTGGAAAACTTTTATTTATTTAATTTTTTCTCTATGAAATCATTGATGCACCTTTGGTACTTAATGATGATGTTTTGTTTTCAGCTTTGATTCAGAGCCTTCAGATGCCAGTGCAGACCCTAATGAGGGAGATTGCAACCACCATGAACTCCAGTCAAATAAACCTGTTTGATTTCTCAGAGGGGATTGTTTCTGCTGTTGAAAACACAATGCAAACAGTTCAGAAGGTAAGTCATTGATCTCCCAAAGATATGAACCTGCTGACCTGCTGAATCATGGTTCATGTGAGGCGTCTTTCTTTTATTCGTTGACATGTGATTTTTTTTTATTTCCTTTATTTACTTTACTTTATTCCCAATTATTTTTAAAAAAAGTATATTTTCCTTTCATTGTGAAGCTATGTTAAGTGGATTACTGGATTAAATGGTACTCTGTGAATTAGCGATAAAAAAGACATTAGAAGAAGCTCTGTTTTTATTTATTCCTTTCCACTCCCACTACAAAAAAATTAAGTTTGGAAAGAAAATGTAATTTCCATCATAATGCTGTATCTGTAACTTTTTGCATTGGTTAGTTAATAAAAAAATATTCTTGTTTTTCTTTAGCTAAATGGTACATTCAGCTGTGATAATATTTTGGAAGCTTGGGAACCCCTCAGAGAAGCAGGAGGATTCACTCATGACAACATGACTTTGTGGTGTGAAAACAGCCTGTGGCCTGCATTAGAACCCTATATTACAAACCAGACTGCTTTCTCCAGCCAGAACATGAGTGTAAGTGGGCTCATTACCTAAAACCAAACTGCCAACTGTCAACAGTTGATCAGCTGGTGTTTTTAGCAGCTTTGACCACTTGGTGGCAGTGTTGAAACACTGGGAAAAAATGTCACTAACAGTCTTTTCTGATGGATGTCTTTTGTGCAGCACCCGGACATCAACTTTTCAGATTTTACTGTATATACTGACAGGATCGTCAAACCAGTGCAATCTCTCTACAATGTGAACCTACACCACGCTGTTGTGGTGAAGCAGTTTGTCTTTAGTGTCTCCAGCCTGCCCTTTGGTACGGCAAACCAGACTGTGGAGACTGAGATGGTCATGCACTTACTCAAGCAGTTCCAGGACATGCAAGTGCAAAGCAGGTCAGCTCCCACTCAAAGCATGAACTCACTGTGAACCTGCCAATCCATTTGTTGTTACTACACTACCCACAATGCATCACTCAAACCAACTTGAATAACGCATAATAACGGAATGGCCCCAAGTGCTCACATTTGCATGCACATTGATTCATTTAATGCAGTTCTTCCTAAAATTGGACAGGCCTGAACTGATAAAAACTTTATGAATCAGCTAAGCGAGACATCCTCTTAAAATTGATTTCCTTTTTTATGCCAGCTGCAGTAATGAGCCGGGCTTGGTGATAAGGATCACATTCTCCATATCGCAGGAAATCAATCAGGTTTCACTACATGAGTTATAGATCAATGATCACAGCGGAAAGACTCTTCAGTCTATTACAGAGGATGAAATGGTGTGAATTAGCATTAGGGAGGTTGATGAGGAAAAATTCTTTCAACAGCGTTTGAGTAATTAAAGGTCTACGGGATCATTACTTTTAGAAAATGAATTTGAAACATGGGTTGTGATGCATAAAGGTAGTTTGAGATAGTCTATCTTGACAACTACTATAAGTAGTTCGATTCTACAATTTTTAATTCATGTTAAAAAAAATACATGTAGATTGCACTGGATTAAAAAATAATTCTAAGTGTTCATTTTTCTGTTCCACAGTCTATCTTCAGTGAAAGAGCTGTTAGATGAGCTGGCCAGCCTGAATCCCTTTGTCCAGCCTTACATTGAAGCCTCAGAAAAAGCAATAAGCCACATCCTGAGCAACTATGATCTCATTCAGAATGGTAACTCATTCCAGGAGCTCGTTGAAGATGGAGTGATCGTTTTTCTAACTTATTCTAACCTCACTTTAGATCAGATCTTTTTCATTATATCAGATAATTCCACCTCTCTCAATGATTTAATGATGGAAGCTCTCAACTTGGTATTAGAGATGTCGGTATTTGGAGAAGATCCTATGGTTTACCAGAGTTTGGAGGCCCTTTTAGCATTCAATGACACAAACTTGTCAGTGGAAAGGCTGGTTGACTTCTGGGTGTGGTTAACCTCACCTGAAACACCTGACCTGGATTGGTTTAGTCTGACTTTGACCAAAGCGTTTGGCCTCGTCAGGCCCACCTTATCCATCCTGTCCAAGTTGGACGTGAGAATGTCATCTTGTGCAGAGCTGTTTGAAGATCTAGCTGGAAACATAATTGCCATGTTTAGGCAGTTTGTGGCCACAAGTGACTTCTTGCCCCCACCACCAATGTATCAGCAGACAGGTGTGTTAGAGGGAGAAATGTTGAACGACTTCAATCAAGGCAAAGTCAGACAAAGACGGGATGTCTCATCAATGGCACAAACAGCATTTGCAAATGACTTTGTGGACCTGTTCCGCGTTGACTACCCATCCATGTTCAGAGCTATCTCTCAGTCCCCAACCACATCCGAAGTGATGGAGACCGCCCACGTCCTTTTTGCCAACCCTGATCTGAATGTTGTGGTCAAGGGAGCTACGACGGACATGCCTTGGGGCTTGAATGCATCTCGGGAGGCAACCATTGACTCTGCTCTAGGAATGTTCTCCTTCCTTAGTCACCCCGACCTGCTGACAAAGTAAGTCTTTTTTTCTTTTGGAGTTAAAAGAAATGAAGAAGTTAGCTTTGCCTTTTGCTACGTCCCCCAGATCGACTTTGCAAAATCATCTCATTCTTGTGTATTGTTTTAAAAATCATTGTTGTGTTACCCCTTATTTCTCAAACTATACATGTCAAATGCTTTTCAGCCCACCAATGGATATATTGACAAATGCTACTGATGGGCTTCCTGATGCCATCCCATTCTCCTCCGGGATAAAACATTTCACCAAAACACTTGCCAATGAAACCTCAGGTAAGAAACTAGTTTCTGTGAATTATCAAATAGTAAAATACAAATCTCTTGAATTACACTCTTTCCTGTACAATTTCTTTCTAAATTAACATCACCATGAGGCAAATACTGCCAAAGTTTCCTTGTGGCACGTTTACCCACACCGATGATGATGATGAAGCAGTTGCTCCATCCGTACCTATTTTGGATCAGACCAATGGAGAAGGTTTGACTTTTGAGAGAAAAACTAAAACCAAAATGTTTTGACAGGCAGTTCAGAAGAACCAATTTAGCCATGTGCTTAACTGCAAAGATATGCATTACAGTAAACAAGAGATCATTGATAAATTAACTCTGAAACCTCTCTGACTTGTAGACAGGTTGATTTTTTATGTGAAATGAAGGCTAAACTGACTGCACACAGGGGCCTCAAAATATTTCAGAGTAGGAGGCTATAATTTTGAACATTAGGGCTCTTTAAATGCATTTTCCAGGCATCTGTTACATTTTTTTTCAGCTGATTTGAAAACAGTAGAGAAGAGGGGTTTAGTACTTACATTCCACTCCATCATTGTTAACAACTATGATTTCCCCCGACCTGTTTTCCTGTGACTGCTTATCAAAATGTCAATAAACTGAAGAAGAAGAAGAAGTGAACTGATCTGCTGTTTTAACATCATAGAAGAACGTTTAAACAAAAGCACACAACAAAACATTTCCTAGAACTGACAGGCAAAGGGAGTGGTGGAGGAAAATGTACTCCTAACAGCTAAAAAAATTAGCAAGAGTCAGTCTGATTGTTTCAACAAAACAATCTTTCTCAAAAATTGACAGTTACATCAAAAAGGCAGTGCAGAGACATACAGACCAAGCTTCACTTGGGTAATCTTCCAATTCCCTGTGGTCCAATAATGTATTAAAACCTTACAAAGGGGCTGCATGGCGGTGCAGTGGTGGCACAGTGGTCAGCGCTCCTGCCTCACAGCAAGAAAGCACCCGTTTCAAGTCCCAGCTGAGGTCCAGGGGTGTCTCCTGCCTTCGCCCATGAGTGCCCGGGTTAGGCTACGGCAACCCTGTGACCTAGAAAGGGACAATGCAGACCTAATAAGATTTCTATGGCCATCACATCAATAACAACTTGAAATAAGAAAGCCCCTCTTGACTATAGATGTTTGTGGGGGGCATTGTCAAGGGCATTTTTCAGGCCTTCCTAGCAACAAGACAATTATCTTTCTCTGTGAGGCTAATAGCTGATGTCAAGGACCCTCTCAACGTCACTTAAGTATCAACCAATCACAGATGGCCTTACAAAGGCATTTCAATGTACACTGAAACCAAAATGGCTGTGCCTATGAAGTAAACAATAACAGAACATTTCTTAAAGTTAAATATTAATTTATTATTTCATCATAACACAGATTATTTGCTGCGAGGTACAACATGAAACTTTTGTTCGTCATCAAAAAGCACCCAAAAGCGACTTCACTCACAGGCACGTTTTCAACAGCTGCTGGCTACCATTGAGGCCCTTCAAACTAATGCTAGAAGTTTCCATACTATAGTGCTCACACTGATGCTACATTGTTGGCACGAGGGCAGTGTACATTGGGTGAATGTGGGTTACCATTCAACAGCCACACAACTTGAAACAGTTTGACCCTGTAGTTCCCAACCATTGAAAGGCAAACTGTGAAGCTATGTTTGAATGCAGTTGCCACCTTATACAGGATTGCAGTGCTGCAAGTATTTATTCCGTAGATATGATGAATAAGACTTCACACCAGTTTAGTTTGAGCTCCAAAATAGCCTGGGGCTACGCAGCCCTTCTCCAGCAGAAAGCCACTCAGCACCTTTTTAAATCTCATTAGCAAAGTGGAATTCAATCACTTATCCTGCTTATACTGCCCACCATTGCTAAACGTCTCTTCTCGCACTCACCCAAGCAGACATCTATGACTTCCTTTTAATTTGCTCCTGTTCTTGCGTGATAATGTTTTTACTGCACAGACTCACTTTGCAAGCAGCTTCTCCCCTCTCCAACCCCAGTTGTGTTTCTCATACACAAACAGCAACACACAATGCAACTGTTGTAATTGCAAAGGCCTCTAGGTGTTTAGGATCCTAAGATTAAACAGAAGCATTGCCTAATTTTGGGCTAATTAGATATTCTGTCATCACATTTTGCAGCCTGAGGTGGTGCCTTCCTTTGGCTTTGTCAAAAGTGCTTTAATGCATGACAGCCTCCAGTACAGCTGGCCCTTCTGGCCCCATCAGTCCCACACAGGGCTTCACTTGCAGCACATCATTTGCTGTGTGCTGCTTGGCGACGATGCCCTGTAATGATGTAAGCTGTAATGAAGCCCACTGGGATGTCATGTTTTCTGTCACCTTGAAGACCTAACTCTTTGAGATTTAGGACTTTAATAGAATCTCTCTTTCACCCTCATTTTTCAAGAGTCTAACCCCTTTGTTTTCACCTACCCATGACAGATACCCTGATCGGTATGCGGCAGGCGATCCAAACAACTGTTCAGCTGTTGCAGAGCCACCCCAAATCTGCAGAGTTCACACAGCAACTACAACAACTAAGATCCCAGGTAATTCACTTTCACATTCAGTTTGGCTTTAACAAAAGGCTGAAATTTGTATATTAAAAAATACGGTCTCAACAGCAATTCATTATTTAATATTTTTGGAAAACTATTTTGTTTATATAATTATTTTATGCACAATTAACAATATATTGCAAAAAAACACTTTAGTTTTACATTACTATATAAAAAAATAGTTATGTAAATTCGTAAGTACCGTTTTTAACTATAGTAACAGTCTATGACATTCTCAGTTGATTATAATTTAAACTTTCCGCAAAATCTTCAAGATATTGTATAATTCAAAAAAATAATAATAATTCCATAATTGTTCTGAAAATATATGTTCATTTTTAATGCTTTAAAAAACTCACAGCAGTCATGTTTAAGTTATTGGACCTTCATTTATTTTTGATTCGATGACCTAAACCTGTTTTTCCAGCTGTGCCCTCTGGAGAGCACACAGTCCATGCAGCAGGTGATGTCCAGTCTTTCTTTACAACCCGGACAACTCTGCAACACGTACCTCCCCGGCCTGCAGGTACTGGCTGAGAACAGCACTTCAATGTCTGACCTCATCTTCCAAGCTGTCATTGGAGAACCCAAGAACTACAAAATCCATGCAAACTGGTATGATACTGTGTTGATGTGTCTCACAAATGTAGAATATTGTTATTTTGTCTGTTAAAAGGCATGATTTCCCTGATCTTTCATGCTGATATGTTTTTTAACAACTTGCGAGCACTCTCATAGAACCAGTTTACGCTACCCTCTTTGGCATTTGTTTGAATTCAATTAAGAACATTTGTCTTTGATTGTTCTTGATGACCAAGTTTACTTGTTTATGTTAACATCTTTTTTTACACAGGACTTCTGTGTTGACTGAAGCTTTGGGCTTTAACTCCACCAGTTTGGACACTCTCAACATGACCTTCACCCTACCAGGTGACCTTGTTATAAAGTCAACTTTTATCCTGCCATTTTTGTCTGTTTGTTTAAAGTGTTCGTTTTCTGTATTTAATTTTGCATTTCCTATTCTGTTATAATTAGAAAATGCAGGTACACAGCCTTATCAGACCTACGGACTGCTAATTTTTAAATAGTTTAATACTGGCAGAAATGTTGGACACCCTTAATTGCTTCCCTTATTTTGCTGCAGTCATGACAGTCGGGGAGATGCTAAGGAACAGAGCAGCCTTTGCTCAGGATGTTCAGCAGCACTTGGCTATAGACCCTGCTGACCTCGACCGGCTGTTGAACACTACACTACCAAATGACAACTTGGAGGTAAGCCAGGAAAAGTTTATGGTGAATTTAAACAGAGAGCATGTGACCCATTTATGCGTGCTTGTGCTACGATGGACGTTTTAAATGCAACTGCTTAAGAAAAACTGCTCTTGGAGGAACATGACTTCTGTGCCCCAGAGATTAATGTGCTTGAATGGGAAACACTGGACTTCAGTGTTATAATGAGTACGCTAATAAAAAATGCTGGGTTATAAATAAAAAGACATTTTTACAGAGAGCTGAGAAGTCACAACAAAAACAACTCTTCTTTTCCTAGACAAACAACAAATGCAGGATTAGATTATGCAGTTTTTACATGATGCAAAAGTCCCTAATTTAAGGAGACATGTTTTATCATCTAGTGAAACATTATTTTTAATTGTGTGGTTTTGATTTGATTTATTTGAAAAACAATAGCATAAAAAACTCCGATACATCAAACCCACTTCAGTTATAAAGTAATACATTGATTATAAAATAGAGAAAAAAATTGACAATGACTGTAGATCATGCCTTCTTTTTGTCTGTGTAATTTTTTATTATATTTTATATTTTATATATATTTTATATTATATTTATATTACTCAAAATCACAAATAGGCTTTTTTGCAGTGATGCATACAGTACACATATATGTCCAATTAAACTCATTAAATATGACTATCAATTAAAGTCTTGAAGAGTTTGATTTGTTTCATGTAAGGGAGTGAGAAGAAGCAAACCCATATAATTCCACCTCTATTGTTTCATTTCCTTTTATATAATGTTTATCTTTGCATAGTTGCCAGAATCTTAATCTTATCAGATCAAGTGCAAATTATATATCAAGGAACACAATGGAGTGTTCAAAAATTTAATTTGTGTGAAAGTGACACATTACCAATGTAGAGCTGCTTGGACCACTCAAGACTGGCCCAACTTTCAAAGTGGACAACATCACAGAAAGAGACTTTAGTCATGAAAAACCAAATCTACTGGGTGTTTCAGATTACAACCTGCGACTTTATTTGTTAAGAATATAACAAAACGTTCCAGTGTACTCTAGTTTTTTTGTCTTGCACTGTTGGTTTGTATCTCTCAATGTATTTTAATTCCGTTTGGAATAGATTCTGTCGTGGATGGTAAACATGCCTCAGTGCAACACTACAAGGCCTGACAACATGAAATCAACAGACGAGACCATCCAGAAGACTCTCTGCTTCTTGTCTATGGGAGAGTGGTACCAGTTGTCTCTGCTGGCAGCAAAACACATAAACACGGAGAAACTCGTCTACAGAGTAAGGCTTTGAATTTTTTCCCCTCGTATTATGTTTTTTCTAAAAAAAAAAAAGAAAAAAAGCAAAGTGTTTCTTTCGTAGACTTAACACTGTGGGACACAAATGGTTTTTTTTTTGTTTGTTTTGTTTATGCATTCATGAAATGAACTTTATTAGTGGAACTTAGTTCAGAAAGAAATGCTTTTCTACATATGTCCCCTAAATACCAAAAAAAAAGCAAAAACTGAACAGGATGCTGTTTCAACAGCATGTGTGTGATTGTTTCCCGTCTCTTATAGATGGTGTTGTCTGAGGAAACGCAGAAGGTGGTGGGAGCTTTGCTCAAAGCCTCTCAAGTTCTAACAGACATGATGGACAAGGTTCTTCCAGTCGTGAGCAAGCTGCAAAGCTACCTCAGCTCAGTCAAAGACCTCAATCTGGGATCCAACACTGAATTCAGACAGGTGATGACTTTCTATTCACGTCTTAATATTTCTTTCTTTCATTCAGTTGAGCATTTATTTTGTTTATTTATTTGAACCGCAGGATTTTTCATTATTTGTATACAGTGTTCTCTCACTTCTTGTGGGGGGACACGTTCCATAAATGTCCCGTAATAGGAGAAATCCGCAAAGTTGAATTATAGATGTTTTAAGACTGTAAAACTCCTCATTACACAGCTGATGCACTTTTCTCTGACTGATTTGAACATTTTCACAATTTTCTCTCATGTTTAAACTCTCAAAATTCAAACATTTATAGAAAAATAAGACCAGTATGAAAACAACGAACTGCTCGCAATCGAAGATTTAGTGTAACTCTGGAAAGCTTGACACATTCTGTACAGCAGATCTGTGTTGCCAGATAAAATTACAGTTTTCTAGCTCAAAAGTAATCTAAAAACAACCAGAGCCCCCCCTAAAAAAAGTGCCCAAAAAGTTAATCTTACTTCAGGCCAACTCCAAACCCGCCTAAGTTATGTCCACCCTCACAAAGCAATTGTTTCCACTGCAAATTCAAGATCAAACTGCCCAGTCCTGCAACACTGCAACAGACAGGTGAGGTGATTAATTGACAAGGTCAACAGCCAATCAGGGCACAGAATACTGTAGAGGGAGAGAGAGAGAGAGATAGAGAGAAAAGCATGCAAAACTGCACTGAAAAAAATCCATAAAACAGCGAGACCGGGAAAGGTGAACCAAGATACAGTGAGAGAACACTGTACTCGTTACTCATGTAGATGAAGTTAGACATACTAAAAGCTTTACATTTCTTTTTCCCCAGATGACAAAAGGACTGAGGAGAACTATTTCAAGCCGAGCCACCTTTGTGACCATCTCCCGTGCTTTGTGTAGTAACGGCATCCTGGCTTTGTTTGGAATCTCCAAACTCCATGACATATCAAATCCAAGCCCCTCCTTCATCAATGACATTCAGAAAGAGGAGATGATTGATAGGTTCAAGATTCCACGAAATTCCAGTATGTTATGTACAAATCTTTATTTATAGTGTGTGTTAAAATGAGTTTTCTTTACACTTTAACTTCATTTTTCTGTGCAAACAAAACTTTAGACTTTGCAGTGTCATATTCCACTTTTGTGCCCACAAATCTCATCCTCTGTCACTGTGAGGACAGTATATCTGACAGTTGTCTTCTTGTGCAGCTCCCTTTTGTATGAACATGTATCTGGACATGGTCAACACAACAGGCGGAGCCATCGCCTGGGCCTTCCTTAAACCCATGCTGATGGGGCAAATCCTTTACACACCTGACACGCCTGAAACCAGGGCCATCATGGAAAAGGTACAAAGAAACTCGAGTCCTGAAAGAAAACTAAAATGACCCCCTTTTCAGCAAACTTCACATTTGTTTTTATTATTTGTATAGATTTACCTCTTCATCCATGACTCATTAAAGGAAACAGGGTATTTTCCTAAACTAGGTCATGTTTTTACCTTCCTATAGCATGTTAGAGATTGTGTTTACTCCTGTGTGTGTAGTTCTTTAGTAGTCTTGCTAGTTAATAGCTGTTGGTTTGCTGCATAAATATTTTATATGTTTATTTTCTGGCCTTTTCCTTTAATTGTGGAACTTACTTGGACTTTTTTTAATGCTCTTTCTGGATATTTTAGGATTTGTCTTTACACCTTCACCGTTAGATGGTAAACAGGAAAGCTGCACAAGGTGTCCACAAGCTGTATTTGTATGCACCACTACCTGTGAATTGTGATTCTATTTTGAGCAAGTCTGACTGTGCTTTAGCATTCTGCGCCCTTCACAGAGTCAGAGACACGCACAAACAAGTCAGTCTGTGAAGTTTTGCTGATACACAGTGATTTCATTCTTTCCTGTCCTCCTTTTGTCTTTGCCTAGGCCAACGCCACCTTGGACGAGTTTGGAAATCTGAGGAAAAACTCTGAGGAGTGGATCAACTCTTCCAATAACATCATGAGCTATTCGAAACTCCTTAGTACCACTCTGCCAATTCTGCAGGTATAAAAGCTCAGAGCTACCCTCCTTGTTTCAGCCTGGTTTAGCCTTGTTTGAAAATCTACAGATTCAGCAACTGAATCTTGATAATGTTCACTAATTTCTATACCGTCTCTCCTCCCTGCTTTAGAATTCCCTCAGCAATACTTTTGTGAAGAATTTCATTGAAATGCAGACAAACATCAATGTTGACAATATGAAGGAGACTCTCAGCAAATTCTGTGAGTGAAGTTTTGCAGACATGTCATCTGAAGAGACTGGGAGTTTGTGTCACTCGTTTCTTTAGCCAACTACTATCCATCTAAGCCATAGTATTGGGAAAGGCCTCTTTATTTTTGCCTCTTTAATATAAGACACAAATGTTTGAAACGTGGCTTTAATATTCCAGATTACTTTTGGCTTTACATTGTAATGTTTGATTAAAATTCTTTCTTAATCAATGTTTACCAGATCTATTTAACAGATAGATTTTTTTTATTTTTAATTTTTTTGCATAGAGCAGCCAAAAAAGAAAATGTGTTTAGATTTATTTCAAACATGTCATAATTAGATTGCTCCATTATGGCATGTTTTTTTTAAATATACAACTACAAGCAAGTACAACTACAGAACTAATTAGATTTACTCAGGCGAACTGTGTTTTTGTGGCCTCAGTGATTAACTTCTAATGATAAGGTGTTTATAAATACTCACATAAGTTCATTTCATTGTAAAATAGAAAACAAAATGTTTTTGGCATTTTGCACAGATAATTACAGAAAAAATATTCAGATACTTTTAACTGTTGTAAAATAGCTTAATTAGTTCAAATGTGGTCCATTGAGCCAGTGATGATTAATTTAAAAAAAAGGAGAAAGAGAGCACAGTGATGTCGTTCTAAAGATGTATACTGGAGATTGGTGTTGTGAACTGGAAAAACATCCTTACAACTGTCCACTGATATCGAGTTGCAATTATAGGTTCCCCATATATAACCCAGTATAGTAAAGTAAATAAATGATAAATAAATTCGTGAGAATAAAGTCGTAAAATTTGAGACAAAAGTCGTAATCAAAAAAACATTAAGTTGTTAATTTATGAGAAAAAAGTCAATAATTTTATTAAAATAATGTTGTAAAATTACAGGAAAAAAACCCCAGTCATTTTACAAGGAAAATTCATAGTTTTTTGAAAATAGAGATGGTGGTGTAATCCTCCGCTTTTTACATGCTGACTTTATCTATATCAATGCAGCCATTTATGGTGATGCCATAGGCTTTAGTTTATAATAGGAGTGTGAAAAAATACATTTGATTTTCTTCAACTATACTGCAGTCTGCGTAATTGGCGTGCCTGCCGGAAATCCACTACTGTCCTTATTCTTATAAAACAAAGTTGATTCGCTAAAAGATGTAGTTTTTCCTTATTTGTGAAGCCAACAGCGAGGTAACCGCTTACAAGGCACTGAGCGTCTCTCACACAATTTTGGTTCTTTTTTTGTTGTTGTGCATATTTGTCTTAGCAAAAAGACTTTTGTCTCATAATTGTGTTACTTTAATCTAATAAATTCTTAACTTATAACTTATGAATTTATTTTGTTACTATCTTAAATATGACCTCTTTTACTCATAATTCTACGAGTTAAAAAAAATACTTTTTTCCCCATAATTTTCTGGTTCGTTCTTGTAAAACAACGACTTTTTTCCCCATAACTTTACGACTTTATCTAGTATTTTTTTTACTTTTTCCCCTCATAATATTACATTTTATTCTAGTAAAATTAGGACTATTCTCTCATAAATTTTCAATTTTATTCTTTTAATTCCTTTTTTCTTAGTTGTGGCCCTAATACTCTGTTGTACTTATGAGCTACACTGTCTCTAAAAACTAGAATAAACATACTGGAATAGTAGTACTGTTCACCTTTACCTTTACACAAATGTATTGTTTTAATATTTATATTTGTATTTATTTACCGATTTAATTAAAAAAAACCTTATAATTAATACTATTTAATAATAATTATTATTATTCTGTTTATCCAAGCCCAGGTGATTTATTTATTCAGGCAAAAGTCTAGCTCTCCAAGCTCTTAAGTTTGTGTGTTTTTCACAGCCAACATGACAGAGTTGCTGGACACCCACAAAGATATACTTGACCAGATCACCACCTTGTCCACCTTGATGAAGCAAATCTCATCCTGCGTCAAGTTTGACCGTTACCGTGCCTACGACTCAGAAGAGGAGCTTAACGCGGTTGCAGAGGGTCTTGCTAAAAACCGAGATCTGTATGCAAGTGAGTAAACATAAAGGCAATTCCTCCATCATTTACGTAGTTTTTAGTAAAGCTGATGTCTCCTCATCAATTCAGGACCATCAGTGGGGTTTTTTATGTGTTTGTGGTGATGGAAAATTTTGCATTTTTTGACAGCTGTCAGGTGTATGTCATTTTAATTCCCGTAAATCAATATTATAATGTAAAATAGGTTTATGATATTGATTAAACTTCAACATTATAATGAGAAAAATCCCAGAGGGATTTTAATTAGGTTTTGTCCAACAAGGTGGATTAAATCTTCGGTTTCGACCATCTAATGTATTGCAGTTCAGATTGTTTTATTAACACATGCTTGCATTTTCATGGTGAGTTTCGAAAAGGGAATTTTAAGGAATAAAAGCTGTTAAAAAATATTGTTGTGGTAATTTTTCAAGTTGCTGTCCAATCAAGTTTTTCCTAAAAAATAATCAGTGCTTCCTGTGCGTCCTTAAGGTGTCATCTTCAAATCCTCGAAAAAACGTGAAAGCAGAGATACCGCCTCTTCATCCTCTTTGCCCCCCCAAATGAGCTACACTATACGCATGCACATGGACAATGTCATGCGGACAGACAAAGTGCGAAACCCGTACTTTGTGAAGCAGACGTACATCTCGGCCAGTCAGACGATGCGCTACAACAGGGGCTTCGTCTACCTGCAGGAGAACATTGATCGAGCCATCATCGAACTGCAGAGTGGACAGAAAATCACAGATACGGCTGTCCAGCTGCAGGCTTTCCCCTATCCATGCCATCTACGAGACGAGTGAGTTCATGGCACACTTGAATAGTCAGTTTATTAATTTCTGTTTTATGAGAGAAAATGCATTATCTCGGAAAAAAAAAAAAAAAAAATTAAAAACGAATTTTTAATTATTTTTTATTATGGTTGTACATAAACTCTATATGCATCAGGATGTTTTTGTGTGTGGGGGGTTGCCCTTGGGTGAGATTTTAGACCAATATGTCAGAAATCTCATTTTAGAAGCCCCAGTGGAGAGAAGCCTGATCCTTGCTGGTTATGTTGTGGCCCGCCCTAAGACAGTGATCCCTTTCCCTCCATCTGATTTACCGCTCAACAGGACAAATGTTGACACCATACCTGCGACAGACCTTTGCTTTGTACAAAAAATAGCAAGGGTTCCAATCCCTGTTCCTGGTATTACAGAGCAGGATCGAGAGAGGATAGAGTATGGATTCAGCGGTTTGGGGAAACATTGTAAAGTTGAGAATGCACCTGTCATATTCTCCAAAATCTTTTCTCTCTCTGTCGAGGCAGTGACTGACTCAATACTCATTCATCTGTGTGGATGTTGGAATTGCATGGAATTTGATTGACAGTTGACATCTCTGTATTCCTCAGGTACCTGGAGGCCCTCTCTTTTGTCTTCCCTCTGTTGCTGATGATAGCCTGGCTGTTGTTCGTGGCTGATTTTGTGAAAAAACTGGTGCATGAGAGAGAGCTGAGGTTACATGAGGTAATGTTGTTCGCTTGAACGCTGTGGCAGCTTATTGCCTATTTCCTTTATTTTTCAGAAAACGATAAGAAGTCTGACTTTTATAGTGATAATTAAATGTCATTGAAAAATGTGAATCTTTCATTTCCATGAATTTTTTAATTTTCTCTGTTTGCTAAAAAATTAACTTTGAGCTCTTATTCCTTCCACAGTACATGAAAATGATGGGAGTCAACCCACTCAGCCACTTCTTTGCATGGTTTTTGGAATGCACCATGTATCTGCTGTTGACCACCTCAGTCGTGACGTTTGTGCTGAAGTTTGGCAAAATTTTGCCAAACAGCGATGCCTTCCTGATCTTCCTGTACCTCTGTGACTATGGTTTGAGCATCATAGCCTTCAGCTTCATGGTCAGCTCCTTATTCGACAAGACCTACATTGCTGGTCTAAGTGGCAGCCTCCTCTACATCCTCTTCTTTTTCCCCTTCATTGTGGTCTTGGCCCTGGAGTCTGAGCTCAGCTTCCACCAAAAAAACGGCTTGGTGAGAATGCCAATTGCACCAATTTACGAAAGTTTGCACTTTATGGTGTCTTAGAATAATGCAGCAAGAATAACACATTTATGAGTGAAGAAAACTTAATTCAATTCATAGATCAGTCGTTTGGAATAAAACTTTCTTTTAACTTCTTTACAGTATATAAATGCTTAAATAATCTTCTAGGGGAGGAAAAAATAATAACAAATGTCATTTTCTGTTGCTTTTTTCTCTCATGTCTGTTCTAATGTGTCATTCTCTTTGAATTTCCCACAGAGTTTGTTTTCTCCCACCTGTTTCAGCTACGCCAGTCAATATGTTTCTCGTTACGAGTCCCAAGGAGAAGGTATGAGCATGTGCACAACCGAATACTGTGGGGATCTCTTTGAGCTGAGCGCCAGCTGACTGCAATTTCATTTGTCCTCCATTCTTTAGGCATACAATGGAGCAACTCATACGACTCACCCATCGCAGGAGACATGAGCTCGTTTGGTTGGCTGTGCTGGCTCATGCTCATTGATTCTACTCTTTACTTCATCATTGGGGTCTATGTTCGAGTTGTTTTCCCCGGTAACTTCTTTTTTACTCATGATTAGTTGTTTTGTTTGTGTTGCTTGGACGCCTTATCCAATCTTTGCCAAATTGTCAGTTTGTCGGTACCTTTGTGCAGTCAAAATGTTTTTGCTAATATTGTGTATGTGGGATAGGAAAATTTGGCATCCCTGCGCCGTGGTACTTCCCCTTCAAACTGTCTTTCTGGACTGACCTGTGTTACGGCATTCGGGCGAGCAGCAAAGGGCGCAAAGGACGTCTCCATACGAACATCATGCAGAAAGATCACTCCTTCTTTTCTGAAGAAAAAGCCAAAGGTATCAGGACAGATCCCGCTCAAGCAGCAATCCTTCCAATTATTTATATAGATATTTTTTGCCCCCCCATGTCCATTTTTGTTTGATTTAAAGTTTTCCCCTGCCCCCACGTTTGCTCAGGCAAGAGCGCTCTATCCTCGCAAAACGGGGAAGATTTCTCATCGCTTCCAGTGGGAGTTTCCCTCCATGGCCTTACCAAGATCTACGGCGACACCACAGCGATTGAAAACCTAAATGTCTCCTTTTACGAGGGTCACGTCACCTCCCTGCTTGGTCACAACGGAGCAGGCAAAACTACCACCATGTACGTGTGTCACCAGTTTGTTCTTTTTCTGATTTTCCAACTGTATCAGCACATTCTAGCTTTCTAAAAAAAATCATATGAACTTTTCAGGTATGAACCGCTTTTAATAAAGGATTTGTGCATCCCTTTAATCACTAACTTATCTGCTGCTGACAGGGATATTTTTTTTGTTTGATTCTGGCACAGAAAATGCACGGTACAATAGAACAGCCTGACAAGTCATCATCAAGCCGAGCACTTACATTTACATTTTAAGCGTGAATCATTTTGCTGATGCTTTTATCAAGGGGGACATGTAATGAGTGCAGCAGTAGATTTAACAGTACTAAGATAAATAAATGAAAAGAAAGAAAGAGAGGAAAAAGGGTTTATGGCTTCAGATATCTGTGTTAGCACAAAGTGATCATTTAGAGGAAAAAAAGCACATCAAACTAGGTCACCTTTGGTGCTATTATCCAATTGGTTTTGAACTTTTTTTTAAACTTGGTGATTTTCTAACTTTAACATTCTCTGGATGCAGGTCTCTCCTCACCGGCCTTTTCGCACCGTCATCTGGCTCGATAGACGTCTACGGCAAAGACATGCAAACAAACATTGACGCCGTTCGCAAAGAACTCGGGGTCTGCATGCAATATGACGTCCTCTTTGACCACATGACCACCAAAGAGCACCTGCTGCTGTACGGCCAAATCAAAGCGCCGCATTGGTCACCCAGAGAGCTGCATGAGCAAGTCCGTGCGTAAGTGACCCTTCCACCCAAGATATCTTGATACTGTATACTCAATTTTAAAAAAAACACAAACTAAGACTTAAAGATAGGCTTAAAGCTTATTCATGATAAATTGGCAGCATTTTAAGCTTCATAAATTTTCTTTTACATCTTGTTCTTTTTGAAGACATCATTAAACAGTGTCATTTGCTGGGTTTCTGGCATGGTCTGTCAATAAAA
Source organism: Oryzias celebensis (assembly GCA_014656515.1). Lineage (NCBI taxonomy): Eukaryota > Metazoa > Chordata > Actinopteri > Beloniformes > Adrianichthyidae > Oryzias > Oryzias celebensis. The sequence goes on along the minus strand of BNCR01000017.1, from coordinate 16,114,075 downwards.
ATGAAATATGTGTGGTGGTTATGAGTTTCACGAGCTTTGGTAGCTCTTGCTCAATGAAAATAACTAGCTCAGTAGAGAAATATAGAAGTATGAGAGCAACATTAAGGGGGTTTACGTGAAACTGATTTAACGGCTGAGCCCCCTGGGATTTGGGAGGATGTCACTTCAAAAATAGCTTTTTACATCCGAAAATGTTGGAACATGTTCTTACTCAAGCAGCCAATGATTCTTAAACATTTCATGCTGTTGTCAAATTGTGTGCAAGAATTATTTATTTATTGTTTACTTTGTTTTGTTCTGAATATAAATGCATATAAATTTATGTTCTTCAAAGCCTCCAGGGACAAAGATATTTCTGAATCTGTGGCTTGAGATAATATTTTGTCAAAGGCCGATGTTTTTACATTTTTTTTTAAATGAGAAAAATAAAGTAATGTCTGCTGATCCTAAGGCCAAGAAACTGTGCCTCTCTGTAGCTCTACAATATCCGAATCCCCTGCTGAGTAGTTAATGGAAGTAATCAAACTTCAAGTCAGAGGCCTGGTTGTATTGCATGAAAAAATATATTTTGTGATTCCACGCTAAATGCTTTTTTATTTGCTCCCGTCAGGATCCTGAACGACACCGGCATGTACCCCCACAGACACAAGCGAGTGGGAAATTTGTCGGGAGGCATGAAGCGTAAGCTGTCAATCTCCATCGCCTTTATTGGTGACTCTCGTTTGGTGGTTCTGGATGAACCCACCACGGGTGTGGATCCCTGCTCCAGGCGCAGCATCTGGGACATTATCATTCAACAAAAAAAGAGTAAGTACAAAGTGTAAAATAAAAAAAATAAAAAATGAAAACAACTTTTGGCCTATTTCATTCCAAAAGTGTCCCAGAAACTCTATATTTGACCACTATAACGACAATCTATTCAACAATAAGCATAAAAAATATACAATAAGTAGGCCCTCTTTATAATTTTTAAAGAATGTCTGAATTGTGAACTTAATTAGGAATTTAGACAGAGAATTTCATCAGTGTCTTTCAGGTGACAGGATGACCTTTTCATCAAAACATATCAGACACGTAAAACAACCATATCTTTCACCTGCTTGTCCAGATAACATTTTTTTTTTACAAAAGAGCAGCCCTTTTCTTTCATTTTTCATTTTAATAGAAAAAGTTTTCTCTTTCTAAACTAAACTTTAGAAGAAGTATTTGCTGTCTCTTTGTGATTTTGGACACATTCACTGTGGTGCCAACATCTGCAGTAACCCGCTGACCTTGTCATATGATTTTAGTTTTCTGCAGACTTCCTGCAATGTATTCAGAGGGTGGATTTTCTGCAGAATTCAGCTCTGGAATTTTAATTAAGTGCATGACACCTCACACTCCTACTGCTAAAACAGAAAAGCAGACCTGACATGTCAGAGGCGAGCTTTGAAACCAGCAGAGTTCACCTGCAACCTTACAAGGAGATGATATGTATTATTCTGAATTCTGAAACTATAGATTGTATGGATTATTTTTGAAGGTATTGGTGACTTCAAAAAAAAAAAAAGACAAAAGACTAAAGGAATTTAAAGCTTTTCTTTGCTCAAGCATGGTAAAGTGAATATATTTCATTTTTACTAAGATTTATTTTTTATTGCTGTGCTTAAACACCCACCTCTATCAACTTTTACTCTGTTGTAAAATTGTTCATTGTGGTCTTTTAATTATAAATAAATATAATTTAATAAATTTTAATTTATAAATTTAATAAAATCTTAAATATGCTGTTTTTAGAAAAAAAAATCTCATTTTCTCTGACCTAGTTTCTGTAGAATGGCAGTAGTTCATTAGAAATTTGCTCATAGTTCATTAGGAATTGTTGGTATGGAGCAACCTCCCCCCTCCTTCCCCTTTCTGTTTCTGGAAGCTACCTGTTTTCATGCTCACCCTCTAGCTTACAGCTCCTCACACCCCAAACCTAACATTACCAGTGCAAGTAGATGCATTAGAATGGAGCGGGGAGCTTGTTTCCTCCCCAACGTATTGTTTACGTAACAAATACAATCTTTTTCAAATGGCATTTTTGCATCTGCTCCTTTTTCACAATATTTCAATAATGAAATTTGCAATTTTAAGCCTAATTTTCTTTAAATATGCCCTCCATCATGAGAAAAATGCCACAAAATCATGTTAAAAACCCCCAAATCACTATTTTAATCAGAAAAAGTCTGTAAGTGCCTACTATTTATAATAATTAAATATCATTTAACTGTCAATGCTGTTTATTTAATTCTTTACATGTGCGGATTTTTAAACTCTGACAAAACCTGATTGAATACCTTATCTTATTAATTACAATTAGATTACAAAAGTTTTCGATGGTGTTCCTCTTTTCAGAGCGTACCATCATCATGTCTACCCACCACTTGGATGAGGCTGAAGTGCTGAGTGACCGGATTGCCTTCCTGGAGACAGGAGGTTTAAAATGCTGCGGATCGCCCTTCTACTTGAAAGAAAAGTTGGGTCAAGGCTACAAACTCACCCTAACCAGGAAGGTAATCATCTTGACATGCAAAGCTGTGAACTCTTCTCATTGCAGTAAAGCTTCTCTATTGATTTGTGTTCTTCATTGCAGAAGTTCCATGTAAAATGTGAGCATAAGTCAAAGTTGAGTAGTTGCAGCTGAAACCTTTATCCTATAAGAGATGAGGAATTTTAACAGGGCTATATCTTGGCCAGTATAAATTGTAACATTTCACAATCCATTATTATGTACAAGCAGGACCGCTCAAGTGGAAATAAATCCCAGGTTTTTATCTCCACTGCGTTTGACATATTGCAATAGTGTGATATGTATCAGAAATATTGAAAATCTGGCAGATAGACCAAATCCCAATAAAATGAAGCCCAGCAGCCTTTGTCAGAATTCTAAATACAGATGCAGCTTATCAAGAAGTTCTCTGATTTGAGGAATAGCTATATATTTAACTATATATTTTCACAAAACATTCTTCAGTCATAAAAATGCATTTATCTAATTTTGACTTTCATAAATAAAAAGAAAAGCATCTGGAACTCCTCAGTCTGGGATGATCACACTCAAAGCTGACAATTTGAGCTACCTAAAAAAAACAATAAACTGGTGTTTGATGATCTTTGCCCTTTAATAAAAACTTTATTTCTTATGCTTTTTCTTGAATAGATTCAAAATGCAACATCTGACCAAATGGATTCTGCTGACCTGAAGGCCTTTATCCAGTCTCACATACCCGAAGCCCGACTGAAAGACACCCAGGGAGGCGACATGATCTATTCACTGCCTCCCTTCAACTCTAAAAACGCCTCCTCGTACCGCTCCCTCCTTACTGCTCTGAACGCCAACCTTAACGACCTTCAACTGGGGAGTTATGGCATCTCTGACACCACTCTGGAGGAGGTGAGCCTGTCATCACCTTCTCCCAAGAACACCTCCTGAAACGACACCCACAAAGTGGATATGCTTGTGAATAAATACGGTCTGTTGTGAGCTTTGCATGTTTTGTCTCGTGTAGGTATTCTTCCAGTTGACAAATGACAATAGTGGACGTAAAGATGGCCCTCTGACTGTGTCAGAGACCGTTTCTGACACTTCATCCATTGCCAGCCTCCCTCCAGATCTCTCTGAAAGCTCCTCCAACTTTAACGACAAGTCGAGTAAGTTTTCTGCTCTTCTCATCTTCCTTTTCCGTGTCTACTTCTCTTTCCCTCTATTTTCTCCAATTTCTTTCACTTTATAGTCTTTTGCAATGACATTTTTTTTATGACAAATGTGTCTTTTAGATCTTACCAGTACATATGTGGTCAGTGGAATGGCCTTGGCCTGGCAGCAGATGACAGCCATCCTCATTAAGAGGTTCCACCACAGCCGCAGAGACTGGAAGGGTCTGATCGCTCAGATTGTGCTTCCTGTTGTCTTTGTGCTGTTTGCTATGGGCCTGAGCTGCATTAAAAACGATCTGCAGCACTATCCAGAGCTGAAGCTTAGTCCTGAGCTCTACAAAATTGGACCAAGTTACTCTTTCTTCAGGTCAGTTTTTTTTTTTTTTTTTTTTTTTACAGAGGAGACATTACAGAAAACACTGTGAAAGAAGAACAACCTAATCAAGACAATACAATCACTTTTTTCAGCAATGACAATTCATAGATATCATTCTTATGTACATTTTAATGCTGAAATAAGTGGGGTAAACACCTAAAAAACTTTTTTAGCAGTTAATTCCCTTGTAGCTTTTTGCAGTATGAGTCAATTATGGGCTGTGGCACAATGGTTAGCGCTCTCACCTCATAATTAGAAGGATCAAATCCCAGCTGGGACCTTTCTGTGTGGGGTCTGCATGTTCTTTCCATGTAGGCATGGGTTTTCTCGGGACGCTCAAGCTTCCCTCCTCATTCCAAAAAGATGCTTCATAGATTAATTGACTTCTCTAAATGAGTACTTGTGTACCCTTGTGGCAACCTATATTCTGCCTTTGCCCAACAGTAGCCGGGACAGAATCCTGCAACCTCATGACCCCAAAAGTCATATAGAAGGTTAAGAAAATGGATAGATGGATGATCCAGTTATTTTAAAACATATTTTAATTGGAAAGTCTAACTGAAAATATAATTTTGATACAAAAGTAAAAAACAACTGTTGTCAAAGTATGTTACATATCAGGCAAAAAAATATAGGACTCAAAAAAATGCACCTTTGTAAACACGATGTATTTAACAGAATAGGATTTAAAGCAGCATTGGTTGTGATGGTTTCGTCATGTTATCTTGTTTGTGGTATTGTGTCACCACAATTAAAAATGATTGAAAGTTAAGAAAAGTAAGCTTTCAAAGCAATCAGAAAAGCACTATCTGCTCATGTTTCAAACAAAATTTGGATCACAGGTCTGCTGAACAAAAACACAAATGCAGCTTGGAAGTTTCTTAAAGTATAGAAACATTTAAAAATAAGTAATTGACAGGCTGATGATATGCCACATTTGTTGGAAAATGAATTTCAGACCATGCTTCAATAAAATTCAGATTACCTTAAGGAGGATTAGAGGGAGCACAAGGTGGTGTTTCAGATGAAGACAGCTGAGATCAAAGGCAGAGGGGGTGAAGACTTTTAGACTATTGCTAGATGGTTTAATTTGCCTACAGCGTCATTCCATCAAGGGGCCATACAGAAAATGACCTAGCAGTCCAAATCAGATGCGACGTTGACATTCCCCCATTAATTCTAAATTTTAAATTAAAACAGACTAGATAGGCTTTTTAGATTTTTATTTTGAGATTAGATAGTTTTTGATGAGTGCTTCTTTAAAATAAAGTTTTCTGGTTTCAGAATAAAATTTCAAGAAGTTCTGCCTCCTATCCATCTTTTGATTTGCTCGTACAGCAATAAACTAATTGTTTATTTATTAAAGTACTTCTTGAGTTGAAAGGGAGGATGTTTCTCATACCAAGTAAACCCACTTCATTTAAAAGTGGCAAGTCAAGCATCCTCAAATGTGCTATCTCTCCAGTTCATCATTTTCTGCATGTTGGTAGAATTCCTCTTTGTGCTCGCACGTCTTTTAGTTAATTAAGAAATTGTTCTTGTGCCAGATTTCTATTAGGACAAGTGAAACTTCATTTAGACAGTGAGTCACAGACATCTGCGTCTTGACCTGCTCATCTCTTAGAAACAGACTTTTGTTGGCTTTACATTAATTAACTGTAAATGCTCTAAGTTATTTCTTTAAGTGAAGAGTTTGTGCTGTTTTTTTCTGTCTCTGCAGAAACCAAAATGCCAGATCCAGCCAATTTGTGAACACCATGATGTCATTGCCTGGACTTGATAATGGCTGCCTTGAAATGTCTGATAGAGAGTATGTTATAACACCTCTAGCTGCTCTTTTTTCCTTAAATATGCTCATTTTACCATCATACCTTTTTACTTTTTCTTTATTGTCATTCTCTCCACGTATGTTCTTTTTCTCCTTATTTCTTAAACTGAATTTATGCCAACCCCTTCAACCCTCCTCGTCATTTTCCTGCAGCTCCCAATGCATGTGGCCAAAGGGCTGCAGCAGGACTCTAGAATGTGACCGAATCATCTGTATTCTAGAAACACTTCGTGTTTAAAGGGGGAGCTTTTTCCTTGCCCCAATCAGTGTTGGAACTCGTGAAGCAAAACTCGGAAAAAAAAGGAAAACCAAGAGAGCAAAAGATGATGTCTGCTTGTAATTTTCTTTAATTACAACATGGCTATGATTAATGCTGGTAGTATTATTGATGGAGCGTGCATCCCCATAAATTCTCCATTGTTTTTCTGAGACAATAGCAAATATTATTGACTGGTTAATCTCCTGGGATGAGGGTTAACAGGTACATGTACTGTTATAATGTGACTTCTGTTCATTAAGCCTCGTTATCATATTTAGCTGAGAAGTGTGGTTGCAAAAGCACACACATACCCACAAAGTATGGTATTATGACACATTTTTAAACAGCTTAGAAAGCTTGTTTCAAAGTATCAAAAGCTTGAATCAAAATGTGTAACTTCCCATTTTGCAAAAAATTACCCATGCTCATAGCTGCTTCATGAGTCACAGCAATTTCATTTTTTTCTCTTTCTGCCACAGTAAACATGTTGGTATTAATGTTTGGCCCCCATTCATTCTTAATTTTTTTATTTGTTTGCATTTTCACTTTGCTTCTTTTTCCTTTTAAAAAATCTTTTTTTTTCTCCCCCAATCCTATTAAAAGTGTCTGCACAAGAAGCACAAGCAGCTGGAGCTCCGGAGGGAACAGCTCCAAACCATTTACTGTCTGTAAATGCAACCAAAAGGAACAGGTGAGGCTGGGTCAGCAGTGATCCTGTGTGCGAGTGAGTGAGTTTCTGTGTTCTCACTGCAGATTTTTAAAAATAGGGGCAAATGTAATCCATTTGTTTTCTTTTTACACCACAGGTTTGCCAGAAAGACAACTACCAGCCCCCAAATAAGAAAATCCCATCAACTCAGATTGTCTACAACCTAAGTGGCATAAATGTGGAGAACTACCTGTTGGCTACAGCCAATGACTTCATTAGAAACAGGTTAAAAAATCCCCCTGTTTACATCTGATTCATGTCGCTTTACTATGAATTGTAGTTCTGACTCCTCATTAGTTGGACGAATGGGGCGATATAAATATAGCACGAGGGGATGAACTGTGTGAAATAATGTTCTAGCAAGATCTCAGTAGTTGTGTCATAAATTAGTTTGCTCTTTATAGTTATATTTCCTCATATTTCATCATCCCTACGACTTAGCCTAGTTTAAAATGTTTTTGAAAAATGTTTGGGTCTTTTGCTCTATCAATTTAGTCTAGACATTGACCCAAATAAAATATATTAATTTCTTAGATATTCTTTCACAAGTGTTTCCCTTTAGATATGAACTAAAATTAGTATTATTTAAGAATCTTTTCAACTATGTCTCACAGCAAAGGAAGCAAAAAAAAAGAACATACTTGTTTCGGTTGACTTAAACCAATGTCTTTTATATTTGTTGTCAATATTTCCAAATTGTATTATAGAAAATGTGCAAAATGGATGTTACAGTGTGTGTTTTCATCACAATGTCTTATTTTTAGGTATGGTGGGTTTGACTTTGGCATGCCACTCCCAGTTGACCTGAGAATGGATCTGATGACAGTTCCCAAAAATCGCACTTTGTCCAAGGTAACTGTCTGTCCTGCCGCCCGTCTGCCTGCCTGGTTATTACTTTAATAGTAATACTTTATGGATTGTTAAAAGTTTATAAATTTATACTCCAATTAAAATTATTTTTGGCTGCAAGCTCAGTGCCTTCAGATGGAGCTAGATGGTTACACCATCAGTGTCATCATAAATATACTTTACTGTAGCCATTGTGCCAGCTTTTAAGTGCTCCAAAAACTAGAAGGTGTTTATTTTTCAGCATCTTGTTTTGTGTTAAGGTGTTTTGTGAGAATGGCATCAACGTATATGAGTAGTGGTCCCCATGCACATTGTGGTTTCTATTTGGCTTCATCATTATAGGTCTGGTTCAACCCTGAGGGTTTCCACACAATGCCAGCATACTTGAACAGCTTCAACAACTTGATCTTACGCTCCAGTATTCCTGCAGACAAAGAGCCAAGTAAATATGGTGAGTTCTAGAAAACGTTGATGGACTGGATATCATTATTTTACAAACTGCTTTTGAAATGAATACTACATTTTGAAGGTGTTAGAGGAAAATTAAATTTGATTAAGTTCTTCAAACAATGGTCTTTCCTTTAGCTAAAAGACAAGTAATATGGCAATTTATACAGTAAATGTGTTAGAAAAAGGAAAAAATTACACCTTTTTCATGACTGATCATTGAAATAATTGTAATCTAAGTAATGCTTTTAATTTTAAATGTGATAGATTGTGTATAAGACAGCTGAACTAGATTGAAAAAACATAGTTCAGGTTGAATAAATCATCTAATATATTAAAATGCTTGCTTCCTTCTCATACACACAAACACAAACATCCCACTTTGTCTGTATCGGGAGCCCATTTTCTATTTGTTCAGCAAAGGCTTAATATTAACAAGTAGTTGATTACAAACCCAGCTCATGATTGGATCTCAGACTCTTTGGGAATAAGATATGCATATTTTTGTGAAGTACTGTTTAGTATTCAGCAACACATCCTTATTATTGTAAAATAATAGGAGTAGGCATAGGTTGAAACAGCCAGAGACACATATCAGCCTCTAAACGTGCACCAAGCAGAGTGTAAATAGGAATATAGCTGTAAACCTTGTGTCTGAACATGGTTCATTTTGTTAGAATAAAGCTAGGGGGTGCTGTGTGTCCTCACACTCACATCAGGATGCATGGTGAATACTGATTAGCGGCACTCCCAATGGGGGGGGGGTTCTATGCTAAAGAGAAACATGGTTGGCCCACGCTTTCTGTACTGTTGGAGCTCTGAGTAGCACCCTGACCATCTGCCTGCGGGCAGGAGTACACAAACACACACATACAAAAACACATTCAAAACAAGAGCTGCTCACACAATCACAGAGCGTGTACACAGAGGAGCAAACACGTGCATTTTAATTCCCCAGTAGATGATAAAAGTGCTCAAGGGTAAAGTGTAATGTTGCCACCAAACTCTCAGTAGTGGTAAATGTTGGCAGAGGTGGAGATCCAGGGAGATTACTTTTCAAGGTGACCAATTTATCTGTCAAAACCAATGCTCTAACCCTTGCATTGTATGCTACAGTATCAGCTGTGGGTTGGGACCCTTTAGATGTCTACATCAAACAGTTTTTTTTTTTATTATTCCTCTCTCCCAGGAGTTCTAACTATAAATACTCACTGTTAAAGATGTGCTGTCACACTCCAGTCCATCAATCTCTGCTGTCGGGACTCTAGATTTTGCTCACTCTCACCTGTTAACTGTTTAACATTGAGAACCATTAGCCAATGAAGCAGCGTGAACCCATGCTAAAGGATGATAACTAAAGACAAAAAGCTTGATGATCTTAATGTAAAGAGTCATGGAAAAATGTAAATTTATGAATGTTAAGGCACATAGAAGGCAAAAACATGTTTATCTTAACCTTCAGCTATATGTTGTTTCTCGTTAGAAAACAGAAACCTAATTTAAGCCTTAGTCACAACTGCCCCTACTGGTGAATACAGGCTATCTGCTGGTGAAAAATTTTGCAAACCTACGGGTAGGTTGGTAGGTTGGCTCACACAAAATATCAAGGTGGTAGACGGCTTGTAGCCCGTAGAGTGAAAATATTCTTTTTCTATGGACAAGCTGCGGACGACAGGTTGTAGAGAACACTTGTATATACATAGTACCAAAAGCTGAGCGGGAAAAAATAGCTTGATAACTTCGCTTTTGCTGTAGTTGCACTACTATGTCGCAAAGCTATGCAGTTGTCCACACTTCACATGCGCCTTTGTGTTCAACTTTGAGTGGAAACGTTCACCTGAATTGCCTGGACCAATTCTGTACGTGATAAGTGCGTGTCATTTACATTATGCTTCCTGATGCACTTACCACATGAATGATCATCAGATCATCACACGTTCCATTTTCACAATGTCCCTTAAGGTGATTGTTTAAGACACGCATACATTCTCCTTAAGATGCAGTCGCTCCTGTCTACGGCCCAAAGACCCATGACACCTGTATGGGTCGAGCTCTGTATGAGTGCATGTGACTGACATGCAGTTAATAGTGGCCTCATGTCAATAGCCACAAATGGATTTTCTAATAGTTTCCATAATTTCTGCCAAAATGCATTTAAGCCATATTCAAATCCCCTATCCGTCTCCTTTATCACAGAATGTAAACTGAAACATGAAAAGGAGCCATGCGTGTCTGTGAGCATCCAAGGCACCCTGAAAAATGAGCAAGGAAATTTAATTCCCATTCAGTGCTCTGGCAAATGAAATCATCTTGCTCTATATTCATGCAGCTGACTGTGTCACAGGCTAAGACAATATCATCTCACATTTGGGTTCTCCAGCTGAAAAATGGTTTGCTAGCCTTTGTTTTCTCGTTGTTAATATCTGCTTCATTCTATTACAGGCATTTCAGTCTCCAGTCACCCCTATTTTGGCCGAGTGGATGATGAAGTTGCAGTGTAAGCGCCACCCTCAACATTTTTCTGAATAGTGTACACAAACATGCTTCAAAATCCTATTTGCATTTAACTTTGAATTCTATATTTGTTGTTAGTAAAGTCAACATTAATCCCTTTGGTTATGTTTGGTGTCAGATGTTTCGTTGAATCCTTCTTTTTTCCTGATGAGGCTGGATTTACGGCAGAGAAGTACATAGCAGCAGTATTTACCCATATTTGATTTTCTAAATGGATTTCCCTGAGCTTACACTATTGATCGGAGCCCCGATGTAATGAGTGTTTTTCTCAAAGGTGGCACTGAGGTGGATTGATTCTTGCCTCCTTCCCAAAATTAGTTTATCAAAAGCAGTCAACATTTTGGCCACAGACTTCTTAGGTACTATATATATATATGTGTGTGTGCGTGTGTGTGGGTGTGTGTGTGTGTGTGTGTGTGTGAGGGTGTGCAATGCTGTTTGTCTGCCAGAAGACTAAATCAAATAAATCATTGTGAGACTGGACCTGTTCGACCTTGTAGCCTTATGAATGTTCTTACTCTCCAGTGCCTTATTAGGGCTCACCCTTTAACTGGTGGACTCAGTCTTACTGATCATTTGTTTCTGCATCCTGCCTGGGAGCCGGAGTTGCACCTTTACCCCTCCATCTAGAGTGATAATTGGCTTCTTCGCTTGATTTATTGATTTTGCCTGTGCTGCATTAAAGATATGGCAGATATTACTCAAAACGTCTTGATTTTCTTGTTAAGGAAACGTCTAAGGGTGAGTTGGCAGCACAGATAACGAGCCTGCTCAGTAGTGGCAGCTTCTGGCTATCCTCTTTAGCTGGTGCTGCCCTAAAACGCCCACCACGTCAGTCTGCTTTTGGTCACTTCTCTGGTTTCATCTTTATCCTTTTGCTAGACTCAGTCAATATGTTTGGGACAGTCTGAAGTGTGGTCCAGCCATGCAGATTTGGAAAAAATAGTTCATTATTGACAATTGGACCAGAATCAATGTGTTTGCAACTAAACATTTGGGATCTAATTTTGGACGAGAAGCTCTTCTTGAGAATGGAAAGTTATGTGGCTTACTTACTAAGCGCAGTGTGAAGATGGAATCATATGTCTTTTCCAGTTTTTATATCACGAAGGACAAAACATCTTAAAAACCTCTCATGTGACAGAAGACTTTGTATCTATTTGGCCAATTTAGCATCAACCTATAAGACCAAATTATGATAAAGTTTGTTGGTCAGTAGCATGAATAGAAACAATAAGTTCTTAATAAGGACTTTTCTTGAACTGAGTTGATATTTAAACTATAGGTTGAAACTAAAAGCATACCGTAAAAACTAACCGCACTGTCCTAACCATCTGTTCCTGACAGTGTCCAGGGAATGATCCAAATCCTCGTGGCCATGTGTATGCTGACAGGATTTTCCATCACTACATCCAGCTTTGCCATCTATGAAGTCAGTGAACATCAATCTGGATTCAAGAGGCTCCAGCACATCGCTGGCATTGGAGAGCCTTTCTACTGGGCTGTGAACTTCTTCTATGACATGGTAATGGCCTATTGAAGAGTTTATTTTTACGTGGGTTAAAAGGTGACCATTTAAAATTTGTTTCAGTAGAGGCCAAGTGTTTGCTAAGACATTATGTAACCCTTACCACGTTGTTTCTTTTTTATCCACAGGTCCTGTTTATGATTCCCGTGACTTTGACTGTTTGCGTGATAGCTGCTTTCCAGGTTCCAGCATTTACAGATCGGCAAAACTTGGGTGCAGTTGCCCTCCTCCTGGTGCTCTTTGGGTCAGTAGTTGCAGGAAGAGCTCATTTTTCATTTGTACTAAAAGACTGTTGACTAAAGACTGAGAAAAACACCGATTCGAAAAGCAAGGCATGCGTTCCATCTCTGGTTTATGGTTCTCTGTGACATCAGCACCTCTATATAAGCATAAGATTTGCAGTTTCACAGGTGAAATAATATTCAAATAAATTAGCCATCTATGTACGAGTGTAAAAAGTCAGCAATTTAAACAAATTGTTGAACTGAAATGTTTTGAGATCATTTAAAACTTACAGGTAAACCACAAACTTCATAGTAATTCATATTATACCAAGATTTTATTGCAAAATATTGCATTAAGTAAATAAAAAAGCTGTCACCCTGCAAGCACAAATACAGAACCTCACACCAACTGTGTGACTTAAATAAAATTGATGACTTGTGCTGGTTTTTCATCTGTGGACACAATGGCAAAAATCTTCAATTTTAGAACTTCAACAAATTGTTGTAGAAGAACTAGAAGAGACCTGTGCGCACCCTAATGCTCCCAAACTTTAATGACCTGAGGTAACATTTGGAAAAAAAATAAACAGTGGAACAAAAAAGCCAGACCTTGATTATGCTCTAAAGGTCCCTTTACACCATCCAACATCTGTAGCTAAAGTTTCAGCCCCAGTTTTTGTTCTTGGTGCTAGCAAGCCTTATACTGAGCTCAGTTTTACCGAAGTCCAAGTCAGCACTTTGACTCTCATTTATCAGACAAATGTCTCCCTACCATACAATGAGTAATCACAGTGCTCCATCTGTCAGGCTGCACCCACCTGGTCTGGTCTCCAGCCTTCTTGCTTCTGTTCCTTGTCATGGCTTGGCACCCACAGTCTGCCTACCAAGCAGATGTTTTTTGTGCATACTTGCTGAGGATCTGTCTCTGTCTTTCTTTATCTATGTATGTCTATTTCTTTTATTTCCCATGTTTTCTCCAGCCTACCTGTCCTTTTTCTTTTGTAATTTGACATAAATACTCCAATTAAAGGAACTAGCATATGGGAGCAAGAAAAAAAGTTAAGTTAAGCAATTTGAGAGAAATGCTTTCTCTTTATCTGTTTAGACATTATAGCCATATTTTGTCTTGTCATGAGGTTGTATTCTCACTTTTCTCGATGAACAAAAGATAATTTATTTTTTTGTACTTTCAATACTGAGCTGGAGTCTGGTCACTGCTTGACTATTTTTTACAATCTGCTAAGTGATTCTGAATAGAAAGATTGTTTAACATGTTTTTTTCTGTTATTTCTCTAGCTTTTCCACCTTCCCTTGGATGTATGTGTTGGCAGGTGTATTCAAAGATGCAGAGACAGCCTTCATCACCTATGTTTGCATCAACCTCTTCCTTAGCACTAATACTGTCATGTCCACCGCAATCCTCTACTTTTTGGGTCAAGTATCAGCAACACACTCAGAGGTCAGGATAAACTCTCTGTTCTCAAGTGTTTATTTGCTGTATCCAAATGTATCTTACATATACACTGTTCCATCCCTTCCTCTTTCAGATCATCCAAAACGCATTTGAAATACTGAGCAACGCCTTCCTCATCTTCCCTCAGTTCAACTTTGGGAATGGGCTGATGTACCTGGCCAGAGTGAACATAGACGTCCAGATTCTTAGTGGCTATGGCATTGATGCCTACAAGAATCCATTCTCCACAGACAGCTTAGGATGGATGTTCATTTCATCCTTCATCATTGGCCTGTTCTTCTTTACTCTCCGCCTGCTGCTAAACAAGACTCTCTTACGCAAAGTATGGTAAGAAAACAGACACCGGTGATATTTTTATAGATGCAGGAATTCTCAACTCTTCTGTATTTAGTTTATATAAAGTTGCACCTGGAGCATTTTCAGGGGCTTTTCATCTAGATCCTACAGGGTCTTACATCCAATGGTTATTTATATGTTTTTATACTTGAAGAAATTATGAATTCCCTTGCAGGCTAGAACAAAATTGTAAGCTATGCTAAAAGTGTTTACTGTGACATGCAGATGAGTTGTTGGTTACGCAACAGAAGAGCTTTGATCATTAAAGATGATGCATGGTAAGATGCATATCAATTTTTGAATCTTAGGCTCTAGTAGTTACCATAAATTCCTTCTTGTAGGCGTTTGATTAAGGGCAAAAAGACCTCGCTTCCAATTACTCTTGAAGAAGAGGATGAAGATGTGGCAGAGGAGCATTTGAGGGTGTCCAGTGGAGCGGCAAGCTCAGACGTACTGCAGCTGAACCAGCTCTCGAAAGTTTACCAACACCTCAAGAAGAAGGTCCATGCCGTTAAGAGGCTCTCCGTGGGGATCCCTGCTGGAGAGGTGAGCGTCGGAATTATGCAATTCTATTGAAAAGCAACAAACCAAAGGAAGGACTCATTACTAATTGCTTCAGAAAACAACAAACATTTGTGCATTTATGCAAATGGTTTGAGTTAACAAGAGACACTTGTTTGCTGTCAGTGTTTCGGCCTGCTGGGAGTGAATGGGGCAGGAAAAACCACCACCTTCAAGATGCTGACTGGAGATGTCAGCCCGTCTGATGGCTCAGCACAGATCAGAGACTGGGATGGGTAAGGCTGCACTCACTTAATCACAAAAAAAGGAAGCAAATTTCCCGTTTAAATTTCATTTATGGGTGTTATTAGCTGCCAGTTCTGTAAAAGTCCTGGTTTTCTCACAGATACCATTTACATTGATCTGTTTCTTTTTTTTTATTTTTCCCTTAGGCGGTTAGTAGACATCATGGAGTGCAGGAAGCAGGGGATTTACATCGGCTACTGTCCCCAGGTGGATGCACTTGATGATCTGCTCACTGGCGAAGAGCATTTGTACTTCTACGCTCGCATCCGTGGCATCCCGAAGAGGGAGATTGATGGGGTAAGAAAGAACTGTCTTTCAAAGCTTTTGATAGTGACAATATCATCCACAAACTAACACTGAATCTGATATAAATTCCTAGTGGCACTCTCTCTGCCAGACTAGTAACTGTTGCCTTCATGCATACTGAAGAGGAACATGTAAGGTGTTGAGTGATGTGTGATAAAAGCTTTACAGTTGAGCAAAAGAGAAAAAAGGTTTTGTTGTAAGCTCAGCTTGAAGTTTGTGGTTCAAGACATTTTATATTTAAATGGTTCTTTGTTAGTGAATAGTAGTCATTTGTTGTGTCCGTTTAGTTCCAATCACTTCATTTATCTTCACGAGAACTAATCAATTTAGCCTTTTTGGTCATTACTAAGTATGTCTGTCAATCATCAATGTTGACGTAAAGAGAAAAGGCAGCAAAAGGAGAAAAAGAAAATCATCTGGAAGACCTTAGGAAATGTTTAAAAAATAAATGAAGAAATCACTGTCTTGTCATTTCTTTTTTTTTTTTTTTTTTTTTTGCTCTTTGTGTTAGCTTCCTTTTGATCCACTTCCCACTTGATGGGTGCTCTGCTGGATCCCAAGGAAGTACACTGTCATGAATGAATGAATTTTAGATAAGAAGAGTTTGCACAGTTTGGATCCTTTCCCATTCTGAGAAGTGAACTACAAGGCATGTGCAACACCTTCAAGCTTTCTTTGTTGTATCTGTGTTTACAAAACCTGAAGCTCAATCAGATCTGTCTCCATAACTGTGGTAGCAAACTCTTTTAACTGTGGCTTTCTTCTTCAGCGTGTTCTTACATAGATGTAGGCATTTAAACCATCTGCTGCACAGACTGAGTTGATTGACTCACAAAGTCAATTTGAGAATTGTTTTCTGTTATTCATACCAGCTACAACAATTAATTTGTTTATGTTTTATTTCCTAGAATATCAGTTGTAGTAAATGATCTCAGATGCAAATGAAACATAATTTACTTGATTATTTTTTTGCATTTCCAATTAGAGTGAAGTGAATGAAAAGGAGGTGCTGCAGTTGCTTGTATTCCCTTACAACCCCTTTTTTTACATCTAATTTATCGGTTGATTTTGAATAAAATTAAAATGTTTATTTAGCATACCGGTATGTAAACATTGGGATTTGTTTAAATTTGAGTACAATTTTTTTGAATAAATGTCCCAACTATTTTTTATTTTCTATTGTAAAATCGTTCCCTGTGGTCTTTTAATTATGCTTGAGCAGTTTTTAGCCAAAATAAATATTAAAAAAAAACATTTTCTTTTTAAAAATATGTTCTGCAGCATGGCAGGAATTCATCAGAAATCCTCATCTGGGTTGTTGGCGTGGAAGTTAGCGCCACTAATTTCCCATCAGCCCTTTGTTTATACTCTCTCCCGCTAGCTTATAGCACCTCACAAGCCCAAGCTAACATTAGCGTAGCAAAAAAAAAATGGCAAGCAGTATTGGAGCTATCCAGCGAGACAGTGGCAGCTCAGACGAGGAAAACGAAGACGTTAATGGCGCTATTGGTCTGCAAATGGATTCTTCAGAATTGTAGTGAAGAAAGGAGACTTTGGCCCGCCCATGTTACTTGCTGCGTCACAAGCTCAAGCTTTTTCAAACTACGGGTTTCATCTGATCCTGAATCAGTACTATTTGAATAAAAAAATAATTGGAAAAACAGTTTTAATCAGTTTTATACATGTCCTACATTACAAGACAAATGCTACAAGAATGTGTTAAAAACATGATTTTCATTGGTCTTTAAGTGGATTGTTGATTTCAGACTCAGCTATCAATCCCCAATTTTGAGCAGTTTAACAATTTGTGATCACATAATTTTTTTGCAGTATAAATATCTACATAAATTCATCTCCTTTAACAATTTAAGATGCTCAGATGCACTGCATCTGGAGCTCATCTCCACAAATGTCAAAGACTACATCTATATTTTTAAGGCGAAGTACAGTTGCTCGGTAGCTTTCTCATGCCTTTAAATGTATTTATAGATCAAGAACAACATTTTAGAGTGTTGGCATAAAAAAGAGAGACTGAAAAAAGTTTGACATGAAGCATTTACACACATTTGTAGTTTGACAGCAAAGAGGATGTGGAGTGACAGCAGACTTTGCTCTAGTCACAGCAAATCCAAATTACATCCAAAAAAGACATTTGATGTCACAGTCGCTGCACCATTTACCACAGAAATTAAAAAAGAAAAAGAGTGGTTTTTGCTGTTGACACCCATACATCTTATCAACGGAATTCCAACACCAAGTGGGTTTACTGACACACACACATAGATAGTACAGCCCAGACACAGCGATGTCTGGAACTAATCACATATCAGTGCTGTTGTTGCAGCTCTTACTTCATGTTCACCGCGTTGACAACATTTGTACAAGCCACCGCATCGGTGTTGAGCTAATTCACAAAGACGGCGCTATTTATAGAGCATCTCTTATGATGTCTGCCACTGACAGTCCCCTAGCTGTGGATAATGAGCCAAGCCTTAATGGGGTCAATTTGCATTGACATGGTTTTGTCTGCTTAATGAGCTGTTGCATCAAAGGTGATCAAAAGTGGCTTTTATGAAACATGAAAAACAACATATTTTGGTCAGAACTTGGTGAATTCATGATATACTATCTGTTCTAATTATTCAGAATTTGGATACAGAGCACCGAATTCTTTTTTAAGAAATGCAGTTTTACAGACAGTGTTTAGATAACTTGGATCAGTGTACCATAGAGAAAATCAACAACCAAAAGACAAGTTTTCTTTCAGAGGAAAAGCAGAAAATCCAAGTGAACTGGTTTGACTTGCATTAGTTTGCTTCAGTGATCTGGTTTTCAAACATGCCAACTAATGGGGGGAAAGGTCAGAGTTTACCAAAAAAAAAAAAAAAATCACTGGATGCTTGTTCAAATTGCTTTGGTATTTACAGCAGAGTATGTCATGTGACTTCTGAGTGACTGAAAGATGTGGATAAAAATGACATGCATTAGCCGGCTTACACTACAGCATTTTCCACCGTGCTAAGCCTGGAATGCAGACTATACCAAATAAAATCACCAAATGATGCTGTTATTGTAGTGTAAACAAGCTGAAATATGCATGAGAATGGGGCCAATAGAGATCTTGTGTAATTTTCCCTGTAGCTGCACCAGACAAGATAAAAAAAAAAAAGAACACCAGAGTAAAACCATGAATATCAAACAACCAATGTGGAGCAGGGTCACCGATTTCTCCCTGTCTGTGTGAATCCACATTTTTCTGTTGAGAACAGCCTCTGGCGTGTTTATAGTGCAACACTGGACATTCTTAAAGAGTATCCATTAGGTGGATTATAGGAAGTCAAGCTCCTGACCAAATCAAAGATTTATTCCATTTTCTAAAGATAACAAAACAGGCTGGACTTTATAACTGCATTTATGCAGCTCGGAAGCTGCGTACTAATCCATGAAACATTTCTTATTAACAGTGAGCCATCAAAAGCAATCGTTAGACTTGATGATTCTAGCTAGATGCACGGCTACCATACAGATTACAAGGCTGCAACAGACATAGCAAAAACGAACAAAAAAACAAGAGTCTCTTTTTTTTCTCCTGTATGTTTTCCCCTCTAGTTGGTGAACTACCTGCTGAAAAGGCTGGAGCTGAATTACCACAGAAACATCATCACGGATGGCTACAGCTGTGGCACCCGTAGGAAGCTCTCCACCGCCCTGGCTCTCATTGGGCATCCACAAATCCTGCTCTTGGTGAGGAAGACAGAAGTGTTCAAGCTGCTGTAGCTGCCCCTTTCACTGCCTGACTGGTCATGCAGGGAACAATTAAGGCCAACTGCACCATTGTTGTTGTGGAAATAGTGAGAAGTAAATGTAGATATTGATCCCCTAGGCCTGACAGATCTCATACAGTTCATTAGTCTACCGCCTCAAGGTTACCCAAGGGTGGTCTTCCCTGTAGGTTTGCATTTAGTTTTACCTTTTATCTCTATCAAATCCTTTCTTCTTTTCTTTTTTTAAGATTTACTATGACTTTTAAAGAGGTTCTCTGCATTTGGTTCATGTTTGTTGTTTCTTTGTCTGGATTTTGACTCTCTGGGACCAAATAAATGAGTTTCTTTCCTTCTGGCTTAACAGGATGAGCCAAGCTCTGGTATGGACCCGCGCACCAAGCGTCACCTATGGAAGATCATTTCTGAGGAAGTCAAAGGAAAGAGTGCTGTTGTTCTCACATCTCACAGGTACACAATGCACTGACTGTATTGTTTAATTTGAATTTATTCTCACATAGGTAATAGTGTAGGCAAAAGGAAAATTATTTAGCATTACTTTATGTTGATGTGTTTAACATTCTTATCCATGATTTGTACTTGCCCTCACCTTGAGTCCTGCAGATAAAGACTATGGTAACATTGTAGGCAGAGTAAGGCTAATTACTTTAATCTCAAAGGGTCCTTGTATAACCTTTTATCCTTCTTTCGTTGTCTCCCCATCACAGCATGGAGGAGTGCGAGGCGCTGTGCAACCGTCTTGCCATCATGGTGAAAGGTCAGTTCCGATGCCTGGGCTCCCTGCAGCACATTAAGAACAGGTTTGTGACCCCTCTTCATCCTTCATTCCACTCTTGCTTTCTCCCCTGCCTGCAACCCCACTCCTTCAGACTTGTAATAACCGTGCTTTGTCTGCAAAATATTTCCTTTGCAGGTTCGGCAGCGGGTTTACTGTGAAGATGTACTTGGCCGAAGCTTCTTGTGATGCCGAGGCAATCACTGGCTTCATGCAGCGCAAGTTCCCCAGCACATATCTCAAGGTGAGCTTTCCAAGGAGGTCAAGAGCACTTGGTAGAAAGAATCATAGCTTAAAACAGTGGAGTGATATGTTACCAGTTAATGTCATAAAGAGTTGTTGTGGTTTGTTTGAATTTCTTTACTGACAAAAATGAAAAGACTACAGATGTTCAGCTGTAAAAGACAGAAAATTGAACTTGCTCCCATATTTAGTCGTGTTACCTATTCAATCATAGTCTACATCGTACTCTTAAAGTTCTTCATTAGATAAAGCCACACAAATGGAACAGAGAATAAAGATGTAATAAAAGTTATTTAAATCCTTTGTTTGTTCTGAATTTAAAAAGATGAAAGTTGAGTTTCCAACAAGACAACTAAAACATTTCCCGTAGTCCCTGTATTTGCTGTCAAACTTTTGAGAAGGCTAATGTGAATTTCTAGTTGTTTGATAAGTATTTTATTGTTATTCATAAACCTGTTTCACTGGACTTATTTGGCACTTGCAACATTAGTCTTTGAATGAAATACAACTGTTCAACCAAAATATTCTGTATTTTTGTATTATAAACAAATTCAATATTATATCATTTATTAGTACTAACCCTATAACCAATCATATTATAGTTGATATTTACATATTATTTACACAAATTCCTGAGACCCCATCTTGTTACCATAATAGACACTTTCGTTTAACCCTGGAGAACCTCTTAAGGGCTTTTGAAGTTAATTAAACAAATGTGGTTTTTCTTCTTTCATTTTGGGAAACAGAAAATAACAGCAGCACAAAAAAAAAAAAAAAAAAAAAAAAAAAAAAAAGAGGACCAAATATGACCTTGTTGGTTCTCCGGGGTTAAAAGCGCCAATAACTAGGTCAATGCTTTCTGCACTGTAGTTCATCATAATTCCACTAGGGGTATTAGAAGGGCTTTTCCTGTTTATTTTAAATTAGCTGCTTCCATCAAATCTCAAAAACCCCTTTGCCAGTAAAAGTTTTACTAATTTTCGCAACTTTATGGGAGAATATTTCATCTGTTTATAGTTTTCTTGTTTTTTTTTTAATGACTACTTGCCGTGTTGAAAGAATGCAAAATCTGTTAATAATAAATTTTTATATTATACAGTTACAACATGTTAAAAATGTGTGTATCAAATTTGAGACATTGGGTAAGTAAGATACTTCTTTCCTGAACACTCATGTCAATATTTTTGCAGCTTAAACTGACATTGTTGCGGGCCAAATCTTACCAAATCACCCAATGTATCATAATTGATACTATCTTTATCTCATAAAAAATATTGCAAATATGTTTTTGCAGATTTAATCAAATTTAAAAAACATCGTAATTCTAAAAATGTGAATTTTCTGTTGATTCCTTGACCTTTACAAGACAAATGGGTAATATCATGGTATAGCCTTTGAAAGCTGAATGCACATGGCATGACATAGCAGAACATTTTTCAAAAATTGAAATAAGTTTACACAGTCCCATGGAGATCAATTATAACAGACGTACAATTCTATTTTAGTGTCTCTCAAATTCAAGCGTTACAATCAAAAGTGATTCATTGTGTCACAGATATTTATAGCCTCCAGCATTACAAAAAATTTTCCCCAAGCTGACATTACTGACACTCTGCTTTGTTAACTTTGGAATATAAAAACTTGATCAGAGTTGTTTGCTTGACAGGCAGCTATAAACAGGAACATTGGTTTGATTAAGATGTACTTTCACCCAAATCCTTATTTCCTTGTATATTTGTTTATTTTTTTGACAAAATAGTATTCCTCATGCAGTTTACTTTTTTGTTACTCCGCTACAAGACAAGGAATTATTGCGTGGATTTACTTATTTATTTTTATAATTAGCATGGAGAGTTCAGTTATTTTACGGTTCTGTGGTTTGACTGAAAGGTCAAAGGTTTTGAAAGTATTAAACCACTTACCACTGCATGGTATCTAATGCACAGGACCAGCACTCCACCATGGTAGAGTACCACGTGCCAACTGCTCCTGGAGGGGTTGCTGACATCTTCAACCAGCTGGAGTCCAACAAGAATACTTTGCAGATCAAACACTTCTCTGTGAGCCAGACCACACTGGATGAGGTGAGAAAAAGGAAAAGGAAATAAAATGGGAGACTGAAAAAAAAAAAATAGCATGTGGCTTTGTAAGGTTGGGTAGATGGTAGCAAGGGACAAAAAAAAAGGGGGACGTGAGATGAAAAAGGGAGCGTGAGGGCGGGAGGGGAGGCAGGGGCAGAGGAAAGCTGAGTGGGAGTGAAAGACAGTGCAGAGAAACTTTAAAAAAGGCAGAGGAAAACTGACAGAGGTTACGCCTGAGGGAAAATAAATGGAATATGAGTTAGGAAGAGAATCCATGAGCTTTATATGCAGCCAGTGCTGATTTTCCTCAACCGCTTTAAAGCCTTTGGGGCTCTGGGATTGGAAGACACCATAACCAGGAGAAAAAGAGGGGGGGTTTGTGAAGCCGCTGTTTTGCTAAGATTTCTGTTCACTTCAGACAATTCATACTATTTATAATGATAAAAATAACTTCAATTATTACTCCACATCCACAGGTCTTCATTAATTTTGCCATGGAAAACACCGACTTGGAAACCATACCAATTCAAAGTGAGGAAGACACAGAAAGCCTGGACTCTATTGAGGCTGTAAAATCATAGAGTTGACTGTCATCTCTTTTTGCTGCAGTTACCACTTGAAACAGTGTCTTCTTGTTGGTGCAATGAAAAAAAGATTAATTTCTTGAAGGATTCT
This sequence comes from Oryzias celebensis, assembly GCA_014656515.1. Classification (NCBI taxonomy): domain Eukaryota; kingdom Metazoa; phylum Chordata; class Actinopteri; order Beloniformes; family Adrianichthyidae; genus Oryzias; species Oryzias celebensis. The sequence goes on along the minus strand of BNCR01000017.1, from coordinate 16,091,178 downwards.
TGACTGCACATAAGATTGAACAAAATGTAAATTGGAAATGCACATTTTCTCCCGAACAAATCAATAATGAGAATCAGGAAAGCACATGCACTTTTGCACTTGTGCACATGTGTCTTATTTCCTGTTTTTAGATCTTTAAATGACAAAATTTTGTTATTTTTGGTTACCTTGAAATTCACAGATCATATTAAGACAACTTCTTTTTCTGTTTTACTGCAGTTATGTCAATCTCTAAACTCTTAAAATCTAAATGTTATATTTGAGATGAACACAAAATCAGCCTTATTTTAGAATACCATAATTGTATATCAAAGTAAATCATTCAATTAATAAACATGACGTGTAATAAAAAAAAATCTGAAGTACATCTGATTGTAGATTGTATATTTATAAACAGAAAATATCTACATTCAAATGTCTTTATGCACTTTTATATTTTGCATTAATTCTCACTCCAGGGGTATTTCCTATATTTAGAATAAATGTATTGAATATTTATAACACTTCCTTTCAATTGGATCACCTTCCTGTGTTCCTAAATGTATCAATATTCATCATCTAATAAACTTTTTCTGCAAGTGCTGATTTTGTTGTCTCTTGTATTTAAATGTGCCGTTTACAAAATGACTACATTGACCACTGCTAATTTTGGTGCCATGGCAAACATAATCCATCAGTGTAGAAGAATATTTTTTTAAAGTTTACAGTGTTGTAAGAAGGAGACAGCAAACTGGCTTCTATAAAAATTGACGGAACTTTTGTTCACACTCAAATAAAAAAGAAAACAAATCAAAAATGGTTTCCAGTGCTATTTAAATAATTCCACAACCTAAAAGAATGACTGGGAAGACAGTAAATAACATTGCAATTACAACAAAGACAATTTGTGTTGATATCAAACTGTTTAGCACCTGGAATATTTTATTGTGGATTTATGCTGCTGTAATCCAAGCTAGATCGATGTTTGGAATTTTATTATTAAACAATCAACAAAAAGCTAGTTTGCCCCGAAAACAGCAACAAAAACCTTTTCTCTGCTTCAGGGATTCTTTCATGCTAAATATATGTTCCATAACAGGTAACTTTAGACAATGATTTTGTGTACTTGTTTCTCACTCATTGTGACACTGACTGTAGAGTGACTCCTTCCACTTTGGAGTTAGTAGATTATCATAAATTCTTTGTAAACGACAACTAAATAGTCCTCAAAACTTTATTTGTCTGTGGATTATTTAAAAGGGTGTCAAAAATGTATCTGAGGACATGGGGATGCTGGAGCCTAACCTGGGCACTCATGGGTGAAGGCAGGGGACACTCCTGGACAGGTTACGTGTCTGTCACAGGGGCCACAATCACACACACCAATCAACCTATGAAACACGTTCTGTGATGGTGGGAGGAAGCTGGAGTCCCTGGAGAAAACCCACACATGCACAGGGAGAACATGCAAACTCCATACAGAAAGGTCCCCCATTGGCGATATTGTTTCAAGTCCCCCAGCTTGGACTTGAACCAGGGGCCTTCTTTCTGTGAGGCAAGATTGCTGACCACTGCGCCACCGTGCAACCCCTAATGTCTCTAAATAATAAGCAACATGGTCCCCTTTTAACTTTTTGTATATTTACCTTTTTCTTAATCTTTATTTTGAAGACAAAAAAATTAAGTTGGAAGAAACACGTAACCTAAATCAATACAAAAATATCTAAATCAAGATCTTTACTATGTAAAGTAAAATATTTCCTAAACCAGTCATCATTGAACACTTTGTACTGCTCATTCAACCTTCCTTGTATGACTTATTGGGTTAAAGTGTGGGGAAACACATGCAAAACTTCATTAAATTCAGTCTATTTTCTCAAAAAAAAAAGGCTGTAAGAATAATCACCAAGTCACCAGTGTTATTTTGTTATTATTATTACTTTGGTGATTGTTGGTGGGATAACTTGCATGGTTTCTTTCGTTTGTTGGTTTGATTTGTTTTTATTTATATATTTTTTGTGGTGTCCTCTCTCTCTCTCTCTCTCTCTCTCTCTCTCTCTCTCTCTCTCTCTCTCTCTCTCTCTCTCTCTCTCTCTATATATATATATGTGTGTATAAGAGACTATTATTATTGTAGTTGTTGTTGTTATAATATTAAAATTGTAATAATAACACATTTCAGATAGGGCGGGAAGATGATTACGTCATGGTACGTAACTTCCGTAAATCTTTGGCGGGACATAAGAAAACAACCAGGAAGTTTGGTTTGTTTGGGTTTTTTTTCCAGAAACATTCTTACAGCCTTCAGAAAAAAAGTAGTCTTTTCTTTTCCAAGCATGGAAGAAAAGGTCGTCGAGACGAAGGATTGGAAAAGTACCAAAGAAGCGCTTGCCAACTTCCGTCGGCTTCTGCTTTGTTCCAAATGGTACGTTACATTGCGTTACAGGTCGTGTGTACTTTTGGGTGTCGTAGATCGTGATACATACAGTCAGTCGTGTAACTTGATGTGTGGAAAAGCTGCGGGATGTGTCGAAGGTATTCCCCATTTTTTACGAAAAAAAAAATATTGAAAGCTGAAGTAAGCTGAAACAATTACAACAAAAACAAAAACCTTGCTAGCTTAAAGCTAGCTTAAGTTGTATCATGAGTTTTATATTAAAAATGCGTATAGTACAGTGGCAGGGGATACACATTGTATCACGGGTCTCCCTTATTTGTTGGAGCTAATTATTTAGTTGTATTTTAAATGCTTTTGCTTAATATTTCCAGACACATCTTTAAGTTTGCATCTACCAATTGTTGACAACATCAGGACGAATAATTACATTTTTTTAATTTAGTGACTATTTGTTTTAATTTTTCAAAGAACTTGACCACATGGGTTTTCTTCCTTTAAACGTTGCTCCGTATACATGCGGCTAAGCAGAGACTTGGTTGACACAATACATTTGGGTTTCTCTCCTATATATAAGTGTAATTGCACTTAATAAAAATCTTCTGTCACTTTTCTCCACAGTTCAAATTTAATGGAAGAGCCTGTGTGTCTGGGCATGTGTGAGCATATGCTTTGCAGGTAATGTGATCTTGCTTTCTGTGAAATCATTTTTTTTTACTGTTATTATTATTATTTTTTTCTTACTTATTACAGCTGCTCTTAAATCAATGCAAAGATGTTTATTTGCCACACAAACTTGGATCAGAAATATCCTGATGATTATTACTTTATTTTATGTGGCATTGAAAACGCCATGCTTCTTCTGCAATGACAGCATAATCACAAAGTTTCTGGCAAAAGGTCTGTTTTACTTTCATGCGTACTCATTTTTCAATTCTTTCTTTGTAGATGAAATACTTTCGAGCTTTGACAATGCATAGTCTATAATGACGGTGGCAGTTAATGTCACAAGCAAGTCTTGTTCCTTCTCTTCAAAGCTGAATCTACTTAGGAAGGGTTGGATCAATAACCACACTGTATTTCTCTTTGCTGTGCTTTGACATGGACACTAATCCAAGAAAGGTTTATTGTTCAGGTCCTGTGCCGGCCCCCGAGCAGGGGATGGCTGCGCCGTGTGCCTCAGCCCTGCGTGGGTGAAGGACATTCAAATCAACAGGCAGCTCAGCAGCATTATACAGCTCTTTTGTGGTTTGGAGTCCCTGCTCAATCCCACAAAACCAGGTACATATCACCAAGATGTATATAGAAATCCATATATCACTTTTTACTGAAGTAATATATTTTTCTCCTCTTCTAATGTAATCTCAGAATTTCACCATTTTTGATTTATTGAAACCAAGTAGATGTTTTTATGTGTAGCAGTTTCTACAAACACTTATTGGTTGGCCCAAGGTGATTACTTTTAAAGCATCAGGTGTACATAGAATGGTTAATGGATGTTTTTTTTTTTGTTTGTTTAAATTTGTATTGTTTTTGTTTTTTGCAGACACTGTTGGTGGGACCCAAACAGAAGGGGAGGCAGCTGTCTTTAAACACAAGAAAAACTTTAAGATCTGGTTTAGTCCTCGTAGTCGCAAAGTTCGCTGCAAGGTGGAGAAATCAGCCAACATCCCAGTGCCTGAAAACTCTGGTGAAACTGTTGATCCAGAGCTGGATGCCCCTGCAGCTCAAGGCCAAGACCTGTCAGTTTTTAATTTTACATCATCTTCTCAAGACTCTTCTTCTTCTCAAAGATGCAACATTGAAAACCAAAAGAAGAAGAAGAAGCGGTCATCGAAAAAAAATGCTAATAGCATCCATTCACAGGTGCAGATAGCCAACAGAACCACACGTGACCAGACCAGGCAGAACATTAAAAAAAAGAGGCTGGAGGCCATAAACCAGCAGTGGGGAATTACAGATGCAAAACATGCATCCTCTGACCTGGAGCAGCAATGTGTCACCATGTCAAGAAGGTCCAGTAAAAGGGTTTCTTTCATAAGCTCTCCTGTCACCTGTGAAGAGCCTCCAGCCAAAGTGCTGAAAGGGAATTCTGGACTTGGTCCTGCCCAAAACACCGCAGGAGATGATGTTTCAGAGGGTAGCAGTAGTGCACTTATGTCCCAAACTCAGCTTGCTCAGAGCATGTCAGGCAGTGCTGGTGAGCTAAAGATAGCATGTGCAAATGAGCCCTGCCTCAATGAAGATGTTATAAACCTGAGCAACACATCTACTCCTGATAAATGCTCAAAAAGAGTAGAAAAGAAAAACTGCATTTTGGAAAACACACCAAGAAGACCACGAACCAGCCAACGAAAAAAGTCACTAGTTGAGATCTCTCCAATTGTCATTAATCCTCCACCCTTAGCTACACCCCGGAGAGAGAAGAGCACCAAAAAAGGCAAAGAAAGAGACGTGGCAGGGCTGACTTCAACAGAAAGACAAACCAAGTCCCCCTGCAGTCCGGGATCAGCTGGTCGACCAAATTCTGGAAGCCCTGCATTTATGAAGAGGAACTACAAGGGAGAGACCCCACTGCATCTGGCAGCAATAAAGGTTACAATGTTATCCTGCTGCTATGAGTTTAAATCACACAAATGTACTCGTATCCTCCTTTTGTGATCAGACAACCCAGCTTTGTTTTATAGTAATCCTTCTGAGCACGGTTGTAATCCCTCTCTGCATGACGAACAAGTTAATCAATGGTCCACTCTGGACTCTTAATTGATAAACCTCAGGGCCTCGCTTTGGTCAGGTCAGCTGCTGCTTTTGAAGTGCTCAGTTTCTGACTTCATGTTTATTCTTTTGCAGGGAGATGTAGAGGGTGTCAAGGAGCTGCTGGACCAGGGAGCTGACCCAAACCAAAAGGATAATGCTGGCTGGACACCCCTGGTAAGTGCTTGGTCTAACTTTACAACAGACCATTAAATCTTCAGGGAAAAAAGGCTCTTTTTTTTGTGTTTTATCCTGTTTAGTTAGAACAGATTAAAGTTGGTATTTGTTAGTAACTAAAAATCCTGTCATCTTTATTTGAAGCTAAATCCACAGTTTGCCAGATTTATAATTTGATATTAACATTTTTTGGCATCTTTTGATGAATCTCTGGAACCAAAACAACAAAAAAACAAGCTCTAAACAAATGTATGCTTTCCATAGCCAGTTCATTCAAATTTAGGCAAAGATGTTAAATTGATTTTTCAGATGCAGTTTCCCCTTGCATGTCGTGGATCATCTTTTGCACTCTTGCTTGAATTTGGCACACTTTTTATTTTTATTTTTATTTTTTTACAGCACACATTTTGCGTGTTCTGCAAAAATGCTCATGTCTCTCTGAGAAAAGTGTTTAAAGTGTTTAGTGGGTTTTAGCCCTTAAAACATCCTGGTTTACAGATTTCACCTTTTCCGGATCATTTTTTAGAATGTAACCCCTGGAATAAACGGGGAAAAACTAAATACATACCATGTTTCATATGTTTTTCTAATTCAGAAAGTTACTTTAAAGCCAAATGCACTCTTCAGTCACAGTCCCATTCACCATTGCCCACACAGACATTCACACACTGATGGCGGCTCCACTGCCAAACACTGGCACCAATTTATAACCACCAGGACCAACGTGGCGTTCAGTGACTTGCTTAAGGACACTTTAACTCATGGGTGCACTAAGCGGGAACCAAACCTGCGATCTACCAATCAGAAGTTGATTACCTGAACTAGCTCTGCACCACCTCCGTGATTGGTCAATGAATCTCCTCTAAAATAATAGACTTATTATTTTTTTTGTGTCTCACATATTAAAAAAGCAAAGTATCAAGTATTCTTTGCAGCATCTACGCCAAAATTTGCTATCATGATACATTTTATATATGTGAATATTAATGGCAACAGCTGCCATGACAACTGTTGCTCTATTGACAGAAGCATTCATTTTTTTAAGTCATAGAGGAAGTTATTACGAACACACTTTGTTTGAATAACTTTTACTAAACTGAATCGATCAACATCTTAAAGGTAAATTATAAAAATGTGATTAGGTTTAAAATGATGCTGCACTGGTGGAGCACCACTATCTCCCCCTCTGGTACTTACAGTCGTTCTGTTTGTGTGATTTTTCTATTTGTGCTGTGATGAGAGACCAATCTGATGTCAGACTTGTGCCCTTAAAGAATCAGAGGATGAAGCTTTCTGACGTTAAAGTTTACCTTGAAAAAAGATGAATACCTGCTAAGTTCAAGAGGAGGCGCTGCAGCTGTCAGCGGGGGGAGTAAAGTGGGGAGAACGGTGAAGTAAAATCAAGCCGTTTCTTCCTTGGATCGTCATGGGGAATGTCAGATAACAGGCAGAAAAAATAAGGACTTTTGGACTGTTGCCAAAAAGTGCATCTTTATCCTTTGGCCTTTTAACAGGTTGAGTGGAAAGAAACAAAAACCATGTGGAGAAAAATAAAGTAAGAGGAAGAACTGCTGCTTTTGATTTAAAAAAAAAAAAAGAGAGAGACAATGTCATCCGGATAAGTTTCTGTGTAAAAGCATGTCTGTAAAATAGATGTTGAACTGTCTGTGTTAAATTTTGATTCACCTTACACAACAATAAATCTCAATTGTACGTTTCGTCATCAGTTCCCTCGTTGCCATGTTACCAATGCGACAGCTTTAAGCAGACAGGATAATATCAGGAGGCGTCAGGCATGCTTCTGTCTACTGCGCTCCTTTCTATGCTGTTTGTCAGCTGCTACTCATGTGGACAAGAAGCTGGATCTAAAATACACAAATACACACTAATAAACACTACTGCCATCCTGCAGAAAGGATTTCCTAGGAAATTATTTTTTTTTAATTTTGTCTAAAAATGGTAAAATCATCATTAAAAGACCACTGGGAACGCTTTTGGGTCTTTTAGAAGAACAAGGTGTACAAAATGATGCTGCAATTAGTGTTCAAAAAGAAACTTAAAAGCAAAAAGTCTTAAAGGTTCTTGCCACACTTCCTGAGGCCTTTCCTGGAGTCACTAGCATTCATGCAGTATCTCTGCTGCCACACTTTCCAGGTCAGACAGGATATCTACAACTTCTTCACTCACTTCTCTTTTTTTCAAAAAGAAACCGCTTCTCTGGCTTGTATTTCCCAAGCAATTTACGCTGCATGCAAACACTGCATGTTTTTTTTCCAAAGTTAAATGGGAACAATGGTGTAAAAAAAAAAAAAGGCATAATTTCTTTGTTTTAAAAATACCCCCAAAGTTAAATCTTTCTGCACTTGATAAATACAGTTATCACATCATAAAAGTGCTGAAAAGACTTGACTGTTTCAGCTGAATAGCTCGCCCAAATCCTTTTGACTGTGGTTTGGGCTGATGTGCTAGCAGAAGATGCTGTCATCTTTCTGCCACAGAGCCTGCTCTCTTAGGGACAGGGCACGCAACACTGTGAGAATTGTATTCTCCAAATTTTCCAGGGTTTTCAACATGATCCTGCCTGTTCTTTTGTGTGAGAACCTCCAGGAAATGCCAGCAGAGGACCACACAGGCAACGATTTGAAAGATTTAACTGGCAGTGTTTCTGAGAAAGTGGTCAGCAGCAAAGGAGCACTTCAGGGGACTGTCCTATCTTTGTTTCTTCTCCTCTGTACACCTCAGAATTACAGCTCAGCTGAGAGTCTTATCTTCAAAAAAACTCAGACTCTGCTGGGTGTCCATCAGTGGAAGACATGGGGTACAGAAACACAAGGGACTGCTTTATGGCATGTTCTGGGAACTATATCTTAAGTCAAAGAAGGGGATTGGACGTCTTCAAACAAAAAAGCAATAATTAGAAGTTATTTCTGTACAGTGAGGAACAGCATACGTTGTTGCACATTAAAGCTGGACGTCTTCACATGAAAAAGCAGTCAGAAGTACCGTTTTTGTTTTCTGATGACCCACAGTTAACATTCTAGAAAAAAAATGGAATGATATACCTATATTTTTGTGGTAAATTATTGTAATTGCAGCCACCTTCTTGCTATTACTGCTCTATTCATTCACCATGCTCTTTTGTGTGTGAAATATCAAGCAATTATGTATTTAATGAAAGCTTCAAATAACACAAAATTCTCCTCTTAATGTGAGCACAGTCTGAGGAATAAAACCAGGGTGAACGAAGGAAAATCATAATCACTCTCACAGTTTCTTTATTGATTGGAGCCACCTAACACAAAGAACGTCTAGATGTGTTGAATTTGTTCCAAAGTATGTCTTGGGATAATCATTTCTGTGCTTATTTTTTTTTCCTAAGCATGAGGCGTGTAACTTGGGTCACCTGGCGGTTGTGAATGTGCTGACCACAAGAGGAGCCCTACTGAATACACCAGGCTATGAAAATGACTCTCCACTCCACGATGCTGTCAGGAACGGGCACTCAGCCATCGTCAAAGTGCTGCTGCAGCTCGGAGCCTCACAGAACGTTCTGTAAGTGGCTCCAACCTTTTGTTTGCATCATTTCTTTTAGGTATCTGTTGGTTTTAGGTTCTTTTTAGCAAAAGCTCCCCAAAAACATCTGCTTCAAGCCTTGATGGTTAGTTTCCTAAATGATTTGGTAACTTGGGTTGCTCATACAATTTTTTAAAAATCAAAATCCACATGTGATCGCTGATGTGATCAAGTAAAATACCCCTTTATTACATCAGTAAAATTACTGTATTTGTTTACTCCGATACTTGACTTTTCAAATCCTATGATCCCATTCATTCAAAATCCACTTTCTATACTGAATCTTACTATTGCAAACACAGTGTTTGTAGATTACACTAGTAGTTTTTTTTTGTTTTTTTCACAATCATTTATAGATGGTTGAGTTGGAATAAATAAAACAAAAATACATTAATCACTTACAAGATGCACGATACATTTATAAAAGCATAGGACTGATTTAGCTTTATACGTTTTTAAAAAATACATTTTTGGCCAAGACTATATTTTTGTTAGATTTTTAGGTAAGATTTCTCATTATATTAACAAAAGTTTCACCTGTCCTCTGAAATAATTTCTTATGGAAAGCTTGCTTGAAAACATAATCAAGCAATAAATCAAATATCAAAACCTAATCTAGTGAAATCTTCAGTATTAGCAGCCATACTATTTTCACACATTGTGATATTCATGGTCTAAACCAAACTGAAGGCAAATAATGATATAATTAAACATGAAAATAGCTTAATAATTTGGGTGGAAGATCAGAAAACAGAAGACTTTACTTCAGTTCAAATGTAACTCTTATAGTTGTGTGCTAACACCTGATTAGCATCATACAAATTTTAGCCCATTTTCATATTTATTTGATTAGAACTGGTCTATATAAGTCTATTTATCTACCCTTTACAGCAAAAAAAACCTTTTTCTCAGTATGTAACATTTGCATTTTTTTTGTCAAACTCCTTAATGATTTTTAGCTGTGAGGCCTCCGTTTTGTTCTCTGCACCACATTATTTGTTTGTGAATAGAAGTATGTAATGGTTTGATAGTAAATTAGATGAATTTAAGCCTCGTCCAAACTTCTGCCTTTTAAACAAAATCACAAACATAAGCAAAAAGCAAAGCAAGATGTCTGCCAATGCAATTAGTAATGGAAAGACTGGCACTCAGCTCTGTGTTTTAAAGCACTACTATAGTGGCTTTTCATTGTTGCTGCAAGCTTGTGCTATATCTGACTCTTCGATTGAGTTTTTTAAATCAGTGAGGTTAAACTCAAATATGTACAGTGAGCCAAAATAAAATTAAAAATAAAAATAAAAAACTTAGGGCTGGATTGTTTTAATGTTTTGTGAGAACCTGCAAATGACCTTATTGGATAAATTATAACTTTGAATTTGTATGTGTGTAATTCTTGATTTGTGTGTAACTTTGAATTTGTGCGTACGTAATTCTTGATGTGTAGCTCATACAATACATTTTGGGCTTAAGAATAAAACTTACAGAATAAAAAAAGCAAAACAAAATACAATGTACAAAAGCATCACCTTAAAATTACAACAGCTTGAAACTAACTACTAATCTTTAAAAATTAAGCATGAATCGCTTGTTACGCACACACAAAATCGCCTTCATGCACAAATCTGATGTGAGACTCTTCATGTCTCCAAACTTTGTGCTTAAGATATGTTTAAATGCTGCTAGAATGCTGGGTCATCGGTTTTCTTATCCCTCGCAAGCTTTCGCGAGCTTTTTATAAATTTCCTTTGTTGTAAGAAAATTCCACAAGAACAAGTTAAAAACACTAAAAACACAATTTTCATTGGAGTGGGGGGTTTCAAGGTCACAAACTCTTTCCTTCCTTTTGTTTTTGTTTTTGCTTTGTTTAGTGCTCCTAACTGGTAAATCTCTAAACCTTTTGCTTTTATAAAGGCATAGTATAGTTGTTGCTTTGTGTCTTCAATAGGTTATGTCACCTTTTTGAAAGCATTTCCTTGAGTAAGCTGTTGGAAACTGGTCATTGAGCTGCATTGATCAGCCTACTCCTTGACACGGCTTGATATGAAACAATGACACTATACGACAAAGAAAGAAACTAACTAGCACAGCAACGGTTTGCCTTTTACTTGGTTAGTTCAAGCAAAACAAGTATGAGGGTCTGTTCTTTTTTACCGCCTGCAACTTTTTCTAGATTTTTGCATATTCTTGTCACAATGTGCTGCTTAACAAACTTGAATATGCACATATGTTTAAGTGTCGGACATTTTCTGTTTGTGTTTGTGTGTGAGCTGGGGGTATGAATCCAAATGAAATATTTTATGGACCAGTGGACCTATTAATTGTCCCCCCGGTGTTATCTTTGCTGACGCCTAATCTTTTAGAGACAACCTAGCGGGCTTGGTTCTTCTCTTCATATCCTCTCCTCCTGCTCCTTCACTTCATTCTTTCTCCTCTTCCTCAAGGTGACCTGTCAAGTTTCACACAGTTTCTTTGAACTTAAACTTGTCTCCAATGTCCTCTATGAAGTTTGCCAGTTCACACACATTGTATTTGATAAGATCCTGTTGATTGTAGTCAAAATTATAGGTGAGCTTCTATTCAGATATGTGTTTAAAAATGCCATGGAGGCAGGCATGTGTGATGTGTTTCTGGCTTTTTCCCCTTAACAGGGAAAACAGAGTTTATTCATAGGAGGTGAAGATTTCCATTCAATCTTATATCAAACAATTCTTTGCCAGTAAGTGAAAGACAAACATGAATGCACAGTTTCACAAAACAAACGGGAAAGGATATTGCCGGACTATTTTGCTTAGATCTCAGCAATGGCAAATATTGGATTTCTGTGTCCTGCTCAGCCACTGATGATAAAAAAAACAAACAAAAAAGCCACAACAGAGCTATTTTCCATGCATGCTAACTAAATGACCTAGGTCACAGAGGAATTCATTAATGTGACTGTTAGGATTTATTATTAATCCTGTAATAACTGTGCTTCTTCTAAAGACAATAAGACAGAAACATAGCCATTAAAAAAAAACTTGGTTAAGTGGCATATTGCAAGAATAACAGTTTGCCTTTAGAAATGGTAAATTCAAAAATATGTTTTTCTTTTTTTTACAGTTTTCAAATGTTAGTTCCACACAGTTGAATGAACGTAAGTTTTTTTGTGATAATCGTTAAAGAATATCAACAATTTTTTAATTTATATAAATATAGATCATCTCAAAATTACCAGAGCGCTTTAACTGCATGTTATTAATTACGTTTTCATTGTTAAAGTCTATCCAAACCATTGAAATTCACAAAAAATTCCATTTAAATACTCACTTTGATCATCTTTTGAGCTATTTTAAAAGCATTCCCAGTGCTCTGTTGATGATTATGCAGAGTTTAGGCAAAATCACAAAACCTATGATGTTTTCCAAGACACGGTTTCTGCAGAGCGGCGGTATTTCATTAGAGATTCACCGCTGAGTTGTGGGCAGGACAGATGGTGCAGAGCAACCCCCCCCCCCCCGTCATGTTCCTGAGAGCTTGAAACAGGGAGCTTTTGGGCTGCCCTGCATATTCTCTACATCACAAAGATTCATAATGATTTGAATAAAAGACTGCACAGAAATTCTATGTATATGCTCCATTATCAGAAAAATACCTCAAGAATACTTGAACACCACAAAGACAAATTCTATTGGAGTGAGACAAAACTGCTAAAAGAATCAGACTTGGTAAAGAATGTCTGTCTCTTATGATGAGTTTGAGTCAAATGGGACAGGAAGGAGATGAACGCAAAAACAAAAATACTGGAAGATTAGTTGCAGACCGAGAGAGATACGTAAATACTTTATTTTTAAAAGGGCAAGAAAGAGATAAACACATAGACAAGAAAAGATTTATTATCAAACAAAAGACACAACTTGGTAATTGGAACAGTGACATGGACAGGTAATAGGACAAAAAGGAAAACACTAAAACATCTGTTATACAGCAACAGAGAAATTAGCAACTGCAACAATGACAAACGCATTAATGAATGAGCGAGCAGTCAGGTTCAGTTGATCAAAAATGTCTAAATCTAAACATCTCTCTTGTACCTATGATCGAACTAGATTGGTTTAAATTCATACAATTGTAACAGTTTACTTAATTACAGCATCATGTTCAGAGACAGTAAAGTGAGGTAGTTTTTGAATGACACTTTTTTTTCACTACAGAATCTCTGGCACATTTTAATAATTTTTTATTGCCACCTTTTACTGTCCTTCACTTTGTTGTTTATGCACTATGAACATGTCAGGTATAATACATGCCTGTTATTAGTTAGCAGTTTATGTAATAAATTACAAACTGTAACTGTTTTCAAAACACCCACATTTAAGACTATCTTCAAAGTAAAGAGACATTTTTTTAGAACAGCAGGATGACATTTATAGGAAGGAATTGCTTACAAAAAGGTGTTTTGGCTCTTTTTGATATATCTGCAGCTAGTTTTTTGTTAGTATTTTTCATATGTGGTCACCAGACGGTCAACACAGCTGCCAACTCATTAAATACAGCAATGAGTGCATTCTTTGAAACACTGACATACTTTATCTGTTGAATTTTCTTCTTCTCAGTAATCTGCATGGAAAGCGACCCGCAGACTATGCAGTGAGCCTGGAGATGCAGAACATTTTCCAAGAGGCCTCTGAAGGAATCCAGCCTGCCAATTCTCATATGTCTCCCAGCCCATCAGCCAGTCTCTCTGTGGTATGCCTTCATAAGAAAATGAATAGGATTTTTTTTTCTATTTGTTTGTTAGGAAAAGCCCAGAGGATTGCTGCTTTTTTTATGCACACATCCGTGTTCTTGTGCTTTTTTTTAAGGTGAGTGAATCTGCGAAAGGTGATCAAACTGTGGTGCTTTTGGCTTCCAAGCTGTCACAGCGAGAACAGCACCAGCTGGCCAAACTGGAAGAGCTGCTGGAAGGGAGAATGTCTGACACCTTCTCTGCCTCAGGTTGGCTTATGTGACTGACACATCTCTCCAGGGCAAACTTTCAGCGGTCCTGCAAACCTCTGAATTCAGTCTGCTCACCATTGCTTTTGAACTAAGAAATTGGCTCTCAGCTATGTAGGATAGGGAATTAAATATTCATAAAAAATACATAGCTTAAGTAGTTGATAAATAATATATTTACATTTATTCCTTTAAGCATAATGCTATATTGCCTGTCCATTTTCCTTCCAAATGTTCTTACATAAAACAAGGACATTGTGTGGTTTAGGTGAGTTTTAGACTTCCTGGTGGTTTCTGTAATCTCAAATCCCCGATGTTTGTTGTCAAGATTATATCCTTCACCAAGATGGGATTTTTATCTTGGTTGGTATTTTCCTCACATAGATGGGCTTTATAGACTTAGCTGTCTTACACACATCAGTTTGATCGGCAAAACTTAGCATTTCGAGTTTGAACATTATCACCTATGAAGGTTTAACAGCAGCAAAGCATAGCTTTTAGAGGTGTATACATCACTGCGATACTGCAGCTTCCCCGCCGCTGCATACTAACGGCTGGGAGAACACCACCGAGACAAAGTAATTGAAATCATTCCTCATAAAATGTTTGGCGGTACAGGCAAAGTGATGAATACACACTAATGAAAATGCAGAAGCACTTCTCTCTGGCTGCAGGGGTGAAAGTTCAGATTTTTTCACTGTTTTGAATTTTGAACTGATGCCTGCAGAAATGCCAAAATACGTGGCTATTGCACGGTGTAGGATTTTTTTTCTCTGGAGATATAATTATGTTCTGGCTAAACTAGTCAGGTGAGCTGTGGTCCTGAATGAAGAGGCAATAAGCTTGTATTTGAAATTTAATAAACCTGTAATTGGATGCCCTTGCTATTAGACCTCAGAGCTTGAGGTTGATCTTTAATGGAAGGAAAAGATCAGGCTTGACAGGCTTACAACACGTTTACCTGGTCCCCCTGTCAAAATGGGACACACTGGAATTATGAAAACAGTAGAATCAGGATCAAAAACACTTTTCAGGGATTTTTTATTACCATTTTTTTCTTGAATGCATCCATCCGTTTTTTCAGGCAAATCTGTGTTCAAAATTGTGTTTTTATTTATAATAAACTTTGTTTCCATCCATTTTGACATTAAGAAATCCTTAATGTTACAGTCTTTCTTGGTTGTTGCAGGAACCAGAAATGATGTAAGCAAGTGTAATTGAAGGTCATTGAAAGCACTCCTACATCTGAGAGAAGAAACCTTTGCTTTGAGGTTGTCTCTGATCTCCCCAACCACAAAAACTTTTTTAACATTTGTCATATTTGGTGTGTTAGCAGGATGCAGTCCAGGCTTTGGAGTGTGCTGTCTTAGTTCTCTATATTTATCACAAATTTCTTTGCAGTCTTCTCATGTAGAAATACTATGTGTATTTAGGGCTTTGTGTGAGCTAAAAATCCATAATTCATAGAGCAAATGTCTTAGTCAGCTCGATCAATACAATCCTCAGATCATACTTGATAGTTTATAATAATAAATTTCACTTGATTATGAAGTCTAAGCATGAACTTGTTAAGTACCTTGGAGGATCACAACAGGCAGCAGATTTTTTGTGCGTGGCAAGAGTTCTTCATGCATAACATTTTCAGATTGCCTTTCTTTTGTGCTTTCATCTTTTTCTCAGTAAGCCATGTCGTGGTGCCAGAAGGACCAATACCCACAAACTCCTCCACCCTCCTGGGTCTTCTGGCTGGCTGCTGGGTTATCAACTACAGCTGTAAGTGTGGAATTCAATATTGATTAGAACAATTTCTTTGTGAACTTCATGGGTTCTAATCTGCTCCTGGAACCCAAGAATGTTTTTTTCTTTTTCACTTTGATTCCTCACTCCCAGCAGTCATTATTTCGCAGCTTAGAAGCTAAACATCTTGAACTTTGATTATCTTGTCTACTGCTGCGAAAATGAATATCCCAGTGAGGGTATAGAACAACAATGGATCAATTCAGTGACATCCAATGTATATAAATGGTGGTTGGTTGTGGTCATTTGACCAATTGGTCAAACTTAAGTGAATTTTAAAGAATTGTTCTCCTCTGTTTTCACATGACATCAATAATCCTAGTATAGTCTGAAATTAGGGCTGGGTCTAGCAAATCCATTGAGGATGTTAATCGACGGAAGACAAATACACCAGTCAATCCAAAAATCCTGTACAATTTGTTCACAATTAAGAGTATTAAAAAATACATTGGTCCTACAAATAAGTTATAGCCACAAAGAATACAATTTCATCATGAAATGACAAAGGCAGCAAATGAGTTATCACAGTCGTCTGGCTACAAATGTCGGCATCCATATTGCGACAAAATGGTCACTGAATGTGTTTCAATTTGCTGGAGCTAAGGGTAAAGCATTTTCTGAGTGACATCACACCCACTCTGTCCAGTCCTCTGTATACAGCAATTGTTGAGTACATGCACAAG
The DNA here is from genome assembly GCA_014656515.1 of Oryzias celebensis. Lineage (NCBI taxonomy): Eukaryota > Metazoa > Chordata > Actinopteri > Beloniformes > Adrianichthyidae > Oryzias > Oryzias celebensis. The sequence continues at coordinate 16,074,846 of BNCR01000017.1, read as the reverse complement.
TATCAGGTAGCGGCAGTCTTGCGTAAACACCATATTTTAAAAGCGCTTTCAAAAACCTGTGTACAGCACAGTCTCCAACGAGCATCACATGGCAAATGTACGTGGTATCTGTGGCTGTTTACAGAACTGTAAACTGCTCTTCTACAATAGGCTTCCATCTTGTGAAAGTTGAAAGGTTTTCTTTTGAATACATCGAATGTATTTCGATCTACAATTATTCCGTATGCAAATGTCAGAAACAACAAATGCCCCTGGTTGCCTTGTCCCTGCAAAAACCGACATCTGCCTAAATAGTCATTTTACCTCAAAATGGTGGTGAACTTGCATTTCCATTTGTCTCATTCAGGGAAACAAAAGCCAGTAATAAAGCCTGCTTTTAATTGAAGCATAATTTCTCAACCATCAGACTACATTGGTTATTTTTATGACAGAGCAGTGTGGTGTGGGGCCTTGAAAATTCACTCCCAATTTGATGCACAACACGTCCTCCTGGAAACCACTGGAAGAACTGTTTGCAACAAGCAATTTTCAGAACAATTGTTCCTGCTCGTCGTTGTGTGTGTGTGCGCTCTCCAGCTTACATGTCTGACTCGTAGATAGGGTGGGTGGATGACTTGGGGATAAAATCTGGAAATCAATGTGCCACAAGGCTTTAATATCACTAGCAATGAAATGGCGGCTTAGGCTTCTCTCCCTTTTTTCTTTCTGGCGAGATACAAAGTAATTTTTCTCTTCTCAGCCAGTCTTACAGCCGTCATCAAGCAGATATTCAGAAGAAGTCAGCTTCAGGCAAAGGAAAAAGAGACATGCTGTCAAAGAGTTTTCTGGCACCTTGGCGTGCCCTTCATGAGTGTATTTATCAGTAGCATCACTTCACTGCTTGTGTTGAGTACAATGCTAGAAGTGTTTGTCCCTGTCAGTGTGCCAGTTCAACTCTGGATGTGTCACTGCACCACTTTGTGCATCAGGACCATACTCGGCACCCCTGCTTTTCTGTCCTCCATTCTGGCTGAAAAATTGGCATAGCTCGCCTCCCTCATTACAGTCAAAGCAGGATACTATCTGTTTTTTTTTTGTGTTTTTTTTTTTCTGCCTTCCTGCGCCTTTAGCCAAAAGTTGGACAATCCCCAAACCACTATTAGGGCAAATTGGTTTTGAAAAGAGGTTTTCCTGAATATAGTTTCTCACCAAAAAATGGGAAATAAAATGTAATTATTTGCCATTGAATAGCTTTTTAACAATTTTTGAGCTAAAGCCCTTGCACGGGGATCATGAAAACAATCAAAATTGTCTAAACAAAGCTGTCAAGTTTATCAAGTCTAGTTTTATTTTTACTTGCTAAACGTACTGTCCATGCTTATACAAATAATATCACGTTTGCAGCTCATCTCTCCGAGTCATTTTCACTGGCATGTCTAAATGAAGCGTGAAGAAATGATTCTGACCAGCTACTCAACCATTTTTGGAGCTTGTAGTCTCAAGTTCAAGTTTATCTTAAATGGAAATCCAAGCAAGGACCTCACCTCCATGACAGACATGATTTGTAGGCACATTTAGATCTTTTAATTTTTTTATTTAAAAGGGCTGCACCTTTTTTTTTTGTATTCAGTTAGAATGGAGGTGTTGTAAAATAGTCGATATTATTCATTTTTAACGTCTTCTCCTGAGGACTGTTCCTTAAAAGAAATTATTGTGATTAAGAAGAAATGATTGGAGGACTTACAAAAACAAGCGTATAAAAATCTAAGAACACATACTTGCACTAAAAATGGGATGTAGATTTGCAAATGCAACAGATTTTCAAATACATTTTAGGTTTTTTTTAAATAAGAATATTTTATGTATTACTTTAGTTAAATAAGTAAAATCAAATGTTCTCACTTAAACACCAGTATACTTTTATGCACTACTTTGCCAAATATAATTTCATCTTTAATGTGAATTTATTCAAGTGTTGTTTTACTGCCAAGATTTTCTGAACACTTTAGAAAAATACTTTCTTTAACATGGTTTGCTGTTTTTACTAACTAGTATAATTTCTTTGTTTGTTTTTATTATGTAACCCCCTTCCACTTTTCCCACAGTATTTGTATTTATGATTAGAAACCATAAGGATCTTTTTTAAAGGGTTCAGTTAATTTCTTCACTTCTAAGATATCAACTATTTTTTTCTCTAGTTTCTTATCTCAAAGCTTCAGCAGAACAGAGAAAATGAGAGTTTTGCGTATCACACAATATTCAGTTTGTGCTCAGTCTTTTTGAGCTGGTATATAAAGAACTGGCCTGCTAACACTTATTAGTTGGTTTTTCTGGCTTTGACAAATACAGATTTTTTTTTTATCTATTTACACCTGCAGGTGCAAAGTGAGGGGAAAAATACTGAGGACAGTGGCAGCTATATACATTTTGCCTGATAAATGAAGTGATCAGTATGCTGGTTTAGAAATCAGAGTCTCCGTACAGTGCACTGTCTGGAGTGATAGCATGAAGCCCCAAACCTTGTAAAATCTTATTTTAGGCTGTCACAACCAGATGCGGTTAGGTTTGATATGTTTACAAAATTAGCAAAACGCATTAATTATACTCTGCAATCTGCTGGTTTGTGGTAATTAGTAAGAATAACAAAGACAGCTTTAAAGTCATATTTTCACACAGCTGTCACACTCCAGTCAAACCTCAAATTGTTCATCCCCCTGGTCAACTTTGAATGTCACTTTTCAGATGTAAATGAAAAGTATCTTTTTTTTTTCTACAGTGTTGTTTCTTTTGCATGGTCTCATTACCTGAGATATGCCTGAGTCATTGACAACCAAGAAAAAGCTTTCTGGTTAAATAATAGTTACTTGGTCTAATTTTTTTTCTGAGTGTATCTTTATTCAAACTGTGATGTTCAGTAGCAGATTAAAAACAGACTGTTTGAAAAACCTCTCAGTTGTGCAGCAGCAAATGAAATGGGTGGGCCAAAGTCTCCCTGCTCCACTCCATTCTGATGCACTTGAAAAACAAACAGATAAATAATGTCTCAACTTTTCTCATCTGAGCTGGCAACTGGCTCAAAACTGTATGACAAGATCAAACTGATAGTCCTCGCCATTTCTGTTGCACCATTAATGTTAGCTTGGGTGTGTGATGGACTGTAAAATGTCGAGAGAGAGAGTAAACAAAGGGATGATGGGAGATAAGCGGAGGGTTACCTTCACGCCAACAGAACCGCCCACAATTCAGAAGTGAATTTTTAATGAACTCCTGCTGCTCTGCAGATAATGTCTTAAAAATGACACAAACTTTTTGATTGTGGCTGTAAAATCACCATTAAAAGACCACTAAGAACACTTTTACTATAGAAAAAAATAAAGTTGGAATGGACTGTAAGACTTCACATAAGCTAATCAGCTAATTTGACATTTTATTTTATTTTCCACAGCAAGTTATGTTATGTTATGTTAATATTGGTTTGTTTCATCAATTTCACAGCTCCTGAATAGCAGTGTATTATTTCCATACCAGCTCAGAAGCAGCATAAACATGTAAGCACATGTAGTCACAGCTGCCTTTATTTATGGGTGGATACGGGCTGTGCGTGAGTAAAAACGGGCAAACCTGTACCGGGCACACAGCTGGCTGCATGAAATATTAAGGTCGTAAAACCTCTCAGTGAGCCCGTAGAGGGAAAAGGTTTGTGCATATTTTTTTTCCACGAGCATGCTTGTGGGCGACGGGTCGTAGTGAACACTTATATCACTGGTATGGGTACATTTTTAGTATTTCTTACATGGCTGATGTTATTCGCACGTATTTACTTGCGACCAGCATAAATAGTGATGGAAATTCAAGATGGCTACATGTAATACGTGCAACAAAAATGCACACTGCTGCACGTATTTTAAGTGCATCCAGGGTTGGATTTTGTTGTTTGCCGCATGTACTTAAAATTATACTTGAAGTTAAAGTCCCAATAGCTGTCACACACCTACGTGCTTGAAATGTGTTTCCCGTATTGAATTCACCCCTGGCAGAGTGGGGAGCTGCACAAAACGCTAACATGTCCTGTATGATCACATGCCTTCTGCAGATGATACGTAACAAAATTAGAACATTTAAAACCCGTTTAACTGAACTTTGAACATTTAACCAAACTTTGAAGTGACTTTCAGGCTAAATACAAAAAATAATGTGGCTAAGCATATTTTGTTGTCCTAAATTATGTCCTATATGTACTATTTTATATTAAATTAAATTTAGCTATCTCCCATTTAGCAATAATTGATTCATTCCTGTCAGAAGAACATTTTGAAAAAAGTACAAATAAAATCTTAGATGTTTTTTGGACTGCTAAGGATCTTGTTTAGATTCAGCACATAGTCATTTAAATTTATTAGCATGTTTATGTATAAATTGATGGATTTATAAATTATTGATATGTAGAATATACATATATTAGTATGTATGGAAGAATTGACCAGATGCCACCCCTGTGTGTGTTTTTTTTTTGTGCTTTCATCTGTCATGGCAGTTTGTAGTCAGAGTTGTTTATAAATCTGCTCATGAGAATGAGTTGCATCCTTTTTTAGTTCAGTGGAAGGATTGCTGGTGTTTTCCCTCCTTTAGAACCGCAGTCTATGTGCAGTGAAACTTTGATCTGTGACATGTTCAGAAGCAATTTTTGTCTGTGACACTGAGAGGTCATTAAAATGTGCAGCTTTTCCCTTCAACTGCCTTCAGAAAAAAAAAAAAGTTTTCTGAGCTACTTTTCTTAAGGACGTTCAAACAAAAGCCTGATTTCCAACTCAGAGAAATGTTAGCTATTGCAACGTTCTTCTTTGGACTCAGTAAGGCCTCTAGAGTCATTTAAAGGGATGTGATGGCCAAATTCTCCTTAATCCTAACAGTGTGGGCTGCCTCATTAACTCCATCTTGCTGTGGGCATCTTTCTCTGTCAACAACTACAGCTTACACCAATCACTTACATTTCTCAAGTCATCATGAAACAAGCGTGAAATTTGCCATGCTTCCTTCAAACCTGTGTTGTCAACCTCTTTCACGTCAGCATAATTAGCTGTAGCTGTAATTGTCTTTGTTCTGTCTCTGATGGCAGGGGTGGAAGCATGTCTGCAGGCGGGCAGGCGGCTGCCTGAAGCGGAGTATGAAGCAGGAGAAGGTCCTCGGCGCAGTCGCATCAACAGATATAGCTTGGTAAACAGGCACACACGTAAAATATTGTGGTCAGTTCTAGATCCGCATTTAATTTGGCAGGCAGCAACACCTGTACTTTTTTTGTTGCATTTTGCAGTTATTATTAACAAGCACAATTTTATTCGTTTTTATTTTAATAGCAATTTAGATAAAAACGGAGAGTAAAGACACAAAACCCAAGGCTAGGAAAACTGGTTGACATCAAGCCAAAAATCAATTTATGAATGAGGGAAGGAAAAGCACAAATGTCTCACAGGGCACAAGCCAGAGGAATGACCGGAGTAAACAAGAGTTTATCTGGACTGGAACATTTTTTTTTTTTTTTTTTGCTTATTCACCAGCTGGCATGAATGTTGAATTTGATAGTCAAATGAATGCTGCCTACTGGAATAAGATTTTCAGTTTGATAAGTCATTTTCTGTTGTTGCATGAAAAACCAAAATGATAAAAAGAAAAAGGCAAATTATTTTACTAGACATTCTGCATGAATGAATGTTCACCCTGAACAATATCAGCTCCTGGAAGGTTGCAAATGAGAAGAACATGGGGCCTGTTATAGTCAACAACAATAATAATATTAATAATAATAATAATGATAATAATAAACATACTTGTAGTTTGTTTGAGGCTTATATTTTATATTTGTTTCTAGCTCCTATAATAAATAAATGAACTCCACTTTTACAGTCTTATACTTGATCTAATGCAGAAAATGAAATGGAAAAATATATTTACCTTTCAGTGAGGCAAGACCATGTAATTCTACAGCTGAGGTCACACAAGCTGAAGACTTACATGTTTTTGTTAAGCTGGTTCTGCGCCCATTTTGAGTGTTAGTTTGAAAAATCGAATTGAACACAAGCAAGGAAAGGTAAAAAATAATGCCCAAACGTGCATTTTGGTTCGTAGCTCCCTCCACTCTTCGACGGATGCTTCTTCTTCCTCCTCGGCTCCTTTAAGGGACCACGCAAAGACGAGCTCGCCAAGCTGCTGCGGGAAGGAGGAGGCCAACTCCTGAGCCGGCAGCCCAAGCCAGACAGCGATGTGACGCAGACTCTGAGCGCCGCAGCGTACCACGCGGTGCCTGGTTCTGACCAGGCTCTGTGTACCCAGTACATTGTCTATGACCCAGAGGGCTCTTATAAGCCTGCAGTGGTCAGGCGGGGGAAGGTGTGGTCTGCTCCCTCCACCTGGGTCATTGACTGTATCACTGCGTTCAGCCTCCTCCCTGTACCAGAGCCTCAGATTGTGGGCTAATCCATTCTTTTGATATTCTTGATTGAAAACTTGATTCACAATTTGTTAAACCTTTTTAAAGTGGTCAAAATGGATTTTAGTTATTTACAATCCAAATGATTAAATGCTACCAGAGCAAACAATACAAAAAAATACAATCGTGGTGTTTTCTTTTTATACTTTAAATGAAAAATTAAATGTGTTTCTAGTTTGTGAAACTGCAAAAAGTGGTTGCCTCCAGTGGGTTTAAAAAACTATCCAGTGGCTGTAGTCTGTAGTTGTCACCTTTATTCTATTGATTTAGTATGATGTTGGACAACTGTAGCTGATGTCAGTGGAACATAGAAGTTTTCATTACACACAGTAATTTTAGACACTGATTGAGTGATTTTACTTTTCTCACTTGACGAATACAAATTGTAAGCATCATGTTTTTATAATTAAAAATACAAATGTTCAAAAAGTGTTTTTGGATTTAAGCAAACATGCAGAAGTTTGTCTACATAATCACTTTTGTTGATATGTATCAGAGAGTACATTGCTATTAAAAAAATATTTCCTGCAAATGTTGTTTTTTTTTTCTTGTTCCATCCAAATTGTTTAAAGAGATTTTCAAATTCATAAATGTATTGTCTTCATTATTAGGGTTTATATTTCTTGTTGTTTTTTTTAAAGTAAAAAAAATACTGTTAATCTACATTTCTAGCAGATTATGGTATAAATTAAATCTCATCTTAAGTTCTTGAAAATCAATTTGTGACAATTTGAACAAAAATGATCTTTGTGAAGGTTTCGCCACAATTATAGTTCATCACCATCGTTGTATCGTTTTGTTCAGTTCAGTTCTATCTTTTTGTTTCAACATTCTAAAGGTAACCAATGATTTCACAGCTTCAGACAATGAACTTGTGTCTGCATTTGTTTTCTTAAATCTCTGCTGCATTTTGCACAATGATCCTATCATAGTGCAAAATTTTCATTAACTCTTTAACACCAGAAATTTCACTGGTGACACCTCAACACGCACTCTTTGACATACCGTAAATCTTCAACTATTTATGCGATAGTCGTAAATCAGCTGATCTGAGGGGCTTTTCTTATTAGCTTTGTACTGTGTTGCGTAATGGTGCGAAGTCACTTTTCTCTACTCAATGTCGAGTGCGTAAGCACTTCACTACTGTAAAGTGTTGCATATCAGTGTAAGGCTGCTTCAGAATCGGCTGGAATTACGTTTATTGCATAAATAGGTGAAGAGTTAGAAAGAATGTTACACAGGATCTAACGGTGTAAAATGGTTAAGCCAGACTATTTTGATTGAAAGAATTTTGATATGTAATATGTATCATGTGACTAGTCTGCCTCAGAGGAACCAGTCAGGACCTTGTCTTTGGCCCAACCCATTTGGGTTTAATGCATCATGTAACAATACTGGGTTGACAAAGCAAATATTTACATTATTGAAATAATGATATTGATTTATTAAGCCAGTCAAACTGTATTTGACTTCAGGTGTGCTTTAAAGATTTAGTGGTTTATAACTTCTAAATTTCAGTTTTTGTATTTGAAACTGGTTGAGCCTGGTTGGATACATTATAATAAAACAATGTAGCTCAAGATGTTACATTTAGTTGTGCATTGGTTGAATGTTTTCCTCTGGGATTTTGTTTGAGTAATCACACACCTTGTACTTTGTACTCAGACTACCTTTTTGAAGCTGTCAGAATGCTAACCCAGTGTTCCAGGGTCATTGTGGGGTTTCTCTCAATCACACAATTTTTCCTCCCTGTACTTTTTTTTGTCATTTGGGGTTAGAACACCATCAATCCACTCTCTACTACTTTTCCAGGCTAAAGTCAAAATAGCTGCAGGCCAGATGCGGTGGTGCAGATGTCTCTCACATCATTACTGTCTTTCAGGTTTTCCCGGGGAAACGAAGACATTTCCAGGTCAGACTGTATTTAGTTTGTAATTGCCCTAACATTGGCTTATTCTGCATCAAAAGATTGGGGGGGGGGGTCTTTTTTGAGAAATCTCTACAAGGTGATGTCTTGATAAAATGCTAATGAGATGACCTGACCCCCCCTCCCATCCTCATGCTGAGTAACCATTTGAAGTGAAGGACATTGAGTCCATGCATCTCACCCCATCTTCAAAGATGAGCTCAGCCACACTCCAGGAGAAGCTCGTGTCTCTAAAAGTTAGAGTGACTGAAATGAGATTGAATGAGGTTGTAATTTGCTGTCTCTTCTGAACAACACTCTCACACAGCATCCACATCACTGTCAGAGCAACAACACCCCTGCTGTCAGGGCCCAACTCACTTTAAGGCCTTTCATCTGTAGCCCAGTCCTCTTCTACATCAGGCGTATTGGTTTGAGTTCTGCGTGTGACACAAAAATCAATTTGCAGTGTGCTGCAATATTTAATGAGTGGTTTTATAGAGGAATTTCAATTATATGAATTTGAGATAATTATCTAATTAAAAAAGTATTTTTAAATACTAAAGCAGAAAGTTTGTACCAGAAAAAAAAGGATTGATGGAAAGTCAATATTAAGTGTAGAAAACAAAGCAATTAATTGTTCTTTCGCAAAACTGGCAATTACTGCAAAGACGAAGCAAAACTTTTTTAGGTATGTTAAGAGGTCCTCTACTGGCCATCTCCCAAGATGCAATTTTCAACAGGATTAGTCAGGGATGCACCTAATTGCTATTGATTGCTGTGTGCTGCATAAAATTGCTTCTCTTTTCTTGTTCATGGTGGGAGGTGGGAGAAGGCAATTAGCTGTGAGGATGAGATAGAAGCCCGGACTGACTCGTAATGAAATGGAATGGAGGAATGAACCCAAGTAATGCCCTTGAACTCTGTGAGCATCACAGAGCCATTAAGTGCCCATATCCTCTCATCCTTACTCTTTCACAAGCATAAGCCAGGAAGATATTGTAGCTGTTTTTAATTCTTAAATGCTCTGTTTATGTACAAAATACCTGGTGTTTCGAGTCAGTCAATTGTGACTAATACCAGTATTAAAAAATACAAATTTTTGGGGATTCTGTCCAGCGTCCTTAATGTTTTAGCCATGTTTTTGCCATTCTGTGGGCCGGTTTCCCATGATGCTTTAGAACAGATCACCATCTAAGGTTTTCCAAAGACCAAAAACATTCTCCTGACTTAAAAAAAAAAGCGCTGACAAAAAAGAAGGAATCCACACTCACTCTAGCAGAGCAACACTTCTTTTTCCAAGTCTATTTAACAAAATATTTTTGTCCCAATAATACACACTGTCTTGTTAGAGATGTCTTTTTTTTTTTTTTTTTTTTTACTCCATTTCATAATACACATCCTATGTCTGAAGATATTTACATATGAACAACATACGGAGCACCAAGGGTTGCTTCTGAGATTGTGGGCTCTTCTGCTCCCGTTGAGGCCAAACTTGTTTGAAATCATATACAATCAAAGTGGCTCCTGAATTTAAAGCATTCATTTGGTTTCCTCTTCTTTCAGCACAACATGAGCAAACCCTTGGGGCTCTTAAAAAAAGATTTATAATACAATTGATTGTAACAGTGTTTCTCTCTTCGTTTACAACATCACCGTTGGTTTTCAGGCACACTTTATGTAACAGTTTTCTTGCTGAAAAAACAAAACAACAAAAGAAAGAAGGAACAAAACAAACAATCTTTCATAGTTTCCAGCTACAGTGAGTCGGTGTCTCAAGGATAAAGCAAATGGTGCACCTGTACAAAATGCCTATCTTACAAGCCTGTAGTTTTCATAATGGGAGGAAGGACAATGGGGCCGTTTGAATAGACATTCACCGACAGACGGAGAGACTCAAGTTTCTTCCAAGAAAATAAAAGACCGGCTCCACAGTTGATCAGTATATTTGTGTTTTTGAAACATAATTTTCTCTGCCTTGTTCAGGTAAGTACTGAGGCTTTTTAGCAGATCTGCTTCGATTGATAATTGTGTTTCGTAAATGCAGCCTTTTTTTGTGATCCACAATGCATTGCTTTCAGCTCTCGTGTTCCTTCATGAGAGGCACTAGAATAATTTGCGCTCAATTGTCTACTTACTTAAAGACCAGAGGAACATGCTGCTTTCTTTATAAAGCAGCTTTTTATTTTTGATCTTCCTTCAAAATGACTCGGCGTTGACCCCTGGAGTGACACTTGATCTAAGTCGTGACAGTTTAACTTTCTGTTGACTACCACTTCACCCTCTCCACTCCTACTTTCAGCCAATGAAAGCAGTTCACAAAATCAGTGAAACAAGCTGCCAACGTTGGAGCGGGCTAAACGCTCTGCACTTCAGAGGCGTTGGAGTATGGAGGAGCTCGCATTAGAAAAGCAGCAGCACAATGAGTCACAATGTCATATCGCCACGAGGTTGAAGTTGCTTTAGTTTGCAAATCATATCTGCTAGAGTTGTAGCTTGCTCTTTGCATCTAACAAATGGTGCCATTTATTTTTAGCTCCGGTGCCGCAGTTTTGACTTAAAATGAACTGCACTTGTTGTTTTACTTTCTGCTGAACCCACTGGCTTTTTCTGGAATGTTTCGAGATAAAACAATGAATAGTTCTGGGTAATACACTGCAATAAATGGCTACATGGAGCAGTGAAACAAGCTTGCTCTTAAAGCAGTTTGGGCTGTTCATTCTGTGTGATGCCAAAGGCCATGCTTTGTGAATCTTATCTGGAACAGAAGCAATAAGGCATCTGTGGTGGCAGCCGTGCCTTTGAGCCCCATCAGCTGGCACCCTCCCGTGACTGTCTCAGCTGCAGCTCACTAAAACTACCCACATGTATTTATTTTGATTTTTTTTTTTGGATGCATATAAAGGTGGAATAATTACGTGGCATTTAAAGTGATGAGGATAAATGAATGTACTTTAAAAATGTTGAATTTCTGGAGTACTCAGGCTGTAACTGTTCAACCTTTCATGCCAGTTTTGTTTTATGAATCTGCAAGATCTTAAGCCAAACTGATGGTCTGTCTGTGCACACTGGAAGATCCTAAGTCAATGCAGCTAAATGACAAACATGACGCAAACGGTTGTTGATCGAAAGCCTGAACTTTATCCAAATGATTTCCTTTTCTCTCAATTTAACAGAACACATGCAGGGCTTTCCAAAGACTGAATTTACCATCCTTTAAGATAATTAAACCATTCATTTGTTGCTTTTTTCTGTTTAATTCCTGTGTTCGGTTTTTGTCTTATTCCAGAGTGCTGGGTCTTGCTATTAAGCAGCTCGTCCATCACCACGCGGGTGTAAAAGGTTAGCAGGATGACAGATTTTCTGGAAATGGAAGAAATTCAAATGACAAAAAGCATGAGCTAACCTTTGGAAATAACGACTCGTATTTATCATCTCAAAAAATGACATGTCTTCAGGGCGCTTTCTTTTCCCGACATAAACCACTTGACAACTGCTAAACCAAAAAACGTAACACAATAACCTGTCTGCAATGTGATAGCCTTGGCTTTAGCTGCACCAATATGGCTAAGACATTCAAACAACATAACAGGGACTAAATCTGTTACATAATCTGATGAGGAACAGCTTGATCTCTTAACAAGCCATATTTATGAGTAGAACTGTATTTCTGAGTTCAGAGCAATAAACAAAGCCTGCAGATGCATGGCGCGCATGTGAATCTCACATGGACATTATTCTTATGAATACAGCGTAAAGACATTTAGCTGGGATGCGGATTCCCCTCCTTTTGTCTGATGGTTTTTGCTGAATATGCCCAGCGTGCAGGCTGCAGGAGAGCCTAGCACCCAGCTGGGTGATTTATCACAGAATACTCCTGATTAAGGAAAATTAAAGCAGGCTGCTCTTGGCTCGCTAACTGCTTTGATAACAAGTTCAAGCAGCTAGTAAGTGGGGAATGTTTTGCAGAATATGGACCTCAGAGGAAAAGACAATCAAACCAGTTGGTGTGGAAAGACTTTCCCAGGGTTTTTCTCCTTTTTTTTTATTTTTGGCTCACTTCCTCAGTTTCAGTTGGAGCGGGGACCACTTTGTTTGCTCTTCAGCTACATATGGTACTGTTAACTCATTCTGTTTGTGCTGCTACTATACAGAGATCTGACACAATGCGATGGCTTATTTATGGGATTATTGGGAGCTTTCATCACGATTTATAAAATATGACAACAACATCTCTTAAGTTGTGGTTCAGATAGAAAGTCTAACCAAGACAAACAATGTGAGATGTGGGTTTGTAAACAAGCTCAGAGTGAAGTTAGGAATTTGCTGTGTCAGATTTGTCTGATCAGAAAAAAAGAGGCGCTGCAAAGTGTGCTTTCTGGTGGTTATACTTTTTTTTCCCCACAGTTGGATCTCTACAACACCAGTGAGCGGAGACAGACACCGACAACAAACTCATGACTTACATACAGAAATCGACATGAGCGTCAACATTGACAGTAGACAGGAAGGAGTTCAAAGAGCTTAGAAACTTTCTGAATTAGAGCAGCAAGTGAAGCGAGTCAACTTTTGAAAATATATAGGACGAGTAAAACTGGAGGGCAGAAACAGCCGTGAGACAAGTTCCATCATCTTCTCTCTGGTTAAACTTGTGTTGAAGCTCGCGAGAGCTGCTGTTTCTGTTTTTTTTTTTCTTTCTTTTTTTTTTTTTTTGTTAAGGAATTGTGCTCCTGCCCTGTCAATCATACAAAATGGCGCAGTAGGCAGAGCCTTGCCTGAGCTTATCCACCATCCCAGTGGAGTCTCTCTATGACAGTGACGGGCCGTTGAGGCACTCCCGCCGCAAACACTGCGCAGGTTTCCACCAGTCTCCGTTGTGGCAGCGGCAGATGGTGCAGTCGTCCACCTTCACGTCGATCCCGGCTGGGATGATCGTTGTTCCAGCAAAGCAATTTGGACCTGCCGCATGGGGAAGGGGTGGAGAGAAAGGAAAGAGGGAATGAGAACGACAAGAAGTGGATGTGTCTCTCCTGAGAGCTTCTCTTTGCGGAAGGAATTGTGGAGTGATGCAGAGAGCTGCGGGGAGTTGGGGAGAGTCAGAGCAGACGCACAGATCTTTTCACAGGCATGCACCGATGGGCTTGTTTTTGCAACACTAAAGCGCTTTTGTTAGTCTCCCCTTCTCCCTCAACATGGAGCGCTTTGCATCCTAATGCGCTTCGCGCACAGAAGCCTGCCAGGCGCTGGCTTGGCAGTATAGGGAGGCTGGAGAGCAGAGAGCGATGGAGGAAATGAGCTACAGAGCTGCTTTCTGAGGGCAAAGGGAAGATGATTTTAATCACTTTGCTTCTATGTTAAAAGGCCAGAAAACTACTCAGCAATTCCTCATACTTTCTTTCAAATTGAGACAAACAGTCCGGCTTCTTTTCCTGAAAAATGTCTTTGTAGAGACTTTTTTTTTTCTTTTTACCAGATAGGGTTCCTTTTGGGGCGTCATGTTCATCAAAAGTTGATAAATCCATTCATATTTCTACGACCCAGATTGATCTTTCTGATTCAAGTTGTTAATGGAAATGACCTATACCATGCAAAACTCTCAGAACTGGTTTTCCTCTACATTTTGCGGTTCACCTTTAGCTGTTTCGCATTTTATTTTTTTTTTATTTTATTTTTAAACATCCCACTGTGTTCTGTGTCCTGATTGGCTGTAAATCACCTTGTCTCCTCCATGCAGCGTGTTCTGTACAGAGTACGTTCAGCTTTCCCCATTTACTTAAATATTTGATCGTGAGCAGATCTTTCTTTTCAATCTATAATACTGGACTTCTTTTCTGCAAAGGTTTGAGGTTGTTTATAGTGAGGAATGAACAGTATAATACACTTATAAATACACTTTTTTATGGTAGGGCTCCTTTGAAGTTGTCATAAATAAATACTGAAAAACAGCAGTAAGCTGAACTTTATGAAACTAAAATGTGAATGGATTTGCTGTTGGTTCTTGTTTACTTGTTTGTTGGCACTCTTATTTAATGTAGACTTTATTATCTTTCAAGAAATACCAGGAATCTGGGAAATTCCCCTTCGCTCTCCAGTACCCAGGTGTTTTTCTTTGAGTCACACTCGTTTTTGGTCAGTGAGTCGGTTCGAATCGTTCAAAATGAACTAATATAAACTATGAATCATCAACGATCACAAATTATGACTTGAGTCATTGTTAAAATACATACCAGTTCCTTAAATGAAATGTGTTTTGTGTTAAATCATGTGATAATCTTGATGGATACATGTTTTTAAACAGGCGCCTAAAAATTCTGTCGTCTCTGTAACAATGCAGTGATACTCGTTTATAGCACCAAAAAAAAAAAGACAAAATCTCATTTTTCTCTGTGCTTCTTGGGGATTTGAGGTTGTGCACCTCTTCACAAAGATTTTGAAACAAAGGTGCACAAGAGGTGGCAGGAATTCACTTTAGTTTTATTCATTTCAAGTATGTGTTCAATTGGTGTGACAGTGACTCGGGCTTTGCACTCAGCAAACTGCCAGATTCAAGGCTCGCCTACAACTTGTCATAAAAACTCACTGCTCCCATAATTCTTTAAGATACAATAGATTCCACTACCAACAGTCATAGACATTTTTATGTCAGCGTGAGACAGATTAAATGTGGATAACTTAAGGAATGTAGATGACATTTTTAAATGAGCAGTCCTTACAAATCCAAACTAAACCTTTTATGACTTTAAAGTGAAGTTCTGGTCATAACATTAAGATTTTTGATGTATTTATTTTATTTTAATTTCTAACCCAAATATTTGACTGACCATGCAATGCAAATGCTTATAAGGACATTTAATTCAGAGCGTGTATGAATGAGATTCAAGCGGAGAGTAGTTTAATAAAAGGAATCCTCATCTTTTGCCTCAGTAAAGTTTAATTTATTCCCTTTTTTTTTTTTTTACTTTTTTTGGGCCTGATAAAAGCGCTTTGATCTGGACTTAGAGGAGACACTAAACTCCTGCCAAGTTTTAACTCTCATTTATCTGCCTCTGGACAACTGGCACAGGTCTCAGGACGAGCTCAGCAGAGGCTGAGGTGGAATGAACCATCGCTGCTGCCAAGCATCACTGTTTACAGCCAGACGGCCCTGAAGCTGGATGCAGTTTCAGGGTCCTGTCACTGTGAAGGACATGGAGCTATCAGTCCAAATGGGTTTCAGTTAATGGCTTGTCACATTTTTGGGTCAAATTTCTTTGTACTTTTCCAGTTTAATGAGCGCGGGATTTATATTAGGATGCAATCTAGACCATTGTCTTACATGAATTATTTATTGAATTTTGTAAAAAAAAAAAAAAAAATATGCATGGCACAATTCTTCTAATGGGAAGAATCATTTTTCTGACAATGGCTCAATACCATAAAACTATGATTACATGACCTGATGACAGAATATTTCTAATTCATGGTAAAGATTAAAGCTTAATCAGTCAGACTCAGAGAAAGTGTAACTCGATGATAAATGCTTCTATTGGCAGGCTCTTGAGTTGTGCTTAATTCTGTTCATTTTTTTATGTAGTACATTTTAGACTAATATTATCTAAGATTATTTTATAACCTTGTTTTCCTAGAAATGTCCACATTTCCTTTAGAGAAAGTAAAACAATTACACAATGTCTAAGAAGTTGACTTGCATTTATTAAGGCTGGGGTTTTTTTTTTTGGTAATTTAAGATGGTTTAGCCAGTTTTTTTTTTTTTCTTCTTGCGTTGCACAGAGTAAATGCAGCATGAAAATTCAGTGGAACTTCTCTCTCTGTAGTTGTTCTGCAGATTCAGCAGCTCCTTTTACAACAAAGCTGTGTCTAATGAGAATAACCTATAAGAACAACCGTAACCCATATAAAACAAAACTCTTTTTTTTATTATCTGTAGACCAACACAGCCAGAAAATGTTAGTGTGACAAGCATGACATAGAGCTCGGGCTGTGATATTCAATGAGTAAATGTTAGATACAATTTCACATTACTTTTGTTTGTCCAGTACAAAAGGAAAGACATTTTTTTAATGGATCCATTCAGACTACACAGTCTAGTATGTTAATAGCGCAGCACTAC
Source organism: Oryzias celebensis (assembly GCA_014656515.1). Lineage (NCBI taxonomy): Eukaryota > Metazoa > Chordata > Actinopteri > Beloniformes > Adrianichthyidae > Oryzias > Oryzias celebensis. The sequence continues at coordinate 16,058,367 of BNCR01000017.1, read as the reverse complement.
CTTAAGTTTTTAGTTGTGAAATGATCTTTAGGGATCAGGTCATCTTGAAAATCCCTAAATCCTCTAAAATAATAATTTTAATGTAAAATCTGTGGAATATAAATATATTAGTTGCCATTGACCTGTTTTTCTACTGTATTTTCTGCATTATAAGGTGAACTTAAAAATCAATGAGTTATAGATTAGTTAGAGATGGAACGCTAGCATGTTGCATACGGAAAGTTGGACGCCATGTTGGAATGGTACAGCTGCCAGTTCATTGCTTTTCTAAAATTGCACAAACAGAGCTGGAAAAAACAAGGATGTGACTTTTCACAAATAAATTATTACTGTCGGCTAATAAAGGAGAACTTCTAGAATATTTAGGCTGATCTTGTTGCTTATTCAAGACAATGGTACCTTTAGACTTTGCACTGTTTCCATGTTTTCTAGCAGGACCATCTATGTTTTTTATTTTACGGAGAATGATCATAGTATTTGTATGTGTGTTAGTATTTGTATCAGACCAGATGACCTGGTAAGCATATTACTAAGTGGAGGAAAAGAAACTGTCCAGAATTTCCTCAGTAGCGTCAAGTGAAGACGAAGGAGCCCAGCATTGTATCCGGATCTGGAGGTCAGTCAGGGAAATGTGGGGTATGGAAAACGTTTTTTTTTTTTTTTTATGATCAGGTTTTTTCTTTTTAATTTTGGATCAAAATTGAGCATTTTCTAGTCATTTTCCAGTATCTGCTAAGCCGTGTCTCATTGTTTAAATGCAATTCAAATACGGTGTCGCTCTTTACGTATCTGGGACAATGGTAACAGGGCAGCGTGCCATCTCGGGTGATATGTAACTCATCGAGAGCCACACTGCACTCTGTTAAAATGTCAGTCTGTTTTTATTTATTTATGAATTGCAAACAATGTCAGGTGTTTTTTAAATATGATAACGTGTAGCAGTGTTGGACTGTGTTTTTTTAAGCCTTGCTGGCAAGGTTGGCAGTTGGCAGTCATAGTAATGTTTTTTTCGCTGTCAGTATGTTTTTTTTTCCTTGTTACTAACAAGGTTGGGAGTTACAGGGATTGTGAATATGCTGAAGCGGCTTGTGTAGCTGTGTCAGACTGTATTTTTTGTACATAATATAAAGTCTTGCTTGCAAGGTTGCGAGTTAACGTAGTCACAGTATCATTTGTTTTAGTGGTATCAGTCTGTTTTTTTTTAAGTGTTACAAACAACGTCAGGAGTTACAGATCGTGAATACGCCAACGTGGTTACTATGTAGGGTGTTACAAATAAATTCTAGAGTTACTGTGAAGACTGACTGAGTGACAAACTTTTCTCTGACTCTTGTTATGTTTAATGCGCCTTATAGTTCGGTCCACCTTATATATGGCAAAAGAGCAAGAATATATCCCTGATTCTTGGTGCGTCATCTATTCCGGTGCGCCCCACAATGCTGAAAATACAATGTGATTTCGAAGACCTTCCCTGTCTTCCATAGTTATAAGCATAATAATAATGATTTATTTGAATTTTCACCTTTAAGGTAGTTTTGGCTTAAAATGTAAAAAATATTGACCTTGGCGGTGTGTATAAGTTGGTAATTGATGTATCACCTGCAGGACATATTCCAAACAACATTTGTCTTTTAATAAACCAGACTTTATGGTTTCATTAAAAGTCTTAAACTCCTTTTAGACAAAAAATGTACACAACCAATTCAACTATTTGTCAACTAATTGACTTTGCCACTCTTCCCCCTTTTTTTAAACTTGGTTGAGTGCAATTATTCTTTTTTTCTTACATTATTTTTTAACATTATTTGTATCCTTGCTGCTTTCCAGATACAAGCACTTTTGATTGTTTTTTTCCAGTAGTATCCATAACAAAGGAGAGAGCTAAACAGCACCCTCATAAAGTATTTTCCCAACGGCCTTCAGCCATCCACTCACGTACAGATTTATCTAGATGCAAGACTCTGACCACACACCCTTGGGGCACCCAGAAACAGCAAGCCTACTTTGAAATGCCAAGGGTGTCACTGTCTTGTCAGCCTGGATTAGTTATCCTTTAGTTGCTTCTACAGCCTTGCTGAAATACTTAAGGTGTTTTACTGTGTTGTCTGAATGTGGATCCAGTATAGAAAGAGCAAAAAAACAAAGTGAGTAATTATGTCAAATTAGTCATTTAGATGAATAACAGATGGTAAGAAAAATGTATATTTGAGAATATTAGAATTTTCTTTTATTTAAAGGCATACTTTGTAGTCCACAATGAGCAGATTTATATAATAAAAATACGTTTTCCTAACAGGCTTTTATCTGAGTACAGAAAAACAATTGTATGAATGCTGTATTATGCTAAGACTCTAACACATTTGCTATTGATCATGAGTTCACTGAGAAAAGTGCAATTACTGCACTTTCTTCATAAAGTTTCATTTCTCCCTTTGGAAATTGTTGTGCAAAGGGAAGCCCCCACCTTGTAAACAGCCAATGGACCAATGGAATCCTATAATTCTAATTTAGGGTTTGGCTGTGTTTGACACCAGGGCAATGAGAGCGAAAAGGCCCCCCAAAGACCCATTAGTCTCTCCTACTACACCTTTAATCAATGAGCTTATGTTTACTCAAATTAAAACTCTTACTACTCATTAGTGCCTAACCGGCCCAGGTTCATAATTTTAATTTATAGAACGTCAATTACTTTCTCATTCTCCAAAGACCCCATTATAAAAAAGTGATGCCACGGTTAAAGGGACTGCTGCAGTTTTAAGGAAATGTTATGGCTTTGAAGAAATGGGTTTTAAATTTCCAGAGGAGATTAACGTTTACCGTTTTTACAGATGGGGCAGCACTGCTCTGGCTCATACACGGGGTTGACGCACTCTGGGACGGCACAGTCGGACACCACACAGTGCACCTCATTATTTGGTTCGCAGCGGCACCATTCACAGGGCGACGGCTGTTGGCAAAAAAAAAAAAAAAGAGAACAAAGAATCTGGGTCAGATGATTCAACTGGCTTACCTTCATCTGTGTGGACGTGCGTTTTACAATTGTTTAGTCAAAGACACCATTTACATTCATATGTTTGTAATGGTTCACCTTTATGGCCATGCACAGTACTGCAAACATTTAAGAGAATGCTTGAAAAAAAAAGATTGCTTGAAGAATCAAAGGGGGAGATTTTTGTGTTGCCTTGGATTTTGCTGCATTCTGTGCCAGTCTGCCTCAGGAAACTGTTCAGGGGTTTATCACACTACCCCTGCAACATGTAAATCAGGACTATGCTGCACTCTGGGCTTCTGCCATTTCCTTTACAAAGCCTCTGGTCTGTAAATGACCTGTAAAGCAATTACATTCTGTTGAGAAATGCAAACTGTTTTCAATCATAAAAGGTCAACTCTTTATTATATAGTGTTTTCACTCTGTTCAATATGATAAACTGCCATTTGAGGGCCTGACGGCACTGGATCTACTCTAGCCAGTCTTATGCATTTTTAAATTGATGTTGGAGGGAAAATGAAATGCAAAATACCTCACACTTTTAATAAAAATGCAAACCATGTGGACCAAATTAAAAAAGTTCAGATTAATTATTATTTTTATACAAAATGACATAAGAATTTCAGTGAGCAAACCTTAATTCTGATTGAAGAATGATGGAAAAGGTTTTTATTTGCCACGTTTTAGAAGAATTAAAATAGCTTATACCAACATGGCAACCTTTTTTCCAGCAATAACATATGGAGAAGGTGCTAAAATTGTTTAAATGATTTGTTTGTCAAGTGTTTTTTAATTTATTTTTTTATTTCTATTAACCAAGATGGCATCTTTTGGACCGCACGGCAATTGATTGGTGCTCATTAGCTTAACAGCAAAAGTGTGTGTGTGTGTGTGTGTGTGTGTGTGTGTGTGTGTGTGTGGGGGGGGGGGGGGGTATCCATTATCTTAAAACATTATTTCAACAGAAGAAAACCAGCAATTTTCAAATGTTAAAGCTTCTCTCTTTGGAAAATGAGGCGAAAACCTTTTGAGTTCACGTAGAAAAAATTGTTCAACATTTTTTGTAGCATCTGTTTTTATTCTTAAGAAAGTTCAAACAGTTGAGCCTTGATCTCCAATATATAAAAGCCATTGGTGATAAATAAGCAACACCTCACAGAAAATCGATGACAGAAAAGAAAAGAAACACAAAAAAACCCACGATTGACTGGTTGCCAACAAGAAGGAACTTAAGTGTTTGCAAAAGATAACTGAAACCATGGCAGTAATATACTGAAGGATGTTATCAAACACGAAAAGCATCAAACAGAAACTAGATTTGAGCAGAAAAAAACATCAATTCAAGGCAAAGCATAAAGTCAAGGAAATGAAAAGAGCTTTTGCCTCTGACACTCATGCATTCCCAAACCTAAATGAGTCCAAATTGTAAACTTGAAACTTGACAAAAGAGAGTAAATGGAAAGATGTTTGTGAGAGCAGCCATGCTGCTGCAGGCAGAGGTGGAGGCAGCAGAGCTGAAGATGCTGAGGTCCTCTTTGGGAGTGATGAGGATGGAAAGGATCAGGAATGAATCCATCAAAGCAGCTCAGGTTGAATGTTTTGGACGTAAATAGAGGGAAGCCAGAATAAGATGGTTAGCACACGTTCAGAAGAAGGACACTGATGATGTTACTAGAGGTTAAAGCTGCAGAGGAAGAAGAGAGATTAGAGCTACCAAGAAGAAGGCCTGCAGGAAGAGCAAAGAGGAGGTTCATAGACATAGAGAAGAAGAATATGAGGGTGATGAGTGTGGGTGAGGGAGGATGATGCAGAGGAGAGGGCTAGATGGAGGGGGTGACTTCCTATGATGACCCCACAAGAGAGCAGTCAAAGGGCAGAAAAAGCTTGGTAACATTGAGGACCATCATACACTGCTACAACTTGGTCGATATGATAAAAATCTTGATCGTAGCTGTCTGTGTGAAGTACCAGAGTATACCAGAACTAAGCATATGAAATCATGGAATTAAAACAACGTAGGTGTATTTTCTCCTTTCAACTAAAAAAGGTTGAAGAGAAGATCCTGTGCGGAGAATTCGTTGCTCGCCGTGTAGCCAAAAATGTGTTTCCTAAGGTCTCTGCCTCTGCAGCTTATGGGAGGAGCTTGCAGCTAATGTTTTTAGCCTTATTGCTACATGGAGTAGCATCTGCTAATTTCATTTACAATGCATGGGAGACACGGATGGTGATTAGAGATCAGATTTAGTTATTTTGAAGAGCTCTAGAAAAACATCGGTGATCACGTCTCCATGTTTAGGTTGATGAAAACAATTAGTCCTGCTGCTGTGTATGGTTTACTGCCGCTTCTGCTGTGTTTCTATCTCTCTCTGACTGAGTTCAAATACTAACTGCCACGCATTAACTCGAGAGGTCAAAAATAACAAGAATAAAATAAGGGGACCTTTTTTTTTTTTTATTATTATTGTCTCAGTGAAAAAAAGAAAAACGTCATAAAGTTCAGGAGGACTGAGCAGACTGCTTTCCCATCCAGCAGTGGACCTCTGGCCGCGAGCTCCTCTGACTGAGTTCAAATACTAACTGTTGCACATTAACTCGAGAGGACAAAAATAAAAACAAGAATAAAAAAGGGGAATCTTTTTTTTCCAATATAGTCTCAGTGAAAATAAAAAAAAAGCTTTAAAGTTCAGGAGGCCTGAGCAGACTGAGCAGTGGACCTCTGGCCGCGAGCTCCTCTCCCGGGAGCCGGCCTAGTGAGCATGTCCACTACAGCTCCCTAGATCCTGCGACTGGTTGAGGAGATGCATTCACCTCCTCAGAGTTACGATTTTTTATTTTTACCCTGGCCAGCTGCGGCGGCCGCCCAATTCACGCCACGCCACTCAATTCTTGTTGTTTGCAGACTTTCGCGCTGTGCCGACCGCTCAATTCGCACCATAGAATCTCAATTCACATCTAAACCATTGACTTTACATTGAAATTGGCCGCCTCTGCTGGGCGGAGGTTTGGTGTGAGTGCACCTTTAGACTTCTGGGAGGCTCTGTGCTTCATCGGACGTCTCAAATTTAGCACATTCAGACAGTGAAGAAGTTTTTTCCATATTCTGACTTCAAATGCTGTTTTGCCAATTAAACATTTCCTTTACAAGAAGGAATCGAACAAATGTACAATGAAAAAACTTATTGCATTTGCAACATTATTTCATCTTTTTCTGCATGCATTTGAATTTTGTTGTTTCAGGGACATTTTCTGCAACGAAGAGGTAAAAGTAAAAAGCAAATACAGTGAAAAGCCGAACTCTGAAATGAACAAAAAAATCTGTCTATAATGATTTCAGAATTAACCTATATATGTCCATATTATACTCTACGAGATTAAAAAGAAGTGTTCAGTGGAAGTTCCTGTTCATTTAAGATCCTTAAGTTTGCATCTGTTACACCATATGTAGCCATTAACTCTAGTGAGTCTCCCAGCAGATGTATCGCTCACTGGAAATGAGGAAACAAAATGTAAAAGAAAAATCTTAAGACTATACCATTTTCATCTTAGACCATCCTCACAGTTAGTTTCTGCATTTATTTCTGCTCAGCCTTCCTTGAAGAAAACTTCATCATCTTCACCGGTTTGCAATATTTGTTGCACAGCCTCGGATTTATATGGATACAGAAATAAACCCTGATCCAGTAAACAATAACCAAAACAAAATTACTTTTTGCTTTCAGGATATACCCTGAGGGAGATTAGCTGGTTATCCACACCTTTACAAGGTACTATTGACAGATTACATGCTCACACAGTGGAATGTGCCACAGCTGAGTTCAGATATGGTCAAGACAAATTGGACTTGCGCAGAAACCTGCAAGAAAAAGCTTTTCCTATCTTAAATACATCTTTAATGTTTTTGCCCAAATCTTGCCTTATTTAAATTCTCCTCAAATAGCATGAAATGATATTGCACTATATTGAAATATCAGGCATAATCCCTGCCAGATGAAGGAAAAATCCATGCAGAAGCTGCATCTGCCAGATATGGATTGGTGGCTAAAATCTGACATAAAACAGGGAAAAATGGTAAAACGTTCATCCATAAAGAGACAAACAACTAGGTCTGATAACAGGGGTGGGCAAACTTATTGGTTTGTGGGATACAGAGGGTTGGAAAATTTGGCAGAAGGGCTGGACTAGGAGCAGATATGTGGAGTGTTGTGGTAATCCACCTCATTAGAGAAAGAAATAATCTGAACAAAAACATGCTTTAATTTTAATTAAAAATACATGTTTTTAAATACAACATTTTGGAGTATTTATTTTTAAAACTTTTGCTTTTGTTGTCATTTTAGTGCCAATCAACGGTTTGATGCCCCTCAGGAAAAAAATCAAAAGTTTGAGAAATGCTGCATTCATGTGGTGGATGGATGATGGAAAAAAATCACTGTTTGACTGCAAAAACACACATGACCGACAGATAAACAAGTCTTCCAACACCACATGAATGCAGAAGAACTTTCTGCTTGTAAACAAAGTTCAATGTATTTGTAGTGCACCATCTATAGAGACACACCAACATTACAGGGAAAATAAAACATTTATGAAGGTTATAAATACAATTTATTCCAGTTTCGTTGGCCAGATTGAATAGTTCAACAGGCCACATGTAGCCCCCAGGCCACAGTTTTCCCACCCTGGCCTTACAAACTTTGATCACAGATTAGCATTATTAAGATTCTAATGACCATGCAGGCTTCTATTTTGAACTAAATTAATAAAAAATTTAACATATACAGTCTTCAGTATCTGCTCATTTACTGACCAAATGAAGTTCTCTTTGGGTCTGAGATCTCAAGTGTGTCGTCTTTTAGATGACAAATGCACACAGCCAGGTTTTTAGAGATGTTTCCAAACATCCATCTCACAAGGTCAGACAGCCATAGTGAAATCGATGTCATGAATTGAGATACGAGCCAAAGACGGCCTTGCAAGAAAGTCTGGTTCCCCGATTTCTTATTCTTATCTTCAGCTGTGACGGGCAAGATGGAAAAAAAAAAAAAAAAAAACTGAAGTCAAATCAAATTCTATAAAATACAAAGGAATTTGATTGTTTTGCATGTTTATGACGCACAGTGAGTCCAGAAGAGTGAAAAGCACTAATTTCCCTTGAAAGCAGTCAAACAGCAGTATGAAAACTGTTTAAGAAAGCTAAACATAAATGTCCCTCTGCAGTGGAGGAACATTTCACTGTGGAATGTAAACAAATGTCACTTTTTTTTCCTGACAGACTATGTAGAGTAAGTCTACTTTTTCATTCCCGTTTGTTTGTTTGTGCACACAACTTTGTCTGCATCTTATAAAAGGCCAATGAACTGACTGTGAGACTGTTTACTTACTGTCAAAACTGGCATTTAAAAGATGCAAAAATTTGAGTTTTGAGTTAGCTGTCACTTCAGGTCCCTCAAACACAGGGTTGTGTTTTTTTTTTCTTTTAAAATACACACATTTTAAAAATGCATTATTTAAAAGCAGAAAGTTTTTTTTTGTAAAGTAGCTCCAGCAGAAGTGTGTACATGCAAGTGTACTTCACAGGAAGTCTAAGGTAAAAGATGAAATCTTAAAAACAAACAAACAAACAAAAAAACTGCACAGTGCACTTCTGACACTTTGCCAAGAATGGCTCTGTGAAACGCCTGGCGCTTTCAGCACATCCGTTCGTATGAGGTCTCCCGTGAAGAAGCTCAGTCACGCTAAGGCACAATCAGTCACGCCTTAACCCCCACTCACAAAGGAAAATGGAGCACTGGCACTGAATTTAGACATGCTGCCAGATGTTTTGGTGAAGAAAAGCCTCAAATTGTCCGCAATTCATTGGCTCTGTATTAGGGTGAACAGATTGCTTTACGTTTCATTCCTTTACTGGGAAAAAAATTGAGCAAAGAAAACAAATGGCTGGTTGAATAAGTTTCAGGAGGTCAAAGGGCAACACCGACTACTTTTGAGCAGTTTGCTGACTTTCCAGTTATGACCTACAGTTACACAAATAATGTTGTTTACAAGTTGATAAGATTCAAGGGTGGAGTGGAAAACTATATATTCAAGATAAACCCAAACAACTCCTATAAACAATTTCTCAAAAACAGCTTTTTTGGGATCAAATTCTTTGCACTTATTGAAAAAGTACACAGTTCAGTACCAGAGGAATTGCTGTGTTTTTTTTTTTTTTACGTAGAAAATGTCAACATCTTTTAACTTAGCTTTTATGATTGAGGTTATTTTTGTGAAAGGATACAAACTGTGCTGCATTTCATTCTCAGAATGTTATGGCGGAAATAAAATTTGGTCTCATTTTTGTCTGCAGGATCATTTGCTTCATTGATGGAACAATTAGAACTTGGTAGAAAAACAAATTGCACCATAAGCCTTGTCTTTTTGCTAATTTGCATTGATTGGTGTTTGCAGGGCTGGAAAACGCAGCTGATATACTGTAATATTTCCATTTTTCACAAACTGGCACAATATGTTGAGGGTTTAATTGAACTGAATTACTGCAGTTCAAATGCCTCTTCCTTTGATACAAGGCCTGCTTTGCACCTTTCATGCGAGCATAATTCTGGACACCAGCAACACCCAATAACCCTTGAAGCACATTATTATTTGATGAAAGCATTTGACGCTCAGAAAACTGAACTCAGACTCTCACCATCATGGCTGCTTTAGCTTCATAGAACTACTTTTTTTCATCTGTGGCTTGGTAACAAACATTTTCTGCAAGAATCGTTTTCAGACACATGGAATAACATATTATGAAGAGATCTTTACTGGTGTATTCAAAGAGCTGCGGAATGCAAAAATAACACAAAGGCTGAAATCATTTTATGCCTCTTGTTACCCAGTAAGCCCTGAACTGTCGGGCCATTATTCTGTTATTTATTGACATCTTTAGAAACTGCCATCAGAAATTTTGATTATATAAAAAGCTAAGCTCAATTAACAGCTTTTCCTGGGGATGGTGCTTATAGAAAATACGGCAAATTCAAAGTTTGTAAAGACATGTATAGAAAATAAAACAAAATAATTAAAACAAAAACAAACAATATATAAATAGAATGTATATGTTCTGTATAAACTGTTAAAGATGTCAAACTTCAGCAAAAATGTTACAAAAAAAATTAAGATTATTCTCCAAAATAAATAGAATTTGTAATATAAAAGTGTTCTGTTCGAAACAAAAGAAAAAAAAATCTTTTCTAATTTTGTGATTGAGTCAGGTATTTTCAATGTGCACAGTCAAATAGACAGCAAAAATCTTTAAGAGATTATAATAACTTTGCAGTTATTCTAACTGTCCCACATTTCCTCCTTAAATTGTTTTCCCTCTTTTCATTTCAACATGCCCTTTTTTTAAAACTTTTTTTTAAAGATATTTAGGTAAAATCAGCAAAATAATTTTTTTGTAATTTCTCCCTTATCTCTGCTATTTTTTCCATGAAAATGTCGCTTAGGAGCTCTTGAGCTTTTAAAAAAGCCTGAAAGACAGCAGCTATTTTTAGTTTTTATTTGCTAAATCAGTCACAAACACAGTAAATCAGGTGAGTCATTTCATGGTCTTGGTTGGAAGTGACCCTGAAAAGAATAGATCACAATTCCTTAACTGACTTTGTGTATGTTACCTAATCTTTATGTTATCCAACCGCTTGTCTGGAGATCTGAAATCTAAACTCATTCTAAATCTCCTGGTGGTTGTTTTAACTCCGGAAAAGAACATTGTTTTGCATGAAATCATGTAAAAATGCTCCCATTAAAAGCAAAATGTAGAAAACAGCCCCGCTCTTGATTTAAACTGCAACTTTATTTTAATGTAAACTTGCCTAAGCTAAAAGGTTTCCACAGAATAAAGTAGGCTGAACTATTTTTCGCCAGGTTGCTTATTCCCACAATATATCAATGCAGGATGACAAACTGACATTTTACTTCAGTCAGCAGCTTTGCAAGAGCCCAAACCTACTCATAATGACTATATTGTCCTCGTTTGGCACTTTGCTGACTCATTTTATATGATTTTAAGTATAAAGGCTAAAAAAAAAAAGCAAACATTTCACAAGTTTTGAACAGATATAACTCAGTTGATACCTAAAATTTGATAAAATTGGTTTATTTTCTTTGACATCCAGCTGAATAGAAATGCACAGATCTGCACACTTTCACAAGATCTCTCTGAAGGAAATACCAATAATGCCAACACCAAAGGTTAACCTGTCGGCATCCCAAAGCAGGGGTCTGCATAGGATATACTGAAGGCTTTTTTTCCTGTCAGCGCTGCAGGAGTCCAAGGCTTTCATGTCTGCACTTTAATTTTCCCATCCTTCCCAGAATGGGAAAAGACGGCATATTTTATTAAGCTGCCTCAGATAAAGAAGGATAATGTGATCCTTTTTATTATTTTTAAATATTATTTTTCTGAAATGAACATTATTTCAGGCTCTTTTTCACTCCAAAGCATTTTTTTGTTTGTTTGTTTGTTTTTTTTTTTTACAAACAGACCCCCCCAGTCAGGGTCCACAAGATGGCGAGCAGTGCTATCGATAGACTGCGTACCACATTGAATTGTGAAGCTTGGCCTGCAAGGTTGAGCTTGATTTTCTCTGATGTGTAAGCACACCAATCAGCAAAGATTAAGTACCTTGGATTTAAACGGGCTGATCTAACAAACCGGCCTTATTAGTGGTACCACTACTTCACGCTCACGCTGAAGTGCCGGTGCTTTAGAAGGTTGCAAACATTTCATTTGGCGGTCACTTTACTCGAATATTTTTCTGCGAGTCATCATTTCATGTAAATGTTATAAAACACATAACAAAAACTTTGCACATTCAGTCTCCTGAGCCTTGGGGAACATCTTCAATTTGCTTTTTTAGTCCATTTAACAATAACACACATGTCAGAGCTACTGAAATTACAATCCTGACAAAAACACATCCTGTAAATTAGACTTGCTTGAACAGCAATGCTTCTTGTTTGGGCTTAATTAACATCCACATCTATGCATGTCTACATCATTTATTCATTTCTTGTTGACAGAAAAATCAGTAATTGTCTTATTGTCTTTTTTTCTTAATTATCTAACTCATAAAGATAAAAAAAAACAAAATTCGCTCTACATAATTTTTGAAAACACAAATGTGTTTCGTCTGATCCATGTGTAAAGAGATACACCTCAAAAACGAAAAGTGCAATCTGCAAGTTTACTAAATTTGGAACTATATTAGCAACAAAAAATGTTTGAAAGAAAAACACCAATAAACTGTAGGATGACAAGTTTGACAAAAACACAACTGTGGGAGAATCTGTTAAACACAAAGCAGATGCTGAACTACAACAAAGTATACAGTTCACAAACAAAAAAAGTTTTTTGTTTTTTTAAATTTTGACTTTGAAGTCGTAAATTTATGAGAAAAAGTTGTGTCTTTTAAATTATGAGAATGAAGCCGTTTATTTACATCCTTAAGTCAAAGGCTAAATTAAATGGGTTATTCTCAAAAAAGGAAGGGGTTTAAAGTTGTACATGTATTGCTTTAGATGTCTTACATTTATGATTTTCTCAAATTTATGAGAAAAAATTCATGAATTTTTGAGAAAAAAGTAATATATTTTTGAGAAACATGTAATACAACTAGAAAAGACACTTCAATCAAGTTGCGTTGAGCAAGAATGCAAGAACATGGCGTTCACTCCAACTTTAATCTCGTAATGTGACTTTTTTTGTGGTCCCAATCTCGTAAATGCAAGACAAAAAATCTTAAAACTGAAACTTCATAGTACTGAACAAACACAGCAAAAAACAACAGAAGAACAAGATCAATTTCAAAATAAAAGCGGATAAGGTGACAAATAGAATGTTAAACAAACTTTTTATAAAAAACCTAATTGCTCATTTCAAATTAGATCAGTAACACAACAACCTTTACATATGAAAGACAGGTACACCCCTCCAAAGAGATTCTTTACATTACTCAGTGGTTAGCGTGAAACAAAAATGAAGTAACACTAAGGTACACACTCAGGAGGTTTGTGTGGCAGTTCAACAAAAGTTGACAACCAAAGATAAACTGTACACGCATTCAGGTTTGCATTGCAAAGATTGTCAGTGTGAATCACAGCTCTACAGCTGTGTCATCTCTGCTCATCGTTCGCTCTTGTCACTGTTACAACTTGAGGCCTTGTCGTAACAAAACACATCCACAACTGATAAGTATTTTAAGTGGGAAAGGTAGTTTGCAATAATCTGATTCCATGTAAAATGGTGAATGATCCCTTTTTTATTAATAAAAAAGCTGACTTTAAATTCTGAGGTATATGGTAATCAGAATGTTAAACAAGTTGTCCAAAATGTATCTAATGAATACCCCAACATCAATAGTTTATTATAAATTCACGGCTCTGTTAAATTGATTTCTGTACAATGTACCATATGTCTACATTTTGTTAAATTTCTGTAACAAAATGTTTCAAAAACAAACTTTGACTTCCCCATTTAGTGAAAGAATAGTTTACTGTTCAAGAAAAAAAAACATCAACATTTTTTATGGTGTTACTGCATTATTCAAAATGATAGCTTTTCAATATTACTGGGTAAAAAATACTTTTTTACATGTATTACTGATAAAGACTATAACATCTGTCAGTTAAATCTTTGCAAAAACTACATCATTCACCAATAGTCACACTAACACTTTTTATTCAGAAGTAACCAGAAAAGAATGAACGCTAATGTGATTTGAAATCAGACTTTTTTATTCAAAAAGATTTCAACTGTTCCAAAAGTCTGTATTTGTCATTTTTATTGTGTAAATTTTTTTTTTATTTATCTTTTTTTTTTTTTTTTTGCTGTGCAGCAGCTGAGCAAGCAAATCAAAACCGGAAGCAGCTTTTGACTGACAGATTTGTATTTATTTATACCACAAATAACAATAACAAACACAAAAAATCAAATCAACTAAATCAGTTTATGTCTGCGGTGTCTTATCATGACCACAGCCAAACAAGGTGCCGTACATATAAACCTTGTTTCAGCCTTTGAGCCATTTTGCTTTTTTGTGTGCACATATAGCTCTCGTAAATAAATAGTTGTAAATAAACTAATGTTCTTGTTACTTATTGATCCAACTGCTTTGTTTAGTGCTCTTTGTTTTCTTTGTTTAGCGTTTTCCTTTAGTTCAGTTTTTGTTGCAGCCCTCTCTAAAGTGTGGGTCGTAATAACAGTACATTGAGAGCTTTCTTTTAAAATTTCTCCAAGCTGGGATTAATAAAGGCTATTTTATCCTATTTTCTGGTTCGGCAGAAGAACACTCAAAGACAAAGACTGCTTGTGTGGTCAGAGTTGGCGCTAAAATAATTACTGTGTAGCTTAATAAATGTGTCAAAAAATTCCCAAATTGGAAATTATCATTACCTCATCCAAGAAGTTTTACCTGCAACTTGTCAGGAAGACAAACTGTTACATGAAGTCATTTGTTCCTTTATCTTAAATGTATTCATGCTGCGTAATCAGGTTCTGTTCTTTTTATTACAACACAATGCTCTGTGTCTTGCTGGTATTGCTCTTTTTTGCAGTACTGCATGATTTCTTTTTTTTTTTGCTTGTGTGTAGATTTCATTCATTCATTTTCTGAACCGCTTTATCCCTTTCTGGGTCACGGGGCTGCCGGAGCCTAACCCGGCTACTCATGGGCGAAGGCAGGGGACACCCCTGGACTGGTCGCCAGTCTGTCGCAGGGGCCACAGTCACACACTCATGCACACTCACATTCACACCTAGGGACAATTTAGAGTGACCAATTAACCTATGAAGCATGTTTTTGGACAGTGGGAGGAAGCCACCCAAGCATGCACAGGGAGAACATGCAAACTCCACACAGAAAGGTCCCCCTATTGGTGACACTGTTTCAAGCCCCCCCACTGCGCCACCGTGCAGCCCCGTGTGTAGATTTTATGAGACACATAAATAGTTTTACTATTTATTATATTATTAATACATGTATATAGATACTAAAAGGGAAAAAAATAAGTCCTCTCACTATCTGTGGATGGCATCATACCCAATTTTCAAGCTTGGGTCCTCCAACCAAAGCCTTGGTGAGGACCCAGTCTTGGAAAAATGCGATATATTTATAATGTAGTATTATTACACTTTAATGCATTTTACTTAAAGTTTTTATAATACATACATTCTGCTGATTTTGAATTATGTACTTCTCCTAGACAGCATGCTGCTCGTGATTATGTTGTGTTGTTTCTATAAGAGCTGTGTATGCAGCCTGTGGACTTGAAGCTAAAACCATTCCACCTGTATGGACAGCCCGTTCTCACTCCCAAGTCATCACACATTAACACATTACTAAGCAGCCCTTGGTTAACTTTCTGTCTTACGATGCTCATGGAAGAGTCTTGTGGGGGCTGGAAACAATCCAAGCTTTTACAGAGTGAGAGGCATTGATCAAACAGTCAGTCAAAGGGCCATACGCAGGCAAATGAGAGGAGCCACCATGCATGATCTCTCCAGGGACAATTCAAAATCACCAATTAAACTAAACTACCTTGTTTTGGGGCTTTTGGGGGGGCTGAAGAAAACAAGAAAAACAGAACAACATGTGCACAAGAAAACCAAGCAAACTTCTAACAGACCGCCTTCACATAAAATCTAAAATAAGGTGACAATCAGCTCTACACAGCACAAGGGCAAAATAGCTGAAAATCTTTTTTTTTTAACCTGTACTTTCATTGTCTACTTCCCCTTTGTAATCTTCAGGTAGCCTTAGCAAGGGACCTGAATAGAAGCTGACTGCACACTGAATGATTGAAAGTGAGTCTGTTTCACTGCATGACAAAAAAATTTGACGGGCTCTTTTCATTTTTCCTCAGTAATAGGTTCATAAAAATGTTTGTCTCTTGGACAACCTAAGAATGAACAAAAGTGAAGAAAATTGGGTCTGGTAGATGGTTGCTTTATTGTAACAATGCTTCCTGGCAACAACATTCAATTGTTGGAAATCCTCTTTATTTCCTTCCAAAATGGCACCGCAATTTTAGAAACAGGCATTTTGGGGATGAGCAGAGAAGCTGAGTATGGGGGTTGCACTCATTAACAGAGATAAAAGATTGCCAATGCCAGACAGTTTATTGTTATTGAGCCTGTTTAGATTTTTACATTCCCACCAAAACCATATAACTAGGACAGAACACACACACACACACACACACACACATATATATATATATAAATAATTCTGATCTGCATCATAGTCCTTCACCTGATTTTTTTTGGTGCGAATATGTATATATGTAATCGTGTCAATTTGCAATTTCGTCTTTCAATTTCCCGTTACTTTTTTGCCCTGTATAACGGTCATAACTTCCTAGATGTTCATAGTATTAGTTTTGCTACTGTTGACAGTAATACAGATTACGTAACTGATTTAACTGTGAAAAGACTGAATAAAGAGAATCTAGTAAACCACATTGTGTGATTTTTAAAGAGTTTATTTGAGTAATGGTGCAGAAAATAGGTATCTAGCTCCAACAAACAAGTAACAATTCTGTCTCTCACAGATCTGTTACTTCTTCTTTAAGAAGCTCCTCTACCCTCCACTTGTTAGCTGTATTAAAGACACCTGTTCGAACTGGTTATCTGTATAAAAGACACCTGTCCACACCCTTAAAGAGTCAGACTGCAACCTCTTCACCATGAACAAGACCAATGAGCTATCAAAGGACACCAGTGACAAGATTATACACATGAATAAGACTGTGATGAGCCAATCTACAAAAAGCAACCAGCTTGATGAGAAAAGATCTACTGTTGTAATCAGATAATATTCTGATGGTCAGTGTGCATGTAAACAAGCTTTTGACTTTAGCTTGGTATTTACAAAAATTATTTTTAATAAACAGGAGCCTGAAGTTTGTCTGATCACACATTGCTGAAATCCCATCCTTCAAACCGGCATTTGTTACTAATTTGAAAACGATATTATGTTGGTCACTGAGATGAAGAGCACACTCAAGGTAATACCACACATTTTATGTTGTTGATGTAATGACAACCTGCTAATTTGTGCTTCTAAAGTCTTCACTGCTTTCCATTGTTTATCTGTGGTTCAAACCACAAGTGAAAGCTCCTTACAAATGTGGCATGTTTCCACATTTAATGCCAAAAAGCAAATAAAGATTCTTTTTTGGACAGTTTATTTACTTTAAAATGGAAGGAGTTGAGCAAGGTATGATGGATTCAATGATCAAACCACTGCATTATTTAAAAATATATTATTTTTTTTTAAATTTAGAAATATTAGAGCTCTACACTGATATGGCCACATGCCCTGATATATTCCCACAGACTTGAACACACTCTGGGATTAACCGCTGAGCCCCTCGTTTAGGCCATATTGTGTCGTAATATGTTTCAATCATTTGCTGCCTCAGTCCACTTGTGGGAAATCTGAATGGAGATGTCTCCTCGTGGGCAACAACAGTTAAAACACAGACTGTAGTTGTCATCTATAATCACACAGTGCTGTCATGCTGCATCACCAACAGCTGAGACGCTGGTCTGATGAGTGGAAATCCTCTGCAGGAGACACACTCAGACTAGATCTGCCAGCGATGACTCAGTGTCCACAAATCAGAATTTTTAAATACTGTCAAAGCATCTGTCACTTTAATAATCCTGGCCGAGTGCTCAGTTCATGAGGTTCTGGTGACATCACCCTGGGATGCGGCCATCTTTGTGCCCTTGGCCAATGAACGTGTTTTGATGATACTTTTACAGTATGCCAATGACTAATCTGAACCCAAGGCATTGCTAATCCTCACCATAACACCGCCCACGAATTCCCAACACTATGCTGCTTTGTGTTGAATTTCTCAGTCCAAATAGACATGAACAATGACTGCGTTCAACAGGTAGGAAGAGTAAAATTGAAAAAATAGAAAGAGAGCAAGTTTATTCACTTAATTTGCCATTTGGTGTAATGAGATCTGAATCCCTTTTGGGGGTCATAGGTTTGCTGAAGCCAACCCAGCTACTGTTGGTATAAAGACAGAATCCACACCGAACAGATTCCTAGTCTGTTGCAGGGACATACACTCACTCCCAAGGACATATAGGGGCACTTTAGAGTCACCAATTATCCTATTAAGCATGATTTTGGACCATGGGAGGAAACCGGAGTGCCCAGAAAAAACGTATGAACACGCAAACTCTCCATACAGAAAGATACCAGCCGGGATTCAAACCAGGACCTTCTCGCTGTGAGCGTATAGTGCTATCCACTATGCCATCATGTAACTACCTGATTAAGTGATCAATCCATTTTTAAAACCTGCTGAATCCCCTTTGGGGGTCATAGGATTGCTGGAGCCTATACCACCAACTGTTGATTGAAGGCGGAATACATCACAGTTGCAGGGCCGCTCACACACTCACATGCACATCTACGGGCAATTTAGAGTCACCAATGAATCTATGAAGCATGTTTTTAGACTGTGGGAGGAACCCAGAGTGGCCAGAGAAAACCTGCAATGGGAGAACATCCAAACACCACACAGAAAGGCCCCTGCCGGGATTCAAACCTGAGCCTCCTCGTGCTTTTACATCTACTGTATATATTCTTAAAAAAGTATATTTATTTTTAAATATTTGGATTGAAACATGTCACAAGTCAGTGTGTAATCAGCCTTACCTTGAATTCTTCTAGTATTTTATGCGTTTTCCCGCGGTACTCGCAAAAATTCTTCACCTCTTTACACTCAGGGCAGCATCCATTGTGCTCCACTTTGGTGCACTTCGGGTGCAGTTTGGGGCACTCTGGCTGGTCGCAGACCGGCCCGTCCTCCGTGCACTCGCACGGGCAGTTTGAGTGTCCCGGGAAAAAGCGCTCCCCCAGTTTGTACACGAAGCCGCTGTCATCCACGCATCCTTTGCCCCGATAGTCATCAAAGACGATGTTGTCGGCGGCGGTCCGTTCCGCCTCGTCCGCGGCGTAATCCTCGGGGTTGCCCACGCTGGCCACGGACACGGTGCTCAGGGACAGGAGGAGGAGGAGGAGGAGGAGAAGGAGGAGGAGGAAAGAGGCGGCCGAAAGGGGAGGACCCATCCCTCGCCGCGGAACTGACATCCACATTTAGCACGACTGCGTGGATGTCATTTCTAAGCCGGTATCCTCCCCGGATCCACGCAGGGTTTGATGATCACCACCATCATGGATAGGTGAAGACCTGGGCTGCAGCCAAAACAGCAATCAAACACAAACACATTGCAATAGCATTTCTAATGCTGTCTTAATGTTCATGTTTGTGCGTGAACCTCAGTTACAGTTTTTATTTATGTCCAGGCCTGGGAATATTCATTAAAACAGATTTCTGACAAATAATCGATTATTTTAGTTATTTTATTTAAACATGTAATTTTTCCGTCTGGAAAAAGACAGCTCAACAGGTTAAGGACGATAAATAAAAAGCAGTTATTTCAATTTGAATGATATATTTATGTCTTTGGGTAAAATAAAAAAGCAGCATCCCCAGCTGGACTCAATTTTACATCTATTGTTTAAAGTTATCTAATAGGTTATGCATATTACATAAAACTTACAAAATACACAAAAGAGGTTGGCTCATTTTTAGCATTTTCAGTCGATCATGCTGCACAAATGTTCTTAAAATTACAAATATATTATTATTATTTTTTATCTTAAAGCAACCAAAGTACAGCCAGTCAAATGTACACCAACAATAAAACATTTGAGCCAGTAAATGTATATATATAATATATAATAATATATATGATCCAGACTACAGCGTTGGCGTGTACTAAGCAGTAACAGAAACTCACCGCGGTAAACTGTTTGTTATTCCCTCGGTGTAGCACCAGGAAAGCCAAAAGAGGACCAGAGCAGATCAAAGATTGTCGCCTCCTCGACTGGAAACTTCACCATCCAACCGGTAATTTCTCCAGGGTCCACCTGATATCCCCAAATTCTCCTTTTAGGTTTCCGAGCTTATGCCATCAATGAAAAACCAGTCTTCTGGAGACCTGTTTCCTCCTTTCCAGTCCACAGCAAATGACATCCATGAAAAAGTGCGTCTTCCTCATGATAATTCATCCAACTCACCTTTAGTAGACAAAATCGCAGTTCACGCTCAGCAGCATGCGGCAAAGGCTTAAGAAACCTGAAAGGGAGGGGAAAAAATCATCTTTTGGTCCCTGAGAATCCAGTCAATTCAGTATTTCCAAATAGATGTTGTACAAATGCGACTGCAGATCCAGTGGTGGCGCGACATAATAAATCCGCACAGGTGCCGGTTAAAGAGTGAGCAAACTAAAGCAGGAGAGAAGGAAGGCAGTCACTGCTGGATGTTTGCAGTCGAAGCGGCGCTCATTGTGAGCAGGAGAGACCGATGAGGCAGCGCTCCGACTTTCAGAACCTTGGAGAGCGACTGTCTCCTGCGTCCTGCTCTGAGCAGACCAGAGCGCCCCCCCTCCGTCCCCGTGTGTCACCCACAGTCTCAGCGACGCTCACCGCTCGATGACAACTACATTGCCGGAGCTGAATCACCATCTAAACTGGGTTAAGCCAAACGGACCAAACAAGAGGACAGTTTCCGTTGCGGTTTTGATGGACGAGCGTTCCCGGTTGTCTCTGCAAACTGGTGCGCCTCTGAGCATGTTTGTCTGGTTTTTAGTCCCGTGAACATGCGTGTCTGGGTGTGCGTGCGTTGGTGCTGGTGTCGTCACGCACGATCCGCAGCCTGTTTGCCTGAGTCACTCATAATTTGAAGCGCATTTCACAGAGACCAATTTGTATTCAGTTGTGTGGGGTGTATGGCAGGGGAGTCTGACTCCCATGTCCCTACAGCAGCAGAAAAATACAGTATGGCTTTGCAGCAACATCAGCTTTGTTTTACAGCTGGAAGCCCATAGGGGCCACTGCCTAACAACATTATCTTCAGTCCAAGCTCATGAATGTAAAAACCCAAAGAAGCCCTTTTTAATTAGATATTTCCATGAGAAATCATGAATATTTTAACAACTGCGGCATTAGTGCCCAAAACGCTGCTTCCTTTTATTAAGGGTAAAACAAATTCAACAGAAAGTCCTGAGCAAAAAACTAAAGAACATATGTGACACTTCCTTCTCCATCATCTTTTGAAAGAAGAAAACACATTTGAGTTTAATGTACACTACCATCAATCCACAGGGTAAATTAACTGATCCTCCATGATACACATGTCCTTCTAGGTCATATAAGCTGAACTGCACTAATTACATTCACCCTACAACATTAATTACACCTGTTCAACTGTTCCCCGAAGCAAAAATCTAATCAGCCAATCACGTGGCAGCAGTTCAAAGCATTACAGCAGGCAGAGCTCTAAACACAACCCAAGAAAAGAGAAAAACAAAAGCAAGATGGAAATACCAGTACATATATTTTTTAAATCTTTGCCAAATGGATATCTATACTCAGAATCAATACTTATTGATACCTACTTATTTTTGTCTGTTCAGAGCAGTGAAACTCATTGCTTACCCTGTATTTTTACTGTGAGTAGCTTTTAGGACGTTTTATTGTTTTTCTTTTAGAGGTGGTCTTCTTTATACCATGGCTTTGAGCTTCTTTTGAAGAAGCTTTTGAGCTTTTTTTAAGCTTTCCCAGTGGTATTTTAATAATGATATTGTCAATTAGCTAACGTGTAAAAAAAAAAAAAAAAAAAAAAAAAAAAACAACTAATTTTACAGGATATAATTTCTGCAGAATGGCAGTAGTTTATTAAAACTTGCCTATGAGTTATGGGCCGGACTTTTGGCGCAAAGTAAGCCTGTCATGACTTCCTATCATCCCACTGTTTACACGCTCTCCCGCTAGCTTACAGCCCCTAAAACCCCCAACCTAACATTCCCAGTGCAACATGGATCTATTTGTCTGCAAGTGGATGCATCAGAATAGTGTGATGCAGGGGGCTTGCGGCCTAGTGACTGTAACTTCTACTTTAAGTCACAGTTACAAGCTTTTTTTCTAGCAGTTTTTGTCTGCATCTGATTCGCAATAATTTGAATAAAGAAATACAATTTAAGGCTTGGTTTTATTCATAAATGTCCTCCATCATGAAAAAAATGCCACAAGAATATGTTCAAAACACCAAAAACACAATTTTCATTGGAGTGGAGCTTAAAGGAACTTTTGCCTTTTGTGTTGCAAAGCCATGTTGGTCATTTTTGTCACTTTTGTCAGAATTTTTTCACTTCAAAGAACTACTGTACCTTCTTTGAAGGGATGCTAGCTATAAAGCCTCAGGGAGATTTTTGAGGGAAAATTCCAGTAGATTAGTTGTTTCTGAAATACTCATATCAGTTCAAACAGCTCCTCCCCTATGTTGAAAGTCAGGTAGATTGGAAGCCTCCTTGCCATTTTGAAGCTTAGTTAGAATGGCAGCAGGTCATCTCAACCATGCCTGCATGCTATAAAGCTCAGTAAGATGCTGAAATGAACAGACAGGTGAGCAGCAGTTACAAATGCTGTGGCAAGTGTGTTTAATTTATGGAGCTGGAGAATCTACAGCATCAATAAGCAACTAAAATACAAGGATGATAGGTATGATTGAACCGAATGACAGAATCTGAATGCAGCACCAAGTCAATGTGGCTGTGAGACGGTGCAGCAGGAGCTATTGACAGAGATCACGGAGGGTTAGTAATCTCTGAAAGGTTGTCAGGTCTTTGAAATGCAGATAATGGCAAAGCTGCAATCACAGAAAGGGAAAAAAGGGGCTTTGGTAAATGAGAGCTTGTCAGCTTCCAGGTAACACAAGCAAAGTGGAAGCAACTGTGTCAGCTGAAACATGAAACAAGCAAACACAGGAGGGCAAAGTGAAGGTACCTGACTAAATTTATCGCTTTACTGACTGGTAATGGGGAAAATCATGTCTCAAATGTGTTTTTGCAAAACGCTTTCTATGTTTTTCTGTTGCTGTCCTCGTAACATTTTTAATTTGACCTGTGACCTCATTTTGTGAGTGTGTGCCCTTCCCTGCTCACAACTCCCACATCTAAAAAACTGTTTTCCTTCAAAATGTTTGTCTTGCCAGCAGACAGATGGGCTTTGCACCAGATTACAGAAATGCTTTCACGCCAAAAAATTCAATTTGGCATCCAGAGGCAAATCTTTCTGCCCAACACATCTATCTTTATCCAGGATGGAACATCCATTATCAAGCGTACGTTACACAGTGTGCTTAACTGTGCACAGCAAACTTCATTCAAAAGCCCCTCCCCTTTCTCCACACACAGACATCTTGGCTGTTGACCTGGTTCAAAAGAAAAGAACACTTATGGCTTGTGACGTCTATCGTGTTCCTCGCTCTTCTCATGCTTTTGCTCATGAAATAACCAGTGCAAGTGTATATATCATTTATTAAACCCGACATTGCACTCGGATAAATGTTGAATCCTAATATGTGATGTGTTGTTTGAGATAGCCAGCCAGCCAGCGCAGCACGCTATGGTCCATTAGGCCTTCACTCCGGCTCAGACTGAACACAAGGTAGATCATACAAAAACATCAGCAGCGTTGAGTAATTTACTAGGCCAACTACTTCTGCTAACACACTACATGTGTCTTCCTGCCAGGTGAGGAGGAAGTCTTGTTGGCATTACAGTGCTTTCCTTTGACATTTTGCTGAGCCCCATAACAGAGGTGTTTACATCTCGGTCTTATTTAATACGAGGCAAACAAGTGCCAGCCCACAGGACTGAGATCCAATTCAATCAGCTAATGGAAAGTGAGCTTTCAACTCCCCCACCCCCTGCCTGCCACCAAGTCCATTTTCCTGCAGCAACACATTCGCTATAGCAGAGTCTACACCAAATGTTTTAATGGTTTCACCATTAGAGCTGCTATTATAGTCCACCAGCAGGTCCTAGGCATTATGTTTGGCCGCATCTATTCATGCAAACCTATTAAACAGAGAACCAGAAAGAAGGAAATCTGAGAGAGCTTGTGGAAAAGAGTGAAAAAGACAGAGTGAAGGGGAGGGGAGGCTTTTATGACTCAAGATTTTTGTGACACACACCTTTTCTTAGAGTTTGAAAAAATGTATAGAATGTATGTCTAACATGGTATTTTACATCACATACTGCACTATTGCTTTCACTAACCAAGGATTCTATTCATGGATTGGAATTAACACAAGAGGTGCATTTTTTTCCTGACAAATATAATCCATATCTCAAGCTTCTGCAATCCCCTGCTGGTTGGGCTAACAATGAGAATCCACATCTGCTTGTCTGATCCACGCATTAGCCGAAGAGTCCTGTTGAGTCTGAGTCGGAATGTAATGTAGTCTTCACATTAGCATAAAGAAATAAGAACACAAATCCTGATTAAATGTACTCCCACATGCAAAAACACACATGCACAAGAAATGTCAACACACTTCCAGGAATCTTTAAATTAGCATGAACGCTTGAATAAAAATGATCAATATTCTTGATGCAAGACTAAACCAGTCTCCTGCTCAACAAATATGATCTTCACTGGTTTCCTGCATAAACTATTTACAAAAAGAAAAAGACTTTTGGTCCATTTTTTTTCTAGTTTCACAAAGACGCAACTTTCAAAGAGTTGTAAACTCTACTAAAGTTAAGGCTCAATGCTAAAAATGTTTATGTCAAATATTTCAAGCTAGTTTTTACAAATCTGATAATGTCCATATCCAAAAAGTAGGCACACAACTGCAAACCCAAAATTCAACTTAGAACATAAAAAGCTACATTATTTAGCTGTTTAATGTGTAATTTTATTTTATTTTTTTTGTTTGTCACCGTAATGCAGAGCATCTAAAGGATAATAAAGACCCACCAGGTAAAGGAAACATAATTTTTTTTAGACTTAAATATTATAAAAATGACTTTTAGGTATATTTAACAAAGAAGATTGTGATGGGGTTCTTCACAGTGTCGAATGCACTCTCAGAAAAACATAAGATGACCAAGCCAGCAGACGTTTAAAGGTGGAAACAATAGGATTTTATTGTTCCCCAAAAACGACAATGCCACAATACACTAGAGAGCGCTTGTTGCCACCACTGCAACCAAGACTGTGCTCTCTCCATACTGCCAGATTCCCTCCTTATAAAGGCTTAGCCCCTCCCACAGGCCAATTAACCAAACATTTACTGAAATAAAGTCCTGACTTTAAACCTGTGAAATCAATAATACATAATCCAAAGTAGAAATAATTAAATATTTTTCAACCTGAGAAATACAGGACAGAGTATGAAACAAAAATTATATAGACAGAAGAAAGAAAGAAAAAAGAAAACTTTCAACTCAGACATATGAGGTCACTTCCTGTTTCCTATGTACATGATGATGTGTACAAATGCTATGGCTCTGGTTTGAATGTTGTGGTCTAGATGGTGAGTAGAACTCTATTTAAAACTAAGTGTGCACCCTTAGAAATAAACAGAATTTGGGCTATGATGTTGTGAATGTTTGTTTGCCTGTATGTGTGCATGTGTCTGGTGGAAACTATAAACTAAAGGACTATGAAATGACAAGGGACAAAAAAAGGAAATAAAAACTGAGACTGGTGTTCAGGTGCTGTCCTGCAACCTGTGACGCTGCTTCGTTACAAAGATAGAAGAGTTTTAAGATTTTTATCAGTATTTTATTTAAAGGCTACATTTGGTGTACAAATAATCTTTTCATCAATATTTTAACAATTTTAAAACACATATTTGAAAATTAATTTATTATTGTTCTATTTTGGCAAACACTTAAAAATGAACACTCAAAAGTCCAGTGGGTTGGCCTATTCTGCAGCTTTCTCACGTATCTGGTACATGAGGATAAATCTGCCAGCCTTCTGGATGGAGGACTACCACTCTACCAGATGAGCCTAATCCCCACTGTGGCTGTTCATTTATGTTGAACTGTCTTGCGCAATAACTGTTTGAATGATTGTTTAGAAGAGTGTAATTAATTAAGCTGGCAAGTTATATAGACTCTAGTAGCATTGGATGCGGTTACGGTCCCAGTTTGTGTTTGTATTTCTGCGAGAGCATTTTCTAGTCCCAGTCTGCATCTGTGCTGTATATTCATTTGACCCTGCGGTCCTATAAAGCACACGCTGCATTTCATGGGACACTGAGTCCGATAGTAAAATGGGGCTGCTAAGGCAAAGAAGGAGAGATTTATTGGCTTTTTGGGATGATCTAGCATGTTGGTCATATGGAATAGGCAAGAAATGCATTTACTGGGTTTGGCTTGCTGGTGGTTTGTGGGTTTCCCTCTGATGCTCATTATTCCAGCGGTGTGTAATAGTGCCCCGGTGGGTGCTGGGATTTTTACCAAATTCAAATAAGAGCCCTTTTTTCCTCCTATTGAAGACCTGCAGAGCATCTCTTATTCGTTTTCTCCAATGCCTTATAATGATTCTTCAGGGGGTACTCAGCACTGAGGGTGCACCGCTGTGGTTGGTTGGCTTTTAAGGACTGTGTTGCGGCTGCCGCCTAGACATGCAAATAGAGCTGAAGCAGTGTGGGCCTGAAGTGACCCTTCGGCATAGGAATAAATCACAGGGTGGTGAATGCTATGCTGTAATGTAAAGCCAAGTTCAAGACATGAATATACTTTATGAATATTCTCAAACAATAGCTATTTAACCCACCCAAGAAACAAAAATGATCGCAATGTTATTGAACAAAGTGGACATTTAGAGAGATCAATGCATTGTCCAATGTAGAATTTAGAATTTCTGTCTTCCAAGTACAATTGACAATTCAAGAACTGTTTAAAGAAGTAGATGTTTGGTCTGAAGGTGCTATCAATGACACTTGATGGTGTCTGACAGCTGGTATCCAACTAATTCAACCAATAAAGTTGGAATAAGACTCAAAGTCATAAAGGGAAAAAAAAAATCAACAAAAAAAACGTGATAAATGTGCCATGCGGATCTCTATATTTTGGCATTTTTTATATTTGAGGTCTGCCTGATAAGCTTTTATTTACCACCCCACCCTCATCCACATCCAAAAGAGCCAGTTAAAAAATAAGTTTGTAAGTTGTCAAACTTTTTTTTTTTTTTTTGAAAGTTTTTAGTAAAACGTACCTTAAACCTTAGTCACAACTTCCTTTTTTGGTAGATACTGGCTGTTTGCGGGTGTAAAATAGGCAAACCTGTATGGGGCAGCAAGTGACTTGCACAAAATTTTAAGTTCAAAGATCACTCGGTGAACCCATAGAGTTTAAGCATGTTTTTTTTTTTTTGTGGACGTGATGCGGATGACAGGTTGTAGCAAACACTTAAACAACACTCAAGGTTAAGTAAGGCTTAATAGTAGCAGTTCAAAGGATAAGTGTGTGCTCTTTGCACGACTGTTGCACACTAAATGTTTGCAGCCTGATTGTAAGAAGCAACCAGAGCACAGTTTGTGTTTGCGTTCTACGGGCGTCTTACGGACACTTATGTATCACATACACACCCCTTGCATGAAGCATTGTGCGTGGCCAATAAAGAGCCAGTAGGAGCACCACACTAAGGACACCGTACGACAGCATCAACTGTACATCACAAGTGTGTGTAACTGACATTATCCTTAAAAATACTTCATGCTACACTTAGCACACATATGACAATTGTTCATTTCATTTTTATGATATCCTTTGAGGTTGCATGAGCCTCAAGAGCGCTGCAAGACACACCTGTGCTCCTAAAACGCGGGCGCTCCTGTCTACGACCCTCCACGGGTTCGGACAACCCAAAAACTGACAGCACCAGTACAGGTCAACCTCTGCAAAGGTGATTAAAGCCTGATGGGCACACTGACACACAGGAGCTTGAGCTCCTTTGTCTCAAAACTAAAACCTTCTGAAAAATACTGTTGTTTTACAATAATGGGACATTGTTATGAATTTAGACAGATGTAATCCTCATAAGCTGGGTGTTCAAACAGCTAAAAAGATAACATCTGATGCTGTAATCCTCAGCTTCAGCAAAAATATCTGCTAAAAGATTACATTCATAAACCTAAAACATCTTCTGTCTGCTTTAGTAGCATACCTTGTTGAAGTGCTACATATGTGACCAAAAAAGGAGAGGTTTTCAGACCTTTACCTGTCCGATATTACAATAACTATGCTATGTGTTGAGAAAATTAGGGCGAGTAGGGACCTGATTAAGGAACTGTCAGATGTTGCACTTTCCTCTTGAAAGGGAAGAAAGGTGGAAGTAATGGCAATACTAATACCTTGGGGTCGTTGTGGAAAACGCCAGAGAGCATTTACTGCACAAGAAAGGGATAAGGATGATGTGTTTTCTAGGAAGCCTGGCATAATTTAAAGGCTGAAAAATGATTGCAGATGTTTTACAAGCCTTTAGTGGTCAGTGTTCTGTGCTGTGGCCAAGCTACAGGGGCTGTGCTAAGAAGAAATGACTCTCTGCAGCTGAACAGGGTTGTGAGGTTGCCTCTGGAAAAAGGTTTGAACAAAAGAGTTAAGTTCAAATCTGTCACTGGCTGCTGAAGTCCTTTTTGATTCACTTTTATGCCAGCAAAGTAGTGCTTTCAATGGCAGGCTGTTGTCGCCGAGTTCATCCATCAGCAAACTCAGGAAATCGGGTTGTCCATCTGCTCCTTTAGGAGCAGATGAGGGAAAAGGTGGAAACTGCTGTTTTTGCACATCACTTCACTCGTTTAATTTCAATTCAAAGTGTTGATGTAAGACCACTCAATTTGCTTCCACCGCCCATTTTATATTTGGCTGTTTTTAAGGTCAAAGAGTCAAAAACACATTATATCAGCACAATTTGTTATAAAAATATTTGGGCAAAAAATATGCATGAGTTAAGAGACTTTTATGATAAAACTGCTACTTTGTACGACTGATGCTGCCTCATATTGTCATCTGTGACCTTTCTTTGAACTTACTGATTTTTCTACCTTTTTAGTTTTTAGTTTATTAAAGTTTTTACTTATTATGATCAGAAAAAAGACAAAATAGGAAAAAACGTCTGTTTTTCTTTTTTTTTGTGCCTCCATGTATGATACATATTTTTCAACTACAGTTTTCAGCATGTGCCTGTTGTTCCCGTTATTGGCCTCCTTCACAATATGAGTCAACCAAATGTTGTTTATCTTACATTCTGCCTTGGTGTGAGAGCTGCCAGTTCTTACTGCAAATGGTTGGCCAGTTTTATCCACACGTATCTGTTTAATAGTTTAGTAAACATCAAAACAAAACAGGCTTATGTTAAAATCCAGTCAAGAATCCTCAGTAAAGTCAAAATATTTTTAACCTGATCGTCTTTTCAGATCTTCATTCTAAGCTTCATTCTATTTTTGAGATAAAGTCAATTTTTCTTGGCAATATTCATATCTATGTGAACTTTTTTAGCTGATTTCATGCTCTGAGACCCAAGTATTTTGTCATCTAATATATTGGTCCTCTAACATTACCAGGCAGTGAAGTTTCATTGCATTAACTTGGTTTGCATCTGACAAATTTCCCTCTGATCCAGTGAGCAGGAACTGAAAAATATGGATGTCTGACCCTAAAATATCGTCCACAAGGAGATGAAGTTTTTTTGCAGCACAACAACACAATTGACAGTGTCTACAGAAAATTAACTCGACATATTTGAACTGGAGAGTGGTGTCATAAAATACAAGAGGAAGCTAAATTATGCAAAGTCATGCATGAGTGGAAGCATGAGAAAAGGAAAAAAAATACAACCTTTGTTCCTGTTCATCAGTTTTAAAAATGCAGCAGATGTGGACATGGGGGATAAAGGAATCTTCCAGTGAATCATGTTCCTGCTGGGTTAAATTACATGAAATGACCAACGTGAGAAAACCTTCACAAACTGTATTTTAGTGTTTAAAGAGATTAAATTATCTTAAAATCTCGAAAAAAATGTAAAAATAAAACGTTCAATGACACATGCAGTTGTTTATAACATTATTTAGTGTGATTGCCAATATTTAAAAACATACTACAGAATAAGTAATACAACATTTGTTTTGTGTTTAGAAATGCAAAACATGCCTGTAGGATTTAACCGATGACGTATTGGAAAGATTATATTCTTACCTCAATTTTTTTTTTTAATAGAAAAAATCCCCAAGACTCTTCTTTCACTGTTCATCAGTTTTTTACCAGCAGTGCCACAACTCTCTGAAAGCCAGATCTTTTCTGAAAATTGCATACATATTCTGTTATTTTCACATTTCTGTAACTTAATGGATCTTTATAAAATGTTAACATTTTTTCTCATGAAGAGCGGAAGATTTTCCCTTTTTATTTACCACTGATAAATAACTGTATCTCTCTAAAACCATATTTTATTTACATTTATTTTTATAGTTTTGTTTCTCTTCTGTGTTTGCTGTAGAATTGGATTCCTTTGCCAAAATCTATATTGGTAACCTTGAACAATTTTAGAGAACCAATCACATGAATGCTAAGACCATTTTATCAAACTTCCTCCAAAAGTTCTTTCTCAGTCTGAAAAAGTGTTCTAAGTAGTATTTTAATTAATAAATTATAAATATTTTATTAATATTATGTAATATAATAATTAAATAATAATAATATTTTATTATTACATCATTTTTAGTCAAAATAGCATTTTAGGACATAGTTTCTGTAGTTCATGAGACATTTCCCTTTGAGGCTTGGTCAGGACCATTGGGGCAAACAGTAAACTGGCCCCCACTTCCTGCCACTCATCTGTTTACACTCTCCCGCTAGCTTACAGCCCCTCAATACCCCAACCCCAAATAGCATTCCTGGTGCAACACAAATGGTGAGCAACATTGGAGCTATTCACCCGTAGAGTTTTGAGCCAGATGCCAGCTCAGATGAGGAAAACAAAGGTCTACATGGATAGTTGTCCACAAGCAGATGCATCTGAATGGAGCGGAGCCTGGAGCTTGTGGCTTTCTGTTACAGCTTCTACGCCACAAATGAGTTTTTTCCAACAGCATTTTTCGTCTGCTCCTGATTCACAATGATTTGAATTTGGGGTGTAGGAAAAAATCGATACAAAGAAATGTTGCGAAACTTCATTTGGCGATACCTCTTTTGATATAAAATGCTGCAGAGGCAATAATTATTCATAAGCAAACATGTAGTTCAGCGTCTTCCTTTTGTTTTGCACTTAAACTCCTGGCAACACACCACTCTGAGCCTCTTTCAGCAGCTCTACACCGCACCAAAACAAAAAGAGCTCACGAGAACAAGCTTGTGAGATGTTTATTCAGCGTCGCAGTTTTGTTGTTTCCATGGTTGTTACAAAACATGTACAAAATAGTTTCAACCAAGGATGGGTGCTAAATCACTGTACCAAGATGCTGCTACTAGCACCAAAAAAATAAATGTGGATTTTGGTGCTATGTGGCGGGCTGATATAAGAACAAGTGAAGCTTTGCAGATGTGCAGCTTGCACAGCACGTGGCCTCAGTTAGAATGCTGGACGCAAAGCAAGCGAAAGTTTGGTTGTACTTCACAGTTAAAGCTTCTAACTAAGCTACCTATTAGATCAGAGCGACATCTATAGCGCTCTGAAAAAGATCAACGTTGCAGTGATCAGCGGTGAAATCCATGTTTACTTCTACATGTGTGGAAACAGAGCTCAGAGCAGATTGTCATGGAAATAAAGCATCAGCCACATTCAAATGCTCTTCACCCTGTTACGCTGCTTTATCACACTCAAAGGTTACAGAAAGAATTGTCGAGGGGTTTTATTTAATTTTATTTTCATTTTTGAAGTACCTATTCTTGGACCTGTACAGTTTTAAATGTCCCAGTTCGACTACATTTAGCAGAGTTGGAAATAAACAGCACTTTGACCATACTCATAGAACCTTTTTGGTGAAGGCATATTTATTCTTTTTCTTTTTTGTCTCATACTGAAAAACATTTTGTTAAAATCAAACAACGTTGAGTGTAAAAAAAAAAAAAAAAAAAATACAAAAATTACCATAAGAAAAGCATCGCGAATTTGTTTGGATAAAATCAACTATATGAGATACAGTTGCAGTGCGTGATGCTCTGATCAATAAATCAAATGCTTTTTTATCACTTAATCCATGTCAAAATAAAATAAAATTGAAGAAAAGAGGATAAATATTTTTTTTTGCAGAAAATGAATAACCCCTCCCCCCCAAAATAAATAAATAAAATAAAATAATTAAAAAAAAAAGACAAACATCGAAACATTTAACAGCTGGTAAAGTTAAAGCAGCAACAAAAATTAAGAATCTTTGGTGTTAGTGCGTCATCAACAGCAACAGAAACAGCTCTGGTGATTCGTCCTTTGACACAGTTGTGAAGATGACAAGGCAGAACCAGAAGGCCAAACTGATGGAATCAACGGAATCAGGGCAGCAAGATCCGTTTTCGCCTAGGGTGCCATGCTCAGGGCCATTCTTGAGTGCAATTGAGCTAAAGAAAGAGAATAAAGCCCTAAGTTTGGCTTAATTTGGGGCTAAAAGAATCCATGAGTTACACTCCTTAGGTCGTGCGACCACAACAATTCCAAATGTATTTACCCTCTACTCTAATAGCATTAAAGTGAGGGAATGAAAAGGAGTGTTCAGTTTAGAGAACAACCAACTGAAGGACAAAAGGTGAATCTGAAAAGATTTTCATCTGTGTGATTGTGTTTTTGTCCACTTCCATTGGTCTCTTGCTGCAGCTTAATGCTCCAGTAAGAGCTGTTAAAGACTTGTTTTATCTAACGTGTTACTTTGACTTAATGAGATTTTATTCTTCTCTCAGGTATATAGAGTTTTGCCTCTGGACATAATCTGTAAGAAGACTTTTCTTTTGAATTCATCATGAAGGTTTTGACTATACGCATGCTTGTTTAGATGTTTATATATTCATAGCACTTATAGCACACTATCTTCTGCAACTTGCATTGGTTAGAGAATACTTTTATAATTGTTGTGTTTTTGTTCATCTGCCTTTGTGGTGAGAATCTGCAGCACAACTTTGTAGTCAAATTATGATTTGTTTTCTTTTCTTTTTTCATTTAAATTGCAGTATTTGTGTTTGTTATGTTGGCTTGTGAGGATTGTCAGAAGTGGGAAAAAAAGAACTCATTCAGCAAACTAAATTAACAAAAAACTAATTAGGCCTACTATAATAATATTTAACCAAGGACACAGTGAAAAAGACATTGACCTAATAAGGTGTATAAATATGAGGAACAACCATTTATAGGTATCTTTTTTTTTTGTTCTCGTACATGTGGTTATTTGTTAAAGTTGAAATTTTGTTTAACAAAAAAGATGATTGTATTCTCTCCTGAAGTCACATCTTACTGCTAGCTAAATTTGAGCAGTAATTAACTGACTCAGGCAACCTTCTAAAATGGGATGCAGTGGGTGGCTTAATAGCCATAAAGTTGATCTGAGTCTTTCAGCTGAGACTGTAAAATGATCACAGGTTTGACATACTTCTGGCAGAAATTTAGCAGAGCCTTATTCCACTTGAAGTTAGTTATTACAGAACTTTGAGTTGGTGCATAAGAAGATCTCAAAGAGAAAGCTAAGTTTTGTGCAACGTCTAATTGTTTCACAAAAACCTCCAGATAATTTAGAAGGATTGTTTCAAAACATTCAAACTTGAATTCAAGTTGAAGTCTAAACTCTATAAAGTCAGTTCAAGCAGATTCTAATTGTTGAACTTGCTGCTCACTGTTGAACTTACGCTGTACATATCTGTGAATATTTGTCTAATGATGTGTGATTTTAAGTGAGCAGATGGTTGCTTCTTGCTGGACCAGTGGTTATCCAGTGGTACTCAAAGACGTGACTGACCATTTTCCCTTAATCCTCTCCTTCTCTGCTGCATACAATAAATCTCAAGGGAGTTTTCAGCCGTATCAAACTCTTTGTTCCAAAGGGATTTTCATTCAAATCTCACCCAACTCATCTCCCACGTCTTTATCTTTCCTTTTTTCTTTTCTGCTTAATGTCCCTGATTACAGACGGTGCAGAGGTGGGAATAGTACCCCCTGAGGAGCTGGCATCATTGCTGCAGGTGGCAGAATGTAGATTTATGGAATCTACTAAAAAGACCAGGTTTTCCAGCATCAGAGACATGCATTTAAAGAGGGATTACAAATTAAATGTGAACCAATTTAACACGCCAGTGTCTGCAAGGATGCAGAAAGCCTAACATCTGGCAAACTTAAAACATTCATTCATTCTCAGTTTATGAGGACTACTTTGCAAATATGCAGTCAGTGCTTCCTCACTTGTTGACTAAAAGTTTCCAGAGAAAAGCAATGATTGGAACCAGAAATAACAATTTCCCTAGGTATGCATTTTGTCTGCAGAAAAAGAGGCATTCTTATTTTTCAATTACCCAAATACTTTACTAACTAATCCTCAAAATAAAGCATAATAACATATTAGGATGGTTAAAACTGCAACTACACAACATTTTAGTTAGTAAGGAAGCTGGTATTGATTATATTTATTCAAGATTAGACTGGTTTCTTAGTTAGTTACTTAGTATTAGTAGCTTTAACACTAAAAACCTAAAGCATTGAGTGCCTGTGTATTGTAAGAACAATGCAATAATTTAATCAGTCTTTTTTTACAGTTTAGCGTGAGTAAGTGTTCTGCACAAGAGCCTACAGAAGCAATAAAACATTTAAGCGGGACCAAACGAAGCTTGTAATATGTAAAATGCAACAAATTGCAATTTAATATTACATGTTTGCGTAAAGAATGCATGAAAATAAAGTTTGCAAAGAGGGAGGAGGTTTGTCGTGGTGACATAATAAAACTGAAGTAACACAGATTTAGATTTTACCAACAGCGGAAAATAAAGCACAGTTACACAGTAAAAGCCTCAACTTACAAAAATCTGTTTTGTCACTAAATGTAAATTCCTTTTTTTCTTAAATTAATTCACCTTTAGAGATTATGTAGATATGTATTTCAAAGCATGTTATGCATGCAGTAACATACTGCACTGAAACAAACCCTGGATTTCCATTTTGCCTTTGAATAAAGAAGAAGAATAAGAGTCACACACCAATTTGTGAAAATCTCTGTTCCTTTTCTGTCATAGATTAGTTGGCTCCATCTGGTCAGTCTAAGAAAGTAACATCTAAGTGTCCGTACCACTTTCTCATTTTCTAGGTCACCGTCAGCCTTTGCAGGGTTACAGTCATCTCTGAAGCCAATCCCAGCAGTCAGCCGGCAAAAAAATATGGTAACTAATTATCTCCTATGACCAGTAAATTGAAGGGATTTCAAAATTGTTTGCAAAACTGCTCGGTCAAGAAAAAAAGGCAGAACCAGCCGAGCAGGTCCATTCACTATTGGAAAATGAAAACAGAGATCAAAGATTTTTTCTGAAGCATCAACGACACCATAGGGTGTTAGAAAAGGAAAATAGACTCATACACTAAGAAATACAAGCATTAATCTTACTCGTTTTAAAATATATATTGAACTGAAGATAATGTGAGAAAATGTAAATGTGGGATTAGTTGTTAGTTTTATTTAAAAGGGTTGAGACACTGAGCACAAAACCCTGTCAGAAAAGGAAAACACTTCAAAAATCTGGAAAAAACACAAAACTGTCAGATCTAGGCTGGATGCAGGTGATTACAAGGAATATCAACAGATAAGAACAATGAGTTGTCATACAAAATCTTTTATCATCAGGTTGAAACCTTACTCTACTTTAACAAGGACAGGTGTAACCTGACAGATGATTTTTAAGATTCAGAATTTCAGACTCTACCCAATTGGTTCACATAAATAGTTTACATCAGTCCAAAATCTAAGCCCAGAGAATAATATATAAAAAAATAATAAAAACACTTAAAATAAACATAAACTTAAATTTTGCACAGAAAGATGTAATTACTGAGAATCCACAGCAGATGCGGGTCCGAAGGACCAAGATGCAAGCCAAGACAAACTGACACTAGATGGGGGAGTAATGCACATGGCTCAAATGAGAAGATGAAGTCTTATTGCATGAAGTAAAGAGCGGAAAGCCAGGAGGACTGAAAAAGTGTCTGTCTGACCTGGATCTGGGCTGGAACCATGAGAGCAATACAAGGAGTCTGCAGCAGGAAAACAACCGTGGAAGGTAGCAAGTGTGTGTGCAAGACCGTTTAACACCCAAGGAAACTAGGCAATAAAGGAACACAAGGGGGAGGTGGATCACAAAAACAAGTTGCTACCAAATGAAGAAGCATTTATCACACTCCAATAAAATACACCTAGGATCATAATCTCCTACAGAAAAAAGCCAAAAATGAAAAAAAAAAACAAAACCCAAGGGTAAAGATTAGACTAAAACAGTGAAAAAGCTAACATAAAATCTACAGACCATTTCCAGAACAAAAGCAGCTATGACAAACAAACCCACGGTTACAAAGCTTGTAAGGGACAAAAAAACAGAGGAAAACTGGGATGTGTGACTGGCCAGCATTAAACATAGAGACAGCGTTCAACTCAGACTCACCCTGTTTGTACTTCATGCTGTCAAAGAAACAAGCTAACACATGCAGCCAAGAAGTGGAAAACAGCAACGCCTGGTCTCCAGTTCCAAGCATCACTCACACAAAAAAAAAGTCTGGAAAAGCATTACAAGACCTTTTTTTTAAACACGTTGAAGACAATTAAAATAGTGTTTTTAACATGTTCTTCTGCATTTTTCTCATGATGGAGCACATATGACATAACTTAAGATTAAAATTGCATTTCTGAGTATTTCTTTATTCAAATTGTGAATAAGGAGCAGACTAAAAAACGCCATTTAAAAAAGATTGTAGTTGTTACGTACAAACTCCAATCCACAAGCTGTAGGCCCCCTGCTCAGCTTCATTCTGATGTATCCATGTGCAGACAAATAAATCCATGTACGTCTTCATTTTCCTTGTCTGAGCTGGTATCTGTCTCAAAACTGTAGTATTGGATAGCTCCAATACTGCTCCCCATTTTTGGTGCCACCCAATGCTACCTTTGGGTAGCATTTGGGTGCAGCCCCTTTGAGAGGGGCTGTAAGCTAGCAGAAGAGAGTGTAAACAAAGATTGGCAAAAGGTGATCAGATTGGGACTTTAAGTGAAGATTCTTTCACGTTCACTGACCACTTTTTATGACTCGTGTTCACAGAGTTTTTATAGTGTCTAAAGGAAATCAGTAGATGTTCTCTTTAGTGCTTGTAGGATTTGCTTTTAGTTTCAGCCCATTATGTGAAGGAAAAAGGGAGGTCAAAAAAGGGAAACTTCACTTTCAGAGAA
Organism: Oryzias celebensis; assembly: GCA_014656515.1. Classification (NCBI taxonomy): domain Eukaryota; kingdom Metazoa; phylum Chordata; class Actinopteri; order Beloniformes; family Adrianichthyidae; genus Oryzias; species Oryzias celebensis. The sequence continues at coordinate 16,021,055 of BNCR01000017.1, read as the reverse complement.
AGTGACTGCATTTGGCAACAGTTCCATGACATATTTCATTGTCCTGCCTAAGTAGGAGACCTGCCTTCATTACACTCAGAGCAGCAAGGGCAAAGGCTTCGCTGCAGGCTGTCACAGTGGCCACCTTGGATCCATCAAGTGCGTGTCAGAACAGAAGCAATGCTAACTGTGCCGCACATCCTAAATAGGAGATACAGTGATTCCAGAGGCAAACACTCACTGGTGTTAGACATTGCTCAATGAAAACCAACCAATTTGATTTCAAACATTTTAAATAGCTCCAATAGTTATAAATCTTGTACTTCACAGAAAAAAAAGAGTTATTACTGAGCGATAACTCAACTGAGTTATGACTCCTTCTGACTAATGTGCTGATAATTGTGTTCATAACCATGATACAAGACTCACCAGGCTGGCTTTAAAATGGGATTTTAAGGTGACAGTGAAATAAAACACACTGGACCGGTAGCCGAAATGTTCACTTTAGAAATAAATCTGTCTAAGCGCAGAGCTATAAAGGGAGTACTGTCCTCATTTGGATGAAGAAATAAACCATTTTGATGTGTCGATGAGAAGCAGACCGCTATTGTGATTTTAGTAGTTAAAAAAATGTTGAAAATCTCAGTTATTGTTTAGATGGGATGGCAGCTACTGCTTGGTTCCCTTTTAGTATTTATCTACCCAACCACCAACACCAAAGACGAGCTGAAAGACAAGAGGGTAAAAAAACAAACAAAAAGCAATTACTTGTACACAAAAGACAAACACCAACTTCCAAACTGCTTTGACACCGAATAGATATAAACTTTATTTATAATTTCTTTAACCAAAGACTGTGCTGTTGCGAATCATTGCTGAATAGTGGCTCAGTATGACTGATATGACTATCAGGGACATTTTCTTGTAAGTTTCAATTAGGCTGAGATCTGTGACTATGGGGGCCATTCATCAAACCATCCATTGACCCCTCAAGTCGTAAAGATGTCGCCACTGTCATCCTTCATCAAGATAGAAGTATTTCATTTTAGGCCAAAGGTGATTATTCAGACAACTTTGTATTGATCTGCAGTGATCCTTGCCTTTAAGGTTAAAAGTGGACCTAATCCATGCCAGCAAAGTGTCCTTCACAAAATAACAGAGCCACTAGTTGCCCTCAAACTGAGAGCAACCGGATTCTTGACGTATTTCTTTTTTTTTTTGTCCCTTGCCTGTATCTCACATTGTAATTCCTCACTGTAGATCGGGATAAAAAAAAAAAACAAAACAAAAACAGAATCAATAAACACACAGGGTCTTTTACTGCAGGGGAATACGCCAGACTCTGCCAAAGTTTTGTGTCAGATGCTAATATGTTCAACAAGAAAACTGAAAACTAACCTGTGTGAAAAAAAAACTAAACAAAACATTGCTTGAAACACAAGTAATTGGAAGATGGGATAAAACAGCCTGTCGTGTGGTTCATTGTGGCACATGGAGTCAATTTTAAACTGCACATGAAAAAAAAGTCCTAAAATCTGGATTGTTTTTATATTTTGTAGGTGAAAGCTTTACAGTTTGAATATGTTGAACCCAATGTCATGCTTTCAGACTGGAGGTTTACCAGTAAAGTTAATGGATGGATGGGTGTGATGCTGAGAGGATAAAACTGAGTGGCAGTTAATGGCAGCTCACAAAAAACCAGATCCATTCTAGTACGGACAGAGATAAATCTGAGTGCAGAACATCAGCTATGTTTTCTGCATTAGAAACCATGGCATGTTCCTTCCACTTCAGTATCCTGAAGGTTTTTAAAATACTTCATAAAATGCAGAGTGGAAGGACAGAAAGCAGCGAGAGAAGGACATTTTTAACACTTCAGTTTTATTCATGAAGTGGAGGCCAGGCTGTTCTCATGCGTTACGATGAGTTCTTATAATGCAAAGGAATATTTCAAAAACACAGCAGTGGGCGACAAAGAGTGTGTTCTTGAATTCTTTAACAAAAGAATCTGACAACTTGTAGTGTTTCCCTATGCATTCATTACTTGTGTGATGGGAGTGTTCTCTTTTTTGTTTTTGCTTTTTTACAAATTTCTTACGTTGTTTTACTTCCCTCTGGCTACTTCCTTATGTTTGTTTTTTGTTTCAGCTGCTTCCTTCTGAGGTCATCACAGTGAATCACCCTGTCTACGTGTTTTGTGTATAGCTTTACATCAAATACCCTTTATGACCCCTTGTGGCACTTCCATATGGAGGACATTAAACTACAACATGCATCTGCAGAGTTTGATGCTAAAGTTTACCTATAAGTAATTCCAAAAATAAGCAAATATTACATTTCAGCCATATTTTTACTCAAATCTATGGTGGCAAATCACACCAACAAATCACTCAACACAAAAATATATTAAAGATGACAACAATTAAAAAAGAAAAATAGAAAAACAACATTTTAGAAATTTAAACAAAATTCCATTGACTAACACACATTCCAAAGACATGAAAATAAATTAAAGAATTTAAGAAAACAATTTAATGAAGCTCCAGAAATCAAAATGAAAAGTTAAAACTAAAAGTTAAAAGGTGTCATGAGATATTGCTGATTAGATAATGACATTTGTTCGTTTGTTTATCATTTCAACCAAAAGTTATTTAGCATTAATTGATACCAGATTAGCTTCATACTAATCATAAACCTTTTTTTAGATTTTCTTTCCCAATTGCTAAAACATTAGGTGCAATTCTCCAAACTATTTTTTCAAAAACATCACGCTTTGGTCTAAATGTAAAACAGAACTTGCAGTTAACACACAATTTGCAAAACTCTTGAGTCTACTCTTTGCAGAACCCATAAGACATCATTTTTAAAACATAGTTGACATTCATAACACAAAAGATGCAAAAAGTTAGCACAAACAGGCAAAACTCAAACTCTGCTCCTATCTGTCAACACACTGAAGACACTTCATGCAAATCAACTGCAGTGAATCTTAGGGCAGTTCTGGAACTACTGAGCAGCTTTTTAAGGATGGATAACAGATCAAGAATCAAACCTGCACCAAATCCTGGGTCCGCACAAAAGGCAATAATTTCCGATGAGATCCAGGCCATAGTTATTGGCCATATGTTGGTTTATGGAATTACCATGAGGGAAGCAGGTCAAAAGGTCAACCCTAAGCAGCAGTGTTCATATGGAAATTCAACAAGAAATTGACTGAAAAGAAATAGTTTTTGGTTTTCCCGGGGGGAATTTTCTTCATTAGTTGTGTTTCCATAACCTCTGAAATTGGATACTATATTTGCTTAATGGAAACTCCACAATTTGGAATAAACTCGCGTTTATCGAAAAAAAGTTTTTGCGCTTGGAGGAGGTGGTTTTTGGGCTGTATCGAAATGGAAAAAAAAATCACAAAACTGCAATGGAAACACTTTTTTTGAATGAAATACGCCTCTTGGGTGGAAGTGGCTGCGCTGAGCGCTGCACAGCAGGCGCCACGAGGGGTCCCGCAACGTCACAGCTCATTAAAAGTTGCGTGTCAAATGGAATTGTTGGAGCCACAGGTCCTCTGTAAAATCACTAACCAAGATTTCATCAAAATCGCAGCTCGAGCGGTTACTCTTGCAGCTCCGTGGACTGCGCATACGCCTCCTTTAACAGATGATGATGAGCACCAGAGCCGTGACAGAAATCTGAATGGACGCTATCTTATCAAACAGAAAAAATGGTCCAACTGCTTACATGTTAGAATGGTAATTTATTAATACCACTGAACAGGCTTCTCTCGTGTGTCTGTTCACATTTATGTAAATTATCAATGGTCTAGCTACTCTGCACGTGCTCCCCATAAGTCGTGACGTCACCCCAATGCTCCCTTTTTGTGAATCAACTTAAAACAATGCAAGTTCTCATCCATCCCCGTGGCTTTGAACAACTTATCGAGTGAGTTGCTTTGTGTTTATTGGCACAATTAGGATTTAATGGAGATAGTGTAATTGAAAAATTGTGTTTTTTTTGTTATTTCTAGAATGTCGATAAAGTTTTGCGCATCTGTGTTGTGGAAACGCAGCTGCTGTGACCTCAAAGTGAGCTTTTGACTGAAGAGTCAAGTATTTTGTACATTTAGCCTGTATTTTGAAAATTGTGTTGGTGAAATTGGTCTAATGTTTCAGAAAATGTGTTTTAGCAAATTGGAAAAACCGTAGAATGCAGACATTGAAGATGCATCTGAAAAAACTCTTTTTTTACTTCGATTTTTATCTTCTAAAATATAATATTATCTTATTGCTATTCTTATGGTCCTTGACATGTTTAAAATGTTTTTGTGTTGAGTAAATTGTTGATTTGCACTTCAGGGCTACTACCGAAATTATGACAAAGCCAGTACTTTGTCTTTATTAAATTTGCACTACTTACAGGTGGTATTTGAATCTATATATCTTTGCAGCCGTGCAGTTTCCACAGCAAACTATGAAACTATTCACACAATATTTTGTTCTATTTTGATCATGACTGATCTCCATCAACTTGCTTGAAATTCAATTTTTGTTAAGCCAAAGCTCTTCTACTGTTATGAATGATGGACTTTGTTATTGAAATTGTGAGTGGATGTGGTTCTGCTGCTCCAACTTCTCTCTGTTAGGGAGTATTGGGTAATATTTCCTCCTCCCGGATCAGGGATGGTACAATCTTCCATGCTGGGCTGCTTTTCTTTCCAGGGCTCAATAATAAGCCTGTCAGCTTGATTTAGAAAGCCTGTGGCAGTATTATGAGAGACACCATCAGATTTACAATATATCATAAATTGCTAGCAATAATGTATAAATCAATAGAGTTGTGAGCTTAAACTATTTTCAGTTTCCTTTTCTTTTGTGTCACAGCTTAAAAGAAGTGTACAACTCAGCTGCATAGAGGTTGTAGCACAATGTATTGTATTCCGCAATGACACAACTATAATTGAACAGGAAAAAAATATTGTATTTATTAAACTAGTTTCTTAAACAGACACAGAAAAAAATGCAGCATTTGTATACATTTAATGTGGAATTTGACATTTAAAAGTAAAAGCTGTTTAATAGGTTTATGTGTGACTGATGCTCAAAAGGCTGTGAGTTTGTCTGTGGATTTGTGAATTTCTGACAAATTACTGGAAGTTTCAGGCATGGATGTGTTTGTATCTGTTAAGATTTTCAATGTTAAATTTCATTGCCTGGTAACTGCTGGAAGAGAGAAGCTGTATTGCAATCTCCCCTTTGTTTATCTTACGCTTCAGTTGTTTTTTTCGTTTTTTTTTTTAATTCCGAAGGTGTGGTAAATGCATTTATCAAACACATGCACACTGATTACTCACACTGATGAGTAACAAGGGCTCCAGAGAGAGAGAAAGAGATGAAAGAAAAAGAAGTAAATATATTTCTTGACTAATGCAGAAGTTATCCACATCAAAATCTGTTTTTAGCAGCACACAGAATGCTTTTCTTTTGTATTTACTGCCTGTGTTGACAGGAATTTACATGTATCTAATCTATAAATCCATACACAGTTTCTTTATTGTTTTCCAGCATTTACAGCTGGACTGGAGAGTCCAAATTGCCCACAAGTATGAGTTTGAGTAGTTAAAACTGTTCTGATTCATTTGCAGAGTCAGGGATGAGCTAAATCTGAGTTGTTGTTGTTCACCTCTCAGCTGATCCCTTCAGCTTTCACTGTTTCGCACAGGCGGTTTGGCATAGAGTTTTACGCCGGATGCACTTCCTGACACAACCCTGTGTTTTTTTCGGACTGGGGACCGGTACAGGGAGACCTAGACTTAGGTTTCCTTGTGGCTACATAGTTAGGCAGTAGTGTAAAGAGTTTTCCATATTATGTCTTACAGGTTAAAACACAACCTCTTTTGCCTACTACAACAGCTTGAGCTTTGTCTTGGGTATTTTCAAGCTAAATTAATGAGACATCTTCATAGACATGAAGTAGATTCTTTTAACACTTGTGAATAAATTAGGCCATGCAGTTGATTAGATTTCTGCCACGAGACTAGAGAGGAAATGAAAGCTTTTGCATTGCCAGGAGGTCACAGAGGGGAGAAAACCATAGGCCGCTATGAATGGGTTCTTCAAATCTTGCAAGTCTCTGTCTGGCATGGCGACATGGGAAGTAAACAGGGCATTGGGAATCTGTTAATCCTCTGCATTATTCAGCCATGAGTTTTGTTGAAAGGGTCAGTGATTGACTTTGATTCAGTCTGTTCACCGTTCAAAGGAAATACAAAGATGCCAATCACAGTCTTGGCAGGACTTTCCTGCTATGAATGGATGCAGAACAATGCCTTCTTATGAAACTCCCAAATTATAATTGCATGCCACCCTGCTTGTAATTGGAATACAAATCTCAGTAATTTACAATATAACATGGAATACATGTTAAAAAAACGATTTACAAAAATATGTAGTAACAGGATGGCAGATTGGGGGAATATTTATTTAGTAACAGAGTAAATGTGGTACATTCAAAAAATCCTAGGAAAAGAGTTTAACCAAATTATTTTACCACAAATCAATTGTGTATTTACATCTGTCAGTCAGTCCATCTGTCTTTTCTTATCAAGTGCTGGGGTCATAGAAGAATGTGCATCCCACGTCATGTTTTACTGTGTAATGTCTTTGCTTGAAGTTATAGTATCTCAATAAAGACAGAATATGAGCAAGGTTTTATTTGCAATACAGACAGATTTATGTAATTAAGCCCATAATTGTTGGCGGTTAGGCTCTGGGTATGACATCTTGCTCGCTTAATATAAGCTCAGACCGTCAACAAATACACCCCAGAGTCTAGAAATTGATGTCAGCCAAGAACATGCCAAGCACTGTTCCAGGTAGAGAACAGAGTGAAGAATGGGGTGGATGACGGGTGGCGAACCATGCAGAGTAAAAAACCTCCAACATTAAAAGAAAATAGGATTGTGAATGGTTTAAAAGTAAAGGTGGACAATTTAAGCCATTAATTCAAGGTGAAGGCCTAATTGATTATAATGTGTAGAGTGAAGTAACAACGTAGGATACCTGGAAGTGAGGAAGATCTTTCTTCTTGAAATTGTGCCAAAGCTTCCCAAAACTCATGAAACTCATTCAGTTTAGTTGACACCATTGATTGTTGAGTTGGCATTTTAAAATGTGGCCCGTCCTTTTTTGACAGTAAGTTAACAGATGATCTTTTGTGTATTCAAGTCAAAGAAAAGTCATATTCAAAACAGTCACGTTAAATGAAAAACTAAATGGATTCATATGTTTTTGCAAAGTTGGGCACTAACTTGTGCACAATTTTGTCTTTAAACACATGTTTCTTTCCACGATGAAAGTGTGACATAATTAGTCATTTTATGGATGCAACGTCTACTGCCACCAAATAAAACACTGACTTGTTTTATTAGATCTGCTTGTTTAAACACATTTTCTGATCAGGCTGCTTCCATGGATTCAGAATTACTCATACAAGCCTGGTTATTCATGTATTTCACAAATGTTTCTTCAACTTTTCTAGGTAATGCGGCTGCAAAATATTTCTCCAAAGTATTTCCTTGACTTGTCATCCCCCATCGATAGCCGGCTCTCATTGAAACACTAATGAGTTAGAGCTGAGTATGAAATTGCTGCTATCCGTGTTCTGTTTTTTTAAGAGGATTAAATACTCTAATACTGTTATGTGAGTTCCTCTATGTTGAAGAAATTACAGAGCCTCATACAAAGAATGCAGATAACCTAATTCTTATCCCACACAAAAAAGAAGAGAACAATAAGCTGGAATTGCACCTAATTATTGCAACCTGAAAACCAAAAAGAAAAATTACCAAACACAAGACCTTGATTTATGGTGGTTTAGCTCAAAAAAGGCTATTTTGAAAGAAGTCTTAATGTCAAACATGCTTTTGACTGCTTTGTTTCACGTAGCTTTTTCATTTTTAGCAAAAAGGTAAAATCTTTGCAAGTTTCAAAATTAAGACCAAGGTGCTTGCAGAGGGAACATTTTTCACTCTCAGGAGACACAAGGATAATATCTAAATAGATTTCAACGTCTACAACAGGCAAACAATAGAAATTATGCAGAAAAAGGCAGGTCTTTTGGTATGCCATATGCAGAACGAACATGAGGGAAGAGACGAGAGCCATGAATTGTTCATGAGCCTCTCTGCAGAAAGGAAGAAGATGTTTTTGTGGAGGGAGATTCTGGATGTGATGGCACGTGGCCTCTTGCCACAGTGAAGTGCTGTTAAAAGTCTTGGGTGGGAAATTTTGGGTACATTTTTTCCCTGCCTCCCACTTGTCTCATGGTCCAGGTAACAAACAGGTCAGGAAGACATCACAACATATCACCTTTTTGCTGTCATCTCCTAGGCCCTCTTTGGAACAGAACGCTAAATAAACAAATTCTTACTGTTTTCATATTGAAATCTAAATTGCAAAATGTATTTTCATATTGCAAGCTGGAATGAGTTGAAATCTGCTAAGTGAGTTTGCGAGAGCTGAAGTGGCAAAGACTGTAGTGTTGACGGAAGCAGATGATTTTCTAACTTCACATACTAACTTAGTCTGCTGACAGCTTTTCACTTTTTTTCCAACCTTTTTAACTTCACAAAGGTTAGAAAATGTTGTTTGTGTCTTACATACTAAATGACAATGCAGAAGCCATGACCGATCTTTGGAGCCTTGGCCTTAGCCTGGATTTAGATGAGGAATTCAAGGTCTGAAAGTCAGCAAATCACTACGTCCATAAAATCAAACACCAAAAAAAAAAAAAAAAAAAAACTTTGTCAACATATTTCCAACAGTGTATAAAAAACAAGTTGACATTGTTGCAAATCATAGATACAATCACATTCAAAAAGAAAACAACACACCACTTTACTACATCAGTATTCAACTGTCAGCCCTCTCACGTCTCTCCTGCTATCAAAGTGTCCTAAGCCAGGTGATGGTTTTGCCATCGGCTGCGAGAACACAGGAAAACTTTATTTTCTTCAGATCTAAAATCCTTGAAAATCCATTACAACAGCCTAAGGATTGGGCAAATGCAACCCAAAATAGGGCATAAATGAAACATTTGATGTTGTTGTACTGAGCCTGCATTTGGTGTCTGTGTAAGTGTGTGTGTGTGTTGTTCGCGCTGGTTAGACCCTTGTGCTTCCACAGGAGGTAAATTATTTCAAGAAGATTTATGCAGGAAGCATGTTAGTTGAGGCTTAAAAAAACCCAAGCCACAACAGTAACAAAAACTCAAGATGCATTTTTTAAGCATTTCTTTTAATAATGTGTGCATACAATAAATGAATGAAACATCTTAAAATACTAAAGGCATCAAAGATTTGTGTCCAGCTGTAGTTTTATTTCACAGATGTTGATCATTAGAAAGTTGTTAAGCCATATTCAATATCCACAGTTTCAACATGCTGATTATTGTTTGTAGCATTATTTATTGATGTGTTTTCTGTCTTGAATAAACATAAGGGTCCATCTAGAGGAAAGATTTCGGGAATTGAGACAAAAAATATTTTCTCATTATCTTTGTAATTTTTTTAGAAATATTATTTGTGCAACATGGGTCGATAAATGAAAAAAAAATGACAATAGAGCTCAAAAGAGTTGGAGAAATTAATTGTTTTTATCACATTTAATTGTAATGCAATAGTGACATTAAATGGTTTTTCATCTGATTTCCAAACAGTTGATATTTTAAAAGGTTGGCGAGCAGTGTTTTTGTCACTGCTGCATTATTTTAGCAGCCTTTCTGACCTCTCTGTCCCCTCTGTGTTTGTGCAATTTTCCCTCCACGCTAGTCATGCAACCCGTCCTCATCTCTGCATGACAGCATCTGTGGGAGATTTTTAGAACACTTGTTTGTGAAAGTGCATCATAGAAAGAAGAGAAGAAGGAGATTTTGGAGGATCTCAAGAGGCTTAAATGTACATAACTGGAAATGTTGTTGGTGTTCTGGTATAAAAAACATGGATTAATTCCCTGCTGAATTGGAATCACATGAATGTAGCAAAACATAGACAAAAAAATCTTTCATGTTTTTAAGGCTTCCAGTTAAATAAAACTCAAAGAGACTGTGCTGTTTTATTTTGTCATTTGCTGTGTGCGCCATACGGTTTTTCTGGTCTGCACAAAGAAAGCGTGTTCAAACACGACCGCACAGTCTCACTTTGAAAATAGCATTATGTTTTCACAGTGGAAAAGAACAGAAGACCGGTTTGTTACTATAATTGTAGGGGTTATGGACCCAGGACATTAATTGTTGTTGTGTTTGTCACTTCCTGTTTTATTTTGTTGTATTTCCTGTGCTCACCATTGCTTTCGAGGTCCTTTGACACTTCCCTCCTTGTGTGTTCCCTCCCTCCTGGCACACCTGTATGTGGTTAACCAATCCCCTCTCCCTGTTATATACCCTCGTCTCCCTTGCACGGGTTGTCGGGTGGTTTTGTTTGTTTGCTCTGATTTAATGTTCCTCTCTCGAGTCATTAAATCTATTTCTTCTTCATTTCGAGTTCCGTCTGCATTTGTGTCCGCACGTCAACCTTGACATTACCACCCGACCCGTATAATGGACGCAGCAGACGCGGAGACGTTACGGGCATTACTCCGCCAACAGGAGGAGCAGATGTCATGCTTAAGGCAAGGATTACTGGAGATGTCAAGCCGTCACGAGCGACAACTTGCCGCATTGGGTGAGCGATTGGAGCAGTTGGCGGAGCGGATCCAACATCCACTGTCCGTTCCTTCTCCGCACCCTTCGCCTCCCACGCCAGTCCAGGATGGGATTCCTGTCGCCCCTGCTGCACAGCTGGCCCGCCCGGAGAGGTTTTCCGGGGACTCCGGGGACTGCCGAGCATTCATCACTCAGTGTGAGCTCCATTTTCAACTACAAGCGCCTCACTATCCTTCGGACCAAGCTAAGGTGGCCTTCATCATATCTCACCTCACCGGGAGAGCAGGCGCATGGGCAACGGCTGAATGGCAGCGTGGAGCACCGACCTGCGCGTCTCTCGCGGCATTTCTGGAGGCATTTCAGCAGGTGTTCCAGCACACCAAACCGGGCCGAGAGGCAGCTCGAGCCCTTATGCAACTTCGGCAACGGGGCAGAAGGGCAGCTGACTATGCCATCGAGTTCCGCACCCTGGCCTCCACTAGTGGTTGGGACACCACTGCGCTCATGGACGCTTTCGTGGAGGGACTTTCCGAGGAGTTAAAGGACAGACTAATCACTCTCGAGTTACCTTCCTCCTTGGAACCCCTCATCGCCCTGGTCATCAGAATTGACAATAGCCTGCAGGACCACAAGCAGGAGCATGGCAGGGTGGCACCCCGCCCCCGACGCAGTCCTGTTGAGCACAGGATCATGGACTCACCTGACTTTGCTGCTTTTTCCGCAGAACCCCCGTCTTTAGTCTCAGAGGAACCCATGCAGCTCGGCCGGGGCAGACTGACAGTTTCCGAGCGACGGCGGCGGATGGCGGCAGGTGAGTGCCTTTACTGTGGCGGCCGGGGTCATTTCTGCAGGGATTGCCCCAACTCATCAATCAGAGTGGGCGCGCTGAAGAGTCGTGGTCCGGCTCCCACTATCCCGAGACCTGCTTCCTGTGTTTTGGATGTTCGGGTTATGTTCCAGAAAGGGGGAGTTTCTGTCAAAGCATTGGTGGATTCAGGAGCAGAGCAGAACCTCATGGACGCCGAGCTAGCCAAACAGGTTGGTCTTACGTCTGAGTTTTTGCCCCATCCTTTACGAGTGGTCTCCCTCAACGGCCAAGAATTAGCCACCGTCTCACGAGTCACTGAGCCGGTTCATCTGATTGTGTCAGACAATCACCACGAGCACACCCGTTTTTTCCTTTTTTCCTCCCCGCAAAACCCTCTGGTATTAGGTTGCCCTTGGCTAAATGCTCACAACCCAGTCATCGACTGGCCCTCCAGCCGTGTCTCCGGCTGGAGTGAGAAATGTCACACCACATGTTTGCGTTCAGCTCGGCCTCCTGGGGGAGATCCCGCCGTCCCAGTAGGGCGGCCGCCCTCACCTGACCCATTCAGGGATCCGTCTGAATGTCATGACCTGACTGTGTTTTCCGAGTCACGAGCCCTGTTGTGTTCAGGGGTTTCCCACAACAGGTTGCCAGATCGTCGCCGCACGCCAGCACCATCCTACCTACCTGGTCAGTTCGTCATGTTGTCCACCTCGCACCCCAGACTCCGGACAGAGTCAAAGAAGCGGTTCCCCAAGTTCATCGGTCCTTTCGAGATCATCAAGGTCGTCAATCCGGTGGCAGTCAGGCTGCGCTTGCCCAGGTCCTTGCGCATCCACCCGGTTTTCCACATCTCTCAGCTAAAGCCACATGTCACGAGTCCCCTGCAGCGGCCATCCTCTCCGCCACCCCCTCCCCGCATCATTGATGGCCAACCGGCCTACACTGTCCGTCGCCTTCTGGACGTTCGGCGACGGGGTCGTGGCCTCCAGTATCTGGTGGACTGGCAGGGGTACGGGCCTGAGGAGAGGTCCTGGGAGCCTGCTTCACGCATTCTGGACCCTGAACTCATCAGGGACTTCAATCAGCGGCATCGGAACAGACTTCCCCCTGCGCCAGGAGGCGCACCTTGAGGGGGGGGTACTGTAGGGGTTATGGACCCAGGACATTAATTGTTGTTGTGTTTGTCACTTCCTGTTTTATTTTGTTGTATTTCCTGTGCTCACCATTGCTTTCGAGGTCCTTTGACACTTCCCTCCTTGTGTGTTCCCTCCCTCCTGGCACACCTGTATGTGGTTAACCAATCCCCTCTCCCTGTTATATACCCTCGTCTCCCTTGCACGGGTTGTCGGGTGGTTTTGTTTGTTTGCTCTGATTTAATGTTCCTCTCTCGAGTCATTAAATCTATTTCTTCTTCATTTCGAGTTCCGTCTGCATTTGTGTCCGCACGTCAACCTTGACAATAATAGCTCCTAAAAGTTAAGAAGGCGATGTTCTAATTTACTTGTTGCACTGCAGATGTGATTATTCATGTGACTTGCCCATCAAAACTCACTTTCCATGCAAATTCTTTTTTTATTTTTTTTATTTTGTAATATAATTTATTTGAAATTTTATACCCAGTCATGAGGATTTAACATTTCTTTGTTGCATTTTGTTGTATAAATGCCTGTTCCCTCAAAAAACATTTCTAGTAGCTTTTTATTTTTTCAAATAATTGAAAAAAAAGAAGAATTGTACAAGTAAAGGCCTGTGCTTCATCAGTTTGATGTAGTCATGGATGAGAGTTACATTTTTAAGTCTAGATGCCATAACTCAACTGCTGCTTTGAGTTTGACATCCATCCATTCTCAAAACCCGCTGAATCCCTTTTGGGGTCACAGGGTCAGCTTAAGCCAGCCCAGCTGCTGTTGGGTGAATACGAAATCTTCATCTACGGTTAAACATTTGACTCAACTTTAAAAAGAAATACGGTTATTCTCTTCCAGTGTCCTCTGATTATTGGGGGATGTTGTTGGAGCTTTGTTAACTCTTTAAAAAAATTTAATTTAAAAAAAGCGGATTTCATTGAAACATGTTTACAGACTTAAAGTGAGATTTTAGCATGCTCAGCTCAAGTGTTGGCAGTCAGGCTGTTAGTTTGTTGGATTTCATGTGTGTTGCATAGCAGCCCTGTTACCTCCACAGCACACAGAGGTCCTCATTTGAATCCTGGCTTGAAAACTTTTTCTGAGGAGAGCTCAGAAATGCAAATAAATAGAAAATGCCCAACACAGTGGGAGAGAGCATGTTGTCTCTGTGTGGCCTTTCGATGGACAGACATCCTGTCCCCGAGAGTATTTAACCGTTTGCCCAGTGACAGCTGGAGCATTCTCTGAACACAGACCTCGGTCCTTTTACTAAGTCAGTTTTAGGGAAAGTATCCTTCTTGTGGAAAGGAATCCAAACAAAGCAGACATATGCAGTTTTTCTCTCATGTTGCTATAGATTTGAATATTTAAACATACTCAGTGTGAGGCTGGTGAGATCTGAGATGCATTTGACTGAGTCAGGCACAGAATGACCCTGGGGGAAATTAACCTGAATACAAGTATCTTCTTTTGGGACAGATGATAAGTGTCTTGAATGCTAAAGTAAAAAATAATCTTTATCACTGTCAAATGCTTAACCACTCTGAGCTCAGCTGCTCATATCCTGGTTACAGACAGTTGGAAACAGAATAGTGTTACCTTCAAGAGACAATTATGGCATTTTTTTAAAAATCAAAATCAAGTCACGTCTCAAAATCTATATTTTCTTCTCAGGAAGGGTTGAGGTTGGAGATTTATTAATTTTCTTGTTTTATTTACCAGAGGATTGCTTATAGAAACACGTCAATTATAGTTAGTTAAAGTGATGCTTGATTGATTGATCAAGTTGAGAGAACGCTTGAACAGCCAGGAAAAACCCAAACGTGTACAAACTCCACATAAGACGGTGTAATCTCATCTTCAAACTAGAGTTTTCGTGCGGGGGGAACAACATGCCTCTGTGTACAGTGTGAACACGAAAGCCTATTGAGATTTTATTTAGACTTTATTTAAGCATTTATTTATTCATAGTTATTTCAGGATTACCTTTTCACGCAATTATACAGAAATATTTAAGGTGTAAAAAAACAGTTTGTCTCAATATTCCAACAAAACATTTGGCACAAACTCAAACAGCATTCTCTCCCTTTAGCGATGGATGGACATTCTTCAAAAAAACACTTTTATTTGGTGTTTGTTTGTAGTGAGAGCTTTTGTGTTGTAACTCAAGAAAGTTTCTGATAAGAATTGACAAACTGCTCTGTTGGGGTTCATTTGTTTTGAAGTAAAAAAATGTTTAATATGAAAGACCGTATAAAATATTTTACAACACAAGATACTTTCCAGGACATTTAGAATTTTATATGTTTAATATTTGTTCCTAATGGCTGAAATAATAATTAGGGTTTTTTTTTTTTTTAGCTGAATGAATTCCCAAATTGTTAATTTGTGAAGATGCCCCCATCAAGTGGAAATATAGCAGATAAAATTGAGAGAAAACCAAAAAGATTTGAGTAAATGTTGACATTTCTTTTTAATGGCACATTAAAAAAAACTATTATTGATTTTTTGCCACAAGAAACAGGACCAAATGTAATAAAAGAGCATGTTTTCATTGCTGAACAACACAAATTGATTGACTGTTTGCTAAAATTGTCCACAGATTTTTTCTTCTAATCACATTTTCTCTTTTTTGATTTTCTTTCTTTTTTTTGATCAGTTTAAGTCTGCAGGTCGACAAACTTTATGAAACATTTTATGGTGAATGTGGTCTGCAGACATTTATGATGATGCAACTGACCCATGGACAACCCCAGCGTTTAAACCTTCTTTGAAGGTGCATGATAAAATGAATGAGTTACAAAGTTCTCAAACTTGTCATTGAGCTTAAGAAAAAGCTCCACCCTGTTAATGTCACTGCTGACCCCTGCTGACGTGCTGAGTACAGAAAAGATTTGTCAAATGGTCAACACTGACTTTCTGTTTCTCCATGGAGCACACACTCACAGACAATAAACTACTGTCACTTAGTTTCACATACCAACACATACCAGTCACACTTTAACAATAAAATAACATACGTTTATTTCCCTTGTGTTGATAACAGATGTTTACTTCTACAGTAGGAATCATGAGAATAGTTGGATTAATTTCTGGTTCAACTAATGTCATGTTGATAATTGAATGACCAGAGGGAAGACTTACTATGAGATACATCAATGTGAAGTATCCGATGGAAATAAAAAAAAAATGACATGTCTTTTGCATTGTGTAGAAAAGCACAACATGGAAGTCTACCCAGAAGGGGCTTGTGTGTCTTGCTGATGTCAGACAGATAAGAAGTAAGGGTCATGACTTGCAGCATGAGCATTTGTTATCATGGCAGGGTAACTATTTATCAATTAAACAAATACATGAATAACAACTTTATTTTTACAGTACCTGGTATTGGTATATACTTGCTGTTTTGGTCTTCTGTCCATGCAACAACTGGACCCAACCCCGGTTATCCTCCAAGATGACAGCTATAAATAACTTGTGATAGGTGAAACCTGCAAAGTGGAATTATAGATGTTTTAAAGCTGTCAAACCCCTCAGTACACACTTTTTTTCAGACAGATGTTAACACGTTAACATTTTCACACTTTTCGCTCTTGTTTGAAGTCTAAACGTTCAAGCCTTTATAGAAAAATAAGACCAATATTATGAAATGAAAACAAAGATCTGCCCGTGATGGAAGTTTTTTTTAATAAAATTGTCAAGCTGAATGCATTCCATAATGTTTAACAGGTCAACAGCCAAAAGAACATAGAAAATTGCACAAAAAAAAAAAGTCTGTAGAGCTGGCAGCATATATGCGTAGTTTTTAAAATAAAGCATGAAGAAGGGGATGTTGTGTTTTAAAACACTGCTTCTTCAGTTGGGGTTGTTTTCTTTTCCCATCAAAGTTCTTTCATGCAGATGTTATAAAGCACACGCTGCATGGTCTAAAC
The DNA here is from genome assembly GCA_014656515.1 of Oryzias celebensis. Taxonomy (NCBI): domain Eukaryota; kingdom Metazoa; phylum Chordata; class Actinopteri; order Beloniformes; family Adrianichthyidae; genus Oryzias; species Oryzias celebensis. The sequence continues at coordinate 16,004,511 of BNCR01000017.1, read as the reverse complement.
GATTTGTGCTGGGTAACAGTCCCATTAAGTCAAACAGAACTCAGAGTAGCTGCAAAACCGCTGTGCACCGCATTCTAACTGAGCATCGTGTAATCACTTTCAAATGGCATTTAAAAGCACCCGGAGTTTCAGAAAACACAAACTCATCTCTCTGATCATCATCATTAGTGTGTCCTGTGGAAATGAAAAAGAAAAACAGGCCTATTGTTGAACTGGTGCGAGATTTTAAGAGGCATCGCTGACTTACCAACAGTTTATGACCCAAACAACACTCACCTGCTTAGGAGGCTTTTAGAGCCTGGCGGTTGATGTCAGTGTGTTCAGTCTGAGCAGCGTCTTTCAGTTGGTAATTATAGCAGTATGTGTTGTAGTGTGTGTAAATGTGTCAGCTTGAAACCCCCCCAACTCCTGAGCTGCTAATCACTGGATAATTAGTGACAGCCTATGAGGCATATTCGCCATGGGCTGAGCAAGCAGGGATATGTGTATCTAATTGAAATATGTCAATCAATCAATCAATCAATCAATCAATCAATCAAAACACTCTTTGACCCCTCACACAAAGCATGCATGCATAAAAAAAAATTAAATTATAAAAGAAACATATGACTTACTGCTGTGAGGAAACAGGAATCTCTTAAACCATGACACAGCTCAGCCACAGAACATTGTCACAGAGCCCACCCACACCAGACGGCATCAGGGTCCACTCCACAGCTGTGAGGCTGAGATGTTGGACCTCAGCTGCCTCAGCAAAGGCGAGCACTGCTGCAACAACCCCAGACCAAACTTGCAAGCCCTGATACAAAAGATTCCTCTATGGAAACACTGGGGCTAAAATCATAATAAAAAGAAATTTAAACATAAAACGCATTTAAAAGCCAAACTAAACAAAATCTAAATAAATATATGTAAGAAATAAAATACAATAAATAAAATCAATCAACTTGTTTTTCATAAGAAATAACCAGATAAGATTATCTAGAACCCACAAAAAAAAAAAAAAAAAAAAACATACCTGAAGATACAAGCTGTTATTTGTGGAAAAATGGGTGAACACCTTTGTGTCTTTGGTGTAAATAACTTGACATTGCAGCTCTGTTTTAACCTGTTGAGCAAAAGTAAAATGTTTTTTTTATAATTTCTCAGAATACATCAGATACAAAACTAAAAATCATTGACAAATAATTTACTTATATATGTTTCTTCATCTATGTTGAAACGCATAAATATAGAGATTTCTTGCAATCCCATCAAATTTGCATTTTATTTTCTACGGTTTTTTGCATTGATGGAGTTTTGGGCGTTTCATCCAATAAACACTGCACTGAGCCTACAAGGCATGTGCTCCCTCTGCTTGCTTTAACATTTGGTGCACACTTAAATTTTTACAAACTCCAGTTGAACTCTTAGCTTGAAACATCTAGTTTTCTGTTCTTCAAACTAAATTTAACTTTATAGTCTTTATTTTTATCATAAATCTGAAACAAAAAATAATAATAATCACGTATGAAGAGGAAAGACATTTAATCAATGGTGAATTGAACATGCCATAATTGCACCCTTACGCAGATACCATGCTGTTGGTAAAAACAGAAGAGAATCAAAAAAAGGACAAGCAGAAATGTATACAAAGGAGCTCCATTTAACAGATCATGCGTAATTTAATCTGCAATGACATTTCCTCTGCAGCCCTTAAGATCCACAGGGACATCACTCATCTGATTCGGCTGCTTGTTTTTCTCTATTTCTCAGGCAGGGTCCAAGATGCTTGGGGACATCAAAGAAGTGTTTGGACTAAAGGCTCCCGATCAGAACTACTGAAGTCTGAATACAAACCTCTGTGGGTATAAAAAAAAACTCACACTGAACTAAAATTAAAGGCAGAGTCCATGAAAATAGCAAGAGACTGCACATTGAAAAAAAAACATATATGTATATATATATATATATATATATATATATATATATACATATATATATATATATATATATATATATATATATATTTATAGAGAGAGAGTTAATTTCATGAAAATAATGAATTTGTTTCTAGTATTTTTTTCAATAAAAGCAGCTAAATAAGTAACAAGAGAAACTGTTATCCTCAAACAATCCATTTGCTTTGTGACTGCATCTTTTATGTGCCTGTGACTTCCAAGAAACGATGGCACTGTGAATGCAAAAGCTCTGGTGTACTTTGATGGATATGGGGTGCTGAGAAGGCAAGATTAAAGATGAAACTCTCCAAAAGCCGCTGTGAGACCTGGCACTTCAGGTTCTGTGCGTGCAAAATCCAGCAAGTCTAGCATTTTATCTGCACTTTTCCTTGTGTAATTCATTACTCAGTCCAGTGATCTATTTGTGCTGTGTGCAACATGCAGCCTTGGGGAAGGGCTATGCAGTGATGTGATCCAAAAACTGCAGTCCAAATGTCAGTGTGATTGCTTCCAGCATGGGTACATGTGAGCAACGTGCAAACATCTGACTAATGACAAAAACGTGATAAGTAATTCATCAGCAGAGGGTTGTTATTGTCTCGTTTAGAAGCAATTTAGTTATAGTTCACAGGGAATTCTTCACTTCTTCAGTAACAACTTTCAGTATAAAGCATTACTTATTTTCTGGACTACTTATTACATTACATGGTTTTGCACGTGAGATTGTCTTTCCTTTAAATTCAATGAAAAAAAAAAGCACGTTGTTGAGCCGGGAGCTCCTGCTTGTAACTTAATATTTTCACTAAAGATTTTTGAAATTCTGTCAGTACATCTGTCAGAACACAGGCTGTCAGTACAGAGAGTAAAACAATTAAACTGAAAACTTTAACAATATTTTCAACCCTTATGGCCATGGTGCAGAGGTAGAACGGCAGACTTTTAATTAGAAGGTCACAGATTCGCTTCCTGCCCTACCCCCATGTGTTGAAGTGCCCTTGGGCAAGACACTGAACTCCACATTTCTCCTGGTGGTTATGGCTGTACTGTTCGGCAACAGAACCTCCATCAGTGTGTGAATGTGTGTGCCACTGACTGCATATAGAGAACTGAACTGAGTGACCCCTACCCCATCACATTCCAAACAGGAAGTACCTGCTACCTCCAAGAAGCCAAAATCCCATTCTCCTGAGAAATAGACAGATATTGCTCAGTCATACTATTTGTCATAACAACCATTCTTGCTCTGAGACCTTTTTCTTAACATCTTCTTGCAAATCCTATTTTTTTATGATAATTTTTTCTTTAGTGCAAGCTATTCAAGTTATAAACTGACCAATCAGTTGCCTTAGTAAAAGCATGTGGTGCCCGCTGACCCCCAACTCAAACTTATGGTTGATAGATTCTCCCGACTTGCAGTGGAAAGGATGAGCACTTTGAACAAGTTTACTCATGATTAGCGAAAGTAGTTGCCATAGAAACGCTGACTCAGACAGACTCTGACCAACCACTGTCGTCTGGCTTCAACATGGCGATGTCTGCATTGTGGAAACATGGAAAATTAATTGTCTTCATTTCACTGGAGCCAGAGGGAAGGTATTTTCTATACAGCACACCCACTCTGTCCAGTTCTTTATATACAGTCAATGGTGTGTACATGGGTGAACTGTGACTGTAAAGCACTTTGGACTTTCTGAGAAGAAGTTAAAGCACTATAATAGAACACACCATTTACCATTTCTTGGCTAAGATGGTACTGTCCTAATTAGCTGCCACCATATACTTAATTATTTTTAGCTAACTAAAAAGCAACCATTAGGAATACAGACTAGTTACTATTACAAAGGTACAAAAACTGGTGATTCACGTAAAGGGAAACAAATAGAAACTCTAGTAAGTTATCTTAGTCAATTTCATACTAAACATTTACTAAAAGAAAACCAAGACCTTGAATTTTTTAACCATATTTATCGAAACAGGAAAGGATATTTATCATTTTGTATAAATTTAAACTGATGGTTTGTTTATGTATTTGGATTCTTACCTGTTTACCAAGTTAGTATGAATTCAGCTAGTGTTTGGTATCTACTTGTTTGTCATCAAACTAATTCTAAAAATTAAAATAAATAGAATAAAATAAAAAAAAAAAAGTCATTAATAAAAATGATTAAATGTTTTAATAAGTATTTATGATATATATTTTTTTACTCCCTCCCTGCGCCTTTCTCCACATTGTAGGTTTTTTATTTTAAAAGATAAATGTGAAACTTTCACAGCCACAACAACAAAAAACAACAAATTTCCATCTGTTGATCAGACAGCTGTGACAGCAACGACAGTGACACAGCTGGTCCAGCACCCCTGGCATCTAAGTGCACGTGTGTTTATGCTGTGGAGTCTGAAGCAGGCAAACTTCCACATATTCCTTTCTGAATGAAATGTGTTCTTCCCTGAAGAGAGGACACAGCGCCAACTTTGCTCTAATTTTCCAAAGAGATAAATGAAACGAGGAGTGTAAGAGTCACTAATGGTTTCCCACTGTGGGCTACTGCTGTTGCTCAAGTGTGACAGAAATGTATTCAAGTCCTATGCTAGTCAGTTACTACGGTGAAAAAATCTAGTCTTTCCATTTTTTTCATTCAGTTTATGTTTAGCCATTTTAAGTTGCTGAGGCCAAAATGATCTGTAATTCAAAAAAAATAACCAACAAAACCCCCAAAAACTATCAAATCAAGATTCCTAAGGATATGTTTATTTTTTATCTAAATAGCAGAACACTGCCGTTGCATTGCAAACCTAAACAAAATTGATTTGATTTAGAGTATTATCATTAATACCTCTTAAAAGCAGTCAAATGTTTCAGATTTCTTTTTCATCCATACCTGCTGCTCTGTAATATTCCTCGTGGCACTCACCTGTTCTCAGGTGTTTACACGTCCTGTGTGCGCCGCAGGGTTCTTTTCTTTTGCAACCTTCCTCCTTTGCAACCACAGGCTATGTTTTGCCAGTCTCTTATGGATGTGCACATGCTTTGGATTCAGAGACTTGCATCAACCCCTATTCCTGTTTCTGTCTGGATTCTGATATTTTATTTTTTATTTTTTCCGATTTGGATAAATGAACTTGAATATTTGAGTAACATTGTTTCTGAAACACCAGAAGGAGGATTTACACCATTGGGTCAAAGGGTTTTCCCCCCAACTCTAACGAGAGAGTCATCCCCCACCGGCAGTTCTGAGACACCTCTTTTAAAATCACTTTATTTATGACTATGGAGAGTGAGTGGCATTCCTCAAAGTCTTCTATAGATAATTGGTTGGCTTCTTTTTAGCTGTCATTCTCATTCTGGAGCTGCTCAGTGCTGCCCCCTTTGTCTGGAAGGTTCTGTGCTGCTCAGGCTGTTCCACCTTCTCAGTCTGAAGCAAGAAACTCTGAAGTTATAAGCTAAGGCACCTATCGGGTCCAAAGTTTAGGAAACACGCTGACAAAAATGTGATTTCCAAAAAAAAAATCAAGTGAGTCTGAATATGAAAAATTGATCTGAAGTTGCTTGAAGTCCCCATTAAGCAGTTTGACAGCAAACACGGATCCACTGAGGATGGAAAGATGAAACGATAAAAAAACGTATAAAACGTATTCAGTAGGGCAATTATTGAGGGATAACTGTCACTATAGCTTCTGTTTCTCACTTAGTGTAGTGCTGACAGACGTGCACTACATAATGAAAACACTTTTTTTCGAATATGTGTATTGCACATATGCTTTTGTTACAAACTGGAGGTCTTTAAACAGTCACAACCATCTTTACATTTTTTGTTTTAAGAATCTGCAAGTAAAGGAGTCAAAAGTTCAAGTAAAAAATATTCAAACTTTTATTTTCAGTCGTTGAGAGTTTGTGCTTTCTTTGTTTACCTCATTGTTCTCTTTTTTATGTCTTTTTAGAGTTGCTAAATTATTGGTAATTTATTTTGCAGATAATTCCATTTTAACACATTTGTATGTGGAACAAACACTTCCTTTTTTCCTTTCACACATGCATTTAGGTAAGCACCTCCTTTACTAAATGTATTAGGATTTTTTTTTTTTCTATTTTTACATGTACAGAATATTTTATGCAATGTAATATAACCCTTTTGCGTTTGGACAAACAGAATGTGTAATTTGATGTTAGTTTCTATATGCAGGAAAGGGATTGTTGCTCCAGGGAAGTAACCCAGTTCACAACGCTATGTGCCGACACTTGTGGATGCTCTATACTGAAAGAAACAAGACAAGTGTATCCAAGTCAAGTGTAAACTGTCACTGACTGTCCTGTAAATTTTTAAACAGCCAGGCGCTCAACTTTGAAGGGGTCTTGCGGTTCATTTGTATTGCTTCAGGCTTTGGGGGAAAAAACGTTTCCTTTCCTTCTATATACTGCATTCAGTCATATAAAACTGAATACATTTTCAGAAGTGAAAAACAAAAGTTTATATATGGCCTGGCTGTCAGCTGGTGCAGTATTTGCTCCAACCAACACTGCCATAAGTGTTGCAGTTTAGCAGCTGTGTAATTGCATCAAGCACAGACAATCTTTTTGGCCCCCTGACAAAGGTTTAAACACCCTCCACCCACACAGCTGTGAAATGTGTAAATGGGTGACTTTCTTAAAAGGAATATTTATTTGGCATTTGGAAGCGTGGCTGAGGACTTTGCACTACACTGCAAGGGCAAATAAGGTTTGGCAGCTCCATCCCACTTTCAGAATCCACTTTTCCCCTCTTTATAAAGATTTTGCATTCTGTTGATGATTTTACCATCTATGCTTTAAATGACAAAAAAGGTTTATTTAAGAATTCCTTTTTGGTCTTGGATAATGACTGTTGGTCTGAAACTACAACTGAACACAAGGGAACAATAACCCATTTTAGGGTTTGTGTGGATTTCCTTGACAAATGATTAAAGAAAATTGTCTGAACCATATAAAGAAATAAACAAATCTCTCGAGTTTACTTGTTTAGTTTGACTGCACTTTGAAAGACAGTAGGTTGTTGTGCACACAAGTAGAAAAAAACAATTTCAATAATGACCCGGCGCTGACGAAAGAACATTAACCAACGTGCTGGTTGAAGAGCTATTTAATTAATCATTAATCAACTAAATTTCTGGTGTTCCACAGTTTTGGCCTAAAGGGACAAGTACCTCATAAGTGGTAGTAGACTCTGTTGCTCCCTACAAGAGTTTATATTTTAGGATTGTCAAATATTTAAATTGAATGTGAATCATTGATTGTAAAACTGTCTGTCACCTCGAGGTATACTTTTAAGAGAGCTACATCTTTGTAAGGGCTTAATGTGACTCACCTGCATAGTTTTTGCTCTGCAAAACAATGCCAAGTAGTTTCACCACATCTTTCTTCATCTTTCACACAACAGTGAACTTTTATAAAAACCCATTTATTCATGTTCCACAGGAGCTCTCTTAGGTTTAGGTCTGAACTTTTGCTTGATTAACATACAGCCAAGTCCTAACCTTCAAGTAAATGTCTTTGACCAACCACAAACTTGGCAACTATCTTCTGTATAGCACTTAAGCTTTTCTAGCTTTTAGGTGATGGACACCAAATTGTTAAAAACGGCCCTGTAAACACTTCCAGAGACCTGGATGGAAAAATGGTTCCTTTCAGATCTCTCTTATTTTCTTGCCTTCTTGTTCTTTTGTTAACCCACACTTGAGATCTCAAGAAAGTCAAACTGTCACCATGTCTGCTGAAAATCACTCTGCTGAGTCCAATTGAAGAGCTGCACATTTGCTACGATGTTCAATAAATGTTGGTGTAAAATTGATTATTTAACTAATCACATAATTTGTTTAGAGACTTCCAGTTGTTTCAAGCATTCAAGACAGAGTTCGATTTCTCATTTTTCTTTAATAGTAATATCTGTTTTCCTCGATGTGGGTTGACGGTCCTGGCCAAATTAGCACATTTTCCATATGATTAGATTTAAGCTTTGAATTTTAAATTAAATAAATTAATGAAACCACATGCGGTATCATCACATGTTGGATCATATTACCATAGCAGTTAATTCTGCTTAACCGGGGATCGTTCAAAGAGAAATAAAGGCAGCCAAACCAGATCGCAGGTCTATAGAGGTTAACATTTACATTAAAACTAAGCATTTAGATTAAAAGCTTGGATTCAACATTTAATACATATTAACTTAAGCATTTAGGTTTAAAATGTAGGTTTACTTTCATGCATAGCATTTAAATCAGCATGCTTTTAATTGATGGTACAATTCTGACAAAGGTGATAAAAATGCAACAAATGTTAAGGTGCATCCACACCGAAGGCCAAAAATGTGCGCCCTAAGCTCGCTGCGTCGTTCCCGTGAGGAAGGATCTAGCAGCTAATGTTATTGATCGCTACATGAAGCTTTGTCTGGATTCATTTACAATGAATGGAAGATGCGGATGATGTTTAGAGATCAGTTTTTTCTCTTTCAAAGAGCTCTTCAAGAACATTGGTGATCACGTCTCTATGCAAATTGCAGACCATCAAAAAATAAATTAACGAATATATAAACTTTCTACCCAAAAAAAAGTAAAATTCAGTGATCAAATTGTAAGCACTCATTGCAACAGATCTGTGCTAGTGACGACAGCAGTTTGTCCTGCGCTCGTGGGCACCGTCACGTGCCCAAAGTTGAGTCCCTGATTGGTTGACGCAGACGTGGCGACCTCCCGAGAGTTTAGAATTCGCGCCACGTCGCTCAATTCGCGCTGTTTTGCGCCACACCGGCTGCTCAATTCGCACCACAAAACCTTGATTTGCGTCTAAACCAATGATTTTACTGTACATTGAAACTGGCCGCCTGCGCCGGGCATTCGGTGTAAGCACCTTTAGAAAATATGGCTAAAACTGACAAAATTGTCTGCTAATTTTTCTTTAAATTTTTACATGTGATGCCCCACAGTTTTCCTACAGATTTCTACACACTTAAGTTTGGAAATTTTGACCTAATTTTCTTCAAAGGAACATCAAATTTGCACAACGTCTTATTTAATAGACAGCATGTCTTGTGTGTTGTGCTGTTCTTTTCTTGACCTGCAGGGCTGTTCTTGAGCTGCGGGAGCCAATTTTTACAAGTGCTAGAAAGGTTGTAGATTGTAAGATACAGCTGAAAGTCAAGACCGGTTATCTGGCTCGTGATGTAGCTTGCAGTTCACCTCTAACCTTTCTAATTTCAAGAAAAATTCACTGCAAAGGTGCCATTGAAGCTTTTTTTTCTGATAAAAGAGAAAGTTCACTGTGTTCAAAAACAAATAATCTCCACTTATAATTATGCTAAAAAGCGTGGATAGCACAAACTGTCAATATAAGTCTTAGTCTGATGTGATAAAAGCTTTTCTGATGGTTTCCAGTGGTTGTTTGGGCTTCATTGATTAGAAAAAAAGCCCTTTCTGAACAAGTAAAAATGCATTAAAAATGTAATCTCTGCAGCAATTAAAAAAAAAAAAACTATGCATTCATATCTCCTTCAGATACACAGAAATCTGTTTCTTATACTTTTATTGTACTTTAAAGACTGTTGGATTGAGATTGTTGCTTTAAATCTAGGATTCTGTATGGTGAGTCAAGCAAGTGTTGAATATCATTTCCCTTTGGCTAAAGTGAAGAACAATAAAGTGTGAATGCCTTCAACAGGGTTTGGTTTCTGTTTGTGGACATTATTTGACTCCCAAAACCCATTAAGCAATTTCATCTACCATCTATCAGACAGAATCTATCTGATCTGTCTATCAGATAGATTCTATCTTATAGAGTTGTACGACAAAGAACAAGCAAGTGGTTTTTCATAAGCACAAATGCTGTTGGATTGTGAAAACATGTGAAATGGAGAATCTTATTCAAAATTCTTGCATCCGCTATTTTATTTTTGCAAACTGTGGACTGTGTCCTTCATTGTGTGATCATGTGACAACATTTGCTCCAGCTCCAGGCAGCAGTAGACAACTCGAGTCCCCAATGATGCGCATGCCCTTAGGTATAAATGATTGTGGGATCATCCTCTAGAGTGCAGACAACTGCTGTGAGGCAGTGTGTTCAGGCGCTGTGCCAGGGTGCCCTGTCAAAGAAGCACTTCTGGCAAGACTGGGTTTCCCATGAGAGACTTGCAGCACAAAGTGCAGCTAAACCATCTCTCTGGTATACTGACTGTTGTAGGCCTCTCCCATAGGCAGGGATTTACAGTGCGTGATTTGTCTGTTAACAAAGAGACAAGTAATGAATCAGTATAAGCTATACCTGTCAGTAGCACCCTCAATAGAATCCTGGTAAGTCGAGGTTCATTGCAGTGGCACTGTTTACGATTTGGTTAATTATGAGATGGGTTTTAAGAAAAATAGCAGGAGTAAAACTGTATTCTTAAGTATTTGGGGGGGCAGTGTTCCAGTTTCTAATGCTTCATTTTGTCTTTGAGAATGCCTTTTATCATAGTTTTGCTGTATATTACCAAGCAAAGCAAAAAAAGAATAAAAAAGGAAAAGAAGCCCCACAGCAAAGGGCTACTTTCTTATTTTTCATGTAAAAATGAAACGTTTAAACTAAAACTTGTTTTTGTAAGGTGGAATAGTTTCAACCCAAAGTGCAAACACAGGTTCACAAATTACCCCCTTTTGTTACAGTCTGTCAAAGAATATTGGAGCTTCATGAAATACTCAATAATGAATTATTCAGAACAGACATTGTAGTCTAAGAAGAAAGGAGTGCGTAAAAAGTTTTGGAAATTGAGTCCTTATATATATAAAATACAAATTCTTAAACTTTCAATATTGATATTTAGATTACATCAACAAAGACACAAATTCTGGAATGGTCTTAAGAAAACTAATGTATGATTCTAGTCGCTTTGAGAATATACCAGTAGCAATAACTGTTAAACTCATATAAGGAACTCTGTAGAGCAAGACATAATCCTACAATAAATATCATTTTTTGAACATTTGAAAAACTTGAATTTTCCTGACAGTAAACCATCTGCTTTCTGCATAGTTCTCTATCAGCCATCTGTTTATCAGCTTCTAATCATTGATTTTGTCAAATTAGGTGGCACAAGAAATTGTTGGAGCATTTTATTGTGTGCAGTGCTTTGAGTACCTCAAAAGATGGCGAAAAATAAACAAGGCATTAAAAACAGACGTCCTTGCCTAAGGGTGATTTTCAAAGTTGGTAAAACTAAGTTCATTCACTTTTGATGCTCGATGTTTAATGACACCAGTTTGCAGGCATGGATTAGGCCTGCAACAATGAAAACATGACATTGAATGACCTTAAGTCTGAGTGTCCACTTTTCTTTTTATTCCTTAAATTACCAGCAGCTCTCTTCAGCAAAAGAAAGTTGGTGGACTCATACACCCACTGCTTTTTACAGTCAGTCCTACTTCTTACATTTAGCAATAATGGTATGATTGCAAATAAATCAACAGAATTATCATTTTTAAACAAATGTTTGCCTATCATGAAAATGCGGTTGTTGCATGTCACCAGGTGTTATAAAAAGCATTAACACAGAAGACAATGTCATTTAACAGTTGGTCTTCTATGAAAAAACCTCTCAATACTGTGGCATCTTATTCACAGGAATAAGAAAAGCTAGAAAAATATGATTAGGGGTGATAAAAGACAAATGGATTTGATGCATATTTATGAAACTAAATACTGTGGGTAATGGGGGTAATAAGCAGAATTGATGCGTGTGAGTAAACAAGGACAACGGAAGAAGTGGTGAAAAGTCATCTTGGGTACAGGATACATTTGACTAAAGGCTTTAGGGGAAAACAGTGGTCCCTCGCTATATCGGAATTAACAATCTATCTCAGATTTTCCCAGCGTATTTTTGCTTTCTTCTTTTTTTTCACAGCGCACTGTGTTCTGGAAAAGTGAAAAGCATAATAATAGGTACGTCAACCATAAAAACATAGCTGGACAAAACCAAAAATACCAGTAAACCAACATATTTTCAAAGATTCACTCAGTATTTGTTCTGTTATCCTGTTGATAAACAGGAGCCAGAAACATAAATGTAGTCATAGGTTTGCTTAATCCTTGAGGATCTCAACCTGTTAGATATATTTATCAAAATATGGAGGGATCTGTCGCCCTTTAAAAGTACAGTTAGTGGACACCTACTTATACAAATATATTTTTTGTTCTTTATTAATTAAAATGCAAGTTTTCAACAATACATTTTTTTAACAGTAAGAAATGAAACAACAAAGAAATATTCCACAAAAAACTTGTGAAGTGTGGGTGGATTCATCAGCAGTACGCAGGCTGCTTGTTCCAGCATCCACTGTGATTTTGTTGATTTATCAAGATGCTCAAGAAATGTGTTTTTATGGCTGTGAAGAATGTCTTTTTTTTTTTTTTTTTTTTTCTTTTCATTCCCAAAGGATAAATATGCTAGGCAGCACCATCCGTATTTTTTTTGCCAGGGTTGCTTGAGCAAATTGGTAGGAAGTTGAGTTTTACTTCAAAATCTTTAATGTTCAACATTTACCATATAGGCTTACAGTGACAATTGGTGAAAAAGGATAGGTTTGTTGTATTTTACGAGTAAATACATTGATTTACAAAGGATTATTAGACCATAGACATATGTAACATAAATAAGAGATCAATGTTACTCCACCATCTAACCTTTGACCCATCTTCACAGCCAACAGCTACATTGCATTCATTCTCATAAGTAAGATGTTAGATTGTAAACTGTAAATATGCCAGCAGGGTTTACAAAGAAGAAACAGTTTATCTTAACACTTTTTCACTTTTTCTCCCTCTCACTCTATGATTCTGTGCAGTGTTACAGAATTTTACTTCTAAAAAGTAATAGATTACTATACTTAGTTACTGGATCAAAATTGTAATTATATTACTTTACTCATTACCCATTTGAAAAAGTAATTGACTAATCGTTGCTTTACTTGACTTATTTTCATTCATTTACAAATTGTCAAGGGAAAAACAGCTTAGCACAAAATAGATCCTCTTGTCTTTCATTTAACTGAGCTCCTTTGAAAAATATATTTTTAATCTCAATAGGACTTCATGAGTAAATAAAAGTAAATACATAAAACTAAATAACAACTATATTTTTAAAGCAATAACTTTGTGCAAGGTATGAACAAGGTTCACTACATAACCTGACTTCATTTGAATTCACACAACAGTGTAAAAAATGACACAAAATAACACCCACAAGCACACACACACACCCATGTGGAGCGCAATTACAGCAAAACTCATATCAACAGGTCTTGTGCGACTTAGAGAGAAAAATAAAGTAAGACAGAGTGAATTAATACAGAAAGAAATGGCTCCCAGGAAGGAGTCGGTTCTTCTTGCTCCTACCAAAGAGCAGCTTTCGAGTCTTTTATTCTGTAATCGACACATCAGTACACGGGGCGGGTTTCTACTTTGCTGCTCACCTGCTGCTCCATGGGGATAACAGGACTCTTTGCAGCATCTCTTCTCGTCTTATGTTTGAGCTAGAAAGCACTGTGACTGCAGCAATGAGGGCATGCTTGTACTTTGATCAGTCCTCAACTCTTCGCGCACATGCATGCTTGTATGCACCAGTTGGTCATTTTTTAAAAATGAATCTCCGTTTTATTACATTTTAACCAAGAGAAAATGTCCGAGCCTGCAAACCTTAAGTAACGAAGTTTGTATAGTCCAATAATTGTAATTAATTACCAAAATTTGAACTGTAATTTGTTATGTTACTCGTTACTGACAAAAGTAATTAAATTACAGTAATTTGTTACTTTGTAATCTGTTACCCTCAACACTTATTCTGTGCATGGGACACAAAGGTGTACGAGCATTTTAACTAATGTCAAAATTCATGCTTGTGCCGGTCAAGATTGGACAGTGTTACTCACATGAAAATCATATGTCTTCTACTATTTATTTCTTGAGGTAAGTTTTATTAAGTTATTTATATATTTAAGCTATATTATTCATTCATTTATTTATTTATTTAGCTAAACATAATTGAACCACAAACTGCAATAGCAGATGTTAAAACTTCATGTCAAAGTAATCTAGTTAGACGTCATCTGCAGGTCCTTGGCAGCTGTTTTCATTTCATGCAGGCAGTTATGTTGGCAGCACTTTTGTGATTCCGACGAGCAGTGGTTGCTTTGTTTAGAGCAGCCGGGACAGAAATGAGAGTGTGTGCATCCTTAATTTAGAGCAGATGGAATCTTAATGGATGTGCCACAGACTGTAGGAGGTCACATTCAAAGACTCAATTGGAGAGTTGGCTTATTCAATTAGACGATTCCTCTGAGTCCCAAAACACACAGGTGGGATCCTTACATTTATTTCAATCAAACACAGCAAACCGCACACAGCATTTCAACACAGCAATGTTACTACAAAACATTTGTTATAAATCAATATGGAACATACTGTACATTAAATAAAAAAAATGTTAATTACAGTTTTTCCCACAGCTACAACTTGTACAAGAGAAGAAAATGAATACATTTTAAAATATTCTGGCTTTTTTCTTTTTTTTAATAATAAATTTAAGTTTTTTCATGTAAAAAAAACTGTTCTGTTTTTTAAAAATCTAAATCTCTGTATTTATGGATATCAAAAATGTAGCAAATGCTTGAAATGTAGCCCTGTCGGTCTAAAAAAAACGGTGGCAAATTTGAAATGCAGGGCTCAAGGTAAGAGGGTTTAGTTGAATCCGAATTGCTTCCCTACAGCTTCGCCCCACCCCTACATTTTTCCCTCAAAATGGATTGATCCGAAAAATATCCGAAATAAAATCAAACGTTACAACCACTTGATGACGTCAACAATAGTCTCCAGACATCTACATAAGTGAGTAGCTGCCAGCACTTGGAAAATGCATAACAACATTGGCTTTATACCTTTAAAAAGTCAGGCTAAAACAAAAACTCAATACTTACATTTAAAGGTGAACACATTTAAAATAAAAATTCAAATTGAGATATTGTTCCACATGAGGGTTTGATGAAAGGATCTGTTTACAACAATTTTTTTAAAATGGAAACATGTAAATATTGATTAATTTTTGGCCTAAGGAAACCACAACCAAGTCTGGGCCTGGTGTTATTATAAGTAGGAATCTTACAAATCTTAAATAAATTAAAACATTGTTTTATCATTAATGTAAGTTGTATTGCATACCTACATAACTGTGAAAATTGTTTTGGATAACTAATGCTACATGCTACTACAATCATAAGAGAGACCAATAAGACCTTTTTCTTCCGGTAAAAGAGCAATATACTGTTTTGGAGTGAGCAAGGCCAACACAACAAACAAAACCCATTACTTACCTATGAAATACACAGCCCTGAAACAGAATTCTAAACTCAAAACGAGACAAAACATGGTTGACACAACAGGTTGCTCACTCTCACTTTAATAAAAATAAAAAAAGACTATTTTGTTTTCACAAAAAACCCACAAGAAAAAAATGCAATCTGCACCAATGTTGGAAGCGGTAGAGTCAAGGCTCCTGGTCCAATATGTATAACTTGTTGACCATTAGGTCCCACCACTGGGACCAGTCTCATACACAATAGGAAAGAAGGGTAAAACAAGAAGTTACAATAAAAGACTATAGTCGTGTTTCCATTACCTCTGAAATTGCCCAAATTGGATCTGCAATACTAAATTCCCTTACTGGAGACACCACAATTCTGAAAAAACTCGCATTTATCGAAAACAAAGTTTTTGCGCCTGGAGGAGGTGGTTTTTGTGGCGTATCGAAATGGACATATTTTGCCAAACTGGAAACACTTTTTTTCAAAATAAATGCACTTCTTGGATTGAAGTGGCTGTGCCAAGTGCTGCACAGCGGGCGCCACAAGAGGTCCCGTTTCATCACAGCTCATTAAAATTGCGTTTCAAACAGAATTGTTGGAATCACAGCTCCTCTGTAAAATCACCAACCAACATTTCCTTAAAATGGCAAAGCCACTCCCACCTGGGAGGAGTGGTTACGCTTTCAACTCCATGGTCTGTGGAGATGTCTCCTTTGACAGTGACAGTGATTTGAATGGATCTGATGTTATCCAACAGACAAAAATCTCCAATTGCTTACTTCTTAGAAAGAATAATTTTTGATAGTGCTGAACATGATGCTGTGTCTGGCTCATTTACATATATATAGATTATCAAGGGTTTAGCTCTGATGCACTTTCTCCCAGCTCCCGTGACGTCATCCAAATACTTCTTTTGTGTGAATCAACTTAAAACAATACTTGTTCTCATCCATGCACAACTTATCGCACAAGTTGGTTTGTGTTTATTTGCATAATTATGATTTAATGGAAACAGTGTACGGTAATTGCGAAATTTTGTTTTTTTGACACTTCTAGAATGACAATAAAGTTTTGCACATCTGTGTAATAGAAACACAGCTAATGATCCATAGTCCCTATTTAACATAATAAAGATTTATTAAAAGAAAAAACAATGCGATGGCAACCAGAATTTTTGAATAGAACTTTTAGCTGAAGAAAAATCTATTTAAAATGGAAAACCAAAAGCTTGTGTCGTGTTAAAACAAATAACTGTGGCATGGCACAAATGAAAAAAGGAATTAAAAATAATTATTTCCATTTTTTTCATCATAACTCTTAGAAATTTGAGCCATTTCCTTTTATTAAATTAATCATGAATCTACTTGTCATTGTACCATGTTCCAGACATGACCATGCACATTAATTTCACTGTGCACAGTTAATAACCATCTCTAGTCCTTACAGATGGATGCAATGTGTCTCTTTCAGAGCTCATAAATATCCATAAGATGTTCCTTTTTGTATGACCTAAATCCAAGCTTAACAGTAAAACAATGTTGTGTTTTCTAAACATTTCGTTACCCTCAAATCTAATTAGAGCAAACGTCCACCATTGCTAAATTTATTCACTAACCCTAGAGCAAGCCCCTGAATAGTAAATGCAAAAAAAATATCTGGGCTGCAAATGTGGAAGGTTAAAGAACTGAGGTCAGCAGATTTTTTTTTTTTTTTTCTCAGATCAGCTCTAGTTCTGCTATGAAATGTTCGCTGGAACAGATTTCCCATCGTTTGGGAGTGCCACAAAGTGCTTTGAGGGGTTTTTACCAAGAAAATGCTCTCGCTGCAGAGTGAGGGGAAAACTTTTGAGACGTTCCTAATGTGCATGACTTATGCAAAAGAGTAGACGATGGCATGATTCTCAGTTTTGAAAAATGCTTCAGTCCTTTAAATCATGCATCACACTGGGGCATGTAATGTTATTCACATCAGAAGTCTATGGGTTTCAGAACATCTTAACTTTTGTGTTGAAGTTTTTCTTTCTTAGCAGTATTTTTTTAAAGGGTGAAAGCAAAAAATATTTTATGTGTCACAGTATTTTGTCATTGTGTACTCGGATAGCTTGGTAGGTAACAAGTTTTTACTAATATTTTTTTTAATTTGCTTACATGTTAAATGTATTTTTTTTTTTTTTTTTACAATATTCCAAATTCCAACAAGTTTCAGTGGAAATGTTACAAGGGGGCAGTTTTATCATTTATCTACTCTGCTATCTGGCCTGCCTTGGTGATTCATTGCATACTCTCACACAAAACACTTATGAATGTGCACATTTCTCCTGCATAAGTATTATCTATTGTACTTTACCCTTTTTTTAAACAGATTCTCTTGTACAAAAACATTTAAATTCACTCATACCATTGTAATTGCGTTGTAGTGCATTACTGTTCTAAACTGTTCAAACTACATTTTTATTTTCATTTCATTTAAGCAGTTTCTGTTTAAATGATTGTTGTAAAGACACGTATGCACTGCACTGATAATCTCTGACTGCAGGCATTAGATTATAATGGTGGAAATCAAGCTTGAATTATGATACACGCACCCCAACAATGACACACAAACACCCATCTAACCTAAACCCATCTAAACTGCCAATCAAAAAACATTGATCCAAGAGTGAATTTTTTGCTTGAATAAAATAAAGACTTATTTAAATCTTCTGCCGTTTGCAGCAATCACAGAACCTAAACAAAACATCAGTTATATTCATATTGGCGATTTTCCATTTGGACTGAAGCATGGTAGATTTATTTTACTATAACCTAAAAACAACCAAGTGCCATCGCATTGAATAACATGGCAGCAAAAAATGATTGAGCCATCATTACAATTTAATGTGTGGAAACACTTTCACGTTTGAAAAGACGTGTTTGGTTTGTTGTTTTAAAAATGCTTTGTATTATTTTGATGGGGAAAAACAACAGTAGTCTGAAAGTTGAGACAAATTTGTGAATTTTTTTGTGTGTTTATACACACATTTAATTTACACTTGATTATCTTGCAAGAAACACAATGAATCTGGAAAGTTCACCTGCACTGTTCAGTACCCAGGTATTTACCTCTGAGCCACACTGGTTGAATTTTTGGCTAAATATGTCCTGGATCGATTATGACATGAATTGACTTATTGTTAAAATGAGTCGTTAGACAGCGTAGTGAACTGAATAGTGAACACAAGTGAGCTGCTGCTGTCACATCAAAGGTTTGGCTTTTCAGAGTTATCTGGTGGACTGCAGAAAAACAGCATTACATTGAGTCAATGAACAACAGAGAACTGCTGTGGAGGCTGTACGCCCTTTAATGACTTTTTAATTAATTTTACCAATTGTAGGATTGCTGTAATACTCTGTTAAACATGACATCCATACAGCCATTTGAATTATTTGAGATTTTTGTCCCAGAGGGAAATTATAAAGTAAAATATTATAAAAAAAAAAAAAAAATCAAGTGTACCAGTAGTGATGGTCAAACTTTTAATCCTTTCTCAGACTAAAATGCCATTGCCGCATGAGAAAACGTAGCTAAATGATCATCTCTTTATGGAAAATCAAGTCTTAATTGTGCACACTGACATAGATGGCAGATCCTGAATGGACGGCCACTGTGCTGGCCAATGATCATTTTTAAATGTCAAAAATGTCTTGTGTAAAAGAGGATATTTACAAAATTTGACTAGAAGTTAATTATGAATGAGTTCTATACATAATTCACGCCTATTCACATTATATTTTGGTTTATGAGTCTAATTTGTACGGACAAAACCACATTTATTCTTGTAATTAAAAAAAAAAAAAGATTTCTTTGTATCTGTGATCTTGCTCTGCACAAAACACTTACTTTGTGGCCGGAATAACACAGGTCTCACTGATTCCTTTTCATGCAGTGTTTAGGTCTCAGAAAGCAGCCTTAGAAGTGTATGCCATGACTGAAAGTGCTGCTCTCTTGAGAGTGATAGAGGATTAATTATGTAATTATCTTCAAGCACACTGCAATCTCAAGGTTTAATTACAAAGCTCTTTTATTTGTTTAACTTTGTACTCACCCATTCATACACTGTTCCTTGTTTTGCAAAGGATAGGATGAAATGTGGTTGGAATGTGATAACATTTAATCGTTAGAAAAAGGAGAAGATATGCTGATCCCCATAGAACAGATCTGCAATTACAAAGTGCTTTTGAGGGTAGCGTGTTTCAAAACATAGGAAATTCATTGAACTGAACCTTGTCTTTTAGTATACTATATGTCTTCCACAATATGTATTTAGAATCTATTTTTCTACCCCCTCAATCATCCAGACTTCTTTTGGTAAGGCTTAGGTCTCACAAACAAAACATGCAACTCGTGTGAGCTCAGAAAATCCAACTTTCTGCTCATTAACGCCTATTCTCTTTCATCCCAAAGGCTTCAGGCTTTGTGTCTCTTGTAGGTTTTTACCCTGTGGCAGTCTTTGCCTGCTGTTCTGATGCTTATTCAGAGTGAGATACTCCACTCATCACTCTAAAATCTCCAAGGGTTTATGCTTTGACAAGAAACCACAGTGAGAAGCTGCAAAGAAAAATCCTGTAGTGAAAAATGCCTCTCAAATATTTATTCTGTTATTTTCTTTTCATCAAGCTCCATCCTTCAAAGTCCAAAAATGCATGAAATATCTTTCAGTATTATATTTTATTGACAGTTTTAGCAAACAATTTTCCTCTTTACGCATGAGGCCCCATCAGCTTGGCTCCGAGACTTGATGGTCAAGACAAAAATACTATTAAATAGATTTTAATTTGCCACTTATAATCGTATGGGAAAAACCAAGACTCCGCTGCTTGTTTTCAGCTGCAGGCTTTCAATTAGTCATAGGTCGAGGACAAGTGCAGACATTTGATCTTTGGTTTTGCTCAGGACAAAGATCTCTGGGAGAAGTCAACCTTAAAGTATTATCAAGTAGATCATTTATCCAGTAAAGTGACCTCTCCTTCAGAGTTGTCTTCTGTCCCTCCCTAATTAGAATTGTGATGGACATTCTTATTCTGCATGGTGTTTCATATGTCTCTGCTGTGCCAAGGTCAATGTCAGTCACTCACTGACAGCTAAAGCATTTGTGACACTAAAGACACATTTCATATTACACGGAGACTGTCTCAATCTTCCATTTTAACATCTGACTGACAGACGGAATGTAAAATATTAAACAGAACTGGGAAAATAAAGTTTGGGTTGATAAAGTCACAGTGTTCCTGATAAGGAACAGTCTCTTTCAAATGTAGGCATCTCCTAGTCACAAATACCAACACAATGCATCTGCAGAGTTGGAAGTCTAGTGAAGAATTGTACCAAAAACAGAAGGGTGAAAAAATTCTTTTTTATGGTGAAAATGCTCTCTTTAAGGTATTTTTACCAAAATCTTCTAAGCAATCCAGCTTTAATTGAGAAAACAAATGAACTTTCCTAAAACTTAAATCATTAGAAAGCATCATCACTAAACATAATATGGGTAAATTGAGATTATATCCGATCATCTTTTGATCTATTTTAAAAGTTTCCAGTGGTTTTTTATTTATGATTATGCTGCTTATAGTCACAAAAAACTGTAATTTTCTAGGACATAGTTTCTACTAAATGGCAGGAGTTCATTAGAAATTCACTTCTGAGTTGTGGTTAGGGTAAGCCCACTTTCATTTCCCATCATCTTTCTTTTTACACACTCTCCCGCTAGCTTACAGCCCTTCCCAACTTCAACCTAACATTACAGGTGTAACAAAAATGGAGAGCAATACTGGAGCTATCCAGCCCTACAGTTCGGAGTCAGATGCCAGTTCGGACGAGGAAAACAAAGACGTACATGGATCTAGGTTGTGTCCGAATTCATTCATTACATATTGCTGTATATAGTTTGCCTATGCTGTAGAGCTGTCAAAATCTACAATTCCAAAATCCAGTGCCCTAGAAATTTTCCAGAACTCTCAGCGAAAAACCAGTGTGCATCAATTCTCACTAGATTGACAAATATAGACCACAATGCATTGCGATCAAATGATTTTCTATGTGGAAAAAAAACATTTAAAAAAAAAATTAAAAAAAAAAGAACATCAAATTTCAAAACACAAGGGATTCATAAATCGTCTTTGTGCAATTAGTGTATTATGTTTTTACTTTGGAAGTCTGTGACGTCATAGTTGCTGTTTAAGAAAAGAAAAAAAAAAGAATGAAACATAGTTTCTGAATTGCTTCTGGGGCACTGGATAGTTGGGGAGTAGTAAATATAGCTTGTGGCTTGCCGATTGCAGCCTTCATGTCACACATGCAAGCTTTTCCAATGCCATCTTTTCGTCTGCTCTTGATTCACTACAGATAAAGTTTAAATAAAGTTTTACTCAGAAGTGCAATTCTACGTCGAAATTTTGGTTAAGTCTAAGTTAAGTTTTCTTCATATAAGTCATCAATCATTAAAAAAGTATCACAAGATAATGTTAAAAACACAGTTTTCATCAGTGCTTCTCTAAGTGCATCCACAAAAATGCTAGAAAATTAAAAAAACACTGATGCCAGAAAAATAACTGGTTTGAAAATTTAGCTTAAAATGCAAACACAGTAAGACATTTTTGTTTAGCGAAAAAAAAAGCAAAAAAAAAAGCAAAGCAGTCTTCAGCATATTTTTCTCGATGTATTGCGCTTAAGTTAAACTCACTTCTAATTTAAATTGACTTTCTTATGGCCTGTTATACAAATGGCCTCCAACAGATTAAGTGGTTGATCAGTAAGGTTGAAACTTGTATTAGTCATTGTGTTGAGAGCAGTGCTTTTCACTTCACTGCTAGTGTCCACAGAGAATATTGTGACATTGTCCATAAAAGCAATACCATTGAGTTTTGCTGCTGCTGTTATTTAAAAGCAGAAGCTCTCAGGGAACAAAATGAAATGTCAGAAGACTGATTCAGACTGAAGCCATTTCAATGATAAGGACAGCCTTTCCCATAGAATTAGCCAATAAATTAAAGCGCTTTTGAATAATCCCCCACAGAGCTGCTCCCCCGAGGTTCTTTATGATCTTTTAAAAGTCATCACTCTCACTGCAAACTCCAATTCACCATGTCCTCTGGCTCACAATGATCCGTACATCAGACAAAAAGAGCCATATTTGTAGAGGGAAAAATGGAAGTTGTTTGTTCACATCAGTTAAAGTAAACACAAATTTAAGTGAGCTGCAAGTATGTTTTTTTTTTTTTTTTGTTCAGCTTGTGTTTGTAATTTGTAATTTCAAATGGTTTAGAAGATATCTGTAAGGCTAAAAGTATGAAGTTTGATGGGTTAGAATTTGCAGTTAATTTTCCCATTTATTTAACTTTTTAAAGACCCTTTCCAATGAAAATTGTGCTTTTGGAGTTATAACATATTCTTGTAGCATTTTTCATGATGGAGGACGTTTATAAAGAAACTTAAATATTACAATTGCATTTCTGAGTATTTCTTTATTCAAATGATTTGAAAAAGCTTATAACAGAGATGTAGGTGTATGGATAGTAGATGAGCCACAAGGTTCTTGCTCCAATCCATTCCGATGCATCCACTTAAAGACAAATGGATCCATTCATTTTCCTCGTCTGAGCTAAAATCTGGCTCAAAACTGTACGACATGGTTGCTCAATAATGCTCGTCATTTTGTTGCAGTGATAATCTGAGATTGGGGGTGTAAGGAGCTGTGAGCTAGTGGGAGAGAGTGTAAACAAATGGATGAAGGGAAGTCAGGGCAGGCTTATTTCATGCCAATAGTCCTGTCCAAACCTCTGAGGTAAAATTCTGATGAACTAATGGCGCTCTGCAGAAACAATGTCCTTGAAAACTACACAGTTTTTTTAAATTGTTTGCCTAAAAACAGCATAATCAGAATTAGAAGACCACTGGGAAGGCTTTTACAATAGATCTAAAGATGATTGAAGCGGGACTTTAACACTGAAGATGTCCCACCCACGGCCTTTTAAAGTACCGTAAATCTTAGACCATTTTTCTCTTCAATGGGAAGTAACTGATTCTGACGCAGAGAAAAGTGTCTGTTCATATCGGCTTTACACTATCCTGCAAAACTTCTCAAAAATAAGGTGTTAAATATTCATGGAAAGCTGATTTTGTCCTGGTCAGACTTGCTGATTTATATTGATTGTGCAAGCCTTCACTTCTGTACAGTGTTGCATACCAGTGCGATGCTTCTTTCTGCTTCAACATTGGCCTGAATTTATGTTAATTGCGTAAACGGTTGAAAACTTGTAGAAGTTGAAAGAATGTCAACTCTGGAGCTAAAGGTTTGGTATTAAAGATTTAAGAGACAGCTTCTTTGACAAAGCAAAGTTTCCTATAGTATTTATATGCATAACTTAGGAGTTTTACATTTACACCTCAGAGTTTGCACAGGGTTTCAATGCATGTTTTCTCTTATACAAAAGCTTTAGCTTCACTTTTTATATATTTCTCCTTTATAAGAGAATTCTAAGAGTAAATGCAAAGTTGTTGCCACTTAGTTAACAAGATGTGGTTTTACATTGGTTCTCTGGATTTAATAAAGTGATTTATGTCAGCAACAATGTGACAATTAATGAAACTTGCTTCTTTCAATTAGACAGTATTTGCTGTAACAGGAGGATAAACTCTAATGAAACAGTTTCAGCAGAAATAATACTAACACCAGTTTTTTAATGACTTAGAAAAGGATTTGTGTCCATATATGTTCACCGACTGCAAAACAGTAACATTGTTTCATCTGTAGTTATATAAAATGCAAGCTTAGGCATCTAACTGACCAATTATGGTTAAATGTAGGTTACATCATAAAAACAGTTGCTTGCTTTTTAAAATGAAAAACAGCCAACAGAACACCGATGTTTGAATTATGCAGGAAAAACATCAGAAATCTCCAGCTCAGATCATTGTTAATAGAAGCCTACACTGTCTTGCAGCCAAGTATTGGAAGAAGAGAGCATTATTTCAGCTGTTTCCAGGGATGCCTCTGAAACTGCAGGGACATGTGAGCTTCTAAGACTGTCAGCAGCAGCAATTTGTCTGAGATAAAACAGTCACCATAAAGCAGGATCAATAGAGGCCATCAAGTGCATTCCATCAGAGCTTCAAGCTGCTGGAGGCAACCATATGTCAGCATTACCTTACTTCAAATGTATTAGGTTTTCCTAACTATTCGATATAAATGCTTCACCCATGTGATAATAATGTTTTACCTCTGTATAGGTGATTTGAAAAAGGAATGAGACTTCAGGTCAGAAATCTCTGTAATTACAGCCGTTCAGCCCTTTGGAAAAGATGTGCAGGATTATGCAAAGACTGAAAAGAGATGAAGATATGGAAACCCAAACCTCTGAAGGCTCTGATCTTTTGTGTGTATTCAGGGAAGAAATATAGCCTTTATTACATTTTATTTCTTAAAAGGTGAAAGACTAGAGAATTGGTAAATTGGATTTTTTGTATCCCCAAGTCAGTCAGTTTAACCTTCCTCTAAAATGATTGAAGTGGAGGGATAATGAAGATGTGAGTTTTCTGGAGAAAGTTGGTTACATTTTTAAAAGGGCGCAGTATTATTAGAGTCTGCTACTAGATCAGGGTACCAGAATCACAATCAGTCTTATTAAAAACTGATGAAATCTGATGAAAAATCAGTTTTTGGTGTTTTTAACATGTTCTTGTTGCATTTTTCTGATGATGGAGAACATATATAAATACAGAAAATTAAGCCAAAAATTGCATTTCCGAGTGTTTCTTTGTTCAAATTGTGAATCAGGAGCAGATGAAAAATTACAGCTTAAAACATTTTTTTTTTTTTACGTAAAACCTATAGTCACTATTGCATTTTACTGAAATACATTTTAAGATCAATTTTAGCTTCTTAAAAATGACTTTTAAATGTCTCAATGAACTGGCACCTAAGCCTTTAAGGACTTTTATTTGTAAATTAGAGACTTGCAGCAGATCCACTAGACAGTCTCGAGTGGAAACGATTTCTTTTAGCAAAACTTGTTTTGCTCAGACTACCCTCACTGTGAAAGTTGCAAGACTCTGGAATGCAATTCCAGATCTGATCTGAAATCTGTGACCAGTTTTAGTCTTTATAAAAAAATCACACTAAATTTTGGTTTTATCAATAGTAGCACTATTGGGTTGATTTGGTAAGTGCTGGCCATAAGCTCCCTGCTTCTCTTCATTCTGATTCATCCACTTGTAGACGACTAGAATCATGCGTCTTTGTTTTCCTCATCTGAGTTGGCATCTGGCTCAGAACTGTATAGCTGTATAACTGGATTGCACCAACATTGCTTGCCTTGTTTTCTTATTATTTTTACACCGATGATGTTACATTTGGAGTGTCAGAGACTGTAAGCTTGCTTGAGAGCGCTTTAAAAGATCGCTCTCTGTTTCTCTCACAATTACATTCTTGGAAATTATATTTTATTCAAACTTGTACTTCTTTAAATTACATATTAATTCTAAATGGTGTATACTTGTAAAGCGCTCTTCTACCTTCCTTGAAGGCCCAAAGCGGTTTACAGTCACAGTCCCATTCACCCATTCACACACACATTCACACACTGTTGGTGGCTCCGCTGCCGAACATTTATGCCAACCTATGGCCACCAGAGGCAATGTGGGGTTCAGTGTCTTGCCCAAGAAAAAACGCAAAATAGCAAAATATTTAATGTGGATTCAAATTTTCTGAGTTGCTCAAATTAAAGCGTTTCTTAGAAAAAAAAAAAAAATATATATATATATATATATATATATATATATATTTCTTTCTCCTACACAGTATAGGATAAAATCCATGCAGTCCCTTCTCCTTTTTGTGAAAGTAATTTCCAGAGCTGTCTCCAGCTGCCAGCAAATTGTGGAGATATTAGCAAGTCAGAGCACAGAGAAAGAGTGATGGACAATGACATTTGTTGCAAATAGGAGCTAAAAGTGTTGTCTGTTTTATCAGGATAACATGTGCCCTGTATTACCATCAACACTACCTTGCAGGGGAATCTCCTGCTGTGCACGGTAAGGCCCACACTAGTACTTCCTGTCAGTAGAAATTTTTTTTTTCCATTTGATATTTTTTTAAACTTCAACTTTGAGAGCATAGCTCCTGTTTTATCAAGGCACGCTGTTTGATCAAACATATTGCCTCAAAAGCCATCTGGTCATTTTCGGTTTTGACAGGGGGAGGAAATGAGTCCTGAACCCAGTGCAAGTAATAAAAGGCTTGCTTTTGATTTCCTCTATGAGAAGGTGTTTGGAGCCTAACCTGCAACTATCCAATCAGTGTGCACCCTTACATCCCCTTTAGAGATGTGTGCCTGAGTTCATGGCAGAATGCTAACATAATGAATGGTTTACCAGATGAGACACGAGTGAGATTTATGCCAGAGGAGAGGAATCTGTGGGTGTGAGAGGGGAAGGTGTGCATAACGTGCTGGAAATAAAGATGCTGGGCATGCTACAGTGTGACACCCAACAATTTATCTGTCCAATACAAATAAAATAAATAAATAAAACAATTGGGGAACAAAAACCAAACAAACTCTGCAGTAGCGATTGTCTAAACAAGAGTTAAACCATAGCAGTGGAACCAGTTGTGTCACATGTGATTGGACATCTAATGTAGCTTTTAACCCTGCTGTCACAGATGCAGCTGTAGTTCACAATGTGTGGAAATGGCACAAAAGTGACTTCTGGTCTATTTAAGAAAGTAATAAAAGACAGAGCAGTTTGGCAGAGCTGCTGTGCGCCTCTCAAACACACAGAGCACACTCCTTAGAGACTTACAATGACTGCAGCACATCTCCCTGAACTATGTTGCTTTTTTTTTCCAGGCAGTGCAACAATCAGAGCAAAACATACTTTTCTAAATGTTATAAAGCTTGAACTACCTGTAGACAAATAATACAGTAAAATATAGTAAGGTCATGCAAAGAACCACATGAAATCAGTCCGAGCTTTGTTTGTGGTTATATGTAAATACAACAAAAATGTGAGACACATTAAGTCTTAACTGAAACTTATAAACCAAAACTATCACAAAAGATTACCAGTAATTAAAAAATAAGACCTCTTGATTTCTGATATTTGTATGCCAGAAACCAATTCAGCAGCTTGCTTTTTCCTTTTTTTTTAGTATATGTTTGCACTTTCCATGAAAACTAACACCATAGAGAAGAAACAATCAATGCTACTACATACTTCTTTTTTGCTTTAGTTTATGAATTTGCCCTAACAGACCAAGACCAGAGCACAGTTTTAAAAACATCGTTTATCTCTTTATTGTTTGTGGAATGGTACCACGTTAAGGGAAGGCAAGACAGAAATACGCAACACAATCATGGCTACCGTCCAGTGTTATTCAAACAATGCATGCACTCAAAACCAAAACAAGGTGCAAAACATGTTGGAATACAGGCCCCTAAATATTCTACACATTCTGTTTACTTTTAGAAAACACAAGTTTGTTTGAGTTCTTTGAACAATTTCTTTTTAGCAACAAAGCAAAAGACTAAGTTCCCATACTATCTAAAGCTGATCTTCAAAGAACAGCTGTTTTCAAAGAGCTTGTAATTAAACCACGACTGGGTCTGCCCAGCTACTCTTTTTGAAATTGAAAATGTTCATCACTCTGCAATATCTGCAGACGGTCACAATCATACAAAAAAATGACTTGTGTTTGTTGTGTTATCATAAATTCAAAAGACATTTTTTTGAGTTAAAAAAAAAAAAATTAACTCCTATCTGTTGAAGTCCTGTGTCGACTAAAAACAAAGATTGTCTTTTATTTTTTGCACATTTTTGCCACACATCTTAGACATGCTTTGAAAACAGCAGGTTTAGACTCTCTGTCTATGATGTCCTTAATCTAATTTTCCAATCTGAGTACATGAAGTCTTTGGATCATGCAACGATATTTAACAAGTCAGACAGAACTGTAAATTTTTAATATTACATAAAATTTGTTTGTGTTCCGTATTATTGCAGTTTTATTTCCCTGCCAGGGCCTCATTAGGTCTGTCTGACATTATTCAGCACTGCTTGTTCAAAAATATGTTTGTATGTCAGTGATGGCACACAAGAGAGGTTACAAGAGGTGTTCAGTGCGTTCAACCTTCTCCCTTGTCAATATTGTTGCATAATTAAAAGCTGTTTTTGAGAACATTGGTTTGTGAAGTGTCGCAGTTAAATAAAGCTAAATAACACACAAGAAACATGTTTTAATGCTGTAATGTGCCCTTACTGTATGTGATTGAGTGGGTGATCAAAATAGCCAAAAACATATTTCATGATAAATGATACTGCGAGACAAAAAAGATTTCATGTCATGAATTCATTCTAAATTTGGTACATGCTTTCTTGCTATCGCTCTTTTTGCTTTGCATGATAAACCGATGACTCCATGTTCATGAGAACCATTCTTTAAGCATCCAACATGGGGTGGATGACATCCTGATCAGTGTTTATTAGATCCAGTTAACACAAAATGACTTAGCTTATAGAGTCTTAAATGTTGTTTTGTTAAGTAAAAGCTGTAAGAATTCTTAACGACCTCCTTACTTAAAATTTATAAAGAAAAATTATAGATTTGACAAATGAGTGAAAAATGATATTCTTTTCATAGAAAATAATTCACGACAGGACCGTTTTGTGATAACTTATTTGTCTTTATTGGTATTCCACTGAATGAAAACATTTTGGAGTTCCAGGAAGTGGAAAGCAGTAATGAGACTGAGCCTGAAGTGTTTTTTTTTTTTTAGAATTCACACATGTCAGCAGTAATGTTGAAAAATTATGATTTCAGAAGACAGGAGGATTAAAAAATCTTGGCCTGCTTCTTGTGTTGTATGTTATACATCAGACTTACTTATTCTTGACAGCAGGAACAGGATAATGGGTTTTTGACAAGCTAAAGAGAGCCGGCAATGAACACCATGGTAATTAATTCAGATTATTACCTTAAATAGACAGCACTTCAGATGACAGGCTGGTCTGTTGTTGGGTTCTGGTTCTAAGAAGTACATGTGTACCAAGAGATCAATTTGAGGGTTAATGTTCAACCATGTTGAAAGCAACTTAGCAAAGGAGAAGCAGAATGCTTATTAGGCTGTAGAGACAAGATTATGTTGAACAACCTCGACTTTTTTCAGGCCAAGACCAGTTTAGTGTCGAACAATATTTTCACAAACTGGCCAGTCTTAATATGTATTCACTCAGATATTCATGTTCTAGTTTAATAAACATATAACATTTTTTTCTAATACACTGTTCAAGATTTAATTAAAACAACCTTTGCTTAAAATTGTGAAGGCTATTTGAAACACAGAGAAAAAGATGCTTATTTGGGAGACAACTACTGCCATATTTTTTTATTTCTTTAGAGAATACATTTTTTATATTAAATCCAAGAAGGTGAACATGATTCAGGACCATTGTTCTACCCCCATGTTGCTCTGCACAGAACCAGCTAGCAGGGGGACTCTGGGTGGAAATTATTACAGCCTCATGGTACGGGTATTTTTCTCCTTACATTGGTAAGCAACGCAGAGTTCCTTTTTTCAGGCCTAGACCATAATCCTGTCAAGGTAAAAGGGGAAAAGCAATATTTGAAATGTAATCTTTCAAAGATTTATTTATTTTTTGATGAGCAGTGTGAGAACTCTCCCTCAGAATAACCCCAACAATTTCTACATTTAATCACTGCTTTCCTGCAGCCTTTTTCAAGGCCACAACCAGCTAGGGATGTTTCTTTTCTCATTCAGTTTCAAAAAGAGTCCTATTTTCCAAGTGAAAAGAACACATTTTCTATATGATGGACAAATGCACATTGCAGAGCAACTTTCCACTAAATAGCATTAAACAAAAATCGTCTAAAGCAATGCTATAATGCCACAGCAGAGTAAAAGAGATGTACTGACAGAATTGCTGGGATGGGTGCTCAGTGCTTCATGCGGGGATGAGCCTTAGATTCATTATAAATAGAAAAAGAGACATGGAAGACATTCAATTTATGAACATATGCTTATTTGAATCATTTATCTAAAGCACTTTTGGGATAATAGTCCTTAAACAAGCAATGTTAAGTATAAAGTGTAAGATAAGTATAGCAGTGGATATTTTCTTCATCAAGCTCTGGAATATTCCTTCATATTTTAACATTTCCAAATTCATTTTAATTTTTAAAACATGGCAGCTTCAGATGAGAAAGCATCGAGAAACAAGAATAAACGCTTTTTTAATGCCACAATCAGAAATACAACTGCCACTGAGCGATGGGGAGACATCAGCAGAATCTTCCAGATGTCATGCCACCGCTTGATTTTTTTTTTTTTTTTTTTTTTTTCTTTTTTGAAAATCGTTGGCATGTTCATGAATGTAGACAGTGGTAGTCTGGCAGCTGTTAGGCATGCAGCATGGCCCGCTTTTTAAATACCCCCACAGGTGGCTGGTGGCCAGTGGCACTTGATATGGATAGGCACTGTTCTGAGACATTTACACATCGTCTAATCAGAGCTGCTGCCTCCCAGCTCTTGCCTGAATTTGTGATGGCTTCATCCCTGCCTGTAAGTTGACTGCCAAGCTCGAAATGTGGCGTCCCAGGCGGCCACTGACCACTGTGAACTTGTGGAGAAACTTGTGAAACAACTTGTGGAGACTTGTTTGTTTGCTGTAAGATGTTACCTTTTTCTTAACATCTAAGTGCCCACGGCGTGGTGCGTAAAAATGTAGTTGCTGCCTCCCAATCACAACCAGCTGCCAAATTTGCTGAAAAACTACAATTGCGGTTGCTGTGCGGGCGGCATTTTTGGAGATGTGACCCTAGCCTAACCAAGGAGGAAACCTGCAAACAAACCCAGACAAAACAGCATTTTGGAAGCTGGGGAAACAAGCTTAGACTCTGTTCAAATGACAAATTGCTTAAATCAGTGTCCGTAGCAATTTTTGGGCATGTCAAACTGTAAAGAAATTTAAGGATTTTATTTATTTATTTTTTTTTAATTTTACATACCATTTATAATTGAGCAAAAAAACTTGCTGGTAGAATAAAAATAACTTTGAGTCCAAATTTCTCAGGGTTATACTCTATTTCAAGTAGTTGTATTGCAGAAAAATAAAGAAAACTCACCAATTTTGAGTTGTTTTCACAAATACATGAATGAATAAATAAATGAACTGGAAAATACAAAATAATACAAATTTCTCACAATTCCTTCTCAATGAGCATAAAAAACGAAAAATTCCTCAAAGTTATGTACTTTTTGTTAAACATAATCGCTAAATAATGAGACATTGGATAAATAGTAAACTTAAAAAAGCCTGGTCTTAACAGAGATTATTATGAAAAGTTAGGTCATTTTTTTCAAGACTTGGTGCACCTTTACAATTTATTTTTCCTCAAATGTCACTCTTTCATTTGATCTGGTTTGCTTTCACACTGTATTCTGGAGAGTGGACTAAACTTCTTGGAGATTTCATGCTGTCACAACAGCTAGCTGGTATTTTCCTTAATTAGAAATGACAGGAAAGAAAAACAAACATGGAGAAGAGAAGAAGGTAAATACATCTTTATGCTTCTATTTGTCTGACAAAAAGAAAAAAAAAACGAGAAAGCGAGTTATGCTTGTCATGTTCAATCTCTTTTAGAGACAAGTTCTTTTTACATTTTTCATGAATTACTTTTAGAAACAAAATATTTTCTGACTTTGTCATGACTTGTGCCTCCTCAGATTCCATTTAATGGCATGTTTTTTTTATTACTTAAAATTCACCACAATGTTTTTGTTGTTTTCCATTCTTTAAAAAAATTCTGTTTGTTTGTTTACTATGGCGTGAAAGCAAAGTGCTAAAGCCCACTACAATAAGGCTAGGTCCAGATACATTAATGAGGCTATTATTCTTGATTTTAAGGTTCATTTTCCAAATTATTTTACAACATGAATCTATCAAACAACGGAATGCTGATTAAAACACTCTCTGAATATGTGTAGATTGTGACAAGTGAGCAGCCCCCTTTTTTGGTCCATCACAGCTTTTGAATGGCTGTTTCATTAACATTTAGTCAGGTTTGAACAGATGACCCTCTAATCTCCAATTCTGCCATGCAAAGCTGTTGTTGCAGTCCCACAAGAAGTGACCAACACAAAGGAGCTGTAAAACTTTTTTGAGTCATTGATTTTTCCTTCTGATGGTGCTTTATAGGAAGAAAATAACTAATCAAGCTGTGCAATCACACAATTGTTTAGGGTATGTCTATTACCTCTAAAGACTTGAAACAAACCAGGAAGAAAATACTGTTGTTTATCTTTCTTTTCAGTTTAATTTTGACTGAATTTTGATTGCATCAAGAATCTACAGACTAGAAATACTTGTAAGCCATTAGGTGTGCATCTGTTTTTATCTGAATCGTAACAGCCCTTTATTCAAACTGGAGTAAATACCATTCTGTTTTTTAAATGCAACCAAAATGTCAAAGACGGGGTAATAAATGACAAAGCTTTGAAGCTTACATTTGGCATTATTATTTTGGGATTGCACTTTCATAAATATAGGAGTATTGTTTGCCTTTTACCTCAAACCAAAAAAAAAAAATTCCAATACAAGACACATGCAATACATTTGGTAAATGGCGTTTATTTATATAGCGCTTTTCTACCTTCATTGAAGGCACAAAGCACTTTAAAGTCATGGTTCCTTTCACTCATTCACAAGCTGATGGCGACCCCGCTGCCGAACACTCATGTCAACCTTTGGCCACCAGAGGCTATGTGGGGTTCAGTGTTTTGCCCAAAGACTCTTCAACGCATGGGTGGGCAAGGCGGGAATCAAACCTGCAATCATCCGTTCAGAGGCCAACCGCTCTACCCCTGCACCACGTCCGCCCCTATTTGATGTCAAACTGTCATGGCAATCCATGTTCAGATAATGATGCAACCCATTGGTAACAGAAACCTTTTTAAAAATAGATGATTAGGAATAAATTTGATGTCAAACTAACACTTCTGACTCTGCTGCACCCACTTTTCATTCAACTAACACCCGGTTTGATCACATACACGTTCCCCCACACATGTAACTCACGCTATTCGCCTGCTCTTTCTATAAATCTTCACTCATTAATCATTTAGGGGAACAATTTGTGGACCACCTGTCTCAAACAAAAGGCTATTAGGGTTTTTTGATAGAAGAAGCACAGCGAGTCTAATGGCTTTTTACCGACTCTTATTGGAAGACACATTGGATTTTGTGCCACATATCACCACTACAGCTTTTTGATGTTTAGTGTTTCAGTTGTGCAAATACAACTATACCTATAGTTAGCATTAAAATACATACATACCAGGTATATATAAAACGTTTTGGTGATTTAATAAAAAGAAAATTCTTTTTTTTATAGACGATGTAAAAGTGGCTTCCATCATTGTTGTACTTTTTCCTGTGTTTTATTTTTTTACTTTGAGAGGGCTCTTTTTTAGCAATAACTACACAAAAGAACCCTTAAAGTGTCTGATACAGACTCAGAGGCAGCATTAAGAGCCGTAAACAACTTTTAATGCTTCTGAAACTGGCAAATGTGCACTCTTTAAAACGGGAATGCAAAATAATTTTAAAAAGTTTATGTAAAAACAAATAATGGCTCCTGCAGCGCATTAGTGTTTCTAATAAATGCCCAAAATCACCAAAAATAAAACTAAGAACTCATCAAAGGCTCTTGGTATGTCTCATCATTTTAACAATTAAAAGTATTTTGTTGTTCACTCTTAACGATGGATTTGCCTTTTACTGCTTCAAACACAGTAGCTGCAATTCTTGCTCAGATCCTCATTACCAATTCTACTGCTAATTTCAGAGGATTATCCTCTTGGAGCAGTTTGCTTTTACTCTGAATGCCCTGCAAAGCCAAGGAGAAGCCCCGGGGACTGCTGTGTGCATACACCTGTGTACAAAGTACAGTGTCAGCGTGAGCAAGGACAAGGCCCATCAATATTGGTCTGTCATTTTATCTGATAAAGACAAGCACAGTGCTGATTCACCAAGCTTAGGGAGAGCTCTGTGTTTAATAATGCACTTCGCCTCACACTCTGCGATGAATATAAATTACTTAAATACTTTGCACCTTGTGAGACTTTTCGTCCCGCCATGCAGTATTTAAACACAGATTTACAAACACAAAATGAATGTTAAAAAAACAAATATAACCCCTAGATTTCCTTAAAACCAAACAACAAGGAGCATATGCTGTTTAAACACAGATGCCAGGGGCTGGGCGGCAAATTACATTTTATCTAAAATGGTCTCTAACATCTGGATAATGTTGGGAGAGTGCTGATGTTTAATTATAACATGATTGCTTTTGCAAAATTCTCTAAAATCAAATAGTGATGTGAATCCAAAGGAAACATTAAAAGTCTGTTTCAGAATGATTTAAATAATAATAATACTAATAATGGTGTTGAAAATACAGAAACATACCAAAAACTGATGTACGGTAGTACAAATGGATATTCAGAAAATTCTATTTTCATAAGCAAAATGAAGAACAGGAACAACACTGTCTTGGAAAACGAAACCTATTTTTTTTGCCCTTCATCTTTTGTTAAAAAATCTATAACATATACAATTTCTATAGAATATTTAATATAATTTTAAAACTTAGAAAACAAACCATCTCCATGCAGGAAATGGTTGCTTTGTTACGTGTGTGTGAGCTGCTTCACATTCAAAGAAGCACTTGCATACTAAGCACATCTCCACAGCACCAGTGAGGCTGAATGTGCCACTCCCAGTCTGAGAGAAATTAATGAGTGTGCTGCTGGACGATAGATGCTTCCTATACCTGCAGGTTGTACGCATGGAGTCCTGTACGCTTGATTTAATGTTAATTTGAAAACATAACCGTCAATACAGCACTGTCAGTGGGCTACTGCCTCTGTTATTCCTGTCATCAGTCTGCAGCGTTACAGATTATGAACCACAGACCAGTTTATTCAATGAAGACAGGGTGCATTCTTTAGCCTGACATTATCTGCAAAGCAAGGAATTGCAAAAGGAGGTTCATGTTTGATGGCGTGAAAAGAACTTCAATGACTAATTTTATTTAGCCTCACTTCAGTGAGTAACCAGTGACATTTACAGTATACTAGAATAAATAGAAAATGTCATTTATGTTATAGTTAAAGTGCAATGACCAGCCTGTTAACAAATGTGTAAACATTTATTTCATTTTGTAATTCAAAATTTAAACTGTTGTCTAAAAAATCTTAAAGGATTAACACATTTATCCAGCGAGTTCACGGCAAGTGTTTACTTTTAATAAAACCGCCTGTGTAAACACGTGTATATGCACGTTTCGAGCTTCCAAGTACAAAACTCTCACGTTCATGCATCAATGTGCACGATAATCTCACGTGTTTGGTAAAGGAGCTCCCTAACTTTAAGCCTACTGTACTTTATGATTTTAGTTTGTGCAAAACTTAGATGATCGAATTTTTACAACTGGATCAGAAACTGAAAACACAGAAATTAGAAAGCAGATTTTATTATACAATGCCTTGATGCAGCAAACACATGTCCATGTTTCTTTTTTACACATGTTAATCTGAAAAAGGTCTGTGCTGACCTTCACTCAATGTCAGCTTTGTCATGTCATCTGTTGTCTTTGCCTTTTTTTTTGCTTCCATTAGTTTTAGGTTTTTGTCATCTAAATCTTGATTCTGTTTTGTCGTTTTACAAGCATGTTACATGCTACAAGCCCCACCTGCTACATTTTTAGTACCAAACATAGCAAATGCAAATAAACTGACTAAAATAAATAAATAAATAAATAAATATTCTTCAGTTCATTGTCAAAACTAGTATGTTGGTGCTCAGGTGATACTTAGAGACTAAAAATGTGTTTTTCTACAAAATTACATTGTTGCCATGGTTATTCCTCTTTTCCTGGGCTGAAAATGAAAATTTATCCATGTTGATGTTGTTGTCTTGATGCTGTTGCCTGAGTCCAGAGCAGCAGTTGCCCTTTTGCATGCCCACCACTCCGAGGTTAAGTCAGGGTAAAGATGAGGCAGCTTTGCTGGATGACAAGGGAAAGGGGAGGTTTTAATGTGTTTCACAAAGTTCAGTAAAAAAAAAAAGAGAGTGCAGAAAAGAAACAAAAAAAGAAAAATGAATCCACATCAGTCCAGAAACCTTTGATAAGAGATAAAATGTAAAGTTAACTGACGAAGGTCACCTGACCCTGACAGCTGGATCAGCTGGAACAGTTGGCTGGTCTCCTTACAGTTGCATGGTGCTGCATTTAGGGGTCTTCTACTGCATCACTTGTATATAAATGTGTAGTTTTATGAACAAATCAATTTTTG
Organism: Oryzias celebensis; assembly: GCA_014656515.1. Lineage (NCBI taxonomy): Eukaryota > Metazoa > Chordata > Actinopteri > Beloniformes > Adrianichthyidae > Oryzias > Oryzias celebensis. Next base: position 15,967,811 of record BNCR01000017.1, on the reverse strand, counting down.
TCATCACTTTGAATGTGCATTTTGTTCGTACTGTTTTTGTTTGGAAGTTTAAAGTTCAGTTGGATGTTTTTTTACAGCCCACTTCATTTCTACTGTTTCATAACACCCACTTTTGTTTTCCTGATCATAGCTCTGATCATAGCTTGTTTACTCCCCTCTGTGTGAGCAGCTATTGGAATTGTGTGATTGTTTTTTTCCAGCCAGTTTGTTGGGTTTCAGTCTTTAGTTGCATGAAGTGGCATGTGTAAAAAAAATAAATAAAAAAAGGGAACAAAACAAAGATCCAGCTTTATCCATCTCATCGATAGAATGAAAGCAATCAAAGCATTGTGTTTTGTGCTCATATTATGTACTACTCTCCTCCTTCTAATGGCAGAGATCTTCTACAGTTTAGTTTTGTAAACAAACTCAAACCTAAGACTAAGACCATGAACACTAAGATTCTGAAAAACTGAAACTCAATACCTCTTTTCTTTGTACTCAACATTAAGAGCTGAGTTGGATTAGGGTTAAACCACCAAATTATTCCCGAGAGCTGTGACTGCAGGTCCTCTGCTCCCTCAGGGGATTGGTGCAACAACTAACGGGACTTTAACTTGAAATGTTCCTACTTTAAGTTGAACTTTGACTGACATGTGCAGGCAAACGTGTCTTTGACCCTTCCAAGAGAACAATTACATTACATGAATATTTATTTCATGGCATCTGGTTTTACTTTGGATATGAAGAGTCAGCAACATTGCAGATATGTAGGCCTCTGGGTTCATCTGTAAAATGAGCATATGGTGATGTGGCAGCCTGGTCATTTTCAGATCGTAATACAGATTTCTTTGAAATTCTTCTTCTTCTTCTTTTTTTTTTTTTTTTTTTTTTTTTGGGGGGGGGGGGGGGGGGGTATTTACACAATAATTTTTTGTATACCTGTTTGGGTAATTTCCTAACTTGTTTATTCTTTATTCTGTTTATACGCAGTGGTGCTCAAAAGGTTACATACAGTATAATGTGTGATAACATTTCATTTGCTAGTTTGAGTCACAAAGTAAATCCATAAACAAAAACATGAGGTAAAGGATGATGCCAAAACCAAGTTGGAGTCCTGTCTGCTGTGTGGGTGCCACATACAGCAGAAAGATGTCACTCCAAGGTGTTCTTTATGACGCTTTTTATCACACTGAGCTGTGAGTCACTCAGTGATTTGTTTCTCTGGTAAAAATTTTAGGGCGTCTGCTTTGCTTGCTATAACCATCCCATTTACATTAATCAAGCTTTTAAAGCTGTTTTTGCAGTTGGGTTTGCAGTTTACATTAAAGCTATTCACTTAAGTATTAATCTGAATCAGAAACTTAATAAAAGACAAAATATTTTTTTTCAAACATGCTTTTGAGTTAACTTCAGTCGAAGATTGTTTATTTCATGCTTTAATGTGAACACTTAAGTGTACTTAAGGCTTACTCAGCAGAGGGGACCCGAGTGGTGTGCCATCATCCCCTACTTCCTTGTTGTGAGCCTCTAACAACCTTTTGCAGCTAAGAGGGCACAATAGTTGTAAGCTGCTTTCGCTTCTGTCTGCCTCAGTCAGACAGCGAGCGACATGGGAGAACATTTAAGGACGCTGCTTTCAAAAGCTTAAGCTTCACAGAGATTTTCCTCAGCTTCTTTTTATCTCACCTCTCTGTGTACTGCAGCAGACTTGCTAAGTTAGTCTATTTCTTAACCAAGTAAATCGCCAGCGGTAACCTAATGTCACATTTTCTAATGTAAACAGTTTTCATCAGTAGATTTATGAAGTAATGTTTGATTGTGGTGCCTAATATTATGGACAAGGTAAAAATGATCTTCTGGAAACATCATTGTGTCCAAAAATTAAACGAAGACATCCTAGTCCTTAATTTAGAAATTTGCTTTTTTTTTTGTAATCATGAATTCTTAGAACAACCCCACACTTTATGACTCATTTTTGTAAATAGATGCAGTTTTCTCTAGAAAAGGAAGTATTACAGATGAAGTCACTAGGCTAGGTGGTGAGATGTTTCAAAAAAAGACTTTAAGTTCAGATGCCATGATCCAACTTCAAGACATCTGGATATGATAATCATAGAGAAATGAGAACCTACATCGGCAAAAAGTGTTTAGTAAAAGTTTTCATAGACATTTGAATAAAAACCTTATTACATTCCATAATAGTCCATTTTGGTCAGCACCAAAGATTCCCTTGGTAGTCTTTTACATTTTCTATTATTTTAAATAAATACAAATCTAAGTCCAGAAACTAATATGAGGAGTCTGACAATGTAGCGGCAGCCAAGTTCACCATATGCAGAGCATGCATTGTTCTTTTCATTTTAGCAATCACATGATTTACTGAATCACACACAATGATCCAACGGCAGCTAAAAGTAAAGCTCAAGTGCTATTTTTGCGCAGCAGTGAGCATTTCTACTTTGATGACTAGGAAAAAGAAAATGGTTGAGGGACCTGGCACAAAGCAAAAAGGTTGTTCTTGATCTACTCGTTAAAATGAAACGTGTTTTGGGCATAAAATTCAACTACCCAAATTTAAAGCTTTGTCTTTTTTTATTTGAGATGTCAAGGCAGTTTTTTTTTTTTTTAATATCTGAAAAGCAAATAGTACGTAAGCTGACCTTGAAATATGGTAATTAAAAAAAAAAAAGGTTTAAAATGAAATCATATCTATGTGTACATAGTAGAGATCATGCCATCTTATACGTTGTAAAAATTCAAATTGTCAGGAGCTCTGCCTCCCTCTCTGGTCTCTTTATATTTGACTCTGCCTATTTGCCGCCTGCCCCGACCTTTGCCTGGACTCTGACCCGGATTTAGCTTTGTGGACTTTTAGCTGAGCTTTGCTCCTGTCTGTCTGTCTGAGTCAATAAACTTGCCACACATGAAATCAGATTTTACAGCATTAATAGAGTTCTAATATTTGATTAAGTACAACTAAAAAGTATGAACATAGATTTACAGGTTAAATTTAAGAAGCCTTTAAAAAGAAGTAGGTTCCATATGTGAAAAAAATTGTTATAAAAAAACAAAGATAAGAGTTCACGCTAAAGACAAAAACATTCTTGGCTATACAAACAAAACTTTGCAACACTGACCAAAAATGTCTGTAATGTCATAGTTTTGACATATTATTGATTTTACTGGTAACCATACACGTGCAAAAGAGTTTTATTGTAGTATTGTCTTTTCCAGCCTCAGCGTGCAACATAGTCAACTACTACAGTTTAAGTGGCAGAAAAATGAACAAATTGTTATTTTTCTTTTGTATCTTTTTTACTTTTAAGTACAACTTCTGATTTTACTCATTATAACATGATATTCTGATAGTTTAATAAACTTCTGTTTCAAAAGCTGTAGAATATTAGTATCTGGCAGCATCATCTACAGTCAATAAAATAAACTAATGAACCCATCTTAATTTGGACATTCTGTTGTTGGACATTCTTTTTTGGTTCAAATTTGGATTCGTTGTCGTAAACTTCATCTTTTATGCTGCCAGCTGAAAAAAAAAAAATGCATGTGGTGGGCATTAACCAATCGATACTCATCTGATGAATAAAAATGCACTGTTTTGTTTGCAAGAGTAACGGAAAGTTTCTGCATGTACTACATATATTTCAAGATACATCCTAAAGCTTCCTACTATCACACTTGGTTGCAATAATAAGGAAGCCATCTGGGAGGCGTTCTAGCTAGAAAACCAAACCTCCTCAACTGGTTTTCTTCGAAAAGCTAGCCGTTCTTTTCCCTACATCATCTCCTAATTTAAAATTCACAGCTCCATGGACCATTTCATTAGAAGTTTATTTAATTTAGTTCCAAAGTGTATTTGAATTTACATTGAATTTAAATAATTTAATTACTGCTACCTTAAAAGCCTGAGGTCACCCAGCTGTCAGCAGAGATAGAATGACTAGTTTTAATATAAAGGAATTAAATAAAAAATTAAGTGCCTGCAGTGTCAGGTTAAAGACAAGTTGATTCAATTAAAAAAAAAAAAAAAAAAAAAATCAACTTCCATTACAAAAAAAAGTTTGAATAGACTTGAACATGAGAAATGAAAATCTGTGCACGCAAAATGACTAATGAAAATCTTGTCAGCCTTTCAATTTAATCTGCTACACAAGAAAATTTGTGAAAATAGTGAGACATGATAAGAAGGAAGCACAGTATTAGTGCATTTTGAGTGGGATTTTGACCTGACAGGTATGGTAATCGGCACAAATTCTTTGCGATTACAATAAGTCATCCCTGTCTCCTGCTGTGATGATGGAGGATTTATGAAAATGAGGGCATCATAATCCTGATCAGGTTGTGTTAGCTTATTATGTGCACAGAGCTCCATGACCTCGCAGTAATTGCCTTTTGCAGTTTTCTAAATCTTGCTTGACATAGTAGCACATCAACAAATGGAGGATGTTTCTCCACTTTTTTTTTTAAAGACCTTGGCTTGATGTCAAAGCTTTTAAGCAGACTTCTGTGTCTGGAAAGTGTGTACACCTAAAAACCCACAATGTAATTCATTCATTTATTAGCTCTTTTCCTGGATTTCTAGAATGGTTAGAAAAGGAAAAAAAAAAAAAAACAGAAAAGAAGAAAACGTCTTTGTCTTTCTGGAACTAAATCTAATCATTCCTCCAATTTCAAAGTTGTGTTTCTGGAGGAAGAATGTGACCTATATTAGGAACCTGTCAAAGTCTGACTGTAAAATGAATGGAACAAAGGGGAGGAGCAGAAATCCAAGTCCTCAAAAGCATACTAATTACCCTAAAACATTGATAACGCTGGAATTCTCCCTTTCCTAGAGGCTAATTTTAATGGTTTATTAACTTTATATAATTGACCATAATTAGAAAGGCTTCTTAGATCTTTTGTGCAAGAAAATGAAAGCATTTTGCCCTAATTTTGCCTTTTAGGTCAAATAGAATGCATTAATTACCTTTGTAAAAAGTTATTCATACAAATTAAATAATGCAACTATACTTTACTGTTACAATAAAAAGTGTAACTTTTTAAAATTAAAAGAAAAAAAAAACTTTTCTAAATTATTCTACATTTAGTCCCAAAAGAACAGATGACTGACACATTGTACGTTATTTCAAATTTAGGCCAATAAATACTGTCATTTCAGTGTGTGTGTTCTGGTCCTATAAAATACGACCACACTTATAATATTAAAGAAATCTTTGTTTTTACATATTTTACTTCACAAACCTTTGTTTTTAGATATATTCACCCCACTGTGTTGTACTATGGCCATATTAATATACATTTAATTACTGATCTGATCATTTTGAGCTTTGATGTAAAAAAAAAAAAAAAAAAAAAAAAAAAAAAAAAAAAAAACAAGGGACTTTACTTTTTTTTTTCACAATTCTGGATCTGCACTGATTAAATCATGAGGATAAATGTAAAAAATACAAACAATATGAAACATCTGTAAAATGTAGGCCCATACATAACAATGTTAATGTTGGTATTTTACAATAACTAAAAAAATATGTTAGCACACACATTTTTATTTTTACTTTAACTTATTTACACCATTTGCTAAATACACATTTGTTTTATACCTTTTCATAACGTCCTAAGGGAAACTGAAAAGGTGCAGCTGTTTTTGAAAGTAAAATGCTTTATACTGTTACAGGGAGAATTTCTGTGTATGTACTTATTAGTTTGTGGAGCTTAAAGGATTTTTCTTGTGAGGGCACAGCCTGTGACCTGAAAAAATGAAAACAGCTGTAGAATTTTAACCTCACAGACTCCTGTCAAAGAGGGGAAAAATGCATTCACAAGCAGCAGCAGCAGCTTCACATGAACTACAATTCCATAAGACATTGAAAAAGGTACTTGGATTGTTAGCAGCCATCTTTCACCTCATTCCTCACAACTGAAGCAGAACAGAAATTTTTTTTTTTTTTTACACCTTGTTTCTTACTCACTTTGCAATATTTGTTTTATGGTTTTTGAAACTACAGATGCCCTGAAGTGCAAATCACACCAACAAATTTCTCAACGTAAAAACATATGAAAGATCACAATGACAATTAAGAAAAATTAATTTAAAAATATATATATATTCCATTTTAGAAGCTAAACAATTCCAGAAACAAAACACAAATCTAAAAAAAAGAATTACCTAAAAAAAAAAATGTTTTAGAAAAACAAAATTCATTACTAGAAATCAAATGCAAAAAAAACGAAACACGATAAGAAACCAGAAAAAGGTAGCTACAATGAGAAAATGCTGATTGAATGATGATATCCAGTATCGCTTCATGGCAAATAACCTTTGGCTGAAATGATGTTGTCATCCAATAAGTGATGTTCCATAGTGCATACATCCACTTGCAGACAAATAGGTCCATTAATATATTTGTTTTCTTTTTCAGAGCTGCCATCTGGCTCAAACTGTACAGCTGTTTAGCTCCAGAATAATTTTTGTTGCATTTCAAATGTTAAGTTGTGGCTGTGAAGGGCTGTAGGCTAGCAGGAATGCATGTAAACAAAGCATTGATACGACATAGGAGCAGGCTCACTCCGCCCATGACTTGGAGGCAAATTTCTGATGAACTATTGCCACTTTGCAGAAACTGTGTCCTAGAAAATGACACAGGTTTTTTGATTTTGTCATAAAACGGCATAATCCTATTTAAAAGACCACTGTGAGTGCTTTGAAAATAGATCGAAAGATTATTGGAATGGGACAGTTTCTGCAGTTTGTCCCTGTCTGCAATGGTGCAGCTGGTTCTTCCATACATGAACAAAGCTTCTGCTTGCTAAATAAAAATTAAAAAAATAAAACAAACAGTTAAACTGGCAAAATGCATTGTTTCTGTTGACGTTGGCCAATCCACCACTCAGGATCAAACAACCTGTCTGGGATTGGCAAAGGCGATCCAGCATTTTTTGTGGGTGCAGCACATATACTCAGTTCCAAATTCATTCATACTCTATCAGCTCATCATAGTTTAAGTTTTACAATGCAGCTGCACATTTTGAATGATACAGGACAAGTTTGATTCAGCTAGCACTGTGAATCGCCACACTTTTGTGGCGTTTGCTCCAAATCTATCATCCTGCCATGAAAGCAGCTAAAAGACCAAATGAAAAACTTGACTGTGTGACTTTTCCCTCTGAAATGTGTTGCTGTGTAGAGTCAAGATGCCAGCACCATAGTATCTCATGCGTATCCTTATTACATGTTGGAGGAGGACAGCCATCTATGACTCAATTACAAAATAACAACAAAGGAGAGATTTGATTGCTTTTGTCTGGGATCCACATAGCAATCATATTTGCTGCTTGCAAATTGAATTAGGAGACCAGGAATGGGAGCAGGTAAAAGGCAGACACAAGAGGGCTCTTTGCTCGTCAAGACTAATTGTGTCTCAGAGTGACAAAGGATTGAAAAGAGAAAATGCTGCTGTAATCAGACAGCTTTGTGTGTTCATCAGCTCAGAACCTCTCTGCATCATTGGTTCCTCTGTCTGAGACCATGACAACAGAGGGAACTGCAGTGCACAGATTGCAGCGTCAGCCTTACAGCAGCAAAACATTTTTTTTTAGGGAGCATGTTGGTCACTGGAAAACAGCATGCAGAGAAATTGACTTTCAGCCTGGGTCATTTGAGCAACATTTTAAAAAACAAGCCCTGTGTTTGGCATCATTTTGCTGTTTCATCTCCATCTCATTAAACATTGCACTTGTCTCATTCATCCCCACACACAAAAAAGCACAGTTTATCTCCTCTGACCAGAAAGCAAAATACAAATATAATTTGGGTCTTTATCTGGAGGCTTCAGAGATGACTTGTTATGATTCAATCCACTGCCCCTTTTTTATTTTTAGAATCCTCTGTGCTGTTCTTTGGCTTCATCTCTCTGCAGAGTGGCTGAAAAGCCCAAAACAGACCCTCCACAAGGATGTAAACTGTAGAATTTATGTAATTCACTCAACCATGAGAACACCAAAACTGAGAGCATGAGCGGAACCGAATAAATCTAAGCCCGGGTTATTTAAAAAACACATTCTGGTTCCACATGTTGCTCTGCTTCTTTAGTTGCTTCTACATTTTGAGACTGTATCTACAGCTGCTTTGTTTGGTTCAGATAAAACAGACCAGGATTTATTTTTCATGTTAGTCTAGAGTGTGCAGGTGGAAATCCACTCATGTGAACTCTAGTCCAGACCAAACAAAAGACCCAAACCAGTCTGAAGAAGTGGTCTTGGTCTGCAGCCAAATGGACTCTAAAGTTTGCAAATTAACTGACCTTCATCTGGCCCAACTCCAAACGTCATCAGACTTTTTAGAACTAACAAGCTACGGTAGCTGAGCATCAAAGGAATAAACAGCTTTGGAAATTGCACTAAAAGCCATTACTTATTTACAAACTTGGTGCAAAAAGGAGATGCAGCGTCTTTTTGATACTTGGGCAGACTCACACACGATGCAGCAAAATGGGGTGGTATTTTCCACATTTAGCAAAATGTTGGAGGGGGGTTCTGAGCTCTTGAACAGTGCAGTGTTCAAGTGGAAAAAATTACCAAACCCGTGCTCGAGTGGAAGCTCTGGTAAAGAAAAAGACAAAAACCCTTGGCTTGCTAAGCTTGACAAAGATCCTCAAAATGGGGTCAGCCACTGGTCATATGTGAACATTGAGCGCTATGTGGACAAAAGTATAGATCAACAGCCCTACAGACCAGGCTAATCATATCACAGTTTTATTGTAAAATGGCAAGCAGAACAGCTGTTCCTAAAATTGTTTGTTTTTTGTATTTTTTTTTCTTATTACACGAGAATAAATGTACTTAATGGCAAAGCAAAAGACTGTCATGATTGTTTTTTCCTAATTTGCATTGCCCCATCTTCGTTCTTTCTGACCAATAAGTATTTGAACTGGATTAACAAAGGTAGTTAAGTTGTAAATACTCCAATAAGACACAAACAAAATAATAATAATAATAATCCACACTTAATCCATACCAAAAATGCAAACCAATGGATATCTATGCAGTGGATATACCCTGGAATTCAATATTATAAAAAAAAAATCATCCCTTATCTACAATCATACACTTGTGTATCTGATGGGTGCTAGAAAAAAAATGTAAATATGTTTAAAATCTTTTATATTTACAAATAATATGACAAATTTTTCTCATGAAATGTCAAGATTTCAGGGTCAACGCTGAAATAAAAAAGCACAGCAACAGAACAAAAACATTTTGACTATAATGTTCAATTAGACAATATGCTGCTGATGGATGTATCCCAGGTCAAAGTGAAATGAATTTTCCTAACTGTGAAATCGGAACAGACTTGACTTTATCATGATGGTGACATTTGATATTTAGAGATATCACAGTAGGTACTGTCAAGAAATATAAAATGGATGTGGGGTCCCAAGTGTGCTTTACCAGAAGGCCATTACACTTATGAAGCTAAAGCGCAAATGGCAAAACACATGGAGACCAGCTAGTTCTTTGTCACTTGGGTATTGTTGGATAGAGCTCATGGATACTGTATATGGAATCCAGTTGTGCATTTCCTTCTCAAAATGTTGAGAGAAAATCAACTGCAAATGTTAGTAAATAAAATTATATCAAGCTTATACTGGTCTGTCAGGTGGTTTGGTCCCTTACTGGGAGTTTGCGTGTCCGCCGGTGCATGTGTGGATTTTCTTGAAGCACTCCAGATTCCCTTTACGACTGTAAAACAAACATGTTTCAGAGGTTTTGCTCTGATTGTAAATTGCCCCTGGGTGAATGTGTGTGCTGCAATCTAGTGCAAGGTGTACTCTACATTGAGCAAAGGTATCTGCTCCGGTGACCCCTTAAGACCCCACTTAGGATGAAGCTAGTGCTCACAATAAACAAATAGATGCAAAGTTTAAAAAAAACACCGGCCTTGGAAACTTGCATTTAAGTGACCACTTTCAATGAAAATTCTATGCAAACACTCGAAGTGTTTTCAGCCTTTACGTTCAAAACCCTAGCGTTCACGCATCGCTATGCAAGTTTTTGGGCTGTACAAAATGCACTGCAATTGAACACGTGCTGAAAGTTTGACCAGTTCACCTTTGACCAATCAAGGTCTTGGACTTGGTAGTGACATGGATGGCGTCCTTGTCAACACATGGAAGTGTTAACCACTTGAAAATCAATCATGATGGACAAATTAAGAATTGCGGTTTTATGAGACCAAGTTTTTCCTGTATCAGAACAGAGCTGTGAAAGAAAACGCCTGGAGCAAGATTAGTGAATTTTGCACTGCTTCATCCTTTCACATCAAGCCTATTCCAACTGTGAGTACACGCAATGGAAGTGACAGACCTGTATGAACACCATGTACTAAACATGCATTCAAAAACCTGTTTTCAGTGATTTATTGAAGTCACCACGCATGCTTAGGGGTTCATTTTCAAGAGAACTCATATTTAGCCAGTGAGGCAAAATTAATTAATATACATGTTGTCATACTGATTTATTCATAATGTGTCTTTTATCATAAGAAAATCCCCTGCTTAAATTTTGTTCTGTTTCAAAGTTTTCTGAAGATGTGACTTTTTGTCTTTCTGCAGAAAATACAGAGGACTATGCAGCTAATGAAAAAGCATTTGTCTTTGTCTCCTTGGTAATACTTTCTTAATGTCCAGTGAATGTATTTTTGAGTTTAGGCACATTTTGTAGGCACTGAGTTGTGAAACTCATAGCGCATATTTGCAATTCTTCATAAGCCACAGAACAAGGTCACATGGGTTATTCATTGAAACTGTGACACAGTATCGCGCGCTTTTCTGTACTTCAACACATTAAATGCAGGCTCACCAGCAGCACAGGAACAGGCGAATTACCTAAAAATAACTGCCTATAGATCATTTTTGCAGTTTCATTTCTACCTGTACCTCCTGAGTCAACACTTTAAACAATAGCAGTTCATAACTCTCCCACCATGTTGCCAAGAAAGGGCAAGAAATGGAAGAGGAAAATAGGCCACTCTGTTAATGTGGCTTCCATCGAAACTAACCCATTTTCACTTAGATCTTGCCCAGATTCGAATATGTCAAGATGGATTTGACAGTCAGAGCTCAGTATTTTCTAAAAGATCCAATAAGATACAAGTACATTTAATACATTTTAAAGCTCCAAAGCTTTTTAAATGACAGCTCAGTGGAATTGCCCACGATTGACAGACTGAATTTAACACTGTGCTTATAAATTGTAAAATAATGTGTTCTGCTGCTGTCATTTGTACATAATTCTTTAATTTAGATATTTTTACAGCACATCTTTCCCTTTATAACAGACAAAGAACAAGTGTGTTGTTTCATTTAACCCACTTTTGGAGGCAAAAAACAAACTTCATTTGGGTTGACATGATTTGTTATTAAAGGATAGCCAAGATAGGGAAGTTTTTATTTCACATTTGTTTTATTTTACAATTTTTACCAAAAAAAAAAAAAAAAAAAAAAAAAAAAAATCTGGATGAATGCAAACAGGTTAACGCTGCGCACAAAAATATTCTAGAAAGCTCATTATGTAATGCACATGTGATTGGTCAGCTACATACAACCAGGGGGATTTCCGGTCCCGTCCTCCCTCCCAACACTGGGCTCCTGCTAAGGGCCCCAGCACACACAAACACCCCACAACAATAATTAAAGAGAAACACCCTAAAAAAGGGGGGTGTACCTGAGCAGGACACCACACGAGTGGCTGGAGGCAAAACGGAGTCCCCCTCTATACAACGCTGAAAGACCCAACAGCTACATCAAAGACAAAAGATTGTGGGGCGGAAGACAGCCACCTCAGGCAGGTCCAACACTGAGAAGAGTACAAACAGTTAGAAATTGGGTTAAATGGAGCAAGTGTTGAGCTCAGAAAAAAGAAACCAGACAATAACATTGTAAAAACAGCCAATTTCTAAATATATTTTACCTTTTGGGCCCCAGGATCTGAACTCATCTCTCCATCTGTCAATGTACATACAGATTTAAAAATGTTGGGCAACTAAGAGTCTTAAAAGCTTCAATACAAATAAATAAATAAATAAATAAATAAATAAATAAATAAAAAAAATCCTCATTTGCAGGTAACTCACCATAGCCAGCCAGGAAACCAAGTCTGGTTTTGGATTCCCACAGCTGCTATTTATTAGGCTCATGAGCCAATCTCCACACAGGGGCCAGCTGAGGCCATCAAGTGTGAACTATGGTGTGTCATGAGGGACAATCTGGCCCCCACAGTCCTGCCTGCCACACATACAGACAAAATCACTATACGATAGAAATACTCTGCATATTAAAAATGAAACATGTTGAGAAAAAAAAATAGGGCTGTCATCACACTTTTGGATTGTGATTAATCACGATTAACCACAATGTTTTACTAGGTACATTTTATGTGACAATATGCAGCTTTTGAAAAAAAAAAAAAAAAAAAAAAACAGGCCAAAGAGAAAATCTTCCCTTCATTTCTATTGTCTGAAATGTTTACATGTATAAGGTGTTAACTCCGAAGTTTAATTTGTGCACAAAACACATCAACATTGAGATACACAGAACTGTAAAGACGTTTATGTCTGCAGTATTACTCTAAGAAGACAAAGATGCTGACATGCAGCCAAAAGAAACAAACTCCATATTTCTGCATTTTAAATGGTCCAGGTTTATACTCAAATCTGATTGAAAGTTATGTGTTCCGGAAAAAGCTCCGGTCACTATGTTCTATTTGTGCAGCCTTCTTCAAAACAAACTTTTTGCTTCATCTTTTGGACAAAAACAAGTGGCAAGAGGTGAACTTTCTCTGAGAACTGATTCTTTATTGAACTTATTGTGACAATCAGCATAAATTGCTGTCCTTTGCTCCTGCAGTCGTGGTTTGCCAGCTCTGCAATGCATTGACTTGTTACAGTGATAACAGACCACGTTACATATCAAATAGTTCACTTTTTGTGAAAAAGCGATTTAAACCTAAACTACTAAAATTGATTAAATATTTATTTATTTTGTAAGTGACCTTGTTATAAGCGGGATAGTTCCAGACGAATTGTGCATTTAGAATTTGAATTCATAGCTATCGCTCTTGGATTTTGACACTTGCTGTTGCTTGTAAGTCCTCCAGCAAATTTAGTGATTACTTTTTATACTGAAAGTGTTAATTTTTTTGTTGTAATTTGTTTTGTTTTTCTTTCTTTTCTTTTTTTAAGGGGCAGGCTTGAACAGGTTAAGCTTCTGCCTGCTCCCATTCAAACATGTATCATGATTTTTGCTGTTGTTGCTATCATTGCTATTATTATTACTATCCACTATATGTGCCATATTGAATACTATTTACGCGTTTGAAACAAATTTGAATAAATAAATTCCAACAGGGGAGAACAATGGGACAACCTACCCTCTAATAGCCAAAGTTACCTTCTATGGGTGTAAAGATCTCATTGAGTCACTTGTTGTGTTCTTTAAACAGTCTGAAATCAGTCAAAACCTTATTATCATTCATCAATGCAGAATTCGTTCATCTGTCAAAAATGTCAGAGGTCTCTTGTATGCACAGCCTGTTTCAAATCACCCCACAAAGTCTCAATGGAATTCAGATCTGGGCAATGAATTGACCATTCCAGAATTATTTATGGCTTTGTTTTATCTGATCCTTAACTAGTTTTCATTGCTGAGTCCCCTTTCCAATTTTGAAAATAAAGTTATAGCTATTTATTTATGTATTCATTTATTGCTATGCTCATTTGAATTAAAATAAAACAACAAAGTTATATGTTTTATTCATTTTTAGGTAATTTAGAGGGAGTATTAGTAAATGGATAAATAACAAAAAAATAAGATGAAATGTGTTAATGTGTTTTTGGTTATGAAAACAATATTTTTCACTTTATCGGATCACAAGGCAAACAAATTATTTAATTAATGACAAATAACTCCTTACGGACACACACAAAATAGAAAAAGAGGTAACTGTATTGTCATTTATAGCATGGATGAAAGGGAGAGAAAATACTAAATGAGAAAGATTGACAGGGGGAAAACTTGTTTACCGTCAGCCTGCATGTTTATTGTCAGCCCGAAGATGTGACTTTAGCTGCACTGCAGGGCAGCCATTATTTTATGCTGGGCAGGTAGCATGCTCCATTTCCAAACTTGTCAGCACAGACAAGCTAAACACAGCGCTTTTTTGACACTGGCATTTTACATCGCTCATTCTCACTGACACCTCCAATCGAAAGGAGACTTGACATAATGTCGTTCCCAATGGGTCCCTCTAGCAACCTATGTGGTGTGCTTACAGTTTTAAAGGAAGATCAGTGCTGTCTGGGACCATTTTGTTTTTCTCAGGTATCGAAAGAAAACTGTCAAATTTGACATCCCTGCTCCAAGGAAGAGCTGTCCTCACTTTGAAAATGTATTGTTAATGAGGAAATGAATCTTGATTTGAATTCTAATTATTTTTTTAAAGAGACAAAAAAAGACCAGGATTGGACTTTGTGTCTGATAAAAACCAAGGGCAAAAAAAAGGCTCTGAGCTGATAAACCTTGACCTTAATATGTATAGATAATGCAAATATACAGTAAGTAGCAGCAGATGATTCCATAGGAAATGGTAGAGACTGGATTGGGAAACCAGACAGACATGTTAGATTGTCCGAGTTCCCTGATCAATATTTTATACATTTGTCATTATGAAATGCAGCTTTGATCAACTAAAGTGATCATACACTCAGATATTATATAATCATAGGTACTTGCCTTGATGTATAGTTAATTGTTCTTGGTCCCATAACTTAACGTTAAAACAACTTTCAGTATCTTACATTATGTTATGCACCTTATCTCTGGGGTGCAGGGCCTAACATGAAAAAACCCCAAATGCCAATAAGTAAATCACCAGAAAAAAAAAAAAACAAAACTATTCACAGTTCAAATCACAGAAGGTTTTATGGTCCCCATTATAAAGTTAACAAAATAAATATGAAGCCTTTAACTTGAGGATGAAAAACACCATGTTTTCACTGTCATGGACCCTGTAAATCCAAAATACCCTGTCACAAAATTGTGCACAACATCTTGCAAAAATTTCATCTCAAATCCTTCTAAAATACATCAAATTCCCTCGAATACCATTCTAAACATTATGCTGATGCGATACAGAAAAGAAGAATGTGGAAGAATCAGGGATTTATCTTTATAGTAAAGATTGTCTGGAAAAAGAAAACTCATTTGTCAAAACCACTTCACATGTAACCATGTACCATATAAAAAAGTGATTAATTCCAAATAAGCGGAATGTGTTTATTGCTTTGACAGGGGAACATCAAATATGGTAGAAGTTTACTGGAAGGAGCGTGGCATGTGTCACTTTGTTGTGCATGACAAACAACTTGGTTTGATTAAAGAGATTCATCAAAAAAGACATCAAAGACTGCGGCAGACAGGACTGACAATCTGTAGATGTGATGGGGTCTTTGCTCTCTTGTCTCCACTGCTCTTCTGCTGTTTCAGATAGACACTGGATCACTTTTAAAACGGTGGAAAACAGCACGACTTTGTCAAGTTGAATTTAATTATTTTCTTTCTCAACTTTAATCAGACCAGGACTTAATGTAATAAAGTCATTTTCAATGATGGAGAGATTTAAACAAGAAGCCAGTGTTAATCTGATAAAAAGACAATCTTGGAAAAGGGTTTTAAGGTGACTAAGTTGTCTATAAATAGATTTTTTGGCTTGCTGTTTAAAACAGGAAGAACAAAAATTGGATTGCAGGACTCCTCTAATAGTCTATTGTAATGGGGGGGAGTGAGTGATAGTATTTAGTCATGGCCTTCACTCAACAGTAGCCGGGTTAGGCTCTGGCAGCCCCGTGACCCTGTAAGGGATGAAACTAGTTTAGGAAATGAATGGATGGATGTGTTTTTAGTCACAGACATTTGAATATATTTAAGGGGCTATTCCTCAACAAAAAACACCAGAGATTGCTGTCACATTTGCATTGCTATGATATTTCATAGTTTTTGATCAAAGTCTCAAAACAGTAACAGTTATGGTTTTATCTACTTTTGGCAAAATTTATGTTGCTTTTCTCCAGCTAAGAAAAGGCAAGTTTTACGGATTTTTCATAGTAATTTATAAATGTGATAGAGATAAATCTTAGTTACTAATATTTCGTTTTAGGATGTCAAACAGTATTTAGTAGGATGCTTTTTTTTTTTTTTTCAAAGTTGCATTTAAAAATTCTGAAATGTTCCTTTTTCCTTTTGTAATTAGATTAACCACCAGGCACGGACAAATCTATTAGATATTTAAATCATGTCTATTTCAAAGTTTACAACTATAAATATGCATTATGCATCTGATTGCACATCGCAGTTTAGATCTCTAGCAGACGACTTTCCCACAACGAATTGCGTCCCGTTCCCATCATGCCTTGTGCATTTCAGTAGCTTCTTCCCACTGGACACAGGATGTCCATCGGATAACTCACAGACATCAGTGTAGATATCTGGACATCTCAGACAACTCTGTTTCATTACTCTAGTCTACCTATAGTGTTCTGCATATAGAGGTCTCCTACACATCTACCTGTAGACATCTAACCTTTGGATATTTTTAGATGTCCGTTAAAGTTCTTTTATAAACATGTACTAGATATAAAATAGAAAAGCCAAGCCAAACATGCTTGTATCATTGTGATTTTGCTGTGCCGTTTATCCATTTTTTTCTTTTTACTATCTAATTTGAACATGACAACATCGGTTCACTTTTTTCCTTATCTGTGCATGTAAATGCAAGTCTATACTTTAGGAACTTTGCCTCTGAACAGTAACTAGACACTGTTGTGCAGCAGAAGAAAATAAAATGTGCTTTAAGCTTATTCTAATGATAATCACTCGGACAATAGATTTAACCTTTTACCATCATTTTATTCAGTTATATAACAAGTTAAATATTGTTGGATTGTTGCTTTGATGCAAGTTTCTGAGACCTTTAACCTGTAAAAATGTTTGCTACTTCTTGGTATATAGAAGAAGAAGATTACTAGTTGTCTATGCACAACAAGGCTACAGTGGCATAACAGTTGGATTATCCTCCAAACAACGAGAAGAATCTGACTCAAATGCCAGCTGGGACCTTCCTGTGTGAAGTTTGCATCATCTCCCTCTACAAGCGTGGATTTTCTCCTGCTTCCTCCCACAACTCAAAAACATTTTTTCATGGGTTAACTGCTGTCCGCAAATTGCTCCTGTGTGTACGTGTAACCCTGTGACAAACTGGTAACCTGATAAGGGTGTTCTCCACCTTCAACAGTACAACAGTACAACTGGATCCAGCAAACCTGTGAACCCAAAAGGGATTCTTTGGGTTCTGAAGATGAATAGTTGGATTTCAAATTTAAGTATTTATTTAATTAGTAAACGTAAAAAAAAAAAGTACTCTAATAAACATCAAAAATTTCCCAAGATTAGATGGCCACAAATAGATGTGTAGTAGACCTCTATATGCTGATATCCTTGAGAACACTATTGGTAGACATCTAACAGAGTGACAAAATAGAGTTGTCAGAGATGTCCTGTAGACATCCAATAGATGTATATTAGGTACTGTATCTAATAGACATCCTGTGCCTAGTGGGTACAATTATGGAGCACAAAGTAGAAAGGAAAAAAGCAATCAAATCCAGAGACAGGACATTTTAATCTTAAAGCTACTATGAATCTCAGTTTCTTTTGATTTGGCTTCCTCCTCTTCCTCTTTTTATTAGTCTCCATGGCAAGTTTTGTTCGGCTTCAGTTACAGCTCCAAGAGAACATTTAACCGGACAATCATCCTATTCTCAGTTTGAAAGCACACCCAAGCAATTATATGATTTGATTATAATCATTGGTATATGATCACTTTAAGTTTAACAAAACTGTGCTTTTTGTAGATTATTGTATACTACCAGAGCAGAATGGAACCATTCTGTCTTCCTCCCTCCTCTGACGGCACACAGAAAGCTGTGTTTTATGCCTAACAGTGATAGGAAGTGAGCAATAAAATAGACGGTCTATTTTTCAGAGGCTGAAGCCGTTTCACAGACAATAAAGCAGCTTTTTTACAACCTTGAGACAGCAGAGGAGAGAAAACTGCTCATGTTGGTTGGCATGAAGCAATGTTGTAGGGCAAAGGTCCAGGTAGATTAACCTGCCCTCCTGGGACCCATCATGCTGGAGGACACAGAGGGATTTAGATATAAATGCTGCTTGACTCTTGGAGAAATCTTGAATAAACTCCTCTCGAGACATTTAATGGGAACAAATGTAGAGGGATGACCAGATGTATGGATATGCATGGATAGAATACAGAATAGACATGTTTTGCTATGTAATTGTCCTTTTTTTTGCTTTACATTTACAATCCTAAAAGTATTACTTTTCATTTACATTTATAATCAATATTTGGCAAACAAACAAACAATATATCCAATATTTTCTGCTTGTTTGAGCAAAAGTCGAAGTTTTAGTTTTACATTAACAATATTAGACAAGTTGCATTGATGCAAAACAGCTCAACTGGACACTCAGCTGCCTCTACAGTCTTTCATTTAAATCCATATAATTTTACTATTCCTTTTTTTCTTTTTAGCTTTATAAATTACTTGAAGCTGTCTTTTGTTTTCTTTTAATTCCCTCATATCTTTATTCTTTTTTGGGTGAGGGAAGACTATTGCATTTTGTGGTCCTTCACACAGAGTGTATGATTCCCTCCTATGGTCCCCACCAAACTACACAAACGTGTTTTTGGCGATCTGAAAAACTGAGGAAAACAGACAAGGAGGACATGAAAACTAGACTCTAACAAGCACAAGAGGGAATCCATTAAGTTTTAAACCAGGATATTCTGGCTGTGAGGAGATGGTGCTGATCACCTCTGGGTAGTCCTGTGTGTGTCTGTGTGTTTTAAAAATTCCAACTCCAATGCTTGTTAGACCAAGAGGGTCTATTTGAAATTTCCTAACTATTTCAGAAGAGCTCCACGTGTGGATCTGTCACAGGATCCGGTGTAATGACACCTTTCACACCAACTGGGACGTGCACAGTGCTTGCTGTCAGGTTCAACTCTTGTTCAACACTTCAACAGTTTCTGAAATATTTAAGTTGACAGATGATGAGAGTCCATCAGAATGACATTGTGTGATGCAAAGCACACAGGATTGCCACAAATCTGTGTTGTTTAGACCAGAAAATCCAGATAAGAACTGCATTAGTTTTTTTTTTTTTTTTCTTACCATTTTATTTTTCTTATTAAACAGCTTTGAATGTCAACTGGCCAACTCTACTTCAAGTTGATCTTTACATTACTGCAACATAAAGGTTATAGAGTGATGCACCTTACAATGCACGTGGAATGGTGCATTGACAAGCATCACAAAAGATTCAGAAGACTGATCAAAAGTTGTTATTCAATTGCGTTCATCATGTGTGACCACGTCTTTCAGACCAATGACGTACGTTGTCTGAAACTCATTTTGTCTGACCTTGACATGTTGTCAATTAAAATGAAGAATGAAGAGATAAATATCACATTTTATCATCTCCATGCAGCTGTGCTAGTCAATCTCTGCCTTACCTTTCCTCCTGCAGATGAGAAGAAACATCTCCAAAATGTTTGCTGCCTTGGTATTTTTTCTGAATATGTTTTGTTAAAAACTTATATAAGTTCTAACTGTGTTTTCCTAATCAAATCAGAGTTTCTAATATGACAACATAAGGAACATAATATTCAACTACATTTTTTTTTTTTTGCATTAACTCTCATTGCTGCTTTCTCAGCTCAGAAATTGAGTTTGCTTTCCCTGCTGTTTGATGCTCTGATAAACTAAGCAAGCGAACTATGCATCAACTTCATGTCAGCGTTCATCATCTAAAGAGCCACAGTGAAACTGCTGTGATTTATGTTCACATTTCCATTTGAGTGTGAAGCGTTACAGATGGCCTTTTCAACTGTGCGGATAAGTATGATGATATGGAAGCAAGAGAGTTCTCATTCTTAGTAAACAAAGTGTTTTATTTATTTTGCCACAAAAAAAAAAAGAAGTATTAATTTCACACACTGTCACACACATACCCCCACCCCGTAGAAAAAGATTATATATTTGTTTTATTAAGGAGGCACCTCTGAGTCTGAGCAGAAAACAATTACAGCTTGGTGTGATGATGAATAAATGTGTCGGAAAAGAAGGTCACTCCATAAAATCAGTTAGGCATTGTGATTAGTGCTGAACGATGTATACAGGAGGATCATTTTGAATTGTAATGAGTCAGTCAAAAGCAAAACAAATACATGAGCAGACTGAATCAATTATTTTTAGGATGTTGATGCATTGACTCATACATTTTTTTTTTGTTCAAAGTTTTCATAGTCTGAACAACTTTAATTATGAAGTATGGCAGGGGTCCTTGTTTTCAGTAATAGTATTGTGCTTTCTGCCCCTCTGTGTCATTTCCTCGTGTTGTGACGATCCATTCCTCTCACAGTTGAAGTCAAGTTCAAGTAAATGGATATTGTTGCATGTTGCTGTGGGTGTTAAAGTCAATAAGAGGGGAATACGAGGACAAATATAAATCGCAACAGGCTAGATATTTGTTGTTTCACTATCTTATTATTACAAAAAGATCTTTTATGATTTTGATTTTGTGCCGTTGCTTCAGGACAGTCAGCTACTTTGAGTAAACAATGTCACAATACTCAGATTAATTATGCCTGCATTCATATTTAATGGTTTTTAACATTGTCAACATCCAGCAGATATATTTGCACTTTCCTTAACACGTTTATTCATTTATTGCTTTTATGGATGTTAATTCCCCAACAGAAGCACAAAGCATTTAAAAGTTAACAGTTAAGAATTTGCAAAAAATATATAATACATTTTTCCTTTTTTTTTTACATGTTAAACTCTCATTCTGCATCCTCCTGTGCTGTGTAGTGTTAAAAAAAATAATTTCTTTGATAGTTCTGTCATTTCCTAAAGGTCGCTGAGTCAGATTTACTTTTTAACAGTCTATATCAAAGGAAGTGATTTATATCCAGTTCAACTGAGCAAAACCACAAAATAAAAAAATAAAAAAAAAAGAAGTGGCACGTAACGGTAAAAGGTCAGGTTGTGTTTCTCTGTCACATCTGAGAAAGTAACTTTTTTTTTCTTCTATCAAGCTTGATTAGTGTTGCCCTTCACTGCTGCAAGTGTGGTAAAATAAATCTATGTGGGAGGTTTAGGATCTTCTGATAAAACTGAGTAGGTTGACACTTTTCTGCAGCTGGCAACTTTATGAACTGTTGCAGCTAATGAAGACAATCTTTTTTCGATAATGATTTTTGTTTAATAACGTTCATAATATAAACATTTCTCAATTAATTCAATTGTAAATGAAAATAATTCTTTAAAGACCCACTGCAATGAAAATTATGTTTTTGGTGTTTTCAACCTGTCCCTGTGGCAATTCTCTCATGATGGCAGACATATAGGAATACAATGAAGCTTAAAATTGCATTTCTGGGTATTTCTTTGTTAAAATCATTGTTAATAAAAGCAGATGAAAAAATTCCCTGAGTTTTGACGTGGGTGCTCCACTCCACTCCATTCTGATGCACCCACTTGCAGACAAATGGATCCGTGAACATCTTTTAAAATTAGTTAAAACAAAGATTGGAGTGGAACTTTAATGTAATTCAAGCCACTAATACTGCCAAAATATTGTAAAATTCATAACTTATTCTTCTAACTGTGTGCATAGTTTTTGATGTGCACCTACAAGTCTAAAATAAGTAAGAAAATATTTGTTTGTCCAGTGATAATAAAATATGTCTATGGTCTATACCCAAGTCGTTAGGACTGAGTCAGACAGTGAAGTTCTTCTGGAAACAGTTTCAGGCGTGTAATTCTTTCCTCTTGATTAAAACCATTAACTTCATGATGGTTTTTTTGGGAAGTACAATTTCCATCAGTATCTTGTTAAATGAAAAAGTGGCTGTATGTTGTTAAACAACTGGACAACAACATCACTGTTGGACATCCTAAGGAGTTAGTCCCTCTTTTATCACCCAAGTAGATGGCTCAGCCCAACCGTCAGGAGTTCAAACTAACCATCAGAGCTTTTTCACATCCTCTATTTTGTGTGTCACAGTGGCTGCTTTCTGTCATTGTCAGTGCCACTCTATTCTTCCGCTCCTTCTCACCTCTGTATTTTTTCATCTTTTCACATCCTCTCTTTTTTTCTCTCGTGCCAAATGATTTCACTCTCCTGTCTTGTTCCCCTGCAGCTGTCAGTGTTCTAGTATTAGGGTATGTTTAATTGGGACTGGTGATTAATGGTCTCCTGTCACACCTCAGAGAAGAAGCATACGGTTGATTGAGCAAAAGACAAACGTTAAGCCTCAAAAGAAAAGATTTAGATACAGTGAAATGTTAATATGTTTAGACTTCAGCCTGATTGTACTCTAGATTTGAAAGAGGTCGATATGTAGTGAATAGTGAGTGGGATAAGTGAGTGTTCACTCGTAGTGTGATTTGCTGAAATTCTGATACCAAAATGTCAGATCAAAGTTATTGGGGCATTGCGAGGCCATTTATACGGTGGACTTCGCTGTCTCCATGCACAGAAACACAGATCGAAGGGTGTGTGAAAACAGGCCATTTTGATGATACTTTTAGTGAAACGATTTCAGATTTTTTTTTTTTTTTATCACAATTAAGCCACTGCAAAACGCTGGTTTATACGGGAAAAAAACAACAACAAAAACATTAAAAAACAGAATAGTTGCTTGCTGTGGTGTGTAGATCGCAGTCAACTTTAGTCATATGCAGAATGTTATCACAAAATTGCGTGCTTCATAATAGAAATTTAATGGGCTCTAGTCATAATCAACTTTTCAGACAGGCTTTGTACTCTTATAACTCTGTTTTGTTGCTCCTGGAAACCAATAGTCAATGAATCTGTGGGGTTATGGACCCAGGACATTGGTTGTTGTTGTGTTTGGTGTCACTTCCTGTTTTATTTTGTTATTGGTTGTGCTTCCTGTGTTTCACTGCTGCTCTTTCAGGTCACTTGACACTTCCCTCCTAGTGTGTGTTCCCTCCCTCCTGACTTGGCACACGTGTTTGCACTTACCTCATCCTCTCCTCCTGGCTATAAGTCCTCATCTCCCTTGCACTGGTTGTCAGGTGGTTTTTGTTCCTTCAAGAATTTGTTGGTTTTTCGAGTACTTATTTTGAATAAATGAAAGACTTTTCATTTATATTTGCCGTCTGCATTTGTGTCCGCACGCCAACCCTGACAGAATCATTATTCTGTACAAACCCTGCATATCTCTGAGAGTTCAAGTACTGTTAATCATTCCTTCAGAACCAGAAGTATCAAAACATATTGAAAACTACATCACACACAAATCTACATTTAACTATCATATCTTGTAGCTGAATGATTCACCTGCAATTATATCCCAAATCCATACAACTGATCCCCTCAAATAACATAATGTCTGATGCTACATTCACACCAAACGCAGTTTACACATCCAACTTGTGTCTGCTGCCTCTCTTTCGACGGCCGTCAAATTCGCTGCTGAACGCTTGTCCAAAAATGCGTTGATAAACTTTACGCTCCCACCCGGTATTGCCGGAGCTACCACTAAAAGCTTTTAGCCTTTTGGCGTTTTAGCCACACAGAATCACTGAATGTAAATCTTTCTCTCATTTACAATTGACCCATGGAAGACACAGATGATTTTGACAAATCAAGTTAATTTGTTTTGAGGAGCTCAACAAAAGCATCAATAATCATTTCTCAAAGTATAGGTTCATGAGACTATGCAGAGATTCCCCCAGTATGTGACTGTCTTAGTTACTGTCGTAACTGTTTCTAAATGACTGAATATTATGTAAAATATATATGTCAAATATGAATATTTGAACTCGAGAAGCGTTGTACCGTGCAGAAATGACCAAAATTCATCCCAATGTCTGAAAAGCGCAACACCAGAGGCTCAAAATGACTGACTTAGCATTAAAACTGGACCCCCTCATGCACGAATGGCATTCGTTGTGACCGCAGGTTTACAGTAAAATTCCATTGAAAGTCTTGGCACCTGTTGATGACTACAGTAAATCCTGGGAATGCTATGACTATTTTATGAAGTGCAAAATGTGGCTTGATTGATTATATTACCATGTTGGCATCGTACTCGTACTATTCAGAAGTTCTTACAAGGCTTATACAGTATGTAATGTAGGGGTGACCCTTCATCTTCCCTGCAACATATGCTATGCGTCTTATTCGCAAAGAATGTGCAAAAAACAACTTTAAAATGTAAAATAGCTTGGTACATAGTCAACTTTTACCAAAATAGTTTACATTTGAAATTGCATACTGTTAATCTATGGAGAGAGCACCAGAAAGTTTTCTAGAGATCCATAAATCACAAAATAAATATAAAATCAGAAACAAATAAAATCTCGCTTTTTTATTTTTAGGGCAATCAGTAAGGTCCAAATGACTTAAGTCATAAATTACCATAGAAAATATGAAGCAATATGAAATATGAGCATTGGTAAAATCCATCATGCTAATTGGAAACAAGGTATATGAGTGCACCTGTGGGGAGGCAGTCGCTGCATAGACAACAGATTTGGTCAAATGGATGAGACCCAAGCACATATTGTGACTGCTGCCCCTGCTGAGAAGAAAATGCTGCTGCCTGCCTGCTACAAAATCAGCGCTGTGCTCTTTTCACCTTAGAAAACACGTGTCTTTTTTTGTCTCTGCATCAATTGCAGACAACAGGTGTTCTCCAGTTTTACTGCCATTATTCCTCATTAAAAGACAGTGTTGTCCCTGTGCTCCTGCAGGATTTGTTTTACGCTGCAAAAAATAACAGATTTGCTTTTTTGGCATTTCAAGACCGACAATTGTTATTTCTATTATTTTCATTACAATACCCAGACAGACTACTCACAAGGGAGTGAAAATACAGTGAAAAATCACAGTGAAGAGAGTGTTTTGTGTGCCTGACAAACAGAATATGCCAAAAGTGTCTTAAATAGCCCTTAACTGAAACAAATACTTTTTATGGTAACCCTATTCTATATAGCGTGCAGTTTTACAGAGAACAACAGTTCTGTTGTGATTCATAACTATGTTATGCATATCCATTTATCCACTCAAGACCTTTAAGCTTTGGTCGGTCCTCACCCTTCATGTAGAGTACATGATCACACTAAGTCTTCTACAGCCAACATATGCATCCTGTTTGGTTGGCTTAAAAAATACACAGTTTTAGTGGTCTGAAAGAAAAAAGGTCTTGAAAGTTGTCTTTCTTGACCTGTTTAACTATGAAGGCTCTCAGAGTCCTGTTGATGTTGTACAGCTCCAAGCAATCAGAGATCCACATGTGTCGTCTCTCATGGGTTATAACGTAGACAGTAATGCCAAAATATTTGCCCAAGGACGCCCACTGGATGATATTAATTGCTCATTATTCTTATGTTAACTGTCCCATTAATAGCAAGAGCACACAAACACATGTATATATATATATATATATATATATATATATATATATATATAATTAATACAAACAACCCTTTTTTTACTATGCTCATTTTAGTTGCTATTACCACATCTGTTGAGCTTGAAAAGCAGGTGGAGAAAAGAGAACAATAATTTATTGAGTAGATATTCAATTACATGCTGTACAAATGTGAAACAGAGTTCAGCCCACTCTCTCCTTAACATTTTTCACGTACTGATTATTTTTGGTCTTGGTGAAATTGTTCTTTCTAATTATAATATAGTGTCAGTACAGAGTAAGAATGCAACAGAAAAATTCCTTGCTTACCTGGTGTCCAGCAACACATCAGTGTTGTCCTCCTCAGTGACAACGGAGGTTACTTAATATGAATTACTAAAGTCTAAGATGTCTGCTCCCTGAGACCTGTCAGCATGTTGCAGTCCCTAAGGTGCATAATGGAGCAGATGGTGTACAATACACGTCTATCTATTAGAGAAAACAGAGTGGTTCATTAACAGATGGAACATGCATTATGCTACTGGTAATAAACAGGGTGTTAAAGTGATGGACATTCATTTGGGAGTCATTGACAGTGAAATCTGTTCCATCAAAACTATACATCATTTTATTATCACAATTTATGTTAAAACTTTCCATTTAGGAGTAAGGAGGTGTGTTAATTCATTACAATAATTTGATTTAATGTACTGGGGAAGAAGTTTGCTAACGTTGCAAAACAACTTTTAAACAATGAAAATACAGGGTTTTCATTTCACTAAGCTTTAACAGACTTGTTTATGTTGTGCCACAAGGTTTGCATGTGGCTGCTGAGCTTGGAAAAACTTGCCACTTTGCATGGAGTAGAAACAAAGACCCACTTAAATAGATAAGAGAGGTCTGTAGAGGTCAAAATCTTGATTCATTTTATGTTAAGAATATGTGAAGGATCAACAATAAAGTTTGACTTTGAATGTTCGTGCATGATATTTCTATTTTAAATGTATTTTTTAAGAATTTATTTGTATAATGGGAGTAAGACAACTCATAATCAGTGACTGCCAGACTTTTTGTGTCCAATATGCAAGAATTTTTTTATCATAAAATTCCCAAAGGTTGTATTTCCTCAAATGACCACTGAAGTCTGGTTTCCAAACTAAGTATTTTGCTTTTTTTTTAAGTCTTAAAGTACAAAAAAGTCAGTCATGTACAGCCTAGTTTGAAAGCATTTTTTTTATTTTAATGCATCCTTTTCAATACACAACAACCTATTTCTAAGATTTCTGCATGAATTTGGTTAATCCAAAAAAAACTCTCGAATCACTTTGTTCTGCATAACCACCTGTTTTCGAAACAACAAAGTTCAGGGGAGAACAACTCCAAGTAATATGGACACTTATTACTTAATGTTCACAATCCTCCAAGTATAATCAAAGAATCTAGCTTAAACCATTTTTTTAAAAAGATCCTATTTTTTTCTTTAAATAGAATTATACTACTACTGCAATTTTGTGTACGCTAACCACAAAAATGTTCTCGTTCAACACATTAATTCAGTTTTTTAATCTTTTTTTTTTAATCCTTGATTCAGTTTTTTGTTTTTTCTCTTCATTATGGCTTACTATACCCTTAAGCCTGTCTGAAATCCCACAAGAGCTCACTGCAACATTCTTCTTTCTGGCACTGTTCTTTTTTTTTGTCCACATGCCATCCTGTAAGCTTTCATCTCATGGTACCTTGCAACATTTTCCCCGGACACCACTGTTCATTCTACTGTTTCAATTTGCATTTTATATAAAAGATGGTGTCCACTGTTATCCCCTTTCATATGTCACTCTGTTCCTACATCTACAAATGTGTCCACTGCTGACATTTTCATCCTTCCTGCATTTATTTTACACTTTCCTTTGACTGATGTCATCTTTGCCCAACACTTCCTCAACAATCTTTCAATCCTTTCACCTTTAAGCTTGGTAAAGTCACATCTAATCAGTTTATCTTCTCCTGGGAAGACACAACCACTTTGGCATCTTGTTTAACAACAAAGATAGAACTTGTAGGGCACGTTTAAGAATGCAGCATGACGGTTTTTAAAGGTTTTTCACATTCCAGAACATTGTGTCCAACTTTCTCCCAAGATGACATATCTCTTACTTTTAAAACCCCTGGGAAAATGTCTTGATTGTAATATTACTGGCTTACTTTTTTCTTTTTTTTGTTTTACTTTCAGTTGTCAGTCAGCTCTCATTGACATTCATAGTTTGTTTTCAAGTTCTTATCCTCAAAATTAGTGTCATAACATTTTGTCAGATGTTTCCATCCCTTTGTCTGTAATAAAAATGTAAATGAAGTGACAGTTTTTGCTGTACCTCCTGCTTATCCAAGTGATTCAAAATAGAGACAAATGAGTACTTTGTCATGTGTCCAGTGATGAGTGTGGTGAAAAACAACTCAGACAATGGACTAATATGTGGTTTATTAGCAAATGTGTGACCTTGATAAGGTCACAAAGTGATGGAAAGCTTTACCTCTTCCTTAACCCCTTAACAACTGAGCTTTAGCTCCAGTGTTACATTCTTTCAACTACCTTAACTCTTCCGTTTACGTAATCTGCATAATTCCAGCAGATTCTGAAGTGGAGAAAAGCAGCCTTGTGTTTATATGCAACACTTTACAGTGGTAAAGTACTCACACAATCAACGTTAATCAGCTGATTCTGTCATGGAGAAAAGCAGCTTTTGCGCCGTTATGCAACTCTTTACATTAGTAATGTGTTGTATATCGGTGCAAAGTCAAAACGCAAAAACATTATTCCCTTCATCAGAATCTGTTGATTCAGACTATTCGCGTGTACTGTTGAAAAGTTGCGGTATGTCAAGAAAGTATGCCATTTAGGTGTCACAGTTGAAAATTCAACAAGTGTCAAGTGTTTGAGTGATTGGTTCATTTAAAGCATTTATAGTAGGGCAATACAATTAATACAACTAAAAATGATGCAGCGACTTTATTCTATAAAGATTATATTGATAATTTCATATTGCTCAGCAATTCAAATTGGATTCAGGATTACAATTTTTGTCCTTCTCAAACATGAGAAAAAAATACTGCATTATTTGTGGAGCCCTGTATCTGGTGATGTACGTTTTCTCTCAAAAGAGCAATCACAGTAACATTTGCATGTTTGTTGAGAATCTGGTGTGCTTACACTTTCCCAGGAAAATAAGCCACGGACACAGCGGTACACAGTGGTATTATTTGTACGAAGGTCAGCTTGTTAACCACAGTAATTGGATTTTCACTCCCTCTCTGGGTTATGAGAGCCTTTAGCCATTTGTTGTTCAATGTTCCCTTGACTGCAGTTTTGGAATTGATTGGTCTTTATGTTGAATTGAGAGCAAAAACAATGACAGGCTTCATTCACACTTTATGCCTTAAAGCACTTCAATATCTTGATTAGTTGTTGTCAATTACTTATTAATGTGAAGGAACATTAAACCATGTTATACAGTTGCTGATTATTTCTAGTTTAAA
The DNA here is from genome assembly GCA_014656515.1 of Oryzias celebensis. Taxonomy (NCBI): domain Eukaryota; kingdom Metazoa; phylum Chordata; class Actinopteri; order Beloniformes; family Adrianichthyidae; genus Oryzias; species Oryzias celebensis. The sequence continues at coordinate 15,938,702 of BNCR01000017.1, read as the reverse complement.
AATTCAGCCTTTAATTAATGCTCTCTTGGTTGGTCTCACATACACTACATTACACAAATGATACATTTAATTTAAAGCAGAAATAAATCTCCTGTGTTAGGAATAACCGAATCTTGATAAGAATCAACATTTAACTTTCTTCTATTTTTAAAATTAGATAACATATTAATGAAGTCCTCTACAGACACAAAGAAAGGCCTTAGCTGGGAGGAAAAAACAAACTGTTGAAATGTTGAATTTTAAAATGTCTGAATATAAAAAAACTTTTTTCTTTTAGTTTTGAACTTTACCTTTTACACAAATGTCATTAAATAAAAAGCTAGAAAAATAATCATTAAATGATCCTTTATATTTCAGATCAAGTTTTTTCGTTTATTCAATGATTAGCTAAAAAAGAAGAACAGTTGTATCTACGAGAAGCTTTGTAAAGAAGCATTTGCTGTAGTCTTTGTGCAACGCTTCGGTGCAAGCTGCAACTATCATTCATCAGAAATAGATGATAAAAGGTTAAAGGCTCAGTATAAAATACATAGAAATGTAATTAGCACTTAAAACAAGAATTACCCATAGAAATTATACTAATTTGAGTCAGTGCATTAAACAAAACTAAAATCTGTATGTAAACCAAAAAATTCAAGGTCTATAATTAAAGATGCATAGAAGGAAACCTCTGGTGATCTCTGGACCGGTATTGGTTGGTGAGGGACCCTGGCTCTTCAAGGTCATTGGAATCTGCTGTTTCTTTTTGGTGAAGCACATAGTACATCCTGTGTTGGTCACTCATCATAAACCAAGGCCACAATGCGACAAACACCCCACACTCTTGTCTGTGCACAATTTTGAGTCACTAATTAACTTAACACACAATTCAAACCATTCAAGTGAGCACCAGATTTTCTAACAAATGAGGGAGACTCATCATGTTCACTTCTAAACTGCATTCAAATAAGAAGCCATTCTTGAAAATTGTTCCTCATTCATTATGTTGTATCATTTCCTTCTTGTGGATGGGCTCCATCTGTGCCTGTGAAATGACACTTCTCTGTTCAATTACACCAGCTATATTCATGTTTCCTGGTCACATCTGCCAAGTAATCCTTGTCAGCTGCTCTTCGGACCTGTCCAATTTTTTTCTGCCTGTGAGCAGAAACATGGATAAAAGGAGGCACAGATGGATTGACAATCATGACAGTTCTCAAAGTGAAATGCATCATAAGTATCTCAGAAGATTAACAATTGGTACTTTAGCTCTGGATCACAAATCACTGAATAGATTTTTTTTTTTTTTTTAAGTAATGTTTATTAAAATTTTTAAAAAATGTAATTTTTCCAACTCTGTTAATACAATAAAAATCAGCTGACTTACAGTTATCACCAACATCCTAAAAGAACCAACAACTGACGGTAAAACACATAAACATAAATTATGAAGCAACTTTTGGATACATTCACTTAGATTGTCTTTGAATGCAAGCAAGCCTCAGATTTATGGAGGCCGAAGTACTCTGTCTCGGAGAGACAGATTTGCTTTCACAGACTCTTTCTCATCAATCACAATGAAACACCAAGGACGTCCTGTTTTCTCTGACATCTGCTGTTTGACAAACTCAAATTAACTGACACGGCAGAGCAGTTTCTTACTTTCCCATTTGTGGGATGCATGGTGAGTACATACTACACAGATTTGTAAGATCCCTTGGCTGATATCTTCAAGTCTGTTTACCCCAGATCATTTAGTTCAGCATGTTATATTAGTAGGAAAAAGCCTTGTATGCGTAATGTTCTTGGTTAGAAACATTTGCAAAGAAAAACATTAAAAACACATAAACTCAAGAGCTTTCAAATATCTGTTTGTATTGTTGGTAAATGTTGTCTTTGACTCAATTAGGCATGATATTGTAGACGATTATTAAATCACCAAAAAGTGCTTGGCTCCATTATGATTGAATTAGGCATTTTCATAAAAATACTTTGGGGCTCTAAGGAATTTAGTGACACAAATTCTACATTCTGGATCATTTTTGACTGTTAGCATTTTTCGGATAGAGGAGTTTTCTACTGAAGCAGAATAAAAGGTTTAATTTGTGCTGTATTTTTTTTCTTTAGATGTTTTCTTTGTTTATGACTTGTCTGTGGATATGCCGGACATGGTAACTGCTCAAATGTTCTCTTTTTGTAAAGTTGAAGTCAGAATGAAGCTGATAAGGCTCTCTTGGCTAACAGTCGTCAGTGTGGCAGACAGAGAGGACCAGTCAGCAAGATGGCTAAGGACTGAGGGAGAACCTTGTGTCAATGTTGTTGACAGAGGTTGATAAAAGGCCTCTTGAATTGATCGCACTGGCATTGAATGCATCATGATCATTATTACAGAGCTCACCAGGAACTCTTTTTTTTTCCCCTCTCTTCATTTCTAACTTTTAGCAGTGAACCTTTAGATATAAATATTTGGGCCACAAATGCAGAGAGAAATGGCTGAGGAAAGAAGTTAAATAAACAAAAGAAATGTACAAATTAACAGGAAAACTGCATAAATAATGACTTTTAAATAAATAAGTAAAACTGTGTCATTTACATGTGATTCTGGTTTTTTAGATATTTTAAAATTTTAATGTCAAGGTTAGGTCATTATGGCAGCTTATTTTACTTTCCTTGCATGGAGAACTCTCTTGTGTTGCAGATGATAAAAGTGTTACATAAGACAAAATTCATGTAGCTGAACTCATGAATGTAAATGCATCATACTTTGATCGTGATCCTCCGAGTATAGAATGAAGCACAACAGGCTGAGGTCGTTTTTCTTCAAGTTGCATTTATCATGTTGGTTTTTACAGCCTTTAAGACTGAGGGGGTGGAAGTGGAATAACTTAAAGCGCCTGTTACTTTTATGATGTGTTTATTATGTATTTCAAATACTGTATTTTGACTGGGACATGTCCTCTGCTGTTGTGAGGGTCAGAGGACCTATGTTTCACAAAAATATAAATAAATAAAACTCCAAAAGGAACCAGTTTGATCTGCTGCACAGAAGGTTCAGGGAAACCACAGATACACCTCTATTCTGTATCTCTGATGACTTTTGTTTCAAAAGTGCATTAAAAAGTAGAAGTATGTGAACCACTTGTGAGTAAAAAATATATATATAGGGTTACGTTATGAGGTATACACATATACTTGCTTTACACTAATGACTTTATAATGGAAAATAATCTACAAATATTTATATTTTTTGTTCATGTTTGATACTTGATCTCTATTAATTTTTTTTTTCCATAAAATGTTTTTTTTTTTTTCTGAACTTTGATTATTGATCTGTACATGCTATGATAAAGTCTAAAATAGTGTCAGATTTACTTACATAGCCATGTGATTTATTGTTTCTTAAGGCTTCTTTATGACCTGAATCTATGTTGGACAGGTATAAATAGCTGATCATAAGTAATGAACCGGATAATGATAATTCATGTAAAGATAATAGTATGGCAGAGCTGGGTGGGATCATACAAGTTTGCTTCCTCCCATTCCATTTCAAGCAATCTATCATTTAATGTCTCCTACATTTGATATATCTTTATGGATGAAGGCTAAACACAGCAAAGAAAAAAGGACAAACAAACACTGGTTTGATCCACCAGTCTGTGGCCTGAACCCAGTGTGTTATGTGTTAGCCCAAGCAGATCTAATAAACAAGAAATAAGTAAGAAATAAAGCACATGTGTACGTTGTTTGCCAGATGATCATTGGTACCCTTAAGATGTTCAGCATTTTGGACGTTTAACTGTTACCCCTTTAGAAATATCAGCTTTAATGTCCTTTAGTCGCATGAGACACCTGTCAAGAAAACAGCCGCCAGGCATGTCTTCCTCTTAGAACACACTGGCAGATTGAGACATAACCCTGACTTCTATGCGATAGCATCGTTCTGCATTACACCATTATCCCTCTTTACCATTCTTTCCCCTGACTCTGCTAGACTTTAATCATTTATTAATTTCCCCTGTGGTCTTAGAGAAGGCATCATGGTCTGAATTTAAACTGGCAAGATCAGAGGATTGGAATGTCATTTTCTGATATGAGAAAGAATAGGGAATGCGCTGCTTTCATCAAAGCAATCAGCAAAATACTCCATGGACAAGCATATCAATCCACCGGTGAGAAATTGAATGGGAGACATTGTAAAAAAAAGAAAAAAAAAAAAAAAAGAAAGTTGTGTTTAGTTTATTGACAGCCTTTCTTTGGTTATTTCTCAAAATGCAAAGACAGAAAAATCATAGGATAATTATTTTAGCTGATTTAGATTATGCTTTGTAACACTATTGATGAATTGATTAATTTTATTGTCATTCTAACCACTATAATAGTTTCTATCTTTCTGCCTTGGCTACTTTCACAACTTTGTGTGCAAACGGTTTAATGACTTCGAGCACGAGCAAGACATAAACGTAGTCAAAGTCCAGGCAAGGGTCAAAAACACAAAGACAAGGCAGAATGATGAGAAAACAGGCAAAGGTCAAACCATGGAGGAACAAACTATGAAACTGCTCACACTGTTCAGCATTTTTTTTTCAATCCAACCCTGTTCAAACACACCTGCCTTTCATGACTGTCTATGAATCAGGTGTTGATACGCTGGGTAACATGACATCTAACTCTACATCCAACTGCGCATCCAACTGCGCATCCAACTGCGCATCCAACTGCGCATCCAACTGCGCATCCAACTGCGCATCCAACTGCGCATCCAACTGCGCATCCAACTGCGCATCCAACTGCGCATCCAACTGCGCATCCAACTGCGCATCCAACTGCGCATCCAACTGCGCATCCAACTGCGCATCCAACTGCGCATCCAACTGCGCATCCAACTGCGCATCCAACTGCGCATCCAACTGCGCATCCAACTGCGCATCCAACTGCGCATCTAACTGCGCATCTAACTGCGCATCTAACTGCGCATCTAACTGCGCATCTAACTGCGCATCTAACTGCGCATCTAACTGCGCATCTAACTGCGCATCTAACTGCGCATCTAACTGCGCATCTAACTCCGCATCTAACTGCGCATCTAACTCCGCATCTAACTCCGCATCTAACTCCGCATCTAACTCCGCATCTAACTCCGCATCTAACTCCGCATCTAACTCCGCATCTAACTGCGCATCTAACTGCGCATCTAACTCTGCATCTAACTGCGCATCTAACTGCGCATCTAACTCTGCATCTAACTGCGCATCTAACTCTACATCTAACTGCGCATCTAACTCTACATCTAACTGCGCATCTAACTCTACATCTAACTGCGCATCTAACTCTACATCTAACTGCGCATCTAACTCTACATCTAACTCTACATCTAACTCTACATCTAACTCTACATCTAACTCTACATCTAACTCTACATCTAACTCTACATCTAACTCTACATCTAACTCTACATCTAACTCTACATCTAACTCTACATCTAACTCTACATCTAACTCTACATCTAACTCTACATCTAACTCTACATCTAACTCTACATCTAACTCTACATCTAACTGGGAAAATTGCAGGATAGTGTGCCCTGAAGACCAGGGTTGGGAGACCCTGGTCTAAAGAAGGTTTATATGTTATGTGACCATAATGGTGATGACAAACAGCTGTGTAAGAAGGAGCCAGTGGCAGTGGCTGATTGGAGGTTGGAGTGAAGGGTCTGAGGGATCAGGCGAGGCCTCCCTCTGGTGGGCGGAGGCTTGAGTTGCTGTCTGAACTGTGACACTTTGCAAAAGGATATGGGGTATCTGGAAAACGTCTTTATAATTTAGATTTAAGACATTATCAAGCCATATTTTAAAGGAATGCGATTAAAAATATATATCTTCATATAAAGATGTGTGAAAACTGTTGATGGGGTGTTTTCCATTTTTTTTGAGTAAAACATAAAGGTTGTCAGTATACTACGCTTTGTTACATTTAATCTATTTTTTTTTATTTATATAATTACATGTATTAGGGTAAAATATCTGTTGAGTTCTCTTACATCAATCTGTCAGTTTCTCCATATGACCCATTTAAAAAAGAACTCAACAGGATAAAAAGACATCAAATAGATACAAGAATCATAGCAGGAACTGCATTAAAGGTTTTAAAAGGATCATTTAAAGAAAGTAAATGATTTTCACTGGACACTTTTGACTTTAATATTTCACACAAAAGCAGGCAAACAGAAGAATAAATCGTGTTTTGTTTGGAATAAATTTGTTAATTTTATGCTATTCTACAGTTTTACAGAGTCTAGTGGGTGCTACTGGGTAAAAATGGAAAAAGTGAAGGATTTTTGTCCACACAAATTAATAAAATGTTCTTTCTTATGCAACCAATGCTTATAAATTACCTAACCAGCTTCTTAGTTTTGTATTGCGACTGCGCACAAACTCAGTGGAGAGTTTGGAGCTCCAAACCACACCTGGTAGGAGTCCAGTAGGTCGTCACATATTGTAGAAATAATGAAGTACTATCCTTTGATCAGCTCACCTCACATCATTCAGAGTGACTGTATGAATATTCTACACCAGATTCATACCAAACTCTGAGATTCATCATTGTGTGCACGGAGTACAAAATACAGAACACATTTAAAACTTTTGTGTGCACAGAACGCAAAACTAAAAGAATAGTTAATTATTCTGTGCATGCATCTCAAATAATGTGTGCATGGGTTGCAGAACTGAACAGTTTGGCAATCAGTGCAGACAGGTTGCAAAAGTGCAAGTGCAGTTTGTTGGTCTGTGTGCACGGAATTCCTCTGACCTTTTGTCTTGTTACTCCCGGCACCTGAGTAGCTCTGTACAGTTTTCACATGGAAACAAAATTTTATATTCATTTTCCTAAATAAAGTTTTATTGTTGGTTATATTATTTTTGTGAAAGTTTCCATTTATCCAGGTCATTTTATTGCAGGATTTAGATTTTGAGAGCAAGTGGACTTTAAAAGCTCTAGCCCTTTGGTTAAAGTGAGCACAAACTTGCAAATGTATTCAGTCCCTTTCATAATCCTTTTTTTTATACTGCCATAACTGAATAGACTGGATTATGTTACATTGTGCTGTCAGTACAACTTCACACACAAAAAAACATTGACCATTTTGACACTTACATTTTAGCAATAACTTTCAAATGGGGATTATTTGCCTCAGATTTCTGGTTATTTTCAGACTGCTGACACAAAATTCAAGTCACTTCCTGATGTCTCATCTAATGATGGGCATCTAATGAAGAATTAATTTAACTTTTTTTGTCTTTTCATCATTTTACTTAGTATTTGTTGAATTACATACACACAGCAGTCACTTGCATGTTTCTTTTTTGAAGCAAAGAAAATTAATTTGTATTAAATGACAGCAAAGTAAGTATTTTATGAGCAAAAGTCAGTTCTACCAGTGTTTTTCAAGAGTATGAGTAAAACGTAGTTTGGGGTAAAAGGTTAGACAGCAGAAATGCAGTCTGCGGTGCAGCAGTCCTGCAGAGACAAAACTGGGGGAAAAGACCTTAAGCACACAATAACTCACCCTTTCAGTTGGTCAGTCTACATTGACTCTGTGTTTAACTTATCACAGCCCAAGGTTTCCTGTCTTGAGGTTTAGAATTACTTTTAGAGTGACTGCTCAAGAACAAAATATATTTAAAAAAATAAAATAAAAAAAAAACACAGATGTTGGCATTTAGATAGTGTTTAATGTAATTTTTTTAATACTTAAGCAGAATACTTAGCAACAAATCACATGTATTCTTTCTTGTATTTGCCAGAAGCCTAGCCTTGTAGCAATAGGGTGTGTATCTGACACCAAAAAAGTATATATTTTTTCCATAATTCCTGTGTAAAGCGATCTTGATCTAGACTCCCTTCCCTGCTTTACCACATACCTTTGTTTGTTCACTATTTGACTTTACACAAGTATTTTCACTTTGACCTGTTTGCACATGTTCTGCTCATCAGAAGTTTATTTTGCTTGACCGCTCCGTCGATTCAGTCAGTTAACTTAATGGATTTTTGCATGTGTTTGTCTTGCAGTTTTAATGTTGCCCGATCCACAGGGTTTAGTCTCTGAATATAGACAGGTAAAAAACTTTAAAGTTTCCCCATAATGCATTGCTGCACCAGCATTTTTAGATGTATGTGTTGTGACAGAAAGGCAGATAAAGCCAAACCTGAGGACTTTTGGAAAATAGCCTAAAAGCAGATCCTGGTGACCAGAGGTACTGGTTTAAGCAAATACTACACAAAAATACATCCTTAGTTTCAATTTGATTTTTTATCATTTGGAGAAATGAGTTTCAAACTTTGTGCTGCATTGTCGGACATAGAAAAACAAATCAGACATAGTGTTTTTAGAAAATAGTACCACGGCAAAAAAATTATGACATTGGCTCTCTAGATGAAGGGAAAATGCAATGTGACACCACTGACAAGCAATGGCTCACTTCAAAACAGCACTCAGTCTTTTGGGAGGGCTTGGATTTGATGTGAAAGGCCAGCACATTTCACAGCTTGAAAAGCCTTTTATCAGTCACTTGTGCTGACTTTGAAAACAGGGGGGGCATTTATAGGCTTTCTAAGACTTAAAACCTACTGGATGTTCCATGTCCTACAATGAGTTGCTAAAGATTTCACTGCAAACAAACACAGATCTTCTATTAAGCTCAACAAAGGGACTGATTTGTAGACTTTAAATCATTTTCATTTTTTATTTTTTAATCTTTTTTTGAAAGTAAATATGTATTTGTTTGTTACATATCATTGTGGTCAGTAACAGAGAGAAAACATTCAGTTACATAAAACATACAGCAACATTTGGACGGATTGTTGCATTCTAAACGGGTTTCCTTAATGCAAAAACTGACACATACATTATATCTTTTGCATAAAATAACCAGAATTATCTATTGGTGCATATGCAACCAGACTAGTTGCCACTAGATGAAAGTTTGAAATTTGTTTGGATGAAATGAGTCAATTTCAGTGAGGTTGCACGGTGGCGCAGTGGTTAGCACTCTGCCGTGCCGCAAGAAGGCACTTGTTCAACTTTTAAGACATTTTGAACTTAAACTTAAACGGAAAGCCTTTCAACTGATGTTGTATAAAAATACAATTTAGACAGCACAAAAGTCATGATCATACAACGTAGGAGTTCTAGGAAATCTTGAATAGTGGTATATCAAGAGATGGCCCCTCTATAAAGACATTAACTGCACCTTTCACACCACATGATCATCATGTCATACTGACATTCATTCAACCTCATAAGGAGGGAGAACACTGCTCTTGTCACTTATACCTCTCAGATGTTGGGTCCTCCTCCGTAATGAGCTGCTCAGCATTATCCATTGTTGCGTTTTCTGTGGGGGTCAGGCTTGTCATAACCTGTACTTCTACCTCAGTTTTAGGCCCACCTGCACTTTTCTCATCTTTTCTCCACTTTGGTGCGGGGCATCCTTTCTTTCTGCCCCACCCTGGTTGATTTTGGAGGGAAAGGAGAGCTGCCTGTGGTGTGGTGCTTAGTGCTTGATGGAGGCTCTTATCAATTTCCCTGCGTAGATTTCTGGATCCAGACTTTAAGGCAGTAACTGGCCTTTTTTCCGGTGGTATGACCCATTTCATGAGTTGAAGCACCTTTACCTGAGTGAGTCTTAGGCTCCATTCACACCGAAGGCGATTCGTAAGTCAAATTCGTGTTGGATTTCCACATGCAGCAAATTCACTATTTGATGCTTGTCCAAAAATGTGTTTGTAAGCTTGATGCCCCAGACAATTGTGGGAGGAGCTACCACCAAATGTTTTTTAGCCTGATCGCTATATGGAGCGGTCTCTGTGTTTTATCTACAGTACATGGAAGATCTGGACAATGTTGAGAGATCAGGTGTGTTAAATTTGAAGAGCTCTACAAAAGCATCGGTAATCACGTCTCCGTGTCTGTGTTCATGTGATCATTCAGAGATTCTTTCAGTACACTCCTGCTGCAGAAGAATCTGAATGACAGTCGCTTCCACAATTTTTCCGTCTCTCTGTGATCCAGTTTGAAAACTGACTGTCCTGCATTAACCCGAGAGTGTAACAATGAAAACAGGAAAAAAATTGAAGACTTGTTATTTTTATCATTATTTTTATTGTTATTATTGTCTCAGTGAAAATAAGAAAAATATAATTTAGTTCAGGAAATCCAAGCAGGCTGCCTCCCCAGTGCCGCAGCTGCTCCCCTGTCTGTTCCCACCAGGCAGCTTCCAGTGGTTGGCGTAGCTGATCCTATGAGCTGAACATGTCACATGTTCAAAAATGAGTCTATAATTTTTTTGGCCGATGCGTCGCGAGGACCTTGCCAAAGTTCGGATATTTTAACCCTGGCCGCACTGCGCTGCCTTAATCATGCTATGATGCTAAAATCGCCCTGCTGCTGGACCGACATGCCGCGCCTGATGCTCAGAAGGCCTCAGACATAAGGACCTCAGATCGCATCTGTACCATTGACTTAACATTGAAACTGCCCCCCTGACACATAAATCACGTTTGGTGGGAATGGGGTCTCTAAGGAGTTGCTTTGCCAAATCTTGCAGTTGCTTTAGCAAACCCAAGATGCCACCTGACACCGTCCCAACCCTTTTTTTTATGTATAGATTGGATTAAGGAAGTAAAGTGTTGCAAAATGTTGAAACCTACAGGCATTTTGACAAGACTGTTTTGTGTGAAACAAAGAATAGGTCACAACACCATACAAATACATTTTAATAAAAAGAAAATATGTTGCATTTGCTGCTATTTCTGTTGCTGTAGTGTGACAGTGAAGAGTTGGACTAACAAAGGTAGAGGTGAAGGCACATTGAAAGGGTAAGTGCAAAATTAAGACAAATTGAAAATGTTGCTCCGTCTGAAGAAGAAAGAAGCCAATTAATGCAAAGATGGTGGGAGTGAGTGTCATTAACTGAGTTAGAGGGTGTTTAAATTAATTTGAGTAGGGAAGGAATGTGTTTAATGAAGTTTAAGTAGAACAAAGACTTTTTCTGTGTACAGACTTCTGTGAGCTGCTGGATCAACCAAACCATATGCAGATCCTTATCTGTGTGTAAATCAGCAGCATTACATATTCACCTTTCTGCTTCACAGCTCCAGAATACAAGACATTGCAGTCTCATTTACAGTCTGTTCTGGCATGTGTCAAGCTTGAGGGAGTTGGACTAATTTAGTCAGAAAATTACACAAAGAAAACTAGAAGTATTATAACACCTGAGCAGGGATTTGTGAGTAACAGCAGTGTCCAGCTGCCCAGGCATGGCTGCTAATATATTTTTAATGCAAATGATTTCACATTAAAACCTTGGAAGGTAAATCCATATTCAGAACAAAGGTGGAAACATTTTTGAAACGTGGCACGGCATTAGTAGAAGGGATAGGACCTAATTATTCTTGGTAAAAGAAGGGGAAATTAGAATTCAGCCCTAAAAAGATACGTTTTTGATTCTGGCAGAATAAAAGACCACCATTTTGGTGCAGATTTAAAGTAAAAGAAGGTCACAGAATTTTGAATTTGTTCATTTTTAGCAACAACTACACCACATTTCCCTAACAATATATTCTTTATGGTTTTTTTGTGATATATATTTATGCTCAAAACAAGAAAAATGAAATGCAGTATTTATATTATATTCTTATTAATGTTGGTAGCTGCACAGGGTCAGTAATGGCAATGCCATGTGTTATACAAATATAGCTTAAAGTTTATTTTACTTTTTTTTTTTTTAAATCCCTTTAGTACACACTTTAGGAGCTGCGAACAGCATAAGCTTTGTGCTTTTCAATTCATTATACTTTATGCATTACTTTGATTCCAAAACTTTTGAGGATTTAAGTGTGATCACTTCATGATACTATTTTATCCACACAAAAACACAATTTATAAAAAGGTCATTACTGTGTACCTCCCATAACAAATATCTTTGTTTTGTACATTTAATTTCCCAAAGAGTTTTGTCATGTATGGGAGTTGTTCAATATGTGGTATGGTACAGGCTGGTATGGATAAAAAAATGAAGTAATAAAAATGATATTAATAAAAACTTAAAGTAACAATTAAACTAAATGTAATTATTAAAATTAAAGCATGAAAAATAGATGAGACAAAAATAAAAACCAAAGACCGTTTTACTCTGAAAACTAATTACCAACAAAACAGAAACAGCTGTGGATCATTAACAACCAAATCCAACTTAAGAGTCAAACATGTCCAACTCACAACAATTACAAATTTGTATGACTCCACTAATACAACTACTGAATATTTAAATGTCACCAAGTTTTTTCAGAATGTACTTTGTGGGAAAGACTCCAGTGAAAATTCTCTAATAGTGTTTTTAACATTGTCTTGTAGCATTTTTACCCCTGGTGAAGGACATACAGTATGTTGAAAAATTTCACATTAAGACTGCTTTTCTGAGTATTTTTTTTATTCAAATTGTGAATCTGAAGCAGGTGAAAAAAATGCCATTTAATACATCTTGTAGTCCTTACGTACAAACTATGACAGGGCGCATGCTCCCGGCTCTGCTCCACTCCGATGCATCCACTTGACAATCGCATGTAGGTTTTTGTTTTCCTTGTCCAAGCTGACATCTGGCTCAAAGTTGTACGGCTGGGTAGCTCTGATATTTCTTGCCATTTTTGTTGCACCACTAACTCTAGGTTAGGGTTGTGAGGAGCTGCAAGCTAGTGCAAGAGCACATAAACAAAGGGACAGTGGGGAGTTAGTCCTGCCCACAACTCAGGGGTGACTTTCTGATGAACTCCAGCCACTGTGCAGAAACCGTCCTAGAAAACGACAGGTTTTTTTGATTTAGCCAAAAACTCCATAGCTAAAATGAAAAGACCACTGGGAACAATTTTACAAAAGATCAAACAATGATTGGAGTGGGACTTCAAGGATTACGGCAAACAGTGAATCTCCTACTTTTTAAATAACATTCTCTAGTTGAGACTCTTTTGTTTTCTGTGTTTGTTCAATGCCTTTGTGATCAAAGAGGATCCTGTGTGTTCTTAACATAGGTTTTCTATGACAAACAGCCTGAAGTTTCATGTTCATCTTTATACAAGACACTTTGCCCTTTCTTACAGAGCGCCACATCAGAGTAAATGCATGAAGCTAAGGATGTTAGTCAAGTGCAATTAACCCTAGAGCAGCTAACACTTCAATTTTTCCTTTTATGTCTTTTCACGTGGAGATTTCTCCAACGCCTCCTATTACGAGCTTGCAGCCCGATGTCTCTTTGTCCTCATAAAGCAGATGCAAAAATGAATGAAATAATATGACTAACTCGACGAGGTTACTAATTATCGATGTATATTTTTCATAATAAAGCTAAATATCACCTCTACAAGAAATGTTTTATTATGTTTGCAGCCCTGGCAGCAGCTTAGTCTTTTCACCAAAGCTAAAGGCCTCAAAAAACAACAAGTTTAGCAAACCTTTGCTCTATTTTCAAATTCTGCAGGGGGTGTTACACAATTTTGCTAAATGTGTGATCTAATGAGTCGATGTTAACATATTGAGTCAGAACATTTAGCTTTGTTTTGTTATTTAAGTCGATTTTCTTGGAATGAATCCCTTTTATTCTCTGTACCATAAAGGTTTGCTGGAACTTTTAGTTTCAATCTGAATCTCATTACTGCCACAAATGTAGTGGTACATGTCTAGTGTAACCACACTCATTGAATGAAGGAGACCTATTTATTACTGCTGTGAGACACTGTCCAACTTCACCAGGACTCTGCGTGCCGTGTGTTAGGACCATAAAAATAAAGAAAGTGCACTCCCTCTTCTTCTTATCAGAGTTTGTGGGGATCCAAAATGGCCACTATATAGGGAGCAATTATCAACCACTACATGTGAGTCATGATAAAACATGTTTTTCTTATTTTAATGTCAGTCTTTAGCTATATGCTTAAGTTTAACACACTGGTTAAATCATGTCAGCTCAATGAAATGAGCGTAATAAAAGCGGAATAAGACCATAAAACGTTATTGCAGCTAAAGTTATGAGAATGTCCATTGGACAGACAATTATAAACATATGTGCTTGTAAGTGATTGTATTTGTCTTTGCCTGACTTATAATGTCAGGCAAATGTTGGCAACTACCATATATATATATAAATATATATGTGTGTGTGTGTGCGATAGTGCTGCATTTTGAGTGTTTAAACATGCAGGTCATTTCTTAAATTTGGGGATTAATACAGCCACATTATATAGTTTTTAGATAGATTAAGCCAGAGGGAATGTTGTAACAGTGGGATTCCTAATGTGTCTGTGTTTTTTATTGATAATTTGACTCAGTTCCACACATGACCACAGCTCTATCTCTTTTTTTAATATTGTCAGGACCCCAAGACACAGAAAGTAGGCCACAATTATTAACACAATTACCTTAAATTCCAGTTACACCTTCATGCTGTTTGCCGCAAATTTGCCAGGACTCCACTTAATTTAGCATCTCTTTTAACAGAAAAGATATTAGAGAATATTTGATTAAAAACTGGTAATTGCTAAAGTCAGACATGAAGGAGTTAAGACCAAAAACAATATTTGTGACCATCTGAGCACAAAGTCCCCTAACTGTTTATTATAGACTCAATTATATGTTGTTTCCTAGTAGTAGATTTTTCTAGTTACTGAAAGGTTTTGGTCAAACAGCAGACTGTGTAACTTGTTTTTTTTATTTTATTATTTGTTAAAAAAGTTCATCACATGTTTAGGTCAGTTGCATTTACTTAGGCTACAGTAAAATTTGCCGAAAACAATAAAGTGGACACAATGTGGCACATGTGATCAAAAGCATTATTGTCATTTTTTTTACAGACCATATAAAAAAATAATAGAAAATGTTTAACCAGGCGAAAAATTGATTTCTAAGAAATCTAAATGCATCTGCATCAATGTTTATCATTTCAGTAATTTCTGTGTAAATGATGGTTTTAGTTTGAGAAATTTAAAGATAAGAGAAATTAAAGGATTAACAAAACAAGCCCTCATCAATATGTGCTATGAAAAAGATAGCTTTGTTGGAGTAGTGAAGAATTTGGTGGCAGCAAAAAAAAGAAAATACCTTTTAAAAATTATTAAGCAGTAAATGGGATTCAATGATAGTTATTTGTGAGCTGAGGGTACATTTGAGCCTTAAATTATTCACATACATTTTGACTTTTTACTTTTATAAAAGGCACCAAGTCTCTTCTTCCTTAGAATTGACACAGGCATCTCCCCGAAGAGAAGAATTCAATATAATTTATGATTTTTGAAACTAAAAGGGGCATTTTTAAAAATGCCAAAATGTGGGCAGCACTAGTTTTTCTATAATCTTAGACTGAGCAAAAAGTGGACAAGAGGTAAAAAAAATAAGTTAAGCAATCATGAAAAATAACTGGAACCAAATTAAACAGATTGGCCATTCTGCTCTACCCCATGTGGAAGAGCATTCTAGTGTCAGCTGGCAGCCAGCATTGGGCTACACAGGCTTCAGCTGGTAACACAGTGAGCAGCAAGTTTGAAGTAGTCACACATGTTCACATACTCACAAAAAAGAACAAGTCTGCACAGTGTTAAAGTTCAGAGAGAGAAACAAATGCTTTTATCTACAAAAATCTTTTTTAAACAGATGGAAACTGTGTTACATGTTTTAACCATGACAGAAACATGACTTTGGAATGTTGTGTTCTGTAAAGGATTTACTGGCTGCAGCCACCTGTCATTAAAAACAAAAAAGGAAGATGAACTTGAAAGCCGTTTATGACAGCCCTTATCACCTCAGAGTTATTAATGGTTCTCATGGTAACCTACGGACACACCGGGCATATGACGCCTATTCACTGGACATACAGGGAGGATCCCCTTCTACTTTGCTTTTTCTACTCTTTACTAGTGCATGTCTATCACCTTCAGTTGGAAGAGGTTTGGTGTGAAATGTCAAAGCGGAGCAAATCTCGTGAATCTCGCTCCAGGCTTTTTTTTTCACATCTCTATTCCAATATTTGAAAGACTTGGTGTCATAGAATCAATTTTCAAATGGGTGGCACTTTCGAGAATTAAAAGGGACGCCATCCGAAAGTCACTACCAAATCCAAGTGCCTGGTTGCTGAAGTTCAACTGATTTACGTTTCAGCACACATTCAGTGGCTGTGCATTTTGTGTGTAGAGCCCGAAAGAGTCGTAGAAACATGCAAAGTTACACGTGAACACAAGAGTTTTCAACGCAGAAGCCCGAAACGCATATTTACGCGTGTTTACTTTTCATTAGAAAGGGCGCCTTGAACCCATGTTGCTGCAGGCAGTGTGAACGTAGCTGTAAAGTCAGCTTTGCAATGAATATGCACTTTGTGTAAGTCACAGAGAGTGTAGATGCTTGATACATGTACAAATGTGTAAACTATAAAATCTGTCATTTTAGAACAGAATTCCATTTGTTAAATTTACTGCAAGACTTGTTTTCTGCCGCAGCAAAAACTGTAAGAAAATTAGTTATGTTACATATCACTAAAACAAATGCTCATTGCATTGAGAGATGTTTTATTATGTTTTGTTTTATAAAGATAAGCAGAGGTTACAAAATAACTCTAAAGACTTTTTTTGCTCATAGTTTTATACCAAAATGAAAACTTCAAACAAGAATCCTCTCTGAACATTTTTTCCCACTAAATTTGAAGCTTAAACGTTAAGAGTATGAAAATGACACCCCTTTGATTTCAAGGGTTTTTCTGTAGATACTTTTATTAAATCTTTAATATAGTATTTTTCTGTTTTGTAGAAATGTGCAGTTAAACAAACAATGACAGAAAATCTGAAAGCCTGTTCTGTGAAAATTAATTTGTCTTTCTTTCAAGTGCTGACTAAACAAGGATGCTGGTATTTTCACTCAAAACACTGCAGCTCAGAAAACGTTCCATAAATAAAGGAATTTGATGAGAGCAAGAAGCAAGAGAAGGGATATTCACAAGTCATGTGATATTGGTATTCCCCTTAAATGTGAGACAATTTTCTCTTTCTTCGAAATAATGTGCACATCACCTTCCACTCCACTGAGTATTTTTGCAGTTGGTATGAGGTCAATCTCTGACATGCTAGAACAAGTTTGCCCCCTACTGACATTTTTAAATAAGCTTTTGTCCTCCACTGACTTTGCTGTGTATCATATCAATGATGTTCGCTTTTTTTAGGTCAACCATTTGTGATCTTCGCTTATTTAAATGACAAAGTAATGTTTTTCTTTTATTTTAAATATGGTTACATAGAGAGTATTTTTTTTACATGAATTGGCAAAGTGTTAAAAGAAAAAGGCTTGGAGTAGGCTATGTCAACTTTTAAAAGATGTATTAAAAACTGTACAGCTACTGACAGTATTGGTGATTCTTTAGTTTGAGAGATGAAGGAATTGAAAGAAAAAAAAATCATCATAAGATGTTACTTTAAGATCTGTAATACAGTTTAATTCCAAGTTTTTGCTTACCTTTACAGAGTTTTGCTGTAAATTCTAATTTTTCTCTTTATGAACACAACATGTTTCACACTTAGGTGTGTGCTTTTTTGTGTATTCCTTCTTTTAAATTTGGTTCTGGAATGTTTGTGGGTTTGGAATTTTACCCATGACAAGAACAACTGTACATTGTGTCCTTAAAACAGCTTAGACATTAACTGCCAAAACCGTTTGTACCTTTAATTTGTCTCTGTCTCAAGCTTTGACATAAATAATAATTGGACAGGTAAAGGGTGGCCAGGTATTACTTTCAGAAAAGAAATTGAGACTGGAGCCATGCCACTTACTCCTTAAAAATGCTGACTCTCTTAGTATAAGCATGTACAAAAACAACAAAAAAGGAAAGTTTTATAGTTTTTAACAAAAAAGAAAATCGACAATACGTTTCCTGTTTGGATAACCCCTAATTAAATATTAAACCTGATTCCTGAACAAATGTAAGAAAAGTGCTCTGTTGGTCAGCTTTTCATTAGTTGAGGTCTGCCAAAGTTAATTACAGCTGCTTCTGTTAATGGCATCTCATATATGTATATATATATTCAACATCAGCTCAGTCAGAAAACCAGCAGGGGTCGCTGTATCTTCAATTGATAATCACATGCCATTAATCTTGCAAGATTTTTTTTTTTGCTAGAAATTTAAAAATAAAATAAAGTTGAACGTAAAAAAAAAAAGAAAATGTTACAGTATTAGAAATGTTTTGCTTTATAGCCCCAAAACAAGTTAAATAAAATTGGAAAAGTCTAACATACACTTTTTCTCATATCAGTTTTCTTAATTCTTGCACAGACATTGAGTTTGTACTGTTGAAATGGCAGTCTGGGAAAAAAAAGTTTGGTAATCTGGTTCAGAGGATAATACATTAATACAAAGTTTTCTGAATGTGATTGACCCTTTAAGGCGGTCGTACTCTATCATAACCTTTCTCAAATATATTTATTCATTCCTTTCCATTGACTTTTCATGTTAAAATGAGAAATGTATTTTGTTGCATTTATAGAATGAAGGCTGGCAAAAATACCCTCTTTAGGGTCAATGAGGTTAATTGGTTTGTGCATATCGTTGGGTGAACTTCAAAACCCTCAGAAACTAAACTCAAACTGTCTAAATCTTTCAAGCTGGATGAAGGAGCCTACCCATGCACTAGATGCGTGACTCATGAGTGGTGAAACCTGAAATTTGGGTGGGTATTTTAGTCTCAACTGTTTTACCCCAGTCTAACAGACCTTTGTGTTTTAGGGAAGGTGTGCCATGAAAAATGTCTTCAGAAAAAGGGACCCAAATTTAGACTTTTTATAAATGCCTTAACGTTTTTGACACAGCATAAAGGTATTGCCATGGCAATCCTCATGGGCACCTCACATCTTATTTGCTATAAAAACTCACCAAATGCACTCAGTAACATGCAATCCTGACAAAAAATACAGGAACTGAAATATGTAACTAGTCTTGGAGAATGACAGAGCACTAACACCAACATCTGAGAGAATGTGCCAAAGTGCAGAGGAAAAACACACAATACAGCTGCAGATAATGAGGCCAGTAGACACATGTAAGTAAAGGAAAAAACAAGAAACAGTATGAGAAATAGCAGCTTGTAAACACGATGATGGTAACTGAGGAAAAAACAGGCTGAATTCCTTACATAAACCAAACTAGAAAAATGTAAATGGGTTCATAGATGTTTTAAAAATTAAACCAACAAAACATAAATACTGGCTTAACAAAGACACTTACATTTGGAACCAAGAAAAGCTAGACGAGACAAATTAAATTGAGCAATTCCAGTAGAGCTAGAAATTAGACGAAACAAGAAAGATGCATCTTGTATGGGGTTCCATTTATAAAAAAACTATGTTTTTGTGTGCACTCTTTATGTCTGAGGTTTCTTGTCTACGTCCATATATTTGATCCATGTCTACATCCATGTTGCTGCTCTTGTTTTTAGATCAACTAATGCCAAGAGAAATGACAACTGTTGTCAATCAGTCTGTAGATGCCCCCTGTAGACAGGGGGAGAAGAGACAATATGTCAACATGAGCAAATACATGGACGGTGGACTAAAACATAGACATGAAACATGTTCCAAAGACAGTTGACCAAATTCACAGACAACAGACTTAAAACATAAAGAAATAGACAAAAGACATAAACCTCATAGAAAGTGGACCAAAAACATAAACATATTTTGGGCATACGTGGAACCCCATACAACAGTTCTTTTTGTTGACATATTTTCTTTCAAATGTGGTGGAGCAGAGCCATCCTTACTTGTTTGTTTTCCAGTGTTTTCTTTCTGCTCTCCTCAGTCTAAGAGTAAAAAGCATTTTACTGCTCTGTTTTTATTTTATTTTTTTATATACTTTGCAGCTAAATTGGTTTTGAAAAATATATTTTTTCAGAAAAGGATACATTTTTTGGCCATTAAAAGAATACAAAAATAATAAGTTGGTGCTTGTCACTGATCTACGACTATTTGTCAATGTACTGATTTATTTATTATTTGCATCAGTGAAAAGCAAAATTATCTGTAACTAAAAATGCCAGGAATTGTTTATGTTTTAGTGGAGCGGTTCCACTGAACTTCTAAAATGCTTTGTCCATAGATTTTTGTTCTGTATTGGGCTCTGGTTCTGGTCTGCTTTCTTCCAATAGACTTTTCATTAATGCTGACCTGATAGTATTTGATTACTGCGTCTAATGCTTGTTTTACTGTTGTACTTGGATTCGATTTGTGGGGCCTAAAGTCAGAATAGAACTGAAACAGTTTGATTTTGGATTTACTTGCATTGCGTAATCAGTAATTACTTCTAGTGTGGTATTTGTCTTTAAATGTTAGGTTATAAAGTATAATTAAGTTTTTCACAAGATGATTAGAAATGTTTTAAGCTAACAATTTAAAAGAATCATGAAACAAGCTTCTAGAACTGACAGTTCAAACGCTGACAACATTGTGACATTTTACATCAAACAGTCACATTTTTTTGGCAGGCAACACCCACTGTTTTGTCTTAGCAAGCACAGTTTCATTGACTGTCTGACTACTGAGCGGTGAAAAAAAACTGCTGGATGATGTAGAGGGTTGTGGAAAGTAAAATGATTTATTAATACAACAACCTCAGAAACTGTTGTTCCCTTTGTGTTAAACTTGTAAAGTTATGAGTTTACCGATTGATGAATCAGACAATAGTATAGAGAAAATAAAGGGCCCAATTGTGTCCCATGTTGACACAATCTCCCTTGTTTCAACCTAATTAGTTAATAGCTTTACATGAATGTGGGCCATTTATTTTGTCAAGAATACCTCTTAGGAACCTTCAGTTACAAACTTCAGTCACCTCCCAACCTCCAACTCGCCTCATCAGGGAGCTTCAACCTGTAATTGGGTGTGGAGCTCGACAGGCCACATAGTGGACTGCTCAGTGGAGACTGTGAGAGTCAATTACCACAGCTGACAGTGTAGCGGAAAGAAAGGTACATTAGACACACGGTGGTGGTCTGTACTGGAAGGATAAAGGAGACAGTAAGTGTTCAGTAATGTGAGACTAACATGCTAGATATCATACGGCACAGCAGGAGATGGAGGTAAGTTTCTCTCTTGTGCGTAAAGGTCAGAGCTTGGGCACTAATGAATAAACTTAATCAAAACAATGTTTTTCCTTACAGGTGCGCACTTCTGTGTCTCAAGGTCCCTCTATATTTCAGAGCAAGAAGAAAGCTGGTAAATTCACTAATTGTGTTTAGTACATTTGTTCTATGAAAAGGTAAACAAACCCTGTTCAAAAACACATATCTCATGCAGTTACAGACCACCAAAAAAGTTAATAAAAAAGATTACTCCGGTATATAATAATCTCAAGAAATATAACTTTGTCAGTGATGACACCAAAAACTTTTGCACGATTACCTTGCAAAACTTGCTAAATTATCAGACTTACAAGATAAAGTAAAGGTTTAATGTAATAATCATCCAAACCTATTTCTAATTGTCTAAATAGACTAGCTCATGAAAACTACTTCATTGAATAATATTTTTTCTCTGTCTCTGTGTTTGCTATTTGGCTGCACGGTGGGCAGTGATAGTGCGGTCACCTCAAAAGCAGTGGCTCCAGTCCCAGAAAGGAAAGATTTAGACATGCAAGTAAAATTAAAGCTTCCTTTTTCATTGATTATTAATTCTGTTACTTTCTGTCTAGGTTGCTTCCTGGCTGCCACTGTAGCCAATGTTTTCTTTCAGGAATTATGTCATTTGAGTCTTTGCTTTCACTCAAGATGCTTCGATGTACAATTGTGTCAGCTAAGAAATATATTTGTGTGAAATGTGCAGCAAACATAAAAACTCACAGTTGCATTTCTCCCTAATAGTATTTTTTATTTGTTTCTACATTTAGAACCTAAGTCATTGACAGTAAACCGTTATTTTATTCTATTCCAGGCATATATGGCTATCAACTCTTCAATGGACATCTTAGCTTTAATATCTCGGCCAAATGAAAGGCTCATTTAAAAGGCTTTGAATAATTACATCCATATAGTTAATATACAGACGTGGATATTTTTAATATACAGTGGTTTCAAAAAAGTTGGCTTGGGAAAAATATAAAATTTGCATGCAGTCAAGGGATTACCTCACCAGGATTAAAATCCATTGAATGTAATGATAGGATTACCCCAGCACCTGAATTTATTAAACCATTAATATGATTATCCATATAGAGCAGGAATCCTTCTTCCTTCAGTAATCCATCTTAATACAGACGATAAAGAAACATGGGAGGCAAAATATCACAAACTAAACTAAGAAAGTGTCTTTAAAATGTTCTTTCTTCAAGGCCACTAAGTTGTTTTTTTCTTTCTTTTCTTTTTTTTTTGGGGGGGGGGGGGTTGTCTGTTGTGCTATGGTGATACATGGAATAAATATTTTTGTATTTGTGACATTACTTTAAATTTCTAAAAAAAAATTATTGTTATTATAAATATTATTGGGTTAAAAATATATTTTGTGAGACACTCAATACTGCTGGATTTGATGACTATGCTAGATTTCTTATTTGATTTAGGTGACAGATCTGTTTAGGGAGAGGCTTTTCTACTAAAAGAACCTAGGCAAATAAAATATCACAGAATTGTTTATTAGACATTATGCCACATAATTAACCTTAAATGTTATTAACTTGACGTATTATTTTTGGGATTTTTTTTTTTTTCTCTGTCAATTCACAGCAACCTGACTTCATTTTGCTATGCTTTTATTAGCTTGTTCTTTTTTTCGATTGCCTGTAATAAACAATGATAAAAAAAATGATAAAATGATAAATGTGTTAACATTTGGAAAATAAATTTGAAAAGGCAACACGTTGAGCTGTTGTTTCCGCAGTTCAGTACATCACTATAAGGCACAGTTTTTGAAACTGAAATGTGACATACGCTGGTACTGAAGCCTAAAGTATGTTTAATTATTGACACCTAAAGCACTTTACTGTGTTCACAAGTCACCAGCACTTTCATGAAACATAAAAAAAAAGTCTATAACATCTTGTTCAGGCACTCGGTCTCCAACACAAGAGTACAACTGTCTTCACATCAAATAACCTCCTTTTCTACACTACTGTTGCAGTTTTCATCAGATTTAGATTAAATTGTCAAGCTGCTAACCCTCTTGTCATAGTACATTTTCCTTTCCTACAGAAATGAAAGTAGAGAGAATGTGTATGGGAAATGAGGGTCCACAAATTGTAACCCTCCCCCACCACCACCACACACACTTGTTAAATTTCCATCACAGTTTCAGTGGTTAATGAATGTGTGGGTGTTAGTGTGTCTGCTGAAAGCGTATCGACAAATGAATGTTATGGAACGCTTTCTGATCATGACTTTTCGGTGGCTTTGAAAAGTAAACATGCATGCTGTCAGAGCGTACTGTTCGCAGAGTGTCTGTGACCTATGTGACCTCAGAAGTTAAACCAAAACTGTATAATTCTAGACTAATCCCACAAAACAAGACTAAAATGTTCAAATGTAGCTATTTTAGATATCTTTTGTCATCAAATTCAACTAAATGATGTATTTTTGTTTTCTTGAAATACAAAGAAACTCTATTTTGACAGAAACTATAAAGGTTTTTCAATAAAAAAATATTTATTAAAACATGAGCGTTTCAAAAGCATACTTTGTCATGTACGAATGTACCAGCAATGGTCATCAGATGACATGTTAAACGATCCCGCTTTTTCAACCGCTTGGCAGGTTTAATTTTTCTGTCATCCTTCTGACTTCTGATTATCCAAAACAAATCCAATCCCATTAGCGGTAACACTAGTATCAGGTTAAGGTGAGGGTTTTGCTTACTGAATTTAAAAACTCAAGCCTTTTAGCAATATTTTTTGGGGGGAATGTGTAGAGATTCATCCAATAAAGTTCTTTGTTTCTACTTTTCATTTTTGCCCCAAATCATCTGGTGATCCTCATTACCATAATAATCTTTGTTTCTGGTTTATATACTATATTAAACGTTTTGTTTTGCATCAGGATTGCCGGTTCTAATTGTGTTATTTTTGTAATTTATTTTTAAATGGTAAAAACAAAAAAGAAAAATGCATTTCTGAGAATTCATGTTTTGTCAATTATTCTGTTCATGTACTGAGAGTAGAACATCCTTCTTTATTATGTATCCAGTTAAGGACTTGTTTGATATCATTTGGCTGTACCACAATCCAGTGGAGGTCATTTGTCACTTACAAGCTGTGTCCAATCAAATTCACAATGCACATGCAATGACATTGGTCATCCCACACCCTTGGAGACATGTAGTTATCTTGAATTCTTTTTTTTTCAAAACCTCTTGAATTTATTATTTCTTCTTCACCGAGATGCAAGTTATTTCAACACCCAAAAATTTATTTTCATCCCTTGAGGGATCTAATCCAAAAATGTATTTTATAGTAGAAAATACTGCATTTTATTTGGTTGCTTATTTGACAACAAAATGGCGACAAATTTGAAAAACGAATGCAAAAAATAAAATAGAAAACTTCATCATTGGCTTATTCCCTGTGATTATATGATCAGGGACAAAAGATTTCTGTTCTTATTGTGACAGATAGTACCATGCTTTCAGTTGAAAGAATAGTAATGACAGTGCTCCAACTGTGGGAAACAAAAGCTGAGTACTGCGAAGAGCCATTAACGCCTACAGTCCCAAGCAAAACAGTTGGGATCCTTTCTAGCAGATTAGTGTTCTTTGTGTTTAAGGAAAAAGGCCCAGAAAACCAACAGACTGAATTCTAATTTATAATTCAGATATGACTTTTAAATAAAGACGATGTGTTTTGGAAGAAAAGGCCAAATGTCTTTCATTAGCAGAGATTGTCTGATGCATAGGGTCAAACAGGGTCATTGGTGCAAAACATGGATTTAAGGACCATTGATTCCATATGAAAACTGGACTGGCTAACTCCTTCCTCCTCATGTTTCAAATAGGAAGTATCTTCTGGTTCCAACAAGCCAAAACTCCACAGACTTCTATTAATAAGCAGCAATTACTCAGTTATTGCAATTGTCAGGATAGCCATTCTAGCTCTGCTACCTTTTTTGACATGTTCTTGATAATCTTATTTCATGACATTTTTTTAGCTATTAAATTATTCAAGTTTTAAACTAACCAATCAGATGCCTCGATAAAAGTATACAATCTCATGTTGAATGTTGAATGTTTGAAATGTCTGATTGAAAGGTTCTCCCAAGTTTGCTTTCAAGTGGTAGGACTGTGGACTTTCAACAAGCTATCTCCTGACTGGGAAGAGTGGTTGCCATAGAAACCTTAAATCAGACCGACTCTAACCAATCACAGCTTACTTACAAAAATGGCAACTAAATTGATTTAATTTGTTTGAATCAGAAGCAAGTGATTTTCTACAGG
The DNA here is from genome assembly GCA_014656515.1 of Oryzias celebensis. Classification (NCBI taxonomy): domain Eukaryota; kingdom Metazoa; phylum Chordata; class Actinopteri; order Beloniformes; family Adrianichthyidae; genus Oryzias; species Oryzias celebensis. The sequence continues at coordinate 15,913,241 of BNCR01000017.1, read as the reverse complement.
TACCGTTACATTCACTCAATCCAGTTTTTTATATACTGTCAATAATAAAAACAGTTATATAAAAGCTATATCTATCTATCTATCTATCTATCTATCTATATATATATGTAAATATATATTCCACAAAATAGTTATATTTACTTAGTTTTTAAAGATACATGAGATCTATGTAGATAGAGGGAACTGTATTTGCTTTTTGCAATATACTTAGCCTATTTGACAAACAAACTTGTTTTATAACAAAAGCGAGAAGGCATGGGTCAACAAAAATTAAAATGGTCACTAGTAAGAAAATAAAAATTGGTGGATTGCTTTGACCTTAGTCATAGATGAACTGCCAGATGCTTGATCCATGGTAATTCAGTTTGTCTGACAGCTAAGCCTTGGTCCAGATTTGCCGAGCTCTAGTGGAACACTCCAGTAATGATTGTAAATCCTGAGTAAACACTGAGCATCAAAACATGCAGAGGCCAGAACAGTGTGTATGAGTGCGACTGCGAAATTTGTCATACCCCTTTCTTGAATCTGAAGAGTATTTTCTGTCTGGTCAAGGATGGCTAATTAATGTCTGTTTATATGTTTGTAAAAAGGGGGGGGAAAGGAAGCCTTTAAACAAAAGGCAAACAGAAATCCTGGTGTACACAAGCGTGACAGCACACAGCATAAATGAGGGTATGCAGCATGGCTGCTCTTGCAGCAAGGAGATGCTCTGCAGGCAGATGTGCTCTCTTGATGTTTTCAATGTGTCTGTATTGCCTCTGTTTCTACTCCACAATTTCACAGCTCAGGATCTGCAGACATGGTGAGAATAGTTTAAGCAGTCAATTGACCTTACTTTGTCTCTGACTTTAAAATAGATTGCAACAGCTCAGTGGAAAAAGAATCAAAGAGCTCCAAATAAACATCAGCATTGAGGCACAGTTGATCAGAAGCAGTCAAGACAAACGATACATATTAAAAAACTGGTGTTCATGATTGTAATTAATTAGAAAACAGTTAAAAATGCTGTATTGTTGTACTCACAGGTGATTAGTATTCTGTACATATAACATGTACAGACATGTACACATGCGCAGTATCACTTGAAAAGTATTTTTTTCCATTGTGCATAAAAGAAAAAACCTAAGAAATTTGCATGCAGAGCAAGAAACCTGACCTTGTAGTCCCTTCAAGTTGAATCAAGTGCAATACAAACATAAATCAAACACAGCTTTGTACTGATGTCTAAGATTACAATGTAGCTCAGTTGTTACTGCATTTGAATAATTTTTGAGAACATTACTATGCATTGCCTCATTGCTTTTCTTTAACAGATTCAGAAGAAAAAATGACCTTGAACAGGTTTTGAAAAATGTTTGTATAATTTTGGAACGACGTGACTTTCAGTAACTAGAAATGTGCTCGTCTGTAGATCATTACAAGCAAATGCTACAGACATACAGAGAAATGTTTTGCAACAATGGCTAGATTTCTTGTGGTTTGAGGCTGAATATTCTTTTGTCGTGAAAGATGAATGACTCTTGAAACAAATAAAAATGAAGGTCTTGAAGGGTTTTTCTAGAATGGGTGGAGTGAGTATTAGCTGCCTTTATAGATGGGAAAGAATACATCTTTATTTTACTCTTTTTAGATTTTTTACTTTGAAGAGAGACAATTCTAAGCTTATGCATGTAGTGTTTTGTGCTTTGTACAATGAAAGGGGGCGAAAAGTCGTTAAACTTTATCATTGCCAAGCCTACTATGAGGCTGCAAAGATAATTCATCTTTTTTAAAGGTCAAATAAGTTAAATTTAACATCTGCATTGCAAAATGCAAAGTCATGATACCTGTTGGAACCTGGGTCTATCTATATAATGCTTTCAAATATGAAGATTAATATTTTAAGTTGGTCTTTCAGTCTTTCATTGCATCTGTAACAGCTTTCAATCTCTTCATCTATAAGGTAGAGAGTCGATTTTGGTCTTTCATTTGGAGTATGTGCTTATTTATTCTACAGACGCTTCATGAGGTCATGCACTGATGTTGGATATGGCAGCCTGACTAGTAATCTCCCATCCAGTTTATCCAAAATGTTTTCAATGGGGTGGAGGTCAAGGCTTTGCGCAGGCCAGCCGTGCTCCTGCACTGCAAACTCATTCATCTGTGTCACTGCGGATTCTGCTTTTTTCACTGAGGCACTATCCGGTTGGAGTAAAAAAAAAAAAAAAAAGCTTTTTCCAAAACTATTTCTTTGAAATTGATGTTAGTTTTACATTTAGTCATTTTGCAGATGTTTTTATTTCGAAAAATGCACTGTTTTGTACATTGTTCTAAATCAAAGCATCATAAAAGATGTAGCCTAAACTCCGAAAGACCATATCGTAGAGTACCATTGTCAGGAAGTTGTTGGAAGGTAGTGATGTGAAGTTCTGTGTCGAGGCTTCGAGGCATGTGTAGAGCAGTGGAGGAAGGGCTTCCTTAAAGCGCGTATTGAGGCTTGTTTCTTCTAGGGGAGGAGCCAAAAATGATGAAGTCCAAAGCTTCGCTGCCTGACTGCACCACGTGACTGAATCACAAAATACTGTAGTTCAGACAGCCGCGGGTTTGACAGCTGCATGAATCCTTCAGGCTCTACTGAAAATGTGTCCAAATCTGAACCACCCTCACATGGGAATGAGTGCTGAAACATCAGTGATGGCGACTTTGCCAAGTCGCTATCGATGTATCTTTGTTTCGGACGTGTCAATCACTTGTTTTTCTCTTCAGTTTTGCTGTACAATTCTAGCCAATTATTTTACCTTTCAATTGGTTCTGGGCGTGCTCATTTGAATGGCTGTGGTCATGAGGGTGTGTGAAGCTTCAATCCAAAAGGAGAAGCAAAGGAAAGTGAGCGGTGAAATATCTGTTTACTTCAGCTTGTATAAAGACAGAGATACAGGGACCAGGAACGGGGTCACAGTGCCACTACAATGGTCATACTTTAATAATAGATGCAGCGGACATATAAAAAGCAGTTAAACATTTGAAGAAATCTGCATCTCATTTGCACCACAACTGGAGCGATGATTTTGTAGAATTGATTTTATTTTGCCTGGCTGGTACTACAGTTGCCCAAAAAATGCCAATGTGCTCATCTATCCATCCATTCTTCTAGTTTCTGGACCCGCTAAATCCTTTTTAGTTTCACAAGTTGCTGGAGTCTGTCCCCACTACTGTTGGGCGAAGGGGCACTGAACCTCAGTATCAGTGATGCTCAACCGCTTCTCTGCTGAACAATGCTGTTTACAAGCAACTGTGCACAAAACAAATAACAAACTCCTAAACAAGGAGATAAATGCAAAACAAGTTTCAATGCTGTACACCCACACAGGATTTCTGGTCTGTAAATGTCTTTCATCTTCATGATTTGATTTGATTTACAGCACGTGTTGGACGGAAAAAGGTTATTTTGAAAAATAAAAAGGTTGTTTTCGCTTCAAATTTCAGAACATTATAGAACATTGCAGGAAAGACAAGGTACTGGTTTGGCCCTCAGCCTGAAAAACGAGGTGTTATGCACACTTCATTCTCCACTGGAGGTGTAAAACGTTGCTGTCTGTGATCCGTGTTTTGCAATATGTGAATTGAAGTGAGTGTGCTCACAATAGACTTTGAATGCTTTATTTATTGGCATAGTAGTGACCAACTGCAGCAGAGCTGTTTAAACTCTGTACAGATAAACGGACTCATTTGAGGATGTGTGATGGTCCAACAGTGCCCTCTGTCAGCAAAACAGCACAGTATTTCATCTCCTAATCTTCTAAAATCACATAGTTTTTATTAAGTTGAAGGGTTTAAATAGAAAGATGCAGACAAAAGAAACATGTTTATATTTATACAGCTATGTAAATGCAAAGAGGGTTATATTGTAAGGTATTATTTATTGATGTCCTTGTGACAATTGCAGAAAACCTTTTATTTCTTGCAAGAAAATTTGTTTTTGCAGATGAGGATGTGACAAAATACCACAAACTCATGCAAAACCAGCTTGTGGGTATTTACGAAATGGGCTCAGCCTGAGGTGACAGGGTCTTTATGGCCCTCATTAGTTTTTTTGTTCATGTGTGTGAAACTGAAAAAGGATTGTGGGCACAGAACCAGGCTCTCCTGTTTACATTCAATAATATCTTTATCAGCACTGCGCTCAAAATTTTCCAGTATGGGTTTGTCTTTTTGCTGCGAAGAGCCCCTTTTTGCAAGATTAGATCACCAAGAACACTGTCTGATCTACAATGGTGAAAACGTAGAGCCAGACAATGCAGCAGAGTTAAGGTTGGCTTAGGGTTGTGATGTCAGTATGAAATAAAGAGCAGGTCTCTTTCAGTCGACAGAGAAAAACGACATACATATATATTTTAATGTGAGCAGAAGCAACCCTAATCTGTGTCCATGGATGTTTGCTAATCTTTTGTGACTAAGATACAAATGTAGTCCTTTTTTGTACAATGTGTGTAATTCAAAAAGTTAAATTCATTAAATTGAGATATCATTCAGTCTAACAACTAATATGTGTGGGTGTTAGTAAATATATTTGAAAGGTAAGTACTTCTGTTCAAACTCACAAATATTTCACAGAAAAATGAGATTGTAGAGTTTGGTGTCATATAAATATTGATCAAGTTCATATAAAAAGTCTTCTACATCATTATATTTGTTGTAATCTTTTTTTGTCCAAACAATGAGGCAGCACTACTGGAATGAAGTAAAATACTGCATCCCCACCTACTCCTTCTTCACTTTTAGTCATCTTATTAAAAAAAAAAAAGTAACATGTTGTAGTCTTGTGGTCTAATAAATCATCTAATAATAAAATAAATCAACGTTTGATAAAACAAACAACAGTAGATAAAAATATCAACTCAAAAATAGCATAAAGTCTGTTCATGTGACTTCAGGTGTACGATTCTGTAGTAAAGTGTAACTATAAAAACGGTAGTTTAGTCTCACCAGTAATTTCTTGTTTATTACTGCATATTTACAACAGAAAGCAGCTGGAAAAAGAAAGGATTTCAGCCGCACTAAGAAGGATATGACATGACATACCTATTTTCAAAATTGCTTTTTGAATATTAAGAATAATGTCATTTCTGCAACAAATCCCCTCTTACTAACATGACAGTCTTTCTCTTTTCAGGCCAGGCAATGACTGTTCCTCTCTTTTGCATGATGATCTTCTGGGTCTGACTACATGGCTGCGTGTAAAGAGGAGAGGCTGGCCGACCAGTTTGAACATTTCTGATTTAGTCAGAGGTTTCCACCGTCCACAGGTTAAACTCCCTGGGGCAACAAAATGAAAGCCACAGCTTTCATGTTGTATAGACAAGGAGGGCGCTCTGTTTTGTTGACTAGAAATTTTGGTTTGAGTAAAGCAATGGTAATTTTGCTAACACTGCTTCTTTCCTCTCCCAAAAGAACTGGTGCAACAGATGGCACCACATTGGCAACTGAAAGTAGTACAACAGTTGACCAACCTGTTACACTTCTTAACTATTGATCTGTTTCAATGTTTAGATACTTTTATTTATGGATTTTAATGTAATTTTCAGCAGAGACATGAATGTGATCTCACTGTCAGAAACTTTCAAGATTCTCAGCAATAATCATTGTTAATTTAAAAAAAAAAAATAGTTGTGCACTATTTTTGATTAGTGGCTGCATTTTGAAAAACCAACCAAAGTTTTCTTGGCTGATTCTACACGGCCAAAAAAAAGTCCCACAAATTCATATGAATCATTCATTTTTTTATAAATCCCAACACCCAAAGCTCATTTAATTACACATAATTAAATAAAGAAAGAATAAGTTGTGTTATTTGGTTTCTGGGTTAACTCTTTCCATCATCATTTTTCATTTTTAAAGTTATGTATGCATATGAACTAAAATGAATGACTGAGGTGCTCACCAAAGTAAAATATACCATTTATGATTAACTTTTAAAAACCAAGATCATTTCCAATTACAGTTCAGATAAAATTTAATTTACTTGATTAATATGAGATATGAAATGTCAAAAATGGAAATTTACAATAATACAGTTTGAGTTGAGATGGTTTACCCTCTCTGGGTGGGGGGAGCACTCCTGGCTACAAGCGCTTGAAATGAGTTTCCTCCGTAGGGTGGCTGGGCGCTCCCTTAGAGATCCGGTGAGAAGCTCGGTTACCCGTGAGAAGCTTGGAGAAGACCTGCTGCTCCTCCACATCGAGATGAGCCAGTTGAGGTGGCTCGGGCATCTGGTCCGGGTGCCTTCTGGACGCCTCCCTGGGGAGGTGTTTCGGGCCACTGGGCCACCGCCCAGAGGAAGACCCAGGACACGCTGGAGAGACTACATCTCTCAGCTGGCCTGGGAATGCCTCGGGGTGCCCCCAGAGGAAGAAGGAAGTCTGGACATCTTTGCTGAGACCGCTGCCCCCACGACCCGGTCCAATGATGAGTGGAAGAAAATTGATGAATGGATGGACAATTTGAGTTTGGTATTGCAAGGATGTCATATTAAATCCTTTCATTTTCTCAGCATGTGCCTGAACAAAGGCTTAGATCACCACAGAAAACTCTTGACAGCTTCATTCTGTTATTTCTATATTTATTTCATGGTAAGAAACAAATAAGTCTACAAACATCAGGAGACCGTAGAGAGTTGTAAACTGAACTCCTAAGAATGAAGATAAACTAAGAAACATAACGATACATATCAGGCATCTCTGAAGTCACCAGCATATTCTCAGGTTTCCTTACTGAGGTACGGCGCGGCTGACAGAGGACCCACCTGAACACTTTCTACTGATAACAATCATCTCACCTTCAGCCTGAAACATCAACCTGCATAAGATGCAGTCAGGTGAGTGCTTCCTTCTATTTGTTGGGGTTTATTGCTCTGAACTCAAACTAAACCTGTGACATAACTTGTTTTTTTTTAAGAACTCCGTCTGTTTTGATTCCTCTGTGTCCCTAGCTCATTTTACCATCTGTGCACTCTGATTCAGTGACAGTCTTCACTACTTTGTCAGTCGTGAGTCAAGTCGTGGCTTGTCTACGAGAATCAGGAACCAGTTTTATTTATGTCATTTCATTTCCTACATTGTTTCCTTTTCATATAAATACAAAAGATAGCAGATTTCAGGTCATTTCTAAATATTTTGGGTGTTTTTGACCAAGCAGCTTCAGAATTTTTAAATTTCAATTTCCAGCAGACACTCAACTTTGGCAAAGCATCCTGTAAATCCCTTTCTGGTAATGTTTAGGATTTTATTGATATCCTAATGGCCTTATATTCTCTGATAGAACTAATAGAATTGTCAAAATGACACTTACATTTACACCTAAGGGACAATTAACAGTCACCAATCAACCTAAGAAGCATGTTTCTGGACTGTGGAAGGTACGTGGATAAAACTCATACATGTATGAGGAGAGTATGCTCATGCAAACACAAAAATGACCCAATTGCACAAGTGCTAACCACTACACTGCCTTGCAGCCCAAATTTGAGCATTAAGTCTAAAAAACCCCATAGAATTCAGGTTTTCTTGCTATGTCACCTAGAATTATGTCAGAAATGCTTCTTTCTAGGCTACATGTTTCAAGGCAAAGAGTGCACAATCCAGTGCTATTGTGTCAAGTTTCACAAGTCTGAGAAAGTGCCAAGGGTTGTGTCAGGGAGGGCATCTGATGCAGAACCAAAGACAAGTCAATCATGAGAACTGCTAACAAAACATTCATACTGTGGTGGTCGTAGCCTGAGATAAAAACTGTCAGGAGGCTGCCCTCTGTCTCCGCTCTGGCCACCTTTGCTCACATTCTCCAGAGTCCTGACACCTCCTGGTTCACCTTCACTACAATTCCCATCAACCCCTTCTCCCATCAGCTCCACAGCTGCTTCTCATCAGCACTCACCCTCAACAGTATATAGCCTGAGCACCTACCTTAGCTCAGCGTGAAGTTTTGTTGTCTTGTGACAACTCTGAGTGAAGCATTCTCTGCTTTATCATTGCTAACACAGTTTCTGATCCTACTCCTTCCTGTCAGCCGCCTGCCTCGACTCCTGCCTGCCCCTGACCACTGTCTGCTCAAGCCTACAAGCTCATAAGGATTATGACCACCGCCTGTCTGAGAAACCCTGCATTTTCTAATAAAACACTGCAGACGGATCCAACCGCCTCTGACTCATTGTCACAACAACAACCACCTTCTGACCAACGAGGTGTTTGCGAGCCATTGTTCACAGAGGGAGGTGACAAATGTATGTTCATAGGCAAAGACAGAAAGGAAAGGCAAGAATGAGTGACTTGTGTAAGAACTTGTAGAAAAGTAACTCAAAAGGGAAAATTAAAGTTGGTCATTCTGATGGAAAGAAGAAGCTTTAATCTTGAAACTCCATGTTTCCCTATTTGAGCTGAGTTGCAGTGGATATGTTAAGACCAGGGATCTGGAACCTGAGGGTCCGGAGCCACATGCAGCTCTTTTAGCCCTCCATTGTGGCTCTTTGGCTTTGAAGAAAAATGCTACCAATTAAAAACAATAATGATAATGATGGATTTGTAGTTTTATTGAATTAACCTTTGTCTTCAATGCTTACCTTTTTGCTGTCAGAAAACAAAGCCTAATATGATAAAAGGTTACTAATACGAGAGTGGTTTTATACAACCTCAATGTTATTTTTACATATTTATTTTTAAAAACTGAATTCTACACCAACATTGAGATGTTTATAATGGATAAGAAAAGCAGAAAAAGCATAAAGGCGCATTGTCCTAGTCTTAGAAAAATCTCATGTTTGGTTTTCTCACGTTTTTAATTAAAGTGAATCTGCTGCAACAGGAGGCTCTTATTTGACATAAGATGGATTTTATTTTGAAAAGACCTTGTATGTGCTGCTGTCAAAAAAAAAAAAAATTATACATAGAAAATATACCATCGTTATAACTTTATTATAAATATTTTAAAAATACATTTTACAAATGAACTTTTAAATGGCCACAAAAACCTGACATTTATTTTTCTCTTAAGAACAAAGTGGGACTTTGGGTCTCTTGCTGGATTTTGGTCTGTAAATAAAATGACCAAATGGTTCTTTTAGCATTGAAAGGTTTCAGATGTCTGGTTTGACCTAAAAACAAGTTTCAGGGTATATTTAGACAGGAAACATTTGGTTTGCTTTAAGTGAACCAGAGTTTGCTTCCCCTGATAATCTGGGACAAATTTTCAGTCTGCGTACATGCAACTGGACCCTGGTCCGGGACCAGGAACTGCTCTCGGACCAATCTTTCAAGGTGGTCTGAAAACAATGCACTCCCTGAGCGGAATGACTGGACCACAAAGGTCACTGTAGCTAGTGGTCCTGTGATGTAAACGAAGTCAGATGAAGCAACGGGACAAATGTAAAGCTGTTGAGCAGACACAACTGTCATTGTGTTTGCTGAAGGAGTCTTTTATTTATCATATAAGAAAGTCAGAAATGATGCATGAAGGGGATTACAGAGTCCTTACACTCCAGATTGACACCAATAATGATTGTGCATCATGGTGAATGAGGTGTGACCCAGCTGAATGCATTTTGGAAAGCACCCATTCATTTCTGTACATTTTTGTTTGTAATTGAACAAACATCGATCATTTTCATCTTCATTGTGTCAGTTTAATGCAGTGTATGTTGAAGATTATGGTGGTTTTAAAACCTTAGAGATCTGTTAATATTTTTATACATCTGTCAATCTTTAGTTATGGTCTGAAAGAGAGAAGAAATCATGTGAAGGTCATCTCTGGGGCAGAAGAGGTCAACTGAGAATGATTGGACAGGTTCTATCAGAAGTGGAACAAAAACTATTAAAAGAAGAAAATCAGATGATCACTTCTGAACACGTTCAACCAAACACAGATACCTCACTGCTGTGTGCTAATAATGGAAAATTAAAGCAGAAACAGGGAATCTAAAGAAAGTTTGAAGCTATTAAAAAAAAACTTGTAATAAGAAATTATACAAACTCCCTAATCTAAACAAAAACAGAAGGCATCTGTAAATAGACCAAAATGAACAAGTAATTGTAGTAGTGTGAGAAACAAATATATAATTATTTTAATTTCAAACAAACTAACTGAACTAGGGGCCCAACATAGTTAAGTAATAATTCAGATATCTCAGTAGAAGTTGACAAGTTAAAAGTAGACAGCAATAAAACCCCTTTTAGTGACACAAAGTTCAATAAAATGTCATGAAACGAACATCAGTACATAAGTAGCAGTTCAACCACACTAAAACTTGACCTGACAAAAAACAGGAAACTTTTTTTTAACTGCTCTAATTTAACTGTAAATATTTATTTAAAAAATAATTTTAGGGAAATTGTTTATTTTAAGCAATAATGATTTTAAAAAAACTGAAGTGATATAAATCTACAGCAATGTATCAAACGTTGAGTGATTCATCATTTGGACATTAAAATATACAAAGTAATTATAACAAAAAATGTAAAATAAAGAATTACAAAAATTCAAAACAAAACTAAGAGGATTCTGCTGTCCATAGCCTAATTTTAAGCTTAGATAACAAAAATAACATGATATGTGATCCATTGTATTGGGCTGTATTTCATCATCATTTAGAATAATACTTCCCAAACTTTTGAACATTCAGGGAAAAGCCCGCACGTGGCAGTGGGGTTATTCCCAAACGGAAGGAGTGACGAGTGTCTGTGCAGCACAGAGAAGCAGCAGCAGCAGCAGCAGGCCGGTGCACTGAAGGCCTCTTGTAACTTAATCGATCACCGAGCGGAGAGCAGGGCTGCGCAAGATGATGGATGCGTGCGCCTGCCTCGGTCGGCTGTTGTGCTGCTCTGCCGCGCTCTAGAGGACATGGAGGAGGAAGTCACCGTGGATTTCCTAACTGTTGCTGTTTTCTGCCACATCGGAACGAGCAGCCCTTCGGTGCGCGCCGCAGGAGGCTGCGCGGGAGGGACTTGTTCTTCTGCGCGGAGACGTTCAGTCTGGATCAGTGTTCAAGTTGGCGGGATTATAGAAACTCCTCCGTGTTTAAAGGTAAATGCAACGGAACACGAATAGGGAGGCAGGGGCGCTCCCCGAACGCGCAGCTCCTACTTCAACGAGACTGTCCGCTGTTGTTCGCTGTCGCTGAACTGCAGATGCTGCTGGAGGCGCACGTCCGCGTAAAAGAAGGCAAGGAGCGTCTGTGAGGAGGGGGAGGGCGAGGGGGAGGGGGGGTAACTGCGGGGAACCTGTTGAATTTGCAGCCGTCTGTGCGCTCCAAGCCCCGCAGACATGACATCCTGAGAGCAAACAAACAAATCACACAAACAAACAAACGTTCTAGATTGATCTGGTCACATGAAGTGGTGGTTTGTAGACTGAAATAATCCTTTTTTTATTTTGACTGTGTCTGATACGGGACACTTGGTTGCTTTGGAGGGTTTTCGGTGATCTCTCTGTATCATTTCGCACCTGATCCGATTTTCGGAGAGGAGGGGTGGGGGGTTCAATACCGGTTCGACCTTGAGTCACAGCATAACAGCAGCTTTGCTTACCCACGGATTTCTCGTTCCTCGGTGGTTGAAAATAGCTTGACTGCTCCCTGTCGCTATGGCTAATTCCTTAGGAACCGGTGGATCCAGTTTGATCCATCCCTCTTTTTCTTTCCCAGACCAACTTGTCGAGGGCTCTCCCCCTCTCACTCTGTTCCTGACAGAATCGCCGGGCTGCCTCGGTTGATGGTCGTGGGAGTGACCTCCGATATAAAGTGGCGCTTTTAAGGTGGACACGACGGGGTGGGGTTGGAGAGGGTGGGTGAATGGGGGGGAGATGACGGCGCGCGCAATCAGCTTTACAGTAGTCACCTGTGGCGCGCAGTAGATGCGCACCTCCAGTCTCCTCGAAAACTCCCTTGGAACTTGTACGAATTCATGCTGGAAAATACATGAGCATTTTATGTCAAAGTGAGACTTGACGGGACGACTAGGTAACACACCCACACACACACACACACACATACACACATAGTATTTATTTATTTCTAAAAGGGAGGTGGGGAAAGCTCACAAGTCCCCCCATCCATCCCTGACTGATTTTACGCAGAGAAGACACTTAAAGGTAATGCTATTAATCAAGGATTGTTTTGTGTGTGTGTTTTTAAATGTACTTCTGTTAGCTGTTTGACTTCTAAAGTAGGTTTTCCCATCAGAGAAGCTCTACTAGAATTTGAATCGACTTGTTTGCCCACTTTTCTTTTGCTGTTTTACTGTACAAATTCCCCCCAATGACATGAACTCATATCAAGAATAAACAATGAGTGCAGCTGTCTTTTCTACCTACATGACAGGTCTAACCAAAAGTTGGCAAACTTTTGAGGGAAAGATGTGTTGTATGTATTTTCCGTCGAAGGGGTTAAGTTTGAAGTTCTTCAAGGAAACCATAGCAGAGCTTTGCTGCCATGTAAAATGTTATTGTGACTATACTCACTCTGACAGCCTCTCATCTTTCTGATAAAGAGCTTTTCCTGCCCAGTCTGCACGTCATGTCTTATCTTCAACTGGTTTTAAATGAAAACTTTCAGCTAACTTATAGACATAAAACTAGACGCTTTTTTTGTCTTTAGGCTCTCATGTAGAGGTACAGATTAATAATATTGAAGGTCCATAAAATCCCCATGTTTCACATGTTTCATTGATGTTTTGTTAAAAACTATTTTGTTTTAAAACGCAATGTTTGTCAGTAAATTGAAGTCATTCTAAATTCAAGTCATTGCTACGGTTTTCAATATTGAACGCAATATTTTTTAGAAAAAGAATGTAGGCTTTTGTTTCTGACTATTTTTAGTGTCTTGAAAGGCATTTTGTACGTTTTCTTGTTGCGCTTTGAGGTTACTGCATTATTTTATCCCCAAAACATTTTTCAAACATTTGTAAGAAAACAAAAAAGAAACTGTACACAAAACATTCTAACCGCTTTTCCAAAGAAGACATTTTATTTCCTTTTGTGAAGTGGAGAATGTGAAACTAAAAAATATAGCTTGCTGGAGGCAGAGGTCAGGTTCTCTAAGAGGGCTCAAACCTTCTGCCACTGTGGGCGGCCGTTCTAAAGAACAAGTGTTTGAATGCCAAATGGGATTTTATTTTGTTATAGGCTTAACTTATATAGAAATATGTAAACACGATACAATAAAGTATAGGAAAAAAAAACCATCAAAAAGATTGAAGCCGTAATAGATAACAAGACAAAAACCTAGCAATCATTCAGAATGTGCAGTAATTTCTTCTTTCTTGTTCCGCAGCACTCCTAATAAAATGGAAATGGAGACTTCTGAAGACTATTCTACAAGTAAGTTCTCAACTAACTCAAAATTAACTGTCAACTAACCACGAATGCCACCGTTTGAAAATAAATGCAGCATATCCAGTTTCATGACATAATGCATCCCATTGCATTGGTTCCTGAGAGAAAACTAATCTAATTTAGTACTTTAGTATGTTCTGATCTGATAGGGATTTACACAATTCTTTAAAAGTTTTGATGTTACAAAATTGTTTAAAAAAGCAATATTAAAAAAAGGAAATATTTGCAATCACAACACAAACATTTAAAAGGGTTTTTCCCCACAATGCAAGCTTTTTCCTGTTCACCCCTTAAAAGTACAGAAAATGATGCATTAGCAACATCCTGTCGAATGCAGCATACACTGGATATGCACTTTGTGGTGCTCCATTGCCCTTTGTTGGTTTCCTTTGGGTAAGATCTCTGAATCTCCTCCCTAACCTAACCCCCCCTAACATTTTGGTGAACATGTTTCAAAAGCAGGTAGAACAATGTTGATGACATCAGTGGGAACTTTTAGATCTCCATTGGAGGTTTGCGTTTCTTGGAACACTTGGCAGGTGGGCTATGAGGCGAAGGTGGAAGGAGAAATGGAAGCTCTTTTTCTTTGAAACGTTGACCTACATTCTTGCTGTTAATGATGATGCAGAAAACTTCAGATATTCTGGCAACTGGAACACTTTATGTTCTTCCATGCTCCTGTGTATTGTCATTTCAGCGGATCTGTGTTGAAATTGCAGATCAATAATTTAAACTTGGTGCAGCACAGTTCCCTGTGCCAGACACCAGTGATGATGCATTTCTGTTACTTGCCCATTAAATCCTGCTTTCTACTTAGCTTAAGTCATTAATGTCTAGTGTTTACACAAATAATCGCATTGTGTCCTTTTACATTTCCATTCCAAAGTTTCATTTTTTTACATAAAAGAAAAAAAAACAACCTGCCAGTAACAAGTTTAAGTTATAAAACTTTTCTTTTTACAGCATTGGGTTAGAAAACTTCATGTACCTTAATATAATAAAGAAGAACAACTACTTGCGTTTGGTTAGAACATATTTATCTTTTGGATCTTGCCCGATTGTGTGTCAAGATCAAATAAGAGAGTTACTGAGCTTACGAGGTCTGATTGACCAAGAATGAACATTTTGTCTTACTTTCAGAAGAAAAGATTAACTGAGCTTCAATATTTTGTCACTTGATACTGGACAAGTCGAGTTAGTTCACTTACGAGGTCAGAACCTATATGTTGGTGTTTGGCTGAAGGAGACTTGCCAATGATACGGTCTCGTCACTTCTCGTTGTAAAGCCAGTTGTTACATTGACTTAAACCACACACCAATAATCAGTCAATGAAGTCTAGTGGCTGGTGTTTTAAGTGGCTCCTTTTGACCAAATGTTACGGACCTTCACCAGGCTTGATCAGCTGATTGAACTAAGAAATGATTTATGCTTCAATCATACTGAAAAAGTCCATTGATTTCTTTGAATGCTTGTTTTGTTGAAATACCATTTCAGATTTGGAGACACACTTTTAATGTTCTTTAAGCATTTATATGAAATCTTGAACCGGTCAAATCATTTGCTTTAAGAATAAAACTGTTAGAAATGCATGTTTTTGACAACACAAGTTGTTTAGAACACCCTCACAATATATATATATATATATATATATATATTAAATTCCAAAAACATAAAATATCCAACAGTAGATTGTGTTAAAGTTGACCAAAACTGGTTGAAAAAAGTTCATTTTTACATCATCTCTAGGTTAAAGAACCCATTTTTTCAATTGTCCTCATACAGAAAACACTATCTGTGAGTCAAAGTTGAAGTATGAGCCATTCAGCTCCACAATGAACGAGTTTGTGTGGTACTCATCATTTCTAGTTTCAATTTCTGATCACCTTACAGTCATGTTGTCGAAGATAAAAGAGAAGAAAAAAGAAGACTTTTGATGGCGTGTACGATTTTTTTTTTTTAGGAAAAAAATTACAACATGGTCCTTTTAGATGTAAAACATTCCACACTGTTCACACAAAGGAACACCTTCTCTCATACTTCTGCCACTCTAATACACATTCAATTGCATTTTGTCACATACAGAATGATTCTTTCTCACATTTATTCTCATGAACTTTTCTTAAACACTCAATTACAAAAACTTGTTTCTATTTTTCCTGAAGTACATGTAAAACTTTACAAGGCATCATCTCAGATTATTGTGGACAGTCACACATGGTTAATTTGAGGTCCTATCCTGAAAACATTATTGGTCTAAGCAGGTTATCCAATGAAAGCTCATTTATGGCTGTATTTACGCATGCTCGTTTTTCACTCCTTACTTGATTGGTCTGCCTTATCTTCAGCTTTGTAAATGGACTCTTTTAACATTGCTCGTGTTGATCAGAGCTCCAATGCCAAGCCACACACATTTCACATTATTCAGAAACCACAGTGCACAGAAGAACTTCGCTTTTGAGACTTTGTTCGACTGCAGATGTTTTGCACTAACACTGTAGGATAAAGCATGAAGAAGGGAAAACACCTGTAAGCTTAATATGACCTCTTTAATAGACCAACACATTTTGAGGTGGACCATGGCAGGTTTCACTTCTTTCTGGGTCAGATGTAACGTGCCATTAAAAACAAGCTACTGGTGTGTATTGGAAATTAATTGCACACTTTTTGAACACCTGTTGTAATATTCAAGTTTGTAGTCCACTTGTAAAATTATCTAAATATCAAGGAAGAGACACTCGTCAGTACTAAAGAGAAATACATTTTTGCCCGGTGACACTTATTTGAGCCATGATCACCAAATCTTTTCTTCTACCATATACAGCCACATGTAGCATGAGCTTGTTTTTTCTGTTTTGTTTTATATTTTTTCTTAACTTTTCACACGTTGAATTTAATTTAAATATGTTGCAAGATTAAAAACTGTCTTAATTTTTTTTGTTTTTTATCTCAACTGGCTTAACTTGTGAAGCTGCATACATACTCATTTGGTGACAGCAGTAAGTCAGCAATAATTACTCCTACAAGTTTCATATGTGCACATTTGTTCCTTTCCATTTGTCAGCACATAAAATCATCCCAATTTGGCACATTACTCAAAGAACTTTTCCTTGTCAACTCATATCTGGTTGATATTCTTGGGCTCACATTTTGTTTCGGTTTGACTCAAGAAAAGCAGGACACCAACACAAAACCTTCGATTCAACCCACGAAAGCGCAGGCTTGTGGCTTTGTTGAAATCTATGTATTTTATTGCCCCAAAATATGGCAGAAATACATGTATTTCCCTAAGATTGGGATATGTCTCGTTTGTAAAATTCAAATTAGTCGTAAAACTATAGTTTTGTGAAGTCATTCTGCTGGCCCTACCATTTTCTTTGTTCTGTGTTAAAATAATCAAATTTGGTATTTTAGTGTCAGATTAGAACATTCGTTTTAGGTTAAAATTGCTCAGCAATTTTTCTTCTAGGCATCTATCAGCATCTGTTACTGGGGGCTAATGGAAAATCCGTCATGACAAATCTGGGCCAATCCTGTCTCCAAGACAGCATTGCCAAACAGCCACAACTGGTCACCTGAGATTTCCTCCAACCCTAACCTGTGCAACCTGAGCCCTGGCCCAGGGATTGTATCATGGATAAAGTCTCCCAGTGAGCCCCACTCAGTGAGGCAGCCGCTGCAGCGGAACAGTACCACACAAGTGGTTGTCAAATGAGCTCGCATAACAAGTTGGAGTCATGCAAATATCAGTGTATTTGGGACTTTAGCTATTGTTGTTTTTCATGCACAAAAGATTAAATTATACTTGTTGATTGCTTTTATGCAAGCTTGTCTTAGTCTTGTTTTTTTTCTCCGTTTGACAGCTTTGTATTATTGTGTGTATGTTAGATGTGTGTGTAGTACAGGGTAAATAATTTCAGTAAAAGATGACTTGGTGTGGTTCCTAAAGGATTTGACACCTGGGTCAGAGGGAGTGTTTGCCTGTTGCCACTTTATTGTTTTCGTGACCCTGCTGGGGCAGAAGTGTAAGGGGATAAGGGATTGGTTTTCTCTCCCTCTGTGTGGACACTGGGCTATCCATAGCCTGTGTTCTGAACAGACTGCTGAGAGGATGCAATTTGATCTGCATTTGCTGGACATCAGGATCCCATGCATAAAGATAGTTGTGTTTTAGTTACTCTCTGCTTCTTGATGTGAACCTTTTTGCTCAAATGTACATTAAAATCATTTTTTTTTACATAACCTTGGTTTTGTGCAAAACAAGCAGCAGAACTTGATTTGTATTTCTCACATATTTTCAGATTTTTGTAATCATTATGCTGTACAGCACAATAAAGATTCCCGTGTTTCCGTGTCTCCCAGGTAACGGTCAATGCTCTCCTGGTAAGGAGAATGCAAGAATGTTGGTGGATATGTCTGCACCTAATGGACAGACTGCTCCTCCAGGTCCTAATTCCCCCAGTGGTGAGTGCTCATTAAGCATACATGTAGTCTGCACATATTTTTTGTTAAAATAACACATTGTAACCTTATCGGATAATGCCATTCCTAATTCAGTTTCACAGCTTTAAACTCTTCTCTCATTGCTCATAATTACTATGACATGCCTATAAGTTGCATATTTTACAACTTGATTGGAAATTCTGTTGGCATCATGCATGTTAAGTTGCTGAATGTGTGCATATTAAAAACTCTGCAAGTATATGCAAAAACTTTAGTATTAAACTTGAATTTGGAGGATAATAAAAAATATTTTAGAACTAATGTGAAAGTAGTAGCTGGCACAATAGTTGATGGTGGTTGATCTGAATGGTTAGCTTCTCCATCCCAGTCTCTCGAGTTGTGTGTGTGTGGTAATGTTGCTGTGATACAGCACTTCAAGAAAAGGGGAAATAAAGCGAAACTTGGCCACTACGTGTGAAAAAGAAAGCACTTCCTTGTAGCCAAAGCAAAAGACAGACAGGCAGGCACTTGTGGAAGTTCCTTAACATTTTTTATGTCAAATCATGTCACAACAGAAGGGTTACAATCTGTTGTAAGAAAATATGATTGTCTGTACTTGCAAACGTGAAGAAAAGAGAGTTAGTGTAAATAGAAAATAAGAGTTACATTTCAGTCTTTGGACAGCACGACAGACTGTTGTAAGAGGCAGTACAATCTCAGCTGACGTTTAAATGCCGCCGGCATTGAATTGAAACAATTCTGATTGTTTTTTGTTGTTTTTGGAGGATTGTCAGGAACTCGAAGATATGTTTAGCTGTAGATGAAAGATAATTAGTAGTACAATCGTTTTCCTCTGTTTTCTTTTACCAATAACCAATAGTCAGACATATTTCTACCTTATTAATTTCTACATTCTGCTCTGCTACCGCAGAGGCAGATGTAAAGATGCACAGAGCTGAGCTACAAGGACGTTTAGGTCTGTTCGTGTTGCCAGGATACAGCTGTCAAAGACGAGGCTTGTTTTCAACTTGGATATCGGGATAAGTGTTTCCCTGTACAATGAAAGCTCACAGCCACAGTTTGTCAAATAGAGCATCGTTAATGACATGCTGCTTCTAAATCTATTAGAAGAGATACATTTCTACATGTGTTTACTGGGCTTTATGGGTTTGATGAGGGCTGCAATAAAGCCTGAGACTACAATTGTCAAATGCAGCATAGGAGGGGGTTTATGAAACAATAACCACATTTTCAGTGATTCCCTGTTATTCCTAAAACTGGATCGTCAGGATGAGCTAGTTGTTCCTGGAGAATAAACAGGTTTTATTTTCTTAAGCATTTTTTTTAAACATTATGTAAAGTCTCTTTTTTACATTATTTATTTCATTTAGGAAAACTACATATTTTCCTAAAAAAACTAGCACAAAAAAAAAGAAAATGTGTTTTGTGCCTTTTTTTTTGGCAACAAGATCTGAGACTGATCTACCTGGTTAAAAACTAAGTTTTGCTAAAAGTAAAAAAAAAAAAATCTTGACTTGATGCCCAGAGTTGCTTCAATTAATCCACTTATCCATTTATTTTTATTTTAGTTGATACAAATCTATTAAAAGCAAAAAGACTCAACACTTTGAGAGAAAGTTTACATTTTTTGATGATATAACATGTTGTAAGAAGTGGTTGGGTGATGATAGAACAAGCCAGTGTTACTAAAAATGTCACCTTCTGCTTAAAAACTAATCAATTACAGAAATTAGTAAAGAAATAAAAACAAATCTTGACAAGCTGAATAAAAATGCCATGTAGCTCACAGGATATGTTTGACTATTTGAAACAAAAAATAGTCAAGTTTATTTTGTTAGTATTGCTTTCCTTAGAAATATTTCAACCTGTTGGAATTAGATGCACTGATTGATGACCAGAGACGGTGGGAGATGACTCCCCCCACACACACCTTCCACCTTCACACACCCACACATAGGCACTATTGCACAATCTGTTTCCCTTTTCATCCAGCAAGTTTCTCATTGCAAGTCAACAGCCACCTGTATTGAGCCTCTGGCTCTTCTTTTCTCCCCAGGGACAGGCCAAAACCAGACAAGCCTGTTAATTCTCGTCACCGACTCAATTCTGTTTGCTAGTTGAACTTCCATATTCAACCAGACATCACGGTCTATAAAAAGCCTTTTAGTTATCATAGATCTAGAAAGATAGCAGATTGTTTGCAGGATATAGTGTTATTTAAAACAAAAGTCCATCTGAAAGCTAAACAGAATAAAATCAATGTTGTGTCAATAATAATTGACCTGAACATGTCACGTGTGTTTCATATGTTTTATATGTGTCATGCGTTCTCTTTGATAAGCAAGTCTTGTCAAGATACATTTCATTTGTTTTGTAGAAATAAAAATCAAGCAAGAGGAAGAAACTGCTGAAAAGGAGGACGACGGTGATCCAACACCTGAAGAAATGGGACAAATGGTGGATGACGAAACACCACTGGAAGAATCTGCAGCAGACAGTCCATCTCACACACAAGACGGGTTATCTGGAGCAAATCTGTCATTTGAAGGAGTAAATCGACCACCAAATGGTAAAGAATTATCACGTTATTAACTTAATTTAGTCTTTAACAAAGACTGGGAGTACAAATAGTTAATTTTTACATATAGTATAAGGCATTAACATATTACTAAGCATTTGTTTTTTTTTACATCTCCGGTTTTGTGAGTCAGAAATTACTTCTCGTCCTCGATAGTGGGTGGAGTTTTTCTTTTTTTACTTTTGAACAATGCTTTAGGTTTAAAATGATAATCAAGGAAAAAATATCCTTGGAATCTCCCGCAACCTGTTCCAACTGACGACACGACTGCCGAGTTGTCACAGCGTTAGGATCACATTTCTCTTTCCCAATTGGCTGAAGATTAGAAAGATTCAACTTTTAAGCACAAGAGAGTATCCAAAATAAAAGTAAAAAAGACACAATTTAGAAACTGAAAGACACAAATATTCACGTCAAAATATGCTGTGACTTTAGCCTTCTTTGAAATCAAAAATATTGTCCGAGTTGTGTAGAAGCATCATAGCCAAAACTGTTTTGGGTTCTAAAAGAATAAAAACCACTTTGATGCTAAATTAGGCTAAACCTAGATAAATGTAAAAATACATGATCATATCTCTATCATATTTTATAAAATGTAAAGGATTTAGTTATGTTGCCAAGTGATTGTCGATTACTCTCAGCCCAATGTTTGGAGCCAAGATTTGCCCTTAAACCATTTAAAAATGTTACAACTAATTCACATTCTGTCTTTTTCCGGCTATTACTGTCACAAACAGGCAGACAGTTGGTATTACTCGCAGCAGGTTTATTAGTTCAGACAGGAACCAAGCATAGCTAAGAGTCCTCAAAGCTAAGTCAGAGTCAGACAGGCAGAGGTCAGAGCAGGCGGCAGGCAATCAGAGAAAAAGACAGGTCAGAAACTAAAGATGAGGTCCAGATAAATGCTCAGTAACACAGACAAGGACAAAACAAAGCTTCATGCTGAGCAAGGCTCTGTGTGTGCTGCTTAAGAGACAGGTGAGTGTTTGTCAGATTGGAGCCAGGTGAGCGGCATCCGTGGAACTGTGCGCCGGGGCTGCTGGGAGGTGTAATGAATTTAGTACTCTGGAGATGGCTCCTGCCAATGACCAGAGGGGGAGACAGAGCCCTGACTCCTGACAATGACATTGACCTGGTGGTCATCCATATGTTCTCATTGAGCTCTAAGCTCAGCTAGAAGCACTTTAGAATCTCAACTTTGGTCTTCCTTAAAAAAGTTTGAATTTTATTTTGGGTGATTGTCTTGCTGAAAGTCCCTGAAGCAGCACAAAGCCGTCCTGGCAAACAATCTGTTTTAATTAATGTTGAAGGTGTCCTTTTTTCATTATCTGTGCACTTAAACAAGGTTTCCAAAAGTAAAAAAGGAAACAAAAAACATCAAGAGAGAATTGGTTTTCATGGTTAAAAGATCAGATTCCATTCTACTATAATGACCTATAATGATCTTCAAAAACGAAAATTTTTCATTGGTAGACAGCCTTATGACAATAAAGAGTTGTAGCAGTACAACATGTGATCAAATGGCCATTTTGAAAATAATAATATATGCAAACAACTTGGGTTGTGAAAAATGTCAGGGTTTCAACTGATTTCATGCCCTTATTGAGAGTAAAAAGTAAAGTAATAGCAGACTGTCCTTACTAAAATGCTATCAATAAACTGATTGTCAGGTAACATTGTGCTTTGGAACATATTTTGGAGTAAATATTTCTACTCTGAGAACAAATATTTAGAAGTAAACGGCTAAAAGATGTACTAGTTTTTCATGGTGTGGACATCCTAGCTTGTTCGGATCGTGCACAGATCAGAAAAATTCCGAACACATAAGAAGTGCGAGTCAGTATTTTCAGGTCATGACGGCACGTGAGATCTTGTTCTAATTGAAAATACAAAAGTAATGTTTGTGATGGTTTATTTCAAAGGATTGCAAGGCCTTGTTTTTTCAAAACCAGATACCCAATTTTATTGCAAAGTTTGCACTTGCACAAAGAGGCCTCAGAAAAAAATATCCCTGACAGATAAGATCAAAGTAAAGACGTTTGGCCATCATGCACGACACCATGTTTTGCAAAAAAAGCAAGAGCGGTGTATAAGCTGAAATACCTCAAACCAGCTAATAAACATGGTGGTAAAGGGTTAATGATTGAGGTTTGATTTACAACTAGTATGTACATTTTAACTGATTATGAACTGCCTTTAAAATCCTACAGTTAAAAAGTTGAAATTATTTTTCTTTTCCGGGAAAAAAACTGTTTTGAGAACCAATAAATTGACAAAACTGTTATAAAAACCTTCATCTACTATAAATCGGGGACGTTCTGTGTCTTTACCAGGTGAGAGGCCGTTCCAGTGCAACCAGTGTGGCGTTTCGTTCACCCAGAAGGGGAATCTGCTGCGACACATCAAGCTGCACACTGGTGAAAAACCCTACAAATGCCCCTTCTGTAACTACGCTTGCCGGCGCCGCGACGCCCTCACTGGTCATTTGCGCACTCACGCTGGTAAGCCTCTTCCTTTGTGTCTTCCTTCTTTACTCATCAGCATTTGCTACTCAGACAGGACTTTGCCCTATCACCACATGAGCTTCGCTACTTGAGAGAACAGAAAAGAGGAAGTTGTATTTCACATTTGTAAGAGATCTATGCTGTTTTTTTTTTTGTTGTTGTTTTTTTTTAGTAAATGTTTGTGTTGCATGTTCACATGGTTTCTCATTGGAGAGTTTGACCCCAAGTCACCTAAAAATCATTATAAAAATATTTATTTTTTTCAGGGCTTGTTAGTTGCGGACAAATATTCTTGAGTTATTTGGTGTCAGTCAAGGGCAACCTCAAGTTGGAGACTCATGTTTTTTGACTAGCTGTGTTTTCGTGTGCATGTTATAGACATCGCTGTAAGTGCCTTGTGGTTAGGTTCCAAGGCCATGCTGTTTCTTAGCTGCTTGTCTTGCTACGGAGGAAACTGTTGAGAAATACAAGAAAGCTGGCAGTCTCGCTCAACTGTAACCCACTTTCCTATCAGAGGATATGCTCTCCCTTGTGTTGTGCCTTTGAAATCAAGGTCAGACAATACCGTCATGTCTGTCTGTGAAGCCCTCCATGGGGGTTACTCGTACACGGTTCTCTTTTTAGATAGTGACAAAGTTTGTGTTTGGGTGTGCACCCCATGTAGTCGTGCAGAAATGTGGTACTCCTGTACTCTATTTGATTGTAGTTACAGGTGTCTTTGATGCAGATCTAATAGCCTTTTTCCCTATATTTGTCTTCAATCCTCTCTCCTGATGCCTTTTGTGTCCAGGGACTTGCTGCTCTAACACGGCAGTTCTGGTCTGGTGCACAGCCAAGAAGAGCAGGTGTAAAGAAAAAAAAAAGAAAAAAAACACACCATAGAAAGATAAGTCAGATGAGGGAAAACTGAAAACAAGACTGAGAAACAGTGCGTTACACTGGAAGTAAGCATATTTCACTCATAAGAAAGAAGCTCTAAAGCTGTTTTACATATTTAAAGGTCTGAATGCTGACACCTCCCAGTTTACCAGCCGAGTTAAGGGAGTGAGTGTTAGAAAAGTAGTTGAAACTTAATTATGGCAAAACTTAATTATGGCAAAATAAAAATTAAAAAAAACTTGAATCGAAAAAGTTTATTTAAAAAAAGTGAAATGAACTAAATAGTTAAAAAACCCATGTGAAGATGTTTTTTTTTTCTTTTAATTGCTCTTCCCTAAGTTTTTAACATAGAGAACTAAATATTCTTAAATAAAGTATATCTTGTCTCCTATTTAAAGTCCCACTTCATTTATATTTTGATCTACATTAAAAGTGTTCCCAGAGGTCTTTTACTTTTAATATCTTGTTTTTAAACCAAAATAAAAAAATAAAAAAAACCTTTGCCATTTTCTAGAACAAAGTTTTTACAGAGCGGCAGGAGTTCTTTATAAATTTACCTCTGAGTTATATGCGGGACTCTTGGCACAGAGTAAGCCTCCACTGATATCCTATCATATCTTTGTTTACGCTCTCTCCCACTAGCTTACAGCCCCTTACAACCCCAAGTTAACATAGGCAGTGCAACAAAAATGGCGTTCGATATATAGCCATCCAGCTTTACAGTTTTGAGCCAGATGCCAGCTCTAATGAGGAAAATGAAGACATTTATGGATCTATTTGTTTGCAAGTGGATGCATCAGAATGGAGCTGAGCTGTGAGACCTTGGCCCGCCCATTTCATTTGCTGCGTCACAAAAGAGAGCTTTTTCAAATGGTATTTTCTTTTTTCATCTGCTCCTGATTCATCCTGATTTGAATGAAAACTATACGTGCAGTTTTAATCTTAACATTTTTATGTCTTCTATCATGAGAACAATGCTACAAGAACATGTTTTTCCATTCATCTACTTCTGGTCTTCCGGGGACCGGGTCGCGGGGGCAGCAGTCTAAGTAAAGATGCCCAGACTTCCCTCTCCCCGGCTACTTCCTCTAGCTCCTCTTCGGGGACCCCGAGACGTTTCCTGGCCAGCCGGGACACGTAGTCTCTCCAGCGTGTCCTGGGTCTTCCCCGGCGCCTCCGCCTAGTGGGACATGCCCAGATCATCTCCCCAGGCAGGCGTCCAGGAAGCATCCAGACCTGATGCCTGAGCCACCTCAGCTGGCTCATCTTGATGTGAAGGAGCAGCGGCTCTACTCCGAGCTCTCTCCGGGTGACCAAGCTTTTCACCTTGTCTCTAAGAGAGAGCCCAGCCACCTTACAGAGGAAGCTCATTTCAGCCGTTTGTATTCGAGACCCAGAGCTCATGACCATAAGTGAGCACTGGAACGAAGATTAACCTGTAAATTGAGAGCTTTGCTTTCTGGCTCAGCTCTCTCGTCACAGCGTACAGCGACCAGATATGGGTGGACGCCTCTTCAATCCGCCTGTCGATCCTGCGCTCCGATCTTCCCTCATTCCTGAACAGACCCCAAGATACTTAAAGTCCTCCACCAGGAGCTGGAGCACTCCACCCACTCATAATTAATTAAGTTAAATTGAAAATCAGATTCAATTGTGGACTAACCAGTGATCCCTGACCTTTATTTTTACACTTTTGTATGGAGTCCTGCACATCACATTAATCTGTGAAAAATCATTAAGATGTAATCCCCCTTTAGACCAACTGACACTGTCAAAGTTTCACGACTGGAAAGCAACAAAGTCAAAAAGTTCCATTATAATGCCTCATTTCATGTATTCAGAGCAAATTCAAACAGCATGAACCTGCATTGTCACCTACACACATTGCTGATGATATAGAAACCCAGTCTCACTCACTGACTCTTTTTGTATTGAAGCCCACTCACTGAGAAAAATGTATACAATAATCCCTAATTTCTAATTCTGGGCATACAGTCATTTATAGACCACAGAAGTACTCAATGACATGTATGAGACAAAGTTCCCGCTTATTCGAGTTTGCTTAAGACTGTCATTTAGTAACAGCCTTTGTTTTGTGTCACACGCACATGACATCATTTTAGAAAAAGTTTAACATTTACAGTTAGGGAAACATTCAGCTCACTTTTTTTTTATCATTAAATATGACAGATTTTATGAATGTGTGTGTGAATAGTGTACTACTGCCCCGTATTTCAAACAAATGACATGTTGGGTTCATCTGTTCTCACACAGAAGTGGTCAGGACTTTCTCCACATCATTTTCTAGTAGTAGTTTTCATCACAGTGCCGGCGCTCTTGTTACTTTACTGACACTCAATGACGCTTTTTGGTTCTTAGTAGTATGCTGATGTGGCCTCTAGTTTACTCACTGACTCTCCTTATGAGTCAGTGAGTAAACTATTCCTCTTGGGTATCTATAACAGAAGACGGCGTGTCTGGCTCCGTGGGTTTTGAGAGTAGATTTTTGTAATCAGTATGGAACCTAAACAGGACCAATAACATAAATAGCTTCCACTTTTGAACATATATATATATTTTTCGTTTTTCAAGTCAAAACGTCATTGGGAATTCAACTAAGTGGGGTTATATTTTTTTTTAACATTTACCAAACAAATATCAGTTTTTGTAATGAAACACGTTGGATGAGTGGAAGGATGACTGAGACAGATAGTAAAGGACATGTCTTCATTTTTCCATTTGTCTCAGTAGGAAGGACTTGCATAAAACAGAAATGGCACAATGAATCACACTCCACCTCCAAAGCAGTTCAGCTTGGAGTGAGTTTCCTACCACCATGCATGCTCTGTCATTTCCTCATGCTGTGGCACACTAGTGGGAGTTTACTTTGTCTTTCACAGATTAAAGCTTTTTGACATGAAAACTTCATGGTGCCACTTTCTCTTGTCGCCCACAACTCGTGTTTCCTTACACTAGTAGTGGAACCTCCATGATCTCAAAGCTTACCTTTAGCTTTGTAGTGCTGCATGTTCACCACTACACATGGTTGCTGCAATACAAGATGCTACCTGCTTTGCAGCTGGGATTGAAGCTAACAGTTTCTCTCTTGAATGTTTTTTTTTTTTTCTTTAGTTGGAAAACCACACAAATGTAACTATTGTGGACGAAGTTACAAACAGCGCACGTCTCTAGAGGAGCACAAAGAGCGCTGCCACAGTTACCTGCAGGGCATCAGCTTGGAACCCAGCAGTAACACTGGTACCTACACAGGTAACAAACAACACTAGAATTGAAAGCATGAGCAGTTAACCAGCATGTTGCATCACTAAATAAAGTGCATGCAAGAAAATATCAAATAAAATCAAATGTATGCAAAACACTGATATGCAGCTCTTTAATTTTTGCTACTGCAGATGTTTTGCACATCATATTTTTTTAATTTACAATATACAAATGTGATACCAGAGTCATTGAACTGCAAAAATGTTGTTTTTTTTTTTTTATTTAATCTAAAAGAAATAATAAAAACACAAACATCCATAGTGTTTAAACTGGCTTTCCAACTCTTTTATCAGAGGTTCCAAAAGAAGCCAGGCCCACTGAAGCAGCCAACACCATGGCTGCCTATGAACGGCCACCTGTAATCGAAAAACTCAACAGCAATTTAGGCAAGAGGAAGAGCACCACTCCTCAGAAATTTGTGGGTGAGTATTTCAGTCAAAGCCAGCCAATTAGCACCTTTATTTGATGTAGTCAGACACTTGGTGGTGCACAGAATAATTTAGTTTACCTCAATTTGACTTTAGTTAAGTTTAGTTTAGTTAGGTTTCATGCATCTCTGTCATGTTTATGCACTGTGTCCCTCCTTTTGAGTCTCTGCATTATGTACAAATTAAGTTAGTTTTTCTGTGTGTGCTACACAAACATGTAGCAGTTGTGCGTACTTTAAAATCTATCACATTCAAACTTTTTCAACTGACTTCACAGAAAATAAAGCTATATCGGTTTATTTGATTGTTTTTTGCTTCCAATTTTTGCTTCAACTTTACAGTGCATAATTAAACGCCTTTGTCTTAGTTATGTTCTTTTTTCCCTCTTTGTTAACATTGTTTTATTAGCTTCATGGTACACTATTAGACAGACAGAGAGAATGTGAGAAAAAAAAAAAAGACTGAGCAAGCAGAGGACCTGAAAGCAAGGAAATGTTTTTGACTTTGTGGTTAGGTACACCTGTAGCTTTGCTATTGCCCTTATCAAGAGCAAAAAAACAGCTTACCGCATCCCTGTTTTGGAGGGGTTAAACTGTGCTATAGTAGATGGATGGGGCTTTCCAGCCCAATAAAATTGACACACAGAACAAAATATGAAAACAAGATCAGAAGCAAAAGTGAGAATCAAGATAGGTGAGCTAGAAAATGATACTTATGGTGGCACCGTATTCTTTAAATGTTTCTTTATAAGATGACAATGTTGCATTCTCAGTCCCTGCTCAAATCTGTTATTTACAGGTGAAAAGCTAGCACGCTACAGCTATCCTGATTTAGGCTATGAGATGGGCCTTAAGTTTGAAAAGCAGGCCGAGATGCTACCGCCCCATATGATGGACCAGGCCATCAGTGACGCCATGACATACCTTGGAACAAATAATCTACGCCCAATGCTACAGCATCCAGGCCCTCCTTTGTCCATGTCGGAAGTGATGCCCATGATCAACCCTATTTACCACCCTGCCATCATGCCGCTGGGCCATCGAACAGAGTGTCGAGGAAACTCTGAAACTCTTCCACCACAGCCCGCTCACTTTCTCAACCATGCCACTTCAAATGGCCCAATTGCCTTAACCAGACAGAGCAAGTCCCTTCAGCCAGCACAAGAGGAATCCCCCAGCAACAGTGGCATTGACTCTGCTGACTCAGCTCGCAGCAGTCCTCAGGACAAGCAGAGCTACCATGGCAGCACCGTCCCCCCAGGCCTCAGGTCTCGAGGCAGTCCAGCTGTGCACTGTTCAAATGATAGGGCTCCCGACGCATCACCAAAAGGCGGGGGGAGAGCGGGAACTGGGATAATGCGCGTTCCTGCAGAAAGACCCGCAAGCAATGAGGGGGTGCGAGTGTTTGGACGAGAGGGGAATGAGCTGCGGGCCTTCCAGTGCGAGCACTGTCAAGTGCTCTTCCTGGACCACGTCATGTATACCATCCACATGGGTTGCCATGGATACAGAGATCCACTGGAGTGCAACATCTGTGGTCACCAGAGCAAAGACCGCTATGAGTTCTCTTCCCACATAGTCCGTGGGGAGCACATCTTCCACTGAGGGGAGGGGCAGGAACCAAGAGAGTCCAAAAACAAAAGGAGCCACAGCCTGTTACTCATCCTTATCTCCTCTGGAAACTGCATAGGTGAATGGCACTGTAGTGTAGCACAAAGACTATATTTTAAGATGCTGTCTGTTCATTGGAACACGTGATCAGTCACACAAAGAATGGGCCAAAGACATATTTTCTATTTAAATGGCTTAGAGGAAAGTAGGTAAGATTTTATTTGGGTTTTTGTTGTTGTTGTTGTTTTTCTTTTCTCTCTTTTCTCATGTTAAACAGAGCAGCTGTCAGATTACTTTGAATAAGTTTTTCCTCCAAATGATATTTGCAAGTGTCTGCATTCATTCTTGTGCCTTCTCACAGAAAAAAGGAAAAAAAAAACAAAAAAAAACACAATCATGTTGCCTTGATGGCTTACTATGGTGGATAGAATCAAGAGGTTTCAACTCGGCCCCAAAACCTCTTGTTGGGGTTGTTTTGGGCTTTAGGAAAGACTAAAATACACAGACGACATCAAATTGCTTTACAAAAATGCTGAAAACATGTGGACTATTTTGCAAGTTGATTAGCAAATTTTGTTTGGATTCCTGGGCCCATAAATGTATACCAGTCTTCAGCAAAGTATAAATATCTATGGTGTTTTCCAGAAATGTGGACATTTTGCAGGATTTGAATGTATTCCATACAGAAAAGCTTGGTATCAAAATATTGTATACAGAAAAAAAGCATACTGCATTTAGGCTCATGCACATTAAAAAGTAAATTGCCATATACCAACATTTGAATTTCATTAAATTCGTGACAAACTAACAACCTAAGCTTTTTTTAACACAAAAGGAAAACCATTAAAATTATTAGCATAATTGTAGTTTATTTAATTAATAAAACTTAAGAAGAGTAAATTATCAAACTTTTTATTATACTATAACAGTATAAAAATGTACAAATATTTGTAATTCCTTTATTTACATTTTGTCTGGATCCTGTTAGAAACAGCTGATCCATTTTGCCTCATTTTATTGTTTTAGATCGAAAGAGTTACAGTTTCCATTTAAACTTGCTGTAGACATTTGGCTTTTTGTACTTTTTTCTATCCATCATAATCAACTGCTATTCATCTTGCCTTAGAAAGTAAAACCGTTGATTGTAAACAAAAACACAAATAGGAAAGTACACAAAGTGTTTGCTAATTATTCTCGTCAAACCTGTGACCTTAAAAGACATCCTCTTTTGTAAGCTTCAAGGTGATCCGCATGACTAACTAGCAATTTGTCTGTTTCCTTTCTCAAATGTCATTATACCCGGTTGTCTGATGTGTTGTGCTGCGTGAACTTCAATTCGCCATCTGATACGC
Organism: Oryzias celebensis; assembly: GCA_014656515.1. Classification (NCBI taxonomy): domain Eukaryota; kingdom Metazoa; phylum Chordata; class Actinopteri; order Beloniformes; family Adrianichthyidae; genus Oryzias; species Oryzias celebensis. The sequence goes on along the minus strand of BNCR01000017.1, from coordinate 15,882,793 downwards.
AAACTTCATTTAAAACTAAAAGAGTTTATCCACAGTCTAAACAGAGCAAATAAGAAAATGTTATTTTGGTTTTAACTTCAGGATCGGCATTAGAATATGGCAGTTATGACAATGGGAATCAAAACAAGATGAAGGTTTAATGAATTCTTTCCGCCCTTCTTTTACATTTCTCTCTTTTTTGTTTGTTTTTTTAGTGATTTCATCCATCGTGAGGTTTACTGTACACTTGCTGAATGTGTAGTTTAAAACCACCTTATATTTTGAGATGTCCACTAGAAAAACTATCTAACACAGACGAAACAGAGAAACCCCAAAGTGTGACTAAAGCTGAAGCTCACATACTTGTAAGGTCCCTTCCCCCATCACTCTATCATTACTAGGAGCTAGTCTGAATACACCTGCTTTTTTTTCACACACACCCTAAGAGCTTCTGCTCTCTGAGTCGCTCTCTTGGAGTTGCTGTAAAATCTTATTCATGTCTGACCTTTTAAAAGGAAAGATTAAGAAAAGGGGCAGCACAACCTAAAGGATACGTGTGTGTTAGGGATGGGTGATATTTCTAAAATTCTTAATACTAATGCCCTCGATCTCCATTTACAGGCTTATCTTTTCAACCAATGTACAAAGAAATAAACATGTTACTATTGAGTTAGCAAAACTATAATAAATGTGTGGATTTGTTCTACTGAGCATCACCTGAAGTAGACATGATGCATTTACTGGCCCACTGACAAAATTTGCTATGAAATAAAAATTATTATTTGATACTTGATAGTATCAAGGCAATTTATTATTTTTTTTAACTTCATACCCAGCCCCTCATGTAGAGAAGAGGAAGGTATCACATCTAGTTTGTATATTTTCTCTTTTTAGTGGCTCATGGAAATAAAGTAAGACAATCCTACCATATTGCATTGAAGGATAACACATTCTAATCCATAAGGCCAGCTCTTCTATAGACACTGTCTCCAATAGGAAAGGAGTCGGCTGAAATGGTTTGGTACAGTTGGTAATGCACTTTATGTCTATAGAGTACACATTTTCTTGCGGGTTTTTTTGTGTGTTTTTTTCTTTCTGAGACGGTGCGGTACAGTGAAAACAATCTATTTTTCTTTTTTTTTAAATCTGTTTTTGAGTACAAAACTGGAGCAGCACACTGAAAAAACAACTCCATGATGGCTCTGCTCTGATAAATGAAGAACATGCTCTTTATGGTGTTACATTTTAGAAATTCTTGGCATTATTTTTAGTTTCACACATTTTTTGGTTTTATTGATATTCTGGTTATTATTGTTTTGTTTTGTTTTTTATGCTAAAAGTATAAACTTTCAGATTTCTTTATCTATTTGGAGTCAAAAGGCAGCTTGATCACTGTTTACTTGTTGCCTCTTTCCATAAAAAAACTTTTTGCAAAGTTCTGGCTTGAACATCGTTTACATCTTCCATTATAAGTTTAACTTACTCCAGTTTAAATTCAGCTTGCTCTCTTTGAATGGCTTTTTTTCTTTCCACCTTTTATAAGGAGCCTTATGTAAATAACAGAACAAAGGGGGGACATGGGGGGGGCATGTCTGCCTCCTCTTTAAGGGGTCTTTACTTGAAACTTTCAATCTTTGCTATTGCTACTCAAATTCTGGGGATGATATTTGTAAATTTGAAAGATAAGTGTGTTAAATATCTATTTTTCTGCAGTTATTGATATGAGTTCTTTTGTGTATTTTGAGTGTTTTTTGAAGTTTAAACATGTTTACAAAAATGGTTAAACACAAGGTTCTGGGTGACTTGTGCTCTCAAGGACGATAAGAAACAACTGGCACTGAATGTTTGAACTATCCAGGCTTGTGTGCTGATTGATCAGTTACCACAATGTTGCTAACTTTCTAATGTGAGGGCTCTCAGGTAAATGCATAAGCTTTTTTTAAAGTCCGAAAATGGAGTCAATTTTAACTAGTAAAATAACAAAAAAAAAAAAAAAAAAAAGACACACAAACCATAAATTATCAAAATTAATTATTGACTCTGGCTGGTGAAGGAGGTCTGACGATCAGCCCTGTTGGTCTGCCTGACTGTTTTTTTTTTTTTTTCTTTTGCATTAATGACCTTACATGAAGACACACTGCTGTGAAGAAAAAGATGGTTATTTTTCTTAAAGTAATTACTGGTTTTACCCCCTTGTTGTGAATTTTGACACTGGAAATAAAAACTTATTGTTGTTCGATCATGCAAACTGTACTTTTGTTCCAATTAAAAGGTATTATAAGAAACATTTGTTCATTTTTGACAAGTTTTTATGTGACTGTATGTCTTTTCACAGCTTGGTCATGATTGGGGGAGCGGAAGTTCATGTTCTGTTGAAAAAAAAAAAAAGGATTTCACACTTGTTCACGTGCGAAACCTTAACATAAAAAATTTACTGTTTTTAATCATAAACGGGGAATTAACAGATTCTATCTCCTCAATGTAATATATATATATATATATATATATCTCAAATTTCAGACTGATTAGCTAAAGTTAAATGTAAAGTAATGCATAGACTGTTTACTGCTGTTCAGTATTTGGCTAATCAGCTTAATCAGATAGGCACAGAAAAAACAAACAGCAGCCCAAACCTTTAATGGGTCAGTCGTCTGATACGAATCATGCTAAGAATGAGATAAACGTGAGAAAATAAAAGCACTTGTGGAGCAAAAGGGGCTCCACTGGCAGTTTGACAGTGTGCTGATAAAGCAGCTCTGTGGTTATATATTTCTAGTGTGTCTAGAAGAGATTAACAGATGGCATGTCAGCTCTTAAGAAAGAAAGAAAAAAAAAACCTTACATTACACAAGTATTTGGACAAACTGGTAATATGGTTGTATGTCTAATCACGATCCCCTGTCCCAATGAAACGCAAATAAATGCAATGTCTTGCAACTAACAGTGATACAGAGGACCCAACACATCTAGTGTCCATAAAATCTTTGGTTCCCGATTAAAGGGTAACTTGTGCAGCCAAAGTGTGCAGATGTAGAGGTTTACCTTAGTTTACAATGCACTGGCGGGTGTTTACTCCTTTTCAGTTTTCATCTATGAACAGGTGGGCGCCAGAGCCTGTTGAAGCTTCTAAATGTCAGAGCTGTCTCCTTCACCCCCTTACTTCTTTAATCTATGCAGCGTACACACATACCCGTACACATCCAGATGGCAAAAACACACAAAATCAAAGCTAAGTGAAGGCGTAGCAAAACTGAGATGTGTAAAGGCTTAAACAGACCCCAAACTGTATCTTTGCATCTTCAGGTTTCACTATTTCCCTGCCTGTGTCTTGATTGTTTGCTTCCATCTAGATTTGCTCTGCGTTTGAGCAACGCGTTCAGCCCAGGGATAACACACCTGCACTGACTTTGCAGTCATTTTAATGGCCAAACATCCCTTTTATTAAAACAACTGAGAATCAAACAAGGAGTAAACGAAATAAACACATAGGTTTGGGCAAATGACAAAAAAAAAGAACAACTGAAGCAAAAGCTGAAGCAACTAACAATATACAGCCCTATAGTCAACCTGAGCGCCTTGAACAACACAAATTAGGTTCAAGACAGATTTTCTCCAAGTAGACCAAGCAAATCATATGCAAATGAACGTAGCGTCTTTTACAACAATTTTAGAACTGTCTTTAAACATTTTTGATTAAATAACGCAAACACGTAATGGCTTTGGACTGAGCTGTCTAAAAGATGAGAAAAAAGGAAAACGCATGTGGAAGCCTTGATGGAAAGTTTTTACTGGAGGTGATGCCTTTAAGGGAATTCTGTTTTCTTTTAACCTAAAGTGATGTTGTGTGTGTTGGCCAGAGTTGCTGGTTTGTGAGAAAAAAAGTTTTCCTAGGGACAAAGTTGGTAATTTTTTTAAAACTATTCAAGAGTAACATTTTTGTCAGTTTGGTCACAAATGTCCAAATAAAATACAGTCTTCCGCTTTTTACAGTGTCAGGATTTGAACCAAATCTTCTGAATTAGACTGTGGTAAAATGTTTCGGTATTCCAAGATGCATAAGTCAAATTACACCAAAACCTTTTCAAATAAAAATGTTTCTTTGGGTTTAATCACTACGTAACATATTTATAAAAATGAAAACGTACCGGTAAGTAAAAAAATCACTTTTTTTTGTTAGTTTAAAAGAGCAGGCTGGAACGTCTTTAATTTGAAAGTGATTGTTATTTATTTACTTACTTATTTTTATTCTAGCCATGTAAACCCCAGCATGCAAACTCATCTTGACCGCAGCTATTAGAGTATTTCTGTTCCTTGGCAGGACAAACAGCTAGAGCAGCTTTGTGGCTTTCCTGCAAGACTTCCTTTGTCGAGTTCCACAGCCAGTAAGACTTCATCTGCAGATTCTGTCTGACAGCAACCTGTACCAAAGTCTGAAATACTATGGAAACTATTACCTTCCACACCTAGGCATGCTTTGCACTTTAATCCAAAACACACCTCATATTGTCACTGGACATGCTTTCTGAAGAAAAACGTGACTAAGCCGTGACCTTGTGGTTTGAGTTCAAAACATTTGTGGAATGACTTTTAGTTCAGGTCAGCAGTGTAGTCTGTCCAAAGCGCTGAATGAGGAGCAGTTCCAACGTTTTTCTTTTTTTTTTTCAGCTCAGTCGAGTGTGAATCCTCAATCGGGTTGTGCAACTACCTAGTGATGAGTCCCGATCCTGTTTTTCCTGCCGGGTGGATGTTTGGACAGGCCCCTAAACCTTCAAAGATATGAATGCACATACACAAACGTGTGAGCGACTCGTACGCCTGCTCAGTTTCTGCTACACACCCATATTTTAAAAGCTAGTTAAGCTAGTTGCTGTGGAAATCTGGTATATCAAATGCAGTAGCTCTGTGAAGTTTTTGTACGGTTTGTATTTGTTGTAATTTAAGATGTTGGGAAAAGATGTATGCAAGTCGGTGATCGACTGGTGTAATGTCATTGCTGCAACACACGAGAGGTGGAGACATTTTGCATGAGAATCTCCAGGCAGTTGTGGGGGACTTGCTTGGCGTCTGTTTCTTCTCTGTCAATTCACAATTTCGTGTATAGATTTGATTTAAACCTTTAAGTTAAAACAAACAAAAAAAAAACAGATAAATTGTCTTGAGGTTCCCATGAAGAATATCTCTGACCTAGTAGGAAATAAACCTGCTACTTTAGATTTCTGGAGCCAAGCATCTATCATGGTTTGTGGTCAGAGTGCGAGGTCTCAATATTGTGCGGGCAGGAAGGGAACTTCCACTTTCTTTCCTTGCTTACCCGCGCTGCTGTAAATAACTTGCACAAAGAGACAAATAGAGAAGTGCGTTTTTCGGCAAGTGCAAAATTGTGCAGCTTCACCTCACTGTGGAAAAGTCAGCAGAAGATTGCTTAAAGTCAGTGCACAAGCAGGAAGCAAGAGTTTGTAAAGAAAGCACAAAAACACACCGTGCACGCATCAGTTGCAACTTGGGAAGTAAGACTGACACCACCAGAGAGACACAGAGAGAAACAGTGATAGAGAAACTGAGAAAAAGGGGATGATAAATACAGGAAGAGAACGTGACAGAAAGAAAGTCTGGGCTCTGCAGAGCAATGCACACCTGCCAATCCACTTTGAAAATGTATTGGGAAACTAAATAGAGTTTGAGGGCTACCATAAGGCAGACAGCCTCACAGAAGGGAATTGGAATGGGAGGATACAAATACTAGTGGTTTGACATAAATGGATTCACAGCTGCTGTGAGCTGAACTGAAAACAGGAAATAAATGAGAAGACAAACCCGGCTTTTTGTTTTTACATAAAACGGATAATAAAAAAGATTTGTTTCATTATCTAAAAGCTGAAAGTAATTGTCAGTCATAGAAAATCTCTCCAAAAAATGAATATGAATGCAGTTTGACCGTCACAAAACATTTTTCTTTCATCTATTTTTTATTAAAGTTCAGCAGTTTTGGGGGTGGAAAGAAGCATGTCAAAACGCATCATGATTAACTTCAAAACTGCTGTTAACTAATGTGAAAAACAAATGTCAGCCCTTGATGTCACTCAGTTTGTATCACAGAGATGCGCAACTCCTCCTTGTACCTCTGCTTCTTATCGTCAATCACATCCACACAACACGTGCGCCTCACAACACTCCAGTTTCCAATGAAAGGCTTTCAACTGAGCATCAGGACTCAAAATGATTTTTCGAATGATGTCGCTTCTACGTTTGACTTCGTAGATGACGTGTCAGCAGAGCATCGGACAGAGCTGTTTCTGAACAACGATGCAGATGAGGTGTCAGAAAGCTGGAGAGGCTCGGCTTTATTTGACTTCTCAGAAAACAAAAGGGACAGAGGCGATTAGTCAAACTGAAATGATGTCATTTCATGGTTTTAGTCCTGTCACTACAGTGTACTGTAAATCATTTCACAAATCAACAGTGGAGAAATAAACACATTAAAAAAAAGTATAGGATCTTTTTTTAAAAGGTTTTAGATTCACAAACTATAGATCTGAGTAAAGTTAAGGTTTCAAAGTGTTTAAATGTGCGTCTCCCTTGAATCTTTTGAAGATGCTGAGCTCTACAGTGTTGAAAATCCCTTCCAAAAATTTCTTTAACATTGTCTTTGAACATTTTTGCAATTTCTACTCTCATTTTTTAACCAGCTTGAGCTTCTGCAGGCGTTTGCTCTTCAAAGACTCGAATACTTTCTTTTTTTTTTTCTTTTTTTTATGTCAAATCCTGTTTTTGGAGCTTTGTGCTTTAAAATTAAAGCATTAGAATAAATGGTACTTTTTGAAACTCAAAACCACACATTTAATCTGTTTCAACTTTATATAAAATTAGATTTAAATATACAAGTTAAAAATTGAATAAATATGTGTATATATATATATATATATATATATATATATATATATATATATATATATATATATATATATACAAAGACAAATAATGAGATTTATATGAGGAGATTGAAAACTAAAACTAGTGCAGGTTCCACTTGCACATTTCTCACCTGTTGTTTTGCAAATGTTAGCGGATTTGTTGTGGTTACAGACTCTTGGGTCAAGAGGCGAACTCAGGAGATGGAAAGACTGACACATTTTATAGCAATGCCAGTGCCTTTAGAAATACAAAAAAGCATTTTATTTTAAGACTTGAGGACTATATTGTGCTGACTCGAATATAACAACAGTCCCGTGATCTGTGGGTGAACGTGATGCTTTAATTTCAATAATTTTCTTACGAAACTAGAATTGTAGCATCTGAATAACCATGTAGTGTCTATGTTTGTAATTGTTATATTAACTATGTACGTATTTTAGTGTGTAAAAATGCAGAGTACCAGCCAAAATATGATGGAATAATGAATCATTTGTTGCTGTCAGGCTAGTCCAACTGGAAATCGTAACAGTGTTTTGGTATTGGGCTATTTACTTTGAAAAACACTATTTATGTCAAAACAAACGTAAGCCACAGTTCAATCCTGAAAAAAAAAACATGACCCAATGTGGGTGTGGATTTTGGCATACAGGCCTTAGTTGTGTTTTTTATTCTTTCTTGTTCCTTTAGAAATAAAAAAAAAAGTTAAAGTTGTATCTGATTTATGAATTCATTCTTACACCTTCAGAAAAAATGACTAGTTAGTTCATTGATCTTTGCCTTCAGGAGGAGTCAGATGTATCGCTATTAAAAGTTGGTCTTCAGTTTGGAAAATAAAATCAGCTGCCTTCCTTGAAATGTGTTCTAGACCAAAAATGTGATGGGGTTTGAGAGTTAAAGGATCCTGGTCTATTCTCTACAAAACGTCTTGATATTTTTATTGCTTATGTCTACCTTATCAGAAAATGTAAGAAAGTGTCTGAAGCACATGCTCTTACTGCCATCTAGTGGTGACTAACTGTACTGACGCATAACTTTCATATTAAATAATATTGTTTAAAATATACAATATTTTTAAGTTAAACATTAGATTTTTTAAAAATTAAGCTTCTTCTCTTGGTGTTTTATCTGCCGCTTTAACTGTTAAGTAATATTCCCACATGTGACTTTTAAACCATTGTAGGTTGGCACGCCTTTGGTGACTTGTTGCCACATCTCTCCTATAGTAAGGGGCAGAGCCACAGGGAAGCGTGGGGGGAGGCAGCTGCCCTCCCAGCAAAAAGATTTGCCCCTCTACTTGCTGTCCCATTGTTTGAGTCAATATGTGCATCATTATTGATTAAGAAATCACCAAGAGCACCTCAGCTAAAAGAACTGGTGTTTTAGAATTAACAACAACAATAAAACTGTTTAAAAGACATATTTGTATTCCTTTCATTTATTATTGCCTTACTTGCTGTTCTCATTTGTCACCCTTCCAAAATGTTCTGCCCCCCTCCCACCCTCCGTATAAAAGGTTCAAGCACTGGACATAGTCCTGCCAAACCTTTTCCATTATCTGTCTTAAGACACTTGAATATACAATTACAGATTCATAGATGCACTTTCATACAACACAAAATGATTCTCCAAGGGGTTCAGGTTTTTCAATGTTGGCAAAAAAAGTGTAGATAAAGTGTAGATACTAAAAAACTTTAGCAGCTGCTGCATGAAATCTTAGCCTCGCTTTTACAGTAAATGCACTTCCTGCCCCAACCTTCTGAGTTCACCCTGACTTCAGATTGGTATACGAAAGCCATAGAAAGTGTCCCCATGGGATTTGCAGAAAACCACATAACAGAAACAAAAAAAAATGCAAATTTCAGATTCTTGGTTCCAGGAAGAATCACTAAAGAAAAAAGGAAAATGAAGCTAACAGTATCCTAACAGTATACTACTGTAAAATCAAAGAAAAATGTAATGCTGCAGAATCATCTTCTACATATAAAAGCTGAAGTGTTCTGTGGATTGTATTAACAAATATGCTACTGTATTGAGTTTGAAAACAGTATACTGCCAATATTTAGTGTGTATGAATATTTTTCCATGGAATTCTTGCCTGTTTTTGTGAGTATTAACAGTATATAGAGGCCCTGCTTTCTCAAACCTCTCTTAATGAGACTGAAAAAAATCAAACTTACTTAATGGCATATATTTGTATAGCACTTTATTACCTTCACTGAGAGCAGTAAAGCACCATCAGTCACAGAAAACGAAGTCCAGGTCTGATGTCTTCATTCATGGTTGGAAAACCGCTACAGCAATCAAGCTTATAAGCCATGAAAAAAGTGTCATTGCAACGTATTGGGTGGTGTTGATTTAAAGGTAGGATCTGACCTCCTTAGTTTTGTTGACAGAAAATCTACCCAGGAAGTAGAGATGATGTCTCTAAAGTTAATCTGGTTTTTGATGATGACTCCCTGTTTCTTGTCAAGACAACTACTGAAGATCCTAATTTGAAGGTAAAGATTTGCTGTGAGTAAGGGCTGTAAAAAAGGCCACAAAAGTATAATACACTTTTTATTTATTTATTTAAATTGTTGTATTTTTATATTGTGTAATTTGGTTTTTATGATTTGATTTTCCTTTTTTGCAAGTTATGTCTAGGAAATATTTGTTTTAGGAACTATTCACATACATCAATTCCATGTTTTTTTTTGTTTGTTTGTTTTCTTCAAGTTAATTTGGTCCTTTTCTTCCTTTTTGTCCATTATGTTTAGGCTATCAAAAAAATGTCTTTCATATTTTGGAAGCAAAGATAAGAAGTCCATAAATGGCTGAAGAACAATTGCTAGAATTTTCCTTTTTGTGCAGCAGTGATTCAATCTTGCGTTTTACTGCTCAGCTTCTTCAAAACAGATTTTGTAACTGCATTGACAAAACAGAAACAAGCAGAAAGAAGAAAAGCGTAAAAGAAATCAGTTTATCTAGAATTTATTCCAACAATATTTACAAATCTTAGAAAGACTGATTCCAGTTCTGTCCTGTTTTATCTGAGCATTCATCACCAAACAAATTTAAAGTATAACAAGAAAACAAGTACTTTAAGTTGTGTTTTTAGGGTTTTATGGGAGTTTCCCATGGCATTTGTATGGCATAATTCAGGCGGAAATTCCCTTTTAAAGGATTGTTTTATGTTACAGATGCTTTGAAAGACTCCACAACATGACATTGAGACTGATGTTTTAGCAGGACAATTGCGGAAACTCATTTCATGTAAATAATAATAATAAATCAAAGTTTATTTATATAGCACTTCTATGAATGAAATAACTCATAGTGCATAAAACATATTTTCCTACTTTAAAATCCAAAAGCAAAACAAAACAACACGTTTTGTTTGCTTTTTTTCCCACAAACCAAAATCATGGTGTTACAGTTGCATTTTCTTTACTATCCTGTAGATGGCAGCATAATCAAGAGAACCTCTCGATTTCAAGTGTTTTCTCTATCACTGAAACAACAGTGTAGTAATTGAAAGCAGCACTAATTACTTAAAATATTCTCGTCTCTTCTTCATACTGAGTTCTCACTCAACATGCCTGGCCTAATTTGAACTTTTGACCACCTTGTGGTTTGCTGTGTAAGCAATCTAATTGACACCTTCACAAAAGTGCAAGGCAGCAATAATTCAGACCCCACAGTAAGTGTGTGTGCGTGGGGTACAGCAGGAAGCACAGGATGAAAAGACAAAACTTTAGAGACACGTCTGTGTAATCTCTTGAGAGAAAGTAAAGTTGACACCAAAACAAACAAAGAAATACACATTTTTGATTCTTAACATGAAAAGCTTGCTGCATCCTGCATTTGATGGTACAACAATGCATCAAAACATTTGCTTTACAGCATAGAACAAAAAAATTGAACACGAGTAAAAAATAATCATGCATCATCCTAGCACGCATTTGGAGATTTTCGGATGTGGAGCTTTTCCCCTCACTCCCCACAGAAGAAGAAGTCTGCTTCACTCAGTGGGTCTGTCCACTGAGTTAGCATTCGTCAGCAAACTCTGCTGTGAGATGCAACTCAATGGCAGTCAACATTTCCCCTAATGGGAAACAATTACACACTCAGTGGCTTCTTCAGTGACTTCTGATGAGACCCATTCACTGAGGAAATGGCCACGTAATCGTGTGTGTGTAATGTGCTAACGCTCCTCATTGCTCACTGAGTCGGGCTCATGCAGAGTCAGTCAGGGTTTCGGCTCACTCTTTTGCCACTATATGAGTCTGACGAAGTGAAATTTGCGGAATTAAATGGTTCTGAATGTACAACATGGCCCCTCGGAGGAATATCTGTACTGCTGTCATTTCATTTTTTCCATTTAAATGTGCACACACAAGTCTCCCTCAAAGCCATGTAATCTCCACCACGTCCTCCTTTTCAGGCAAGTGATGATGTGGAGAAATTGCACCATTACAAGAAGCACCTTTTATGATTTATTCCCTGCTGATGTAAACATGCTGGAATTTCTCCCAAATGCAGGGATCAATGGAGTCATTTTTTCCCTTTACACGGATCAGCAGTCTTTTACCGGCGCCTTATGCTGATATTTGCTCTTCAGTGTGACTAAATCCTATCCTTTGCTAATGTGAACCAATCATTCTTAGCCGCTCAACATGACGGATGTGCCTGAAAAGTATTGCACAAAGCAGTTTGTGGTTTGGTGGGGAAAAAAAGCTTGTGCACCAATTTTGTTCTCAATAAAACTGACAAACAAGGGAAAAAAATAGGTAACAAAATCTCAACATGACAGTTTTATTGCTGACTTTTGGAGCTTTTCTTCTCATTGTTAAGGCTTTTGAGTGATATTTACCCAACATAAAACGATTTTAATTTTTCAACAGTGGACTTTTACAATATCCGTGCTTTTCAAACAATCTCTAATCCAAATTTATATATTTGTTAGTAGTAACTTTCCTCCAAAAGTGAATCAGAATAGTCATTTTGTTCTTTTTTTTCTAACAGTTTGTGATGAGTTCTGTTTTTGTGTGCAAATTAGCCTTTCTTTAGCTATAGTAGAACTTCATGGTAACTTCATCAGTAATGGAAGCTACATATTGAACACTCACACGCACACATGTTCACACCAAATAGATTAGCTATTTGTCTATTTTGTTTGTTGTTAGTTTGAATAGATGAATTTAACGTATAATGTTGATTCTTCTCATAAAGAGACTTTTCCAATGGCAACTATTTAAACTGTAAATTAGTTATAGTAAAACAATGGAGCCGGTTTGACTTATTGCAAAAGCAACAAACTGTGCAAGTGTGACAAATGTACAAAATGTGAAACAAATATATTGAACAAATAAGGGTGTGGCGATTCATTTGAACCAAGATTCGATTCAAATCCTAATCTGTGGTTGATGATAGGATTCGTAGTCGATGTTGGTTCATTTGGAGCGGTCCAATTCACTGACCTAAAATCGATCCAGAACATCAAAAATATAACTGATGTGACCTGGGTACTGAACAGCGCAGTTGAAGTTTGCCAGATTCCTTTGTATTTCTTGCTAAATGATCAAGTATATCATAAAATTGATACACTTTTACCTTGAATAACACAGTTACTTACTCTAATCAAGACAGTGGGGCTTGTGATGGATTTATTTTTTGCAACAGTCTGTTCCTTTTTATTTTGTGAAATCTGAGAGCGGCTTCCAACTTGACATGTCAGCTCTCAAGGTTTTGGTTTAATACTCTTTTTCTGGCGTTAAGAGAGTAAACATCTGTCAATCCCAAATAATTCATAATTCCACAAATGCATGCTTTAGATATTCAACTGTCTGTCCAATGTAAAGAGGGAAACAACAGGTTTTTAAAGTTATTTTTGATGCTCATAGATTCATAGATTTGGAGTTGTCTTTCCTTGCTTTTGCTCTACAGACACCTTAAACACTAAGAAAAAAATCATTCAAAAATAATTGTTTTTGCAGCTTAAACTTTGGAGAAGCATTATTCTTTGTCAATTAATTATCCGTTAAAAAATGCAGAAGTGGCTTATGAAAAGCCTGTGACGAATCAGCATCAGTTAAGGGCATGCATTTCTGCCCTAAAATCCATTCGTCTCTGCAACATGTGGTCGGGACAGTTTATCATACTGAAGGTTTATCTACGCGTGGGGGAGAACTCCGGTGCTGCGGGGAGAGATTGCCTTTACTTGCTTGGCACCAACAGAGCAAAACAATGTGGCGCATGATAAAAAAATTGCTTCATAACTCTCACATTGTGTGTCTGGCATCATTATGAGACACAACAGCCTCTGGAGAGCCTGGCTTTTATTGGCGTGCCTCTTGCAGCAGCAAACTCTCATCCATTAAACAAATCAGGAGGTTATGTATTAGATTAGCTGTACAGCAGGCGCTGGGGAGCGGCTTCAAGAACACACATCTTATTCCCTCTTATAATCCCTGGAATAAATTACCTAATTGACAGCATTAGGCTGGTACTGTCAAAAGGTTGTTGCTTAAAGTGTAAATTATAATGGAAATACACCACGTTGCTAAATTGCATTTTTTTTGTATTAAAAATGATAAACGGCAGCCATTTGGGGCTCATTGAGAGTGAAGGCTTTCCTCATAACAAGCTGCCAGATCTCATTTTTCCATGTTTCTTAATAAATTTGTGGTGTCAGTGATATTAAAAGCTCATTTCTGCTGAAGAAAATTTAATAAAGTCTTTGTGTGATAGGAAGCCAATGTCAAACAGAGTCAGGAAACTAGTTGGTGGCAGCTTGAATTGGCTAACTCGCCCCCAACTGTGACACTTGCTGATTTTTGTGACCTGTCTGGCGAGACTTGGACCGCCCCCCACTGGTAAAGGGTCACCACTGCAGAACAGGTTCAGGAAATGCCCCTCAAGATTCCGTGAGCGACTCAGCCACAGACAAGAGCAGAGCTTTTTGACTTTTGTAAGTCAGCCAAAAGGTGACCGCATCCTGTTTTGCAAAACCAGATAAGCTCACCTAAGTCACGAAATCTGAGTTTGACGGAAGGAGGGAGGTAATGAAATGTATTCGCAGAGCAAAAGAAGAACAAGATGTGCTGCTGAAGAACAAACCAGACATCAGAGCGAGCTTTTCTGAGTTGCAGAAACATCTGATTCCCTGGGCTTTTCCCCTGCAGTAGTCATAAGACTGCTTTTATTTTACAATGTAAAAAAAACCAAAACATTGAGTGAAACTTCAGGTCTGAGGGTCAGCATTCTACAGGGTTTTTTAATGTGTCTGCCGCACTTGTTGCTGATACTTGGTTCAGGTGTGTTTTGCTGATAAAAAAAAAAGCTACAAGTGCAACATTATTTGGATAAACAAGCCACACCAGCCCAGGCGGCCTGAAGTTCGATGCTCAGCAATTTGTCATAGTCCAGAACGGATGATGCCATATTTGAAGGATCAGTTTGGATCAGTCAGATCAGTAGCAAGTTACAACACATGGAATTGGTCAATTCTAGTTTGAGATGAAGAAAAAAAATAAAGGTTTTCTTTCGTAGAGTCTTGACTTTGGCTGCACATTTACTAAAAAGGCAGCTCTATCTTTGCTTTAAGTTCAAGTTAAAGTGTGAAATTTGTTCACTGGATTTGACCCACTCCCTGGGGGAGCGGTGAGCTGCAGACACAGTCGCACTTGGAAACCATTTGATGGTTTAAGCCCCCCATCCAACCCCTGTTGAGTGTCGAGCAGGGAAGCACTGAGTCCCATTAATAGTCTTTCGTATGACTCGGCCTGGACTTGACCTCACGCCCTTCCAGTCTCAGGGCAGACACTAAGGCCACAAAGTAGATTTACGTTCTCTTTGCCATGTTGGATTGACTTTTTCATGGAGTGAAACATTTTTCGGTCAGTTTAGGTGTCGTACTACCATCTAAAGATTAAAGCAGCACTAAGTAACAGAAAATTGTTGACCTGCATGGCTGCAAACCCTGAATCACCTCTAAATACTTTCTAGAATGTAATTGCTGAGTTGGTCACAGTTCTCAAACTCTCTTACAGAAATCTGATTTCAATGTAAGTAAATGTGACAAAATTGGGGTGTAATTGTGGAAACTATGTAATTTGACAGACAAAAGGAGTGTTTCACACATCTTACAGAGTACAATACATGCAAGAAGGTGATCTGCTAAAAACATGGGGCTTATCTTACATAAAATGTTTTCTTTTCTCTTTTTTTTTTTTACTTTTAGGGACTATTTTCTACCGTAGCCTCATTTCAAGCAAAAAAGTCTGAAAACTGCAAACAACAAAAAAAAAAACTTGCTTTTTTGTGATTTAAATAGGCAGAAAAATAAAAGTTTACTCCAAATAAATTAAACAATTTGTAATCAGTTTTTACTTATTTCCTGCAACTTTATTGACATGTTGGTGTTTGTGTGCATCTAGAGAAGTTAAGGAGGGGTCTTATGCTGAAGGAGGCACAGGGGCAACACTCCATCCAGATGTGTGCACATATTGGATCTCCAGGAGGTCTTCAACCCTTCAACAAAGTTCAAAAACGGGCAGTAGCAGGTGAAAGTTATAACCTTTCAGTGCATTGTTTCCTGTTGCGAAAGTTTCTGTATTTTTTTTTTATGTCGCTACAAAGTCACAAAGTCTTCAAGGTATCGCCAGTAACTCCTTGAACTAAACTTTATTACTTTTTTGTCTTTATCTCATAATTAAAACAGAAAATGTCTTTAAACTATACCAGGGATGTAAGAAAACATTTAACATTTGAAGTTGGAATAGTTGTTTTACATTTGTTGTCAATTTAATTACTTTCCTTTTTTGTTTTTACTGTTTTTTGTAAAATTGCCAAAAATGAGACATATATAATTTCACAAAACCTCTGATCTTTAGGGAAATAAAACATTTGCATATTTATTAAAATAATTTATAAAGAAAGAAAGTTAGTGGGAGAGACAGAAAGCAGAAAGAGCATTAAATCTGTTCTAGTTTGAAACGCTTTTCTTCCATCTGACTGCGCAGCTTCTCTGCCAGAAGTTCATCAGCGGCGCTCCCTGAACATGAATATCTAATGGTTTCCAGAGAACGCGCTGAAGAGCTCCTTCTGCTGTCCCTGCTCCTCTCGGTGTGACAGCAGGTGCAGCAAAGCCCAAGTCCAAATTCAGCTGATTTTGGTTCCCCGTGTCGACCAATGGAGACGCGCGTCAGGCTGTCGCCGGCGGGGTTTGGGCTGATAGTCGGCCACCTGTGCCAATCATGACGCCTGTGGGAGGAGCTAAGCGCCTCAGAGGTGTGTCTGAAATAATGCGAGTCTGCAGCTGCATTTCGCGTTTAAGTCGGGGAGTAATGGCATGATCTCTGCGCTTCATGCCGTCTGGAAAAGCGTTTTGTTTTGGGTTCAAAACTACCCTTGAGTCACAAATCAGGCTGGAACGCACAGAGAGGCGAGCGAAAGCACAGTCCGGATAAACTGCAAACTTAACTCAGAGGCTGCACAAGTCTCCAAAACTCGCGACCTGAGGACGCAAACCAAGTCATCATTTAGGAAGGAGGGATACGCTTTTGGACATGTGAACTTAAAGGAGATACCTGCCAAGCACAACCATGAAACCAACGACTGTCCTTTACTGCTTCAGCTCTCTCCTGCTGTTTGGGTTCGGCTCTTCTCAATCAGGTGAGTGAAGGCTGAGTGCTTGCTCCCTCCTTCCTCCTCTTCCTCTCCCCCTCCTCCTCCATGTACATCCGTGGAACTGGTTAGTGCGCGCAGGGCGCAGCGGAGCTTTCAGTCCAGCTACTTGTTACGCGTAAAACAAAGCTGCTACAATTTGGCATTCCTGCTGATCTGAAGAAACTTGGGGTGCCACTGAAGCACAGGTGGAAGTTGGAGGCAGGTTGTGGCCAAGTAAAAATAACCCCAAGGAAATGCTCTCTGCGCCTTTTCCTCCAGAACAGAGCGGCACTGTTGAATCTGTGAAAGTAGAGACATTAAACAAAGTAACTCTCCCCCAAAAAGTAGGTTATTGACACCTTATGTCATCACCCTAACAGTGTGTCAACTAAAAGTTGATTTTAAGCTGCGTCGCCTTCTCTCCAGCAGAGCCATTTCTCTGCGTTAATGAGCAACGACCTCATGCGTCCTGTGTTTAATGAACGCAGCGAGCAGGACGGCAGCTTGACGCGCTGTCCGCCAAGACACCCGCTTCGGGGAACTTCCTCCTGCGGGGACGCACGCCGGTGCGCCCTCGCTGCGTTTTGGATGTCAACGCGTCTAACTCCATCACCTGCGCCAGCAGCGACCCCCCGCCGTACATCCGTCCATCTGCAAATGCTTTAATCGCGATGTGCGGCATAGCGGACACTGTGGCCTGTCATTACTGCTCATCTGGCGGAGGATTCCCACAGGGATCGTGAGGACTATATATGCAGCGCTCACGCACACAGCAGGACTTTTCTCGTTTGACAGTGGCAGGACTGTTTGCACGGTGCAGTGGCGGGCTTTACGCACAGGGCGGCATTGGTGCACTCAGGGATGCGCGCCTGATGGTGATGGAGCAGACAGAAGCAACAAGCCCCTTACACTCATCATCAGCATGCATAATCACCTTTAAGCGGGACTGAAAAGAAACTAGATCATGACTGCGTAAATACGCGCTGCTCTTTGGCTGGAGGGGTGCTTCTTGCCTGCAAGGTATTGCGCAAAAATCATGTGGGGTTCAGTTAATGAACAAGAAGCATCTTAGTTTATTGTTTTCCATAACTTTTTTTTTTTTTACCATAAACTTTTTGTAATTAGTTGTTTAATTTTCACGACAACATTTCAATCTCTCAGAATCCCCAAAATGAGGAAAATCAAAATATCCACATTCTGATTTTAAAACTAATCAGCAATTTAAGGAATAAATCTCGGCTCAACGAATTTGATTCTTTTAAATATTGACCGAACAAACACATTCCTTTCTTTTGCTCGTAATATTAAGCAACGTCTGTCATGACTGCCAAACTATTGGAGCTCCACCGTGTTTGAGAATAAGATTAGTGGAGAGAAAAGGTTTAGAAAGACACTTGAAGAGCAGGTTACACAGCAACTAATGAGAAATGTCATCAACACAGAATAAATGTTGCCGTTAAAACAGAAAATAAGGGAATATTTTAAGTTGGAGCAGCTGTGCGCACAAATAACTGTGGCACCGTTTCTGCGCTTCTCTGTTGGATACAATCCAACCTTTTTTCTAAAGGAGTTTCAAACTGCTAATTTAATGAACCATCCTTTATTATTTAAGGAGATGTATACTAGAATGTCTTGATTAACAATACCACTTTTCTCTTCAAAAAAAAAAAAAAAGAAAAACGCACAAATGTAAAATTTCCCCAGCTGACCTGGATGTTTCAGGCTTTCAGACGACAGCAGGTTGTGCATGTTTGCAACATGCTTTGTGTGACCATGTGATTCCCTGCACAGCACACTCCTCTTCATTTGACTGCTGCAATGCACAGGAGCCGGAGGAGCTGGGGGACGCATGCAGATGCTGATCCGGAGCCATATGGCAACATTCAAAGGCTGTCTGAGAATACCAGTGCTCATATTTTGGTTTTTTGAAGGTGTGAATTCAAGTAACCTGTTCAATCTAAATCTCTGTGTTTCTGGCAGAGTGTGTTATCACAGCAATTTAGATAAACTGCATCTTTCAAAGGCTTTGCAGCTTTTCAAAGTTTTATTCTTTTCCCAGGCGGACTCAAAAGAGAGATGACGGATGTTGCCTAAATATATTTGATATTTTGGTTCTGTAATCCTTTCTGTGCCATTTCCCCCCCTCCTCTTTTGTTAAGAGATCTGGCTCAGTTTGGCGTGGGTTCAGTTTCAAAATATTTGGTAGGGTTAAAAGCAGCACAGAAACATTATCAACATGAATGCAGGGACATTTTGACATCTTTGCTAGTTCTACATTTTCAGACTTTCTGCACTTTCAGAACACAGACTTCTCTGCACCGACTAGTTTTTTTGGAGCTTGAGGAAAGAATAGTGTGGCATTTAGCAGCCTACACAGCTCAGCTATGTCACAAAGCCTTCTTCCATTCATATCTGCTGTTGCCTGTTAAAGAATCTTTGACCCTACGCTGGCACCAGGCTTTATTCTAGAAGAATAGACATCATTGATTAGGTGCTGATCCACTTCTATGTGTTGAGGAAAAGGAATGTGATCCTTTGGCAGTTTTTTTTTCCTCTTGTGCCATCTGGATTAGGCCATCGATTCTCAAACAGACAAAGCAGAAGAAGTAAAAAAAAAAACTGATGGTCACCACAAGATGCTAGTTAACATTCAGATTGTGTGAGGTGTTGTTTCACCCCCACAGGGACCAACAGCTCATGTGTGACATCTTATGTCACATTTTCATTGAGTTCTTTAGGATATTCATTTATGAAGACATAACTGAAGTCGCTGTTTTCCACTTTTGACTTTTTGATGGGCTTGGAGTGTCGGTGGCGAGCAGAAATGATAGGACCGTATCCAGTGTGACCTTTCAAACCCCCCGCTCGCTCATTCATCACCTGCAGTCATGAGTGCAGCATACATGTGGATGTATTCTGCCATGTATCATTGTCAGCTCAGCCATTACGTTTTTTATTAGTGTGTCGGGGGGCTAAGATTCCAACAGCAACCACGTCTGCATGTTTATATCTGATCTATTAAAAAAATCCTGTTTGCAGCCAGTTGTTAAAAAAGCAATTAAATATATTTCAGATGAATAGGTTGTGGGTAAAATAGAATGCTCATTTCCTGCGTGTTATGCTCTCGGTCAGTTTTTTTTTTTTTTTTTTTTTTTTTGCGCTCCTTGCACTGAATGAGTTTGAAGTTTTGTTTGCAATAGAAAAGACAAAATGAAAGGGAGAAAGACATGCAAGAAAAATAGTGCTAACCTCAATGGGCTCCGAGTCCTCAACGCGCTGCTGAAGCAAAGACCTTCGTCAACAACAAGGTTGTGAAACAAACACTCAAAAACATATTTACTGAAGGCCTGCTCCGTCTCCTTTATGAAAGAAGTTCAGCTTGTTAGGACATTTTAAATGATTAGTTTCAGTAAAAGAGAAATAAATCAGCAACACTTATATAACAGTGGGATTTTCGAGGAGAGGAGCCAGTAAAATGAAATTTGTGTACATTTGTGTGAACACTGTGGTTTGAAAGATTTGTGTTACTTTTAAAAGAATCTCGTGATCTCTTGGGTTGCCTTCTAAAGTCCAGCATGTTTGTGCAGCAACACAGATTGGACAATCAGACACTCCATTTAACAAGAACCTGCCGGTTTGTTTCGCATCCTCAGGGGTCTCTGTAGTGTTTCCCACACACTTGGAAGGAGAGGATGAGGAAAGTATTTAGTTACTCAGAGCCTGCCTTTTTCCCAGCAGAATGTCACAAAATCCAACACAATGCTCTTTTAAACTATTTAACTCTTTTGCAGAGCTTCATCATTGAGCATCATGAGAATTCACTAAACTTTTCTTTGGATCTGCAGCCAGAACATCCTTTTTTTTTTGACACTTTTGGTACTCTAGCAGAGAAAAGCTGATGCATACAACTCGTTTAATATTTACATCCTGCATGCCGTATTTAATCTAATTTCCCCCATTAGCTATGTAAATGAAAAGAGTGCTTGAACCAATGGTGCTCATTAAGTGCCTCTCTAAATCAAACAAGCCACCACTTCAATTGTACTATTTGTTTTTTTTTATTTTTTAACAACTCCTTTTATTGCACATCTAAAATGTGCATAGTTGCACATAGTAGTGACTGTCAGTCAAAAAAAAAGTTATTGTCATGAGTTAAGCAACATATTTCACACTTAAAAAAAGCTCCACTCAAATAATTACATTTATTTTAGGTTGTCAAAAATACAGTCTTTTTATGTTGTGCCTTCATTTTACAAATTTAAAATCAATTCAATTGAAAAACATAAAAAAAGAAATGCAACAGAATGCAAAGCTGCACAGTCCCCTGCTGTCTGGCTGCTATGGTGCATTAGTGGGCGTATTCTTTACACCAAAAAAATGCGTTGATGGCAATCAAATGGAAACATTCATATAAAATATTCCAACAGTAAAATCAATGTGGGGCATGACTGCTTATCTCATTAATGCAAAGGTCAAAAATACAACTGCCACTGTGTGAGTAGGAGGCATCGGTACAACCTGCAAGATTTATTTACTTTTTTTTTTTGGGGGGGGGACCTTTCTGTGTGGAGTTTGCATGTTCTCCCCGTGCATGCGTGGGTTTTCTCTGGGGATTCCGGCTTCCTCCCACCATCCAAAAACATGCTTCATAGGTTAATTGGTTACTCTAAATTGTCCCTAGGTGTGGATGTGAGTGTGTGTGGGTGTGTGATTGTGGCCCCTGCGACAGACTGGCGACCAGTCCAGGGGTGGCCCCTGCCTTCGCCCATGAGTTCCGAGGCTCCGGCAGCCCCGTGACCCCGAAAGGAATAAAGCGGTTCAGAAAATGAATGAATGAATCATCGGGTTTAGCTAGTTCTTAAAACCTCTGCGGCCACCACACGGTGTGTAAAGCGTCTGCCGCCACTCGACTGAATCTGCTGAAAAACTTGCACTGGGATCACTGCATAGTGGAATTTTGGGATATGTGACCGAAGCCTAAGGTAGATCTATTTTCATTCATTGCTGTATTAGAACTAAATATCTTTTAATGACAAGAATACATTTTCATTGCTTTTTCGGTTCTTTCCTAAATTTTGAGGTAAAATATGGTTTCCTGTTGCACAGTGCTCCATGTCCCCCTCCCCAAAAAAAACAATTTAGGATTATGGGTCTTATCAAATTAAAACATGAAGCTGTCACTGCAAATTTGTGGCTTTTTTTTATCCCACAGAGGCAAACACACTCCAAGACTCACTCCCACACACTTCCATCCATGCCTTCACATTTCCTTCTCTTTGGCCCGGTACTCTGAAATATGAGGCAAATGTGTGCGTTTTTGAAACCTCAGTCCTGTGTTCACTAAACAATGTCAATGTTGAGAGCCTGGACGCACCATGTATGTCTGTCACTTCGCAGGGCTTTTGATCCCCCTTTGTTACTGCTGCTACTCCCCTAACAATAAACCCGTCTATCCTCCACATCCAGCTGCAGGGATGTAGAAAGCTTTCAAACAGACCCTTTTGACAACCACATTTTGAAGGTTTCATAATGCAGCGACAAAGAGTGTGCAAAATGCACAACGTGCACTTTGTTTGTGGGGATGGTGCCCATCACAGGGTGTGTGTGGAAGCATGGTTAGAGGGATAGAGAGTGACTGACAGACTAACCCAGCTCCAAAGATTCCCTCTATGCTCCGGTGTCCGCTTGCTCTTCTTCCTCCGCCCACCCTCTGCCTTCATCCCTGGCTTTGTAAGCCTCCACATAATGTGGGAGCATTAAAATGACAATGGAAATTATGGCTAATCTTTGTTAAGACACTCATTACCGCCACGTTTTTAAATGAAAGTCTGATGATAAGAGTCGGTCTGCCATGTTTTTTTTCTTCTCCCCCTCTCCGAGGAGACAGTCTGACATGTCAGAGTGATGTGTTTTATTCTCACTTTTTGTGTTATTTTTTTCTATTCCCGCTCCCAGTTAATAACGGTGGCAAACATATGAAAGGATGATAATAGGCTGACAACTTGGGCATGAAAGACTAACTCCACCTTCAAACGAGCTTTTGATGCACTTCTGCATGTGGGTGTCTGTTAGAGAAATGATTTCTTTTTACTCTTTCCTTCTCTGTCATTTTCCTTTTTTAGTGATCCCCTTTTTTAAATATTCATAGCTAATCTGGATGTACAATGTTATTACAGACGGAGCTGATATGTACAACAGGATGTATGTTTCACATAAGAAAGAGTGGTCTGCGCTTGAACCCAGATGAACCACATTTTGGTTTTTATGTGGGTAAAGACTGACTAAAATAAACCTTATACATTATTGAATAGTGGTATAGTGAGCAGGGGTTTTATCATTCCAGGCCAAAAAGCTCTTATTTCACACTGCGTTGAGTTTTAACCTTTCCTTTCAAGAAATTTAAGCTGTTAACTTAGTACAATTAACCACAACTGAATGAAATGTTTAACAGATCTACCCCCTAATGTCTTTATGCTTTGCAAACATGGGTCAAACCTTTTACCATCTTTGGGACACTGCTGGGCTCCCATTAATGGAGCAGTTTGCCCCGCGTTCCTGCATGCTTTTCCTGCCGGTTGATTTTTCATTTGTGCTGGAAGGGGATGTGGGTGGTTGGATGGGGAAGGTGGATGGGATGTCCTTTTAAATGAGGCACTTGGTGTTTGTGACCTGTAATAAATGAGTTTGCAGTCAGTCATAGCAGCTGTAAGGAGGCATCTGGGAGCAGGAGAGAGGGAGAGGGGGAGATATTCAGTCTTCACCGGGAAACATTTTATCTGTGCGAGGATGAAAAATGAGTGCGCCAAGCAGGCTATCGCCTGTTTGAAAAATAATAGAAATGCTGTTAAATTTCAGCTGTTTGCCACACGGAAGATTCGTTAAAGATCACGCAACAGATTATCTGACTGAAAGGATTACTACAGCAGAAATGTGGATTTTAGACTGTAAAAATAGAAAAAAAGAAAAGCTCACTGTGGCCTGTTTCAGGCACAACGTATCTGAGATTAATGGCCTCATCAGTCTATTGAAATGAGCACATTTATTCCTTTCACACACTGGTCACTTTTTCTGTTCATGTTATTCGCAGATTCACTCAAACATGTTCATTAAGCTGAAATGAGGGGCTTAAGGTTTGTAATGAACATATGTATCCATCAATTTCAAATCATAAACAAATGAAGAGTAAAAAACGTATGTGGTTTAAATTCTCCAAAATTTATATTTTTATAGTATTTGGTTAATTTTTCATAAAACGTTTTATCTTGTATTTTTAAGGGATTTCTTTTTTATGTAAAAAAGCTACTTTCAGTTCTCACTTTGATTTGTATGTTTTTTTTTTTTTTAAAGCGGCACAGTCCAGGAAGTCAACTTCTTTCCAAAATTTACAACTGAATTTATTTTTAAAAATTTGCTTTCAAGTAGATGCAAAACTGGGATTAAAAGTTTGATGCATATTTGCATCAATAGGCGTCAAATGATTGATAGCAACTCTTTCAAAATCCACTTCTTAAGTACTCACATATGACAATGACCATCAGCGGTGTTTTGGTTTGAGATAAATTCACATTGAATTGATAATTTCATTCTTTTTTTTTAACTGTTCAAAATTTTATCATGTTAAAAATGATAAACCTTTATAAATGAACTGCAGGACAGGTGGTTGTTTCGATTAACGTGAACCAAACCTGAGACCTTTCTGTGAAAAGTTTGTTTTTCTTGTGTGGATTCCAAGATGAAACTTTTCAAATTTAAACAAGTCAGGTGATCCTGCTCAATCATTTGCGGTTTAGACTATACAGATTTTCTGTGTTGTTGGTGAATGGCAAATACCTATTTAGGGCTTTTCTATTTTCCCTGAAGGCCCAAAGCGCTTTAGTCACAGTGCCATTCACCCATTTGCAAACAGATGGCGGCACTGTAGCCGAACACTGGCGCCAACCTTCCACCAGAAGCAATTAGGGGCTCAGTGTCAAAGACACTTTGACACTTAGTTAGGCAAGGCAGGAATCGAACCTGCACTCTTCTGATCAGAGGTCGACCACCCTATCGCTGCGCCACGGCCGCCCCAATTGTTGTATATCTCTGTTTGTTCTTTTGACCAACAAGGACCCATCTAGCATGACAGTTTTCATGCCTCTCACCTGATAACAGCTGGGATGTGCTCCAGCCACCTCTGTGGCCCAAAACAAGTTGAGGCAGACATCAAAAATACATGCATATCTGTTTGTGGGTCAAAGTCTTGACAACTAAAATTGCAAATATTAAGTTGTATCCTATATTTTTTCTTAATAAGAGGATCCTGAAGTAAACTTTCCTCCAAGGCACCTGCATCAATGTGTCTTTGGCTCATATGAAGCAGCAGTCACCTTGCAGCAGAACAGAAATAGTGCAGCTCTTTTTTTTTTTTTCCTGGATGTGAAGGTACATAAAGCACAAGATGAGAGGAGCAGGAAAGGCAATTGACCTTGGTTGCTTTTGGGGGGCTGGCTATTTAGCCCTTCCGGATGCTTTTGTTCTGCGGGGAAGGGAAAAATAAAGGTTTTGGAGCTAAATCCGTGGCAGTTATTATTCATAAAAATGTTGAAAGGCTACAATTTGAACAACATTGTTACATTTGATGCATAATAGCATGCTGTCGAGGAAGTTCATCGCTGTGGTAATGTCACATCAAGGCTTAGCCCTCCACTTTTTTTTTCTTTTCTTGTCGCAACAACGAATATATGGTATTAAAGGACTAAATCTGTGATCCTTATGAGCTTAACTGTATTAAAAAGATGTGAGTGATCCACAAATCAAACCGAGGAAGAGCTGATGCCTCACTTTGCGTTTATGAGACGAGGTGCTTTATCTCCGCCAGTCACCAGAGCATGTATAAATACATCAACTGGAGGTGTGTGCATCCTGCTGTTTTCAGTCCCCTGCTTTTGTTCCAAAATCTGTATCCAACAGAGAGACATTATCCCCCCGATGGCAAGGTGAATGGGGTGCTGATGCATAGCTATTAGAAGCAACCAACGCGTGAAGAAAAAATTAGGAATAGAGAAACTGAAAGAGGAAGAACGGCTAATTTTAGGCAGAGTGGCCAGTCAGTCAGGTACACAGGAGGAGGGGTGTCTTTTGGTGTGGGATGGGATGAACATCTCTAGAGTCTTGGTTAAAGTAGTTGCTATCACAGGAGCTAGACGGACAATTAATCAGAGAGAACCCTGGGGGGATGTTAGGGCTTTGACAGAGGGCACTTCATTCTGCAGGACACACACCTGCAAAAAAGGCTCATTCACAGCTTTTTAGCGACCATTTCTCTTTGCTTATGCTCTGCTCATCTCCTTTGTTTCTTATCTTCTTTTTAGATATGCCATTCTCATGTTGGCTGTCTCTTCTCACTTGAACTTTTTTTTGTGTCCTTCTCACTTTCTCTCAAACATGCAGTTGTCTGTTATCAATTTTGGCTTTTTGTCCCCTTTAAAGTCCATATTCCAAATGCCTTCAGCCACGAGTTCTATTTCGGTGAAGAAGGAAGGAGCAGTTGGTAGAAAGAAGAAAATAAACTGGACTTCCGGCTATGCATTACCTTATCCAGACCTCCCTCCTTTACTACTCTCATCCCTCGATTCCTGTCATCCCCTCTGTTCCTCCACGGCTGGCGCTGAGTGATTGATGCGTCCAGGTTTGACGTGGCCCGGCTCACTTGAGGGCGTTAGCAAGGACACGGGGACAGACGCTGAGGAGATTTACGGAGGAAAAGGAAGCAAAGGATAGAAAAGGAGATCCACTCAACACTATTTACTGTCATGCTTGCCAAAGTTAGACATAGTTGGATCAGTGTGAATTTCTATTAGTTAGACTGTAATTGCACTTAAAAAAAAATTATGCAAAAATGTAGGGATGCAAGTTTCATTTTCGGAAATGGACTTGTTGCTCCTGATTAGTCATGTGTGATCACTCATACACTAGATCCTGTGTATGTGTGTTGCTGATTTGTATTGGGTGCAGCCTGTGCTGCCTTTCCCTCCAAGGGGGTCCTAGCCTTCCCAGTAAGCAAACACCCATTTGACATAGAGCTGGGAAAAAGGAACAAGGGCCACAGTGTCTCTCTGCTCTGAGTGCTTTGTGCTGGAAGAGGCTCCTGCTGCATCTCCTGACTCTCTGCCTCACGTGATCAGCCTGGAGATGAGAGGGAGCACTTTGAACATCATCAGGACCTGATAAGTTCATAACCCCACAAAAGGGGTGATAATGTTTAAAGAAAGTAAGGCTTTGTTTTTGGAGACAGACATGTAAACTGTTGGCACCATCACTCATTGTGTGAAAGTGCTAGTTGTGTGGAGCTTATGCTTCCATGTCAATTACAAGTTCTACCTTTTGTGCAGCTCATTCCATATTGACATTACAGCTTTGTAAACGTCTGAGTCAGCACTGACATAATCTTTCCTTAGGACTTACGCTCACATCAGTATTAATATACTGCTTTTAAACAGCCAGTGAGCTGCAGGGTGTGTGCATTACTCCTGCTGGTAAAAGAGTTCAAAGGTGACATGTGTAATGTTTGGAAAATTGTTGATGTGGTTCCTATAGTTTTAAATCCTCATAATACCTGCATGTGTTCTGTTTCACATCAGACTTCTAGGTTATTCGCTCGGCCAAAAATGTCCTGTAGCACAAAATTTTTGCTTAAATCCTTTTCCAGAACCAATGAATTTAGGATCTTCTGATCCACCCTGTTTGTGCTCTGCAGACTTAAGATGTTATTTTAAGCATGGGGAACAAATGTAATTTAAAAATGAAGTTGGCTGTGGATTGTTGCTAATCTTTTAAAGTACTTTCCATTTTTGTTGGATGGAACCTAAAGCTCTGGTTCTCATCTGGAAAAAACGTGAGATGCTCTCCTTAGGTTTGGAATGAATCCCCCCCCCCCCCCCCACGCACACACACACGCACACAAAAAAAAAAAAAAAAAAAAAAAGAAAAGAAAAGAAGAAGGTGGAGGAATTCACATACCTGAGCTTGTATTAACATGCGGGAAAGAGAGGCTAGATGAGTGTCAGATTGACTGACCAGTTGGCGCTGCAGAAACAGATTATTGGGGTTGAAGATAGTTGAGTCAAAAAGCAAAATGCAAGGCTCTCCTATGATGAAGATTTGGTCTTAAGACCTGGACCAATGTCTTACATTTAAAAACAAGATTTAAAAATTGACATGAGATTTGATCTGAAGCACTTGAAACTTGACTTAAGGTTTGGGACCTGTGGAGAGTGTTTGTTTACTTCGTTTTTTTTTTTTTTTTTTTTAGTTCCAGGACATCACTGTTGGGGATCTTTTTACAATGCTTTTGCAGTAGGACAGCTGAAACACAAACTGCCTGTTACTGTGTCTCTGCAACATCTTTAGAAAGATTTTAATGATGAAAAGTTACTTTTTTTCCATTTTAATTTTTAGGACTTGACCTAAAATTCCAACCATACATACTCTAACCTCACCTGTGGACACAAGCAGTGGTGAGAAGCAGATGAGATCAGAGATCCAGATGAAAATAGAGGAGCCAAGTTTGCTTTATAGGGTTGCCAATGTATTCTTTAGGTATAACGTGCAAAAAAAAACACCTCCTCCACATAGAGAGAAGCCAGTTCAGGTGGTTTGGGCATCCAGATAGAGGTGAGGTGTTAAAAGTGTGTCCCACCAAGAGGAGATCCCCTGTAACTGGCCATAGTGGAAAGATTTGATATCTCATTTGAGAGTCCTAATGGAAGAGCTGAAAAGGTGACAAAAATGAGCAACATTCAGCAAATTAGTTAAGATTTGGCAATCTGGGTTTGTCCCCTATATGGGATCA
This sequence comes from Oryzias celebensis, assembly GCA_014656515.1. Taxonomy (NCBI): domain Eukaryota; kingdom Metazoa; phylum Chordata; class Actinopteri; order Beloniformes; family Adrianichthyidae; genus Oryzias; species Oryzias celebensis. The sequence continues at coordinate 15,854,424 of BNCR01000017.1, read as the reverse complement.
ATACATTCTATTCTATTCTATTCTAGTCTATTCTTCTTCTGTTCTTTTTCTAGTCTATTCTATTATTTTTCTAGTGTATTCTTCCATTTTATTCTTTTTCTATTTTATTCTTTTTCAATTTTATTCTTTTTGTGTTTTATTTTTTTCTACTCTGTAATTTTGATTGTAATTTTTTTGCACACTTTGCAGTTTGTAATTTATTTCTAACATAGACTAAATCCCAACAAAATCATAGAAATTAAATCATTTCGTATATATTTTATGTTTCCAGTTTTACCATCTAAAAACTTTAAAGTATTGAAAATAAGAATGCAATGAATTGCAAATTGTTAGATTAGTTGTTCTTAAATAAACAACCACTTTCTGCTTTTTTAGAGCAGATAGAATCTTTGAGTCTATGTCTTAAAGGCAATCTGTCTTTGGTATATGTGTCACGCAGGTCAGAGCTGTGATCCTCCATCTAAGCAGTAAACCCCAGCAACAGGTTTCTAAGGCTGATTCTCTTATACCCACATAGTACTCTTCTGGCATTTTCTCCCTCTTTTGGTTGGCAGCAATGCAAAGTCAATAGGATGAATAAAACATCGCTGAATTAGAGTCCTCTACCCTGGGAAATGTCAAGCTGTCAGTATAGCTTAACGGGAAAACATAGGGCCAGTCTCAAGGGTCAGACAGCTTATTGCGCAGCACCCACAACAATGCAGCCCAGCCAGTTTGTTTCTTTGTGCACCTCAACAGCACAAACTTTAACTTAAACTTCCTCTGATGTAATAGTTGCAAGCAGATAGTGAGACGACAGAGATTCAGTTTTCACCAGGGCTTTGCAGACTCCTCTTTGAGTATAAGCATCATCAAACGTGCATATGGTAAGTTCTTTTAATTTAGCTGAATAACGGCCATTTAACACACATTACAGTACACTCATCCCTGTCTGAGGCGGTGGCGGTAGCAAACCCCTGCAGATAATTATCTTCAAATTAGGGCTGAGGTCTAGGTTTAATTAGGGCTAGTCATGTGGAGGGTTGAAACTCAAAAGTAACTCCAGCAACACGAGCTGCCAAACCTTATCAGCCTAATGGAGAGTCATACAGCGAGGGCCCTCGGGGGCCTGACAAGCTAGCCTGACTTTCTGTCTCAAACCAGCCAAAACTCACATTCTCTCACACACACGCTCTCACTTACTCAGTACTATCCAACAGGAGATCAAGACATGAAAAAGTTGTCTAGGGCAGGTTTTGCATGAACGCATTTGTGTGTCTTTGTGTCTATGTGCCAGAAAAACTTTTCTTTTTGCATAATTAGGGGATAGTGTTAATCTTCTTGTCCTCATGAAGCTGCAGTTAAAGAAGATAAAGAACTTAAAATTAACATGCAAATATAAATGTGCAGCTTTGCTGCTACAACTCTACCTGAAGAAACTTTTCAGTATTATTTCACTATTATTTTCTATTTTTCAATTACATGCATGAATAGGAAACAAAAAAATACATTTTTAACATGTTTTTGTGGCATTTTTCTGGAAGACGTATTTGAAGAAAATTCGTTTTAAAAGGGCAGTTTTGAGCATTTCTTTAACCGAATTGTTGTGAATCCGGAGCAAATGCAAAAATGCTGTTTGAAAAAGCTTGTAGTTGTTTCATAAACTAGGAATGCTTTTAAAATAGATCAAAATATGCTTGGAGTTGGAATTTAAAGACTCTTTCTATATATATATATATATATATATATATATATATATATATATATCTCAGTGGGGAGAAAATCATTACTGACCTCTGACATAATTAACTAATGAAGCACAAAATCTGTCAACAACTCACTGAAACAATTGTCCCACAATTAAAAAAACTCTATAAAATTACTGACTTCTTGTTTGTTATTGCACCCCTTTCAGTTCGGCCACCTTCTGTGCTTCATTTCGACAGTGCTTCAAAACCAAGCACCATAATCATCATAATCAAAGTTCAAAATACAGTCAGTACAGCCATGTCGTAATGAGACGGAGGTCCAATATTATAGAGGCGTGTTTGGAATTTCTCCCAACCAGATGTAATGAGCAAAAAGTCACAAGAGGGAAAAAAGTGTTCTAAAACACAGATTTTTATTGTTATTCATCTTTGAGCTGTTTTTGTGTTCCAGTTTCAAAGAAGAAACGAACCACCTCTTGAAATTGACAGTAGGCACATGTGGTTTGTTTGCAGCATGTTGGCCCTTTTGCAGTGACAGCCAGTCTGTCTCAGAGGAGCAGAGTGATAGAGAGGAGCAGCGAAGCTGGCAGTGTGCTAATGGATGTGATGCTAATGACCCCTGATCCAATAAACAAGCTCTCCCTTCACGTACTTTCACCTCTGATCTCCTTCCTTGCCTGCTTAACAGTCTCACGGGTATGATGAGGAGAGTTCAGTAAAATTGCCAAAATCTGCACATATGGTGATGGCAGCAATGGATGAAAGGCTGTCCCAGTTGTTCTGGGCAAAGCATTTTTACTATCACTAAATCACTGCATTTATCTGTCAATAAAAACTGTTTTTTCATTTACAAAACATTTTTATTTGGGAAAACAAAACCATGGATTTAGGTATTTTAAAAGAATAACAAAATCAGAATTCTCCAGTTGTTTTTTATGTTTTTTCTTTTACAAAATTATGGCATTCTTTGTGTATTTTTCTATTGAAAAAATATAAAAAATATATAAAAGGCATGTAACCATAGCTCACCTTCACCGTTTATGTATTTTTATCATATTTTTTGCATAAAAACCTGTGATGTTGTACACTTTTTGTCCCCTCTCCCTACCCAAGAGAAATGTCACTAGGGCGAACATCGTCCGTCAAACTGGCACCTCTGACAGAGTGCTTGGCTAAAAGGCCATGCTCCGATTGGCATGGGATCCCCTGGCTGTGCTGTGTCAGGCTGCTTGTTCTCCTTCCCTCTCCTCTTCATGTCATCAGAATTCTCTGGCTTGTTTGGACGATGGGTTCTTCGGCATGTTTGCTGAGTTTTAAAGGCATTAGCTGTTTTTTTTTTTTTTTTTTCTGAAGCCTGCTGTCATTAGACAGGAGATGGGCATTGCATTGCATTTAGACACCCCAAAAAAAAAAAAAAAAAAAAAAAAAAAAGCCTGAGTTAACAGGGACCCTATTTACAGGGAAAGACTGAAATACCTTTTTTTGAGAAAAACAATTGATAAACAATCTTGTTTGAAATAAAGTATTTGAGCAATTGTTTTTAACATCTTAGATTAACTCTATTTGTATTTCTACTGAAATGACTGTTACTTGAACAACTGTTCAAATAGTAGAATTTCTTTATGTGGACTGCTGTACTCCTGTCTTCTTTCACAAGTGTACAAATACGAGAGGCTTGCAAGGGATTGATGGAAAAACGTTTTCTAGAAAGTTTGCATGATTACATCAGAGCAAAGATCCTTCCTGGAATGTTTAAATGTTTGTTTTTCTTAATTGATCAGACCTAAATAAAGATATTTAGCCACAATGCACAATCACCATGTTTGGCAAAAGCAAACGCAACATATCAGCACAAACACCTCAAGCCCTCTCGCTTGTTCTACTCACACAAGATCTGAGAACTTTAAAGTCCTAAAGTCAACAATGAACTCAAACTTTCAGGCTGTCTGTGTGATAGCGAATGCTTGAATGACGGTTGGTCACATAATACCCAGTGATCCCCCCCCAAAAAAACAGAAAATCTACGACAGAATGTCTGAAAAAGAGCAGGACCAGTTGGGTTGGTTCTGCAACAGAGACTTTAACCCTTTCAGGAATAGTGGTCACTACAGTGCAGGATTATTAGAAGATATAGTTTCTCATTTCAACATGAAAGATCAGTAGCCTACACACTGCTGAGCCAAGAAAACATTCAAAGATGGGGCTGCACTGTCGCCGAACAGCAAGAAGACCCTGGTGCAAATCCTGGCAGGACCCTTTCTCTGTGGAGCTTGCGTGTTTTCATGCATGCGTGGGTTCTGTCCTGCCTCTCTGGCTTCCTCCCACAGTCCAAAGTCATGCTTCTGCATTGTCCTTAGGTGTGACTGTGTGATCATGTGGTCCTGGAACACACTAGGGTGTACTCCACCTTTGCGTGACAGGCTCCAGTGACACCGTGACCCAGAAAGGGTTTCAGCAGGTTACGAAAATGAATGCTGGTAAACTGTTGGTAAAAATAGGACTAGATATATTCCACTTTAAAAAAAAAAAAACATGATGAAAGACTTCACTCCAGAGTGGCAAATTTTAATAATAAAAATAGTAATAACTTAACTAGCTGTTCAGCTTTAGAAAAGCAGGTGATAAATTATTTTAGGTAGACACTCTTGGCTTACTAGCTAAAAAAGCATTTCGAGTGGTGAAGTTATTTATTTTATCACACATTTGTTTTGTATTTTTTATGTTCTTTCCTGAATAGTAAAAGCTATATGACCAGACCTCGTGATACACCTGGTGCCATTAAAAAAGGGTGCTGTTGAAATATGATCTTTTTTCTTTTTTATTGATAGTCTTTGTTTATTCTCTTTACCTCAAAGCCAATCATACTAACTATAGGATTACAAATTAGGAGCTGTACATGTAATATGCGTAACTGCTTGCTTTAAAAACAAATGTTTGCTTTAGTTGGAATCGATCAGCTGGCAGCCTCTCAGTGGGCAAAAAACCCCATTAAAATGCTATTCTAACTTCAGAAAATAAGCCTGAAAGAAAAAAAAAAAGTGATCATGGGCTGTAGATAGTGTTTTGTGGAAGACTGCTACCCATCTACTGTGTTTCTCTTTCTCCTTGTGATTAATATTGATTACCCGCAGAAGCCAATAAAGTCATGGCTCTCTGTAACTCTAAATTCAGGTTAAGGCAACTTGTCTTCTGAAGGAGTCATATCTTTAAATTAATTGCTACCACTGTCTATAAAGAATACAGCCATGACGACGTTTGATGCATTTTTTTTCCATTGGTATCTATTTAAAAGTGTATTGTAAAAAAACTTCAGGTTGTCTTTCTGAGTTTAACACTTTTTTCCCAGTTTGCTTTCAAACATTTAGCTTTTATTGTGGAATTTAGTTTTGAAGCAGCAGACATCTGGATATGTGTGGTTTGTGGCTCATAACTAACTGCTGATAAATACATGTTAAACCTTTTTTTTTCTGGAATTTTCATTATTTGCATCCATATAACAACAAAAAAAATATTTTGAAAATCTTACTGAGCCTGCTTAGATTTTCCTCCTGTGTTGTGTTGGAAATTAAATCAAACGTGTTTGTTCAACTCTTTCTTTTTTTTTTTTTTTAAATAAATATAAAGTCCAAAAAGTCCAGATGTATAGGTTATTATTATAGGGTCAAATCAGGATCAGCTTACAACTAATGAAAAACCAGATTTAAAAAATTGAAAAGCAGACATTGAAAATTCAAAAACTTGGAAGTACACACATTGTCAATTTGAAGGAGTAAAATAAATAAGTAATAAGTAATAAAATGAGTATGTATGTATATATATATATATATATATATATATATATGAACATATTAGAGTTGAAAGAAATATTTCAAATTTGACCAAAAAATCAGAACATGAGACTTGAATAAAAACAAGTAAACTCAAAACTGTTACAATGAACAATGTTTGTGTAAGAGCTTGTTTTTTGTTTCTTTCCACTCAGTCCTCGGTTTACAGTTTCAATTCAGACTTTTCAAATTCCAATGCAAAAAAAAAAAAAAAAAAACACATTTATTCCCAAATTATTGTACTAACCTTCTTACAAATTTTTATTGATTGGGTTTTCTGTTTCTCTTTATCTTTTCCAAATGTATCAAGTTTTGTCAATATACCAGCAAACTTGATAAAAATGTGAGTTACAACTTTAAGACACCCACCCACCTGAATTCCAAAAGCATGTGCATAAAGAGTGGAAACTTGACACTGGGCACAAAAACAAGTTGTTGCTAATTTACTTTCTGAATCATCTCTATTCAACTAGCAGAGACGTTTGTGCAGTTCATGTTGCTTATTTAACAAGAGCTCCAACACACTGAAGTAAAAAGTTTAACATTTTACTGTATCCAATTGGTAATATGTACAGCAGGATTGTGACCCCTGTTTTGCATCTGTGTTTTGGATGTCTAAAGGGCAGCTAGCATTTAACACGCAAATGATTCTAGGCATTTTGTCAAGGAGGGGCTGTTGACACAACAAAAGACAGTACTTTTTTTTCTTGAAAAAAAATGTGAAATTTCAGCTGCAACTGTTGAGACATAATCCAAAACAAATCAAGATTTGGATAGGTTTTTGCTTCTGGCAGTGAATTAATGACTTTGAACTACCTATGAGGGGAAAAAAAGCTGACAATAATGAAGATTTGTTTTTCTTCAGTGTCACTTGTCATCGGTTTGGTTTATTGTCCATCAGCAGTGCAGATAGAGGCAGATCAGTTTGCACTGCAAAGATCTGAGCATCCCTGACCATAATGCACAATAAATATTGGAACACCTTCAAGGTCTGTAGATTGTTTTTTGCTTTGTTTTGTTTTATTTTTTTTTCTCCAGCAGTGTCCCATTCTTTGCATTCATTCTCCACTCTCCATTCCAGTCATTTAAACTCCAATCCTTAGCATTTAATAAAAAAAATGACATTGTTTTGCCATTGTTAGTCCTTACACAATCAATCAATCAATAATTGCAACCCCCCCCCATAAAAAAAGAGAGAAAACAAATCTAAAATGACTAATAAGAACAATGTATTCAAGTGTGCATGCAATGATGCTCCGTTTTATTTTGGATCTGAGTAAATCAAGCCCCAAGTGTGACTGATGAGTCATAATTCTAGATTTTTAAAAAAAATATTACATAATGATGTCTGCTGATGTGTTAATAGACTCACAACAGATTGGAAATAATAAAAAAAAAAAAAAAAAAAATCACATTTTATGATTTCTTGTGTTAAGGTTGTCTATGTGGCTGTATGCGTGTTAGTACACCATCACACAACACATTTGCATGGATTCTCTTTTATTGTGGAGCCATAAACCTGTTCACTTCTCTTTTACAAGTGTCCCCAGGCCATAATGGAACTGTCTGCAATATCTTTATCCCAGGCATACAACGATTGTCAAGCCTTTAATGGAAATCCTTTTGGATTAAAGTTTAATTCTTCAACTCTGCTCTCAGAATATTTGGAGAGAATATGAAATTTAACAAGTGCTAAAAAGTACATAAAGCCTAAGGGAAGAGGAAAGTTCACCTTCAAGGATTACGCGAATGAAGGTTTTAATCCATATTATGCATATGTATCCAATACCTTATACAGACAGAGGAAATATGCTCATTTACTACTGTTTAGTGGGTTTACAACACTTTAGTGGAATTTGTGATGCTGCAGACAGAATAAATTGGTGAGCAATGGAGCTTTATCTTGTCACCAAGGGTTTGCTCTGCATTTGCTCGTTGCATTTGTCTACCAGTGCATGTGCAGAAATGGTTGCAAAGCATTAGCACGCAAGACCTTTTTATATGTTTTACATCTGTGAGCAGTAAGAGATGAGTGTATATTTTGTGCTAACCAAAGCCCTACTCAGCCAGTGCTACCTTATCAAATTCTCTTTTCTGTTTTGCAGATTTTTGCTTCGAACGCACATACACACACGCACAGATGAAGGGTCACACTTGGACGTGAAAGCAAAACGTTTAACTTTTAAAGTTGGACCTCTAATTAGCAGAATTAGTGGAAGATCAAAGAGGACAATTTAGGGAGGTGTTTTGTGATAGCAAAGGGCTCATTAGCATCACAACACATGGACACAGTCATGAAAAAGAAAACTGGCAGAAGGAGTCTCATTACGGAGCACTGCTGTGCATACACAAGGCCACATGCAGACAGATTGGCCATCAGGAGACATATCGAACAAGTAGTTCTAACACACAAAGACACGCACTCAAGCCAGCAAACAGAAGAGAGCGCACTGACACCTGTGGTTACTGTTATGGATTAGAGCCATCATTACCTCTTACATGTACGCAGACATATGTAGATGGTAAGAAAAAAAAAACGTTTCCATTTCTTCTTAAGATGCATTTGAACTATTCTCTGCATGAGTTTGGTAGTCCAATCTGTAGAGTAGCACAAAAAAGCAGCTTCACCTTCAAAGTCAGATCTGCATTGTTTTCAATTCAGTCATTCCACACTGTTTGAAGTCAATACCGATAAGAACAGGGAAGATTTTATCAGGACTACCTGATCCATCCTCATTACCTTGATCTAACAAACCTCTAGCAGAGAACTATTGTGTCCAGCTATTCATACTAATGAAATAAGCAGAACGGAGGATCAAAGCTTTTGGGATGGTCTTTTACTTTAGCGGTTCTTTGGTCCAGCGACATGGGTTAATGGAGCAGATGCTCTTAAAGAGGGCATCAAAGATCTGAGTGCATTTCAAGCCGGAAATGTGTGCATGCAGAGATGCAAACAAAATTTGCAGTGAACAGCACACACAACCTAAGATGAAATGCAAGCTGTATTTTGCAATACTTAACATTTAGGTTGTATTGCTACTCTCAGTATAAAATGTTCTCTCTGTACTATCTTGATAATTAAAAATGGGGGAGAACACTCTGTGCTTTTTTTTTCCCTTTTTTATTTTACTTCCATGTGCACACTGTGAGAAAGTGTTTGAATCTTCTGTCTTCTGCCTGCAAGTCACATCAAATATTATACCAATGATGTTTGTTTAAAGAATATTCTGCATTTAATTTGCATATATTGGCAATGCTTCTATTTGAATGAGACCGTTGTAACAAATGTTACATATGTTAGATTTATGGTCCCGTAAAGATTTACAAATTTAAAAAGAGAATAAACAAGAACGCATTTGTGATGGTAAATGGCGTAGATAGTGCTTTTCTACCTTCTTTGAAGGCCTAAAGCGTTTGTCACAGTCCCATCCACACATTCACACACTGATGCTTCACACACTCTTCACACACTCTGCTGCCGGACACTGGCGAAGACCTTCCACTGGAGGCAGTTCGGGGTTCAGTGTATTGCCAACGGACACTTCAACAAATGGGCGAGTAAGGCTGAAATTGAACCTGCAATCTTCCAATAAGAGGTCGCACGCCACCGCTGCACCACAGCCGACCCACTTGATAATGGCCCACTCGGATGAGATCTATTTCTGTCAGTGTCTTTTGTTGTGATTCCTATTTGATCAGCTGTTTTGTGGGAATTGTGGAACAATAAAAGATTCCCTCCCTTTTGTGTACTGTTTTATGAGGTAATAATGAAGGCAAAACACAAGTGTTGTGTAAATGCATGAACCAGAACGACAAAAAATCCCTTTCATCACAGTGGGACACCTGTCAGTCAGCTGATTAAGCTATTCCTAGTTTGTAAGCTAACAGCAATTTTGGTGTTGTGACAATTCCCTCCAATGTGTTTGCATCTGCTAAGGGAAAAGGCTGCTGCTGAACTCATAATGTTCATGTTGATGTATTGTCTTGTTCGTGACAACAAAACCTGACCCATTCTTCAAAGACACATACACTACGATTGAGAGTCAATGGGGAAATGCTCACTCCAAGCACCAGCCTCTCTGGTCAGCTGCAGTACTGTAACATTTTGTTATTTCCTTGTTGGTTTCACTCCACATCTGCTAGAGTAGCTACTTATGTTGGAGCCAGACGTCAACGAGCAGTGATTAGTCCGAGACGGTCTGAGTCATTGTTTCTATGGCAACCGCTCTCTCCAATCAGGAGTGAGTTTGACTGAAGTCGCCTTTTAAAAGCAGGCTCAGGAGAATCTGTCAAAAGTTTCAAATGTGAGACTCCACACTTTTATTGAGACATCTGATCGGTCAGTTTACTTGAATAATTTGCAGTTAAGAAAATAAATTTGTAAAAATTAATTTGGATTTGCAAGAATGTGTTAAAAAAAAGGTAGCAGAGCAAGAATGGTGATTCTGACCAATACAATGGAATGACAGCGGCTTATTTCTCAGTTGATGTTTTTATTGGCTTTTTAGTGCCAGCAGGTACTTCCTGTTTGGAATGTGAGGGGCCACTCAGTCCAATTCTCTTATACAGTTAATGCTTTCAACATAGTAAAAGAAGCATAATAAAGAAAAAGAAAAAAAACAAGGTGGAAAAAAAAAAATTCACTTTTACAGAGCTCAGAGAAATGCTGTTGATTATTTTGACATTTCACTTTATATAACATCCAAGATGCAAATTTAATCAAGGTCATGCTAAAGTAATACTACTCTTAAGTTTAAATCTTTTGTTGGTTGCTAACATTCTAATAGTCGAGACTTCAGATGACTTGAGATAGATTGTACACTGTATCTGCTACATCCCGCTGTCATGTTTGTCTCAGTAGTGTCTATTGACAACCTGCACTTGGAGTCCTTCATGATGTAGAAGACCTCTACTGATCTTATCACATGTGCCCTTTCCTGTGCAGTCACAGTTATAGTCCTATATCTTTAAAGAATGCATAGATTTTGCACTTATTATGCTTTTTTCCCTAAAGTTTTTTATATATTGCCATTAACAAGCTTATTTTCTGTCAATAGTAAGACTGAAAATCATATAAAATCATACACCCTGGAAGATACCAAAAAAAAAAAAAAAAAGATAAGAGATAGAAGAGAAAAAAAATAACGATGAAATAATAAATAATGCGTGAAGTATCAAGGGATTGTCCAGAGTATGAACAGAATGTTCAAAGTTCAAAGACAACTTTCTTCGGCACCTGTATTGTGCTTACATTTTCAAACTGTGTTCATACTAAATGTTCTTCTCTGTCACTTCTAAAATTTGAGTTCTCTTAAAATGTCTGACAGCTCTTCAGATATCTTCCAAACTTCAGAAAAACTTACTGTACATTTTCCTCTCCGTTCCCTTAAGAGTTCCCTCTAAATGTTCTGAATGGATATAAAAGTAAACTTTGTTTTTATGATCAAACCAAGTCTGCTTTAAACTTTTTTTTCCTCCCGATAATTATTTCACATCTAGGTCTTGTTGACAGCAATCTTTTTTTTGTAAATGTTGCTTTGTACTTCTGCATGAATGATGCAGAAATTATGTGCTCAGGCGAACACAGCATCAGTTTTAATTTTACAGCTGTCCTTTCAAGGGCATTGAAAAAAAATAGTACCAGTAAAACAGTCTTTTAGAATTTAAATAACAGTCTGAGTTCTTCAGGATGCACTTCTGAGACGAAGAAGATGTTAATGACATTTTTTAACAACTTATTCCTTAATTGCTTTTATTTTCTTCTTTTTATTTTAGCTTTATTATCATTTATCCTTATAATTTTTTTGTTGTGTCTTTTTAGTTTGTGTTTATTCACTTTAGCTTCATTACTGCTAAAAACACACAGGATGTTGTATTTATTTGTAAGTAAAATATGAGTGTTATCTTTAAAGACACACCTGTGGAAGCACAGGGATAGCTGTGTAAAGTTGCTGAAATTTTGCTTTTGAACTTCAAGCACAGCTAATTGCATTTTCTTAGCGTCAACACTTGAGCGTGGTTTACAAAGTGTGAAAGTCTGACTCTATTTTCTATAGAAAATAGGGACACATCAGAATTATGCTCTGTGTTATGCAAGAAAGTATTTTGTCATTATTAACATTTCAAATGTTGTTTTCTTTGCTACATTATGTGAAGCACTGGGTTCATTGATTTACAACACACTATCTTATTTTGTTTCTGATCATTTTTCATAAAGCAAATGTTTTTAAAAAGAGGTTACTGTAACCTGATTTAAAAAAAAAATCTTTCTAAAAAGGTAGATTGAGGCTAAAAAAAATAGATCAAGATGGATTATGAATTGTTGTTGTAACAAATACATGTACGGATCTACAAAGATTTAAGATAACAATTTATGTCACCCTTGGCCATGAGCTGTGAGTGGTGAATGAGCAAATATGAATGCCTCTTTTACACTGTTTGAGCTGCTTGGACTCAACATTTTATTTCCTTGAACTGTCCTCTTCTTTGAATATTTGTTTGAGAAGTGTAAAAGCTCCAGTACGTATCACAGGCATAACATTTGAACTACCTGTTGAAAAAAGTAGAGTATGCGACAGAAGCATTGTGCATTTTTCATTGAGAAAAAAATAAAAATTCAGTAGAAATGGGCCTAAAGCATTACAACTGTTATAAAAAAATGTTATTGGTTAAGATCTAGTAAAAGTGGATAGTTTGCTAGGCATGAGTATAGTCAGTCAGAGGTTTCTCATTGATGCTTTTTTTTTTTTAATCTGGTCAATGCTCAATTTGACAGATGGTTGTCGGTAGGATACTGTGTGATGTTTCCAGGGAGTTTGGTCCTCTCTATGTTAAAGCAAACTCAGATAACTTTTTGATCCATTTTAAAAGCATTCCCAGTGGTCTTTTAATTACGGTTATGCAGGGTTTTTTTTTTTGTTTGTTTGTTTGTTTTTTGGCAAAATTGAAAAACCCGCATCAATCTTTAGGAGAGTTTCTGCAGAAGTTCTTTGGAAATTTGCCTTGGAGTTGTGAGTAGGACAGGAAGCCTTCCCTCAAGTCCCATCATCCTTTTGTTTACATGCTCTCACGGTGCAATAGAAATGGCGAAGCAAAATTGGAGCTATCCAGTTTTGATCCAGATGCTAGCTTGGATGAGGAAAACAAAGATGTCAAGTTACCTATTTGTCTGCAAATGAATGCATCAGAATGAAGCGAAGCAGGGAGCTTGTGGCTCCTATATCACTGCTACAGGCTTTTTCCAATGGCATTTTTTTTGTCTGATTCTAACTCACGGTTTGAATTTAAAAACCCATTTTTAATCTTAATTTCCTTTTATATATGTCCTCCATAATGCTACAAGAACATGTTAAAAACACCAAAAACGTGATTTACATTGGAGTGGGTCTTTTAAAGCAAATCAGTTAAAGGTGTAAAATATTTCTACATTATCATCCAAACTGAGTCCACTGGATTATCTTTAAGTAAAAGCACTCTAGGGTAACATTAATTGTAATCTGAAGGATTTAGGACAGCTGATACAGGCTCTGTCTGCAGACTAGTTGAAGTTTGGAGTAAAGCTGCTACATCTCCCCTTTCATAAAAATCATGTTAAGATGGTTGGACATCTGGCGAAAAAATGCCTTTCTAGTTTTGCAGACACATTAGAGAGATCACATCTCTCAGCTGGCCTGGGACTGTCTTGGTATCCTCAGGAGAAAAGGAAGTCTGCGAAGGCTTGTGCACCAACATGAAAAAGCAGAAGATAATAGATGGATGGATAGATCTCGAAAGATTGTTGAGTGTTTTTCTTTCTTTACTTTGTGTTGTCTAGAGAAATCAAAGCTTTCTAGATCTTTTCCATCTCCCTATCTGTCTTGGAAATGTTTCTCCAAAAGTGATATCCACTGTTGTTGTAACTTCAAAGTTATCACTGCATTTATATATAAAAAAAATGTTTTCATCCATTTAAAAACCAATGTCATGCCAAATACTGGTATCTTTTTTTTCATACCTATTCTGAAAGTGATGGTTATCCTATTTCCCATGTATCATATCCAGTAGTGATTAGTCCAGCCAAACAGGCAGAATTAGCAGTATATAAAAATCTGTTTATCCTGCCAGCTGGAGCAGATGCTAAAATTAAGCATCAGTGCCACATTTTCAACTAGAATTAAGCTGAGGCCAACGAAGAGGAGGAGAAAAACAACAAGAAAACAGGTTAAAAGTGGAAGGGAGGAAATGTGCTTGTGAGGGAGAGAAACAAAAAGAAAGACGGAGTGGAAGGGAATGGGGGTAGGGGAGGGAGAGCATGGGAATAAGAAATGGCAAATTCTTTAGTTTCAGCCAATTAGGCTGAGAAGCCACTGGTAATTAACTCTCGAGGGACCTACTGAACAGTCATGCACCTCGTTTACATAATGAGGATGAGAAGAGAGGTACTTTTTATTTTTCTTTTTTCTTTCCTTTCCTCTGGTTTTCTGTCTTTGGCCTGTTGAACCAAAGCAGGACAAACTCTCTTCCCTCTATTTACTGATGAATGCCATGAATTTCTACAGAGCTGTCATGCTAAATATGTTTGCAGGAGTAGCACCTGTCAAAAACGTTAAAGATTTTAAGAAGTTCACATACCTGGTATTTTCTTCAGAATATGATTATGTTAGTATAAATATATTTTTTCCTCATTTTTTGGTGTATTTATGATTCCTCCATTCCATGTACAACTGATACAGAAAAGTGTATCATGTAAATTCAAGAGAGGGCATTTGATTTTCTCCATCTCCCCTTTGGCCCACTGCAACACCTTTCATGTCCTCTTATAATATGGAAAATGATAGACTTAGATTTGTGCCCTGAGGGTTTTTTCCACCTCCTGAAAATATAGAGAATAAGAAAGCCAACTGTCAAGTGTTGAAGGGCATAGTTCTGATTTTCCTAGGTTAAACTGTTAAAATAGATCTTCTTTCTTCAATGCTGTAATGTAAAGTTCAAGTTTTTTTTTTTTTTTTTTAAAGACGTTTCATAAAGTCATAATTTGGGTCATATAAACTAGGCCAAAATGTATACGTATGACAGACTGACTGAGGAAATCACCTAAAGAAATCACTTTTGGAGTGATATTAACAAGCTCTTACAGCTCAGAGAGGTATATTATGAAAATGTGAATTTGATACTGAACATCCAGATTTATCTAATACTGTGAGTTTCAGGCCTCACATTTCAGTGATAGCATGAAAAAGATTTATTTTGTACATCTATGTTTCTCTGCATCAACCCCTTGACACCTGAATTCATTTCCAGCTATGAAAAATAAATTCCACCTTTAAGTAAATGCTAAATTAAGAGACCATGCTTTCTGTACTAATATGGCGCACTGAATTTTAAGGAACACCGTCAATGAATAGTCTATTTTCCAATCAATGTTAGAAATAGAAGGCGCTCCAAACTATAAGGCGCTGTAAGCAAGGCAAAAGATTCGGAGATAAGTTTGTATGTCAGTCAGTTTATTAATTGCGTTTACAATAACTCTATAACTTGTTTGTAGCATGCTCCAAGTTAGACATGTTAGAAACAGTTGTGTTAGCATGTTCATTCTTGTAACTCCCAAACTTTACGCAAGAAATTAAAAAAACTAGTGTGATACTGATAAAACAAATTTTGCTTTGACTATGCCAACTACCAACACTATTAATGTGTAAAAAAACAAACAAACAAACAAACGAAACGGTCTGACACTGCTACACGTTTGCTGCATTAGCATATTTACTTTAACACCCAACCTTGTTTGCCACAGCATAACCAAAACGAATCCATATATAAAGTGCTCCAGATTATAAGGTGCACTGTTGGTTTTTTGAAAAAAAACTAAGGCTGTTAAATGTGACTTATAGTAGGGAAAATTCTGTCATTTTGGAGCAGAGGTCATTTGATGCCTATTTAAGGTTAATAGGTGTGAATGGGTTAAACTGTTTATAACAATTACTTTCTATTACTATAATAGTAATAATAAGAATTCCCTTTTTTCAACTCACATGGTAAAAAAATTGACCATAAGGGAAAGGTTTTAGAATTGATTCAGGCATGTGATTTTCCTGAATAACCTTTCTGCTGACAGTTGTGACACATGTCCAGCAGGCAGATCTGAACAGAGAAGTCTGTTGATTTGGGGTTTACCCGTTAGAGCAGGAAGGACCGTTGAAAATACAAGGATCAACAAGGATCAACCAGTGATGTGAGTAAATCTTAAAGTTTTATCCTAAAAACGGAGTACCTTCCCAAAAAGTGGAATCACTTCTTCAGACTTTTTCTTATCACAGGGTTTTGGTATTGTTGTTGCACTGCCAGATAACCCTGATCTTCACAACCATCTCAAATGATGCCAAAAATGCAACGTTCCAAAAAGAAGATGGGAAAGAATATTTCATCTGGAAAGAGCTACAGACCACACATGAGTGTAATTAGCTAGAGGCTCTGTCACCAAAATGCAGCATTTGGTTGAATTTCCATACAGTAAAACCATGTACATCTTGTTAGAGAACCTTAATTCCGTGTGGGAAAAGTATTTGTTTTATTTTTCACCATTTTCTGTTTGAGTCCCAATATGTTCTGGATCTTACAACCAAACCCACTACTATAACTCTACCTCAAAAGCAGAGATGAGAAAAATCTCTATGTTCATTAACTTGTACATTCTTCACAAAACAAACGACTTCTTTTTTTATCTTCTTCCATCGTACAGGTTGAATACAGCTCGGGGATAGTTTAATGTAATGTAACACCAAGAAATTTATAGCTTCAGGTTGTGTGTTTTCACTGCCACCAACTTATTTTTCCTCTTCCTTTGATGGCAGAGTTAGGAAAAAAAAGCTTTAAGTTCACTTCTGCTTTTATTAAAGGAGGTCTAATTTAATTAGCTTGCACTGCATGAGCCTGCTATCAGGCCCTTCTGTTCCCAAAACCAAGGTTTCTGATGCTCAGAGGAGGAGAGCTAAAGAGAACAGAAAAACTGTCTGCTGGTCTCCAAGGAGGAAATGTCCTTTTAATCAGACTTCTGCTAAGATCCTCTTATCATCTCCTGTGAGAGAGGGAGGGCAACACATAGACAGATGGATAAACAGACAGACAACTGGTGAAGAAGATCTTAGGTAAACCAAGAACAAAGGGACGCCTGGTTAAAAGTGTTATTTGAAAAGTATTACACACATCCAAATGAGAAATTTGACCAGCATAATCTTAATCTGAAGGAAAAAAAAAACAGAAAAAATAAATAATAAAATAATTTACCCGTTTGTGTTATGCTATGCATATTAATGGTAATCAAACACAAGGATAAACATGGTTCTCGGTTTTTGGGCAAATATAAGTGCTTCACAATTGTTTTTCTAAGCCCTTTATTTTAGGCAAAGTAGAATGTCTTTTCTTTTCAAGCAGAGCTTTATAGAAGCACTTGATCTTCAATGTTACCAGTATTGCATCATCAGACAGATTCAAATGAGACTCCTTAAGACATGATACAATATTTAAAAGGTTTAAAGAAAAGACTTGCATTCTGGTCGATAAAGAACACTGCAAAAAAAAAAAAAGTCTCATTCAGAGGTTATGAATTGAATGTTTTGTTGTTTTGTTCAGAAAACTTTGACATAATGCATTTTCTTTTCATCTACTGCGCCACTTTTGTTGAAGCCATACTGCCTGAACCCTTTTCCTTATTAATAAAGGCGTGAATGTGCTTACAAAGAAAGGTACAGAAATATTGAAATTTACTGTAAAACTCAAGAAAAAAATCCATTTGTGTGGTTATTGCTTTGCCATCTTGTTCAAAGGAGCAAGAAGATAAAACAAATATTAAAAAAAAAATGTGCAATAAGGTTCTGTTGAATTTGATGACATTTTAAACAGACTTTGGAAGGATGGTAGATAATAACAGCAAAGCGGAAGGCCATTGCAATTAAAATGATAAAAAATACTTCTAACAGTTTTGATTATTTCTATTGTATTTATCTTATTTAAAAAAAACAATAGTATAAAGTCAATAGTTGTTTTTTTTCTCTTTTGTTATTTTTGTAATGCTTAAAGAACCTTGTATAAAATATATTTTTTAATCTTTGTCAACAATGATACCAATATTGATTCAAAAATTGGGGTGCACGAGGGGGGCAAAGCTTTTTGCTGGGGGGGGCAGCTTTCACCCCTTGCCCCCCTATAACTCTGCCCTTGGCATGCATGCTTTTAAGGCAGGCGCTGCAGATGCACTGATGTGTTTTCTGATTTAAAAGCGGCCATTTCACCTTCCTGTTATTTTAAGGTTGCAGGACTGGGCTTTGTTGTGTTAAATCAAAAGGGTAATTGCAAAACAAGTCCTCTTTCTTAAAATCCAGTCTATCTGGTGCTTAAAAAGCCCCGTAAACAGGATATGATCATTAGAAACTCAGGTACATGAGCTACTCTGACAACTGAACACGCTGACGATTCGATGTTTAAATTTATAGTAATGAGAGATTAATTAACACATCAGACAAGAAGACAAAACACATAAACACACACATCTTGAAGAAAATACAAGCTGTTTGAGTGTTTTCGCATGTCTCATAAAATGGCAGTGAAAGCATTGATTTATTGGTATTTCTCCTTTAAAGCGCAAAAAAACTTTCCTTTCTTCTTAGTGGGAGAAAAAAAAAGACACAGAGAAAAAAGCAGAGATAAAAACCGGCTCACACTTTTTCTCGTCTCAGCAAAACAAAACACATTTGTTTTGATTCGTGTCTGTGTGAAGTTTATGTACAAAGTATTAAGGAATTAATGAAATGAGATTTTTGACATTTCTTCAAAACAAGTCCGTCAATTAATCCATATAATTAATATGCAATTTTTTTATTAGTAAAAGAAAATGCTTCATACATGTCAGTTTTACAACCTGACATGTGTGAATTATAACACACAGATTAGAGCAGTTATGATTGCTTATGCGTCTTTAATGTATTTTTATTTTATTGGGTAAAAAAAATCTAGTTTTACAATCTGTGAAACTGCTTTTAAAGTGCTTAAAAGTGCCTATGTTCAGAATAAATTTAGATGGACTGCTAACTTTGTAATGTTTTGTTGTTATTCTTGTTAGGCCTTGGTCACCACATGTATTCTTGGATCTGACAATCCCACGCTGTAGTGGTATAACATATTGTTGAGCCTTGAAAAAATACTGTTCTTCTTTGATTTTATATCTATTTAAAATGTCCATTATAACAGAACGTCGTGTTATCAATTGTTTGGAGCTTGTTCCTAAATTACTTTCTTGTTGCTATTTTTATTCGTGGTTATATAAGTACCACTGAACACTTTTGGCCAAGATATCGATTACTCCACAGTACAAACTGCATCGCAGTCCTAAAATGGACTAAAATAATGCATCATCTTTGCTGCTAAAAGGAAAAACTAAAAATATATATATTGTCATTTTTAAGAAAGAATATGCAAATTCTTCACATCAGCATCCTGGATATATTGCAGCATATTTTACTTTCCTGTTATTTTGATTATGCTTAAGGTCTATTGAATAAAACTGTGGAGAAAAACTCAAGATCTACATAAAAACGTGTGTTACATGTGTTACTTGGGACACATCTGAAATGAAGACATTAGAGCTGAAACCAGTAATTCCTCCCTTTATTCAAATGCAAGGCAATGCTGATGTTTAATATGCATGTACTGGATTCGTCACGCTGTCACTGACCCAAGTGATTGTGCAAAGCAAAGTCACATAATTAAGCCACCCGCACCATTGAGAATTTGTTTCTACTTCATTACCTGACAGAAGCGGAAGCTAAAGCCAGATTTTCTGCAGAAACCAGCTAATCTGACAAAGAATCTTCAACAAATATATTCCTGAGACCTAAAAGACAGATTCTTATCACTTATTTTGGATGGTGCATTGTCTTGTAGCTTAACGAGCTACAGCATCCCAGCTTTGTTGTGACAAAATGCTGCTCATTTTGAATTCAAATGAGCTTTTCTTACTGAATGCATGTATGCAACTTAACTCACAAAGGAAAACACATTCTGAAATGCACTTGTACAAATGCATAGTGTGTTTCTCATACTGTTGTTTATTGTGCCCGTTGGTAACTTGCACTCCTTGGAACCGACAGCAGCTGCCAACTGACATAAAGCTGCATTAAGAAGTCTCTTCATTGTGCTTTTATGACCACTGTAAAGACATTGTCAGCTTTGCCTCATCTCTTCTTTGCTCAAACGCCTGAAGCAATGTAGATCAAGCCTGCAGTGCAATTACTAACAGAGGACGCAAAGATGGCATCCAAAAGTTGCCAGATGCAGTAAAAAAAAAAAAAAATGCATATAAAATAAACAAAGAAATGAAAAAAACCCTAATAAAGATAAACTAAAAGTAACAGAAATAATAATAGATTCATTGAAAGATTAATAATACATTTGTTTCTGCTGCTTGTAAAAGTTTCAGGTTGAACAGCTAAGAATGATTTTAAAATGAATGATAGGCACAAACACGCCATTTAAATTATGGCATAGCATAGACTACAGGACAGTATGGAGAGATGCAGACTCAAAGAAACATCCAAGTCAAAGATATGACATCAATGCCTGCAGCCATCCAGAAATGTCAAGATTGCATTGGCAATATATTTCAATTGCTTCTGGTATTTCACGTGTTTACATGAGAAGAAAGATGTGCTTTCTCAGTTGCTTTTTCATGACGTCTATGTATGGTATCATATTTATATCTAAAGTTGCACATGCGTATCTGTGCTCTTGCATTGGTGCAGAACTGTCCTTGTCCTTGTAAACTTGTATTCCTGGGTTTGCAGAATGGCACTCTGGAGTTTGAAAGCAGACTTGTAAGAGCGTAAACACACATCAGTGCTCTATGACTGTCCTTCCTCTCTCTGCTCTTTGCATGTACATTTACATAAACAGTTTTCATTGGTTGTTATTGACAACTAGAAAACGGAGAGGCAATACACTCAGTCTTTTTGAATATGTTATGTGATTGGATAATTTTAGTATCTCGAAAACGTTGCTACTTGTTAAACTGTTTGTTTTCATAGACATTACTAATTATAATTGGTGAAATGGCAAAGAAAACAGCTAATTTACTTACAGGGATTATTTGTAAATGAACCACCATTTTGTTTGCGAGATTCAAACCAGTTCAACTTTCCCACCATTCAGAAAGATTATCTTCAAAGATTGCTACGCAGACATTGCTTACGGATTTTATCCCTAACAGCTTCTCACACAGAAATAATAGGACATGCTGGTAAACAGCTACATTGTCATTAATGCTTTAGCAGGTGCACTCAACAGAATATCTTCAGTTGTTTGTCACCTAGCTTGGGTTTCAGCGCACCCCTAGAGCACCCTGTGAGCTTCTGCTGGATAAAACTCATTATCCTAGTCTGCTGCTCTTCAGGAAACTCATTATCCCATCCATCACCAGCAGACTCAGACAACTGAATGAATATGCCCTCTCATCTTTTAATAAGATCGCTTTACCTGGAGTTTGTGGGTGAACACAACAACAGATACCACTGCTATATAAACTGTAATTATCTATCTAATGTGACATCTTTACCTTGACATTTGATACTGCTGTTGGTTATCATTGTCTTCATGTTGGTTGCATACATAAGCATAGTCTTTAACTGGTACAATGGCTACTTAAGTGGTCATATTTTTAGAGAATACACTTGACAGTTTTATCGGTATGAAATTGCAATCGCGAAAATAATTTTTAAAGTTCGTAATGTTTGTCTTGTAAAAAAATAAAAAAACGGAAACAATGTTTTCTGTAGCAATCTTTTAGTTTTGGAAGCAATCTATTTTACATCTTCAGTACAACACAGCTATTTTTTTTTTTTGCCTTGGTTTTGGAAAGTGCCATTTCAACAACTGAATAGTTTTCCTTGAAACCTAGACAATGTCCATCCTCAGACTTGATTAAAGGGACTCAATCTGTTTTCCTTTTTGAATCAAGCAATAATGAAGAAATACCTTATTTAAAGCATTTTTTTGTAGCTGCCAAAGCAAGTTCTATTGCCTGTGTAACATTGGTAAAGAAAAGCTCCTTGATAAAGTCCACATTATCACATTTGTTCTGAGTTGGGTTTTTTTTCTCAAATATTTTCTGAAGGCTAGTAAACACTTGAAGCTAGACAGAGGGCCCCAAACTGACCTTGTTCAGAACATTGCAGGGCTTTGCATGGGCAATGTGTGAGGCTGCGTTGCATTACGACCCATAATGAACTGTGACCACAAGTCGTTGAGTAGATGGATGGCCTCTGGTTCCTCATTCCTTTCACCTCCCACCGCTCTACTTTCTCCCGTTTCCATTCGAACCCTCCTATTCATCCATCCTCTGCCAAACAGATGCCTAATGACAATGGAGGGCTTTTGGAGGAGTTGGAGAATAGATTATTGACTGGGACTTGAGATTTACGCTGGAGCCACGGGTCTAGGCGGCCCCAGCGGAGATGAATGGGACATGTAATTGAGTTTTTTCACTCAGTTGTTCTGAAACGGTTAAGGCCCAGAGGTCCACCCATGGTGGCGTTTGGTGGATGGTAGCCGCAGGAGGGGGTGTGTGAGAAGAGCGAAGGTTTATGAGCCACACAAAGTGGCACTTGGGGGGTCAGACAGAGGGCAGTTGGACACTATGTTGTTGTCTTTGTATAGACGTCAGGTCATTGTCACAAAATATGGGAAAAGGGTGGAGGATACGTTCCTTATAGACTTTAAAATCCCATATTATGAACAGTGGAGTCATTCAGAAGTATTCACTCTGGAATTCTCCATTTGTGTTCAATTCTCTTAAGGATAATAGTTGAGAGCATCCAGAACTTAAGAGAATAGTTTTCATTTTGTCTAAAAGCAAGAAACTTTAGCTATTCTCAAAATGTCTTATTCTGAAGTGATCTGTACATAAAAGACTGTCATTGGATAAAGGAGGAAAAGAAATGCTTTTAGGATAGACATGTCAAGTACTTTTTGTCCAGTAGTATTCAAATAAATAATTGGAATACTTCCACTCTTTCACCTTTAGGAACATAACTATGTATTGTTCCAAAAGAAAACAACAAATTATTGGAAAATGTCAAACTACAATATAAGTAAGGAAGGTTATTGCATGATTCTGCTTTGTTTAGTCCAGCATGTACACACACAGTTTTTTTTTTTTTTTAAACCCATACATTTACCAGTTAACCAGGGGAAGCGACTGCATGTCTCAGGTGGGTCTGTGTAGGACTGGTTGATGAGAAACCAAGGTTTATTTCTCAGGGGGCAGGATGAGCTTCATCCAGTGTGGGCCCTTGGGCAAGACCGTTAGATACTGTCTACCTATGTAGATACAATGGGGCCCAAGTTTGGGTCTCCCTGTGCCAGTCCCCAGCCCAGACTAAATACAGGGTTGTGTTAGGAAGGGCATCCGGCATAAACATCTCTGCCAGACCACCAGTGCGAATCCGTGAAAGCTGATTTGCTGTGGCGACTTCTGAAGAGATATGTCCAAAAGGTGAACAAGAACAGCTAACTGTAGAGCATCACTCATTTTATCTTCTTTGCAAAGTTACAGACATGTTTTTTTATATTTATTTGGCTTTATTCGGGACTTGGAGCACTGGGAGAGAATGACTGTTACCACAGTAACGGGTGCCTGGTGGATTTCTAATGAACGGAAGGCAGTGCTGTCTTCTGCAGTGAAGGAAGCTGGAGTTTGTGTGTTTCTGACTTATGGTGACAGAGTTGCAGAGGCAGAAAGGAGACATGCTGTGATGTGTACTTTTAACAGGTGGCACAACTTCTGTTTGTGAGACCTTAAAGCTGTTGAACAGCTTTGATTGCTTTATATTCTCCTTACCTTTGTCTCATCTCCTGCTCTAGAATGGAAATGGGAATGAATGGTTTTGAGAAGGCTATTGGCACACTCAACCTTTAAGGTGAAAAGCTCAGTCATGGAGTTTATGGCTTGTTTTGTTCACAATGCTTCTCTGAGCTTATATAAAAAGCACTGTGTGAACTTGCTGACAAGGTTAAAGCCTTCATTCAGTTTCACCAAACAACAGCTTCTGTTCTAGCCACGATGAAAACTGCACAAATTTACTGCTCTTACAAGTGACTTTATGCAATTCATAATTCATAACTCGGGCAAAGGCTCTTGCATGTATAAATACGGCACGTTGTCTACTCATGAGATCCAATAGGACCAAGGTCTATTTACTAATTTATTTTGATTTTAAGTCCTTTCTGACCTAATTTGCGGTGTCCTTTCAACTTGTCACTTTCAATACTTCTTGACAGAGCGGATTTTTGGTATTGGTAAGAATAGGAGGGAGGGAGAGTTAATTGGGTTGTTTCATGATATTAACCTGCACTTTGCTCTCATTCAACAGTATCATTCTCGCCAAAAAGAAAAACAGTCTGAGAAGATTGAGATTGTGTCCAGTAACCCATATTCACAGAGGCCATTTGTTTAAAGACAATGACTAATTTCATACTAGGCTTACTTTTAATAAACAGCAGGGTGGTTTTATTGAAAGAAAAGTCAATACTGAGAAATATTTAACAGAACCCAATTATGTTCTTGAATCCAAATATGCAGAGATTGAAAAGGGAAGGGAGCCAGTGAGTGGGCACAAATCTGATTTATCTGAATTAATGGGCTCACAGTTGTCAAACTTTATTCTTAGGGAAGGTGTTAAAGAATAAAACTGAAACTTTTAATACCTTATTGAAAGTACTTGCATCTTCAGCATCACTGCTTTCCATACATTGTATGATCGTTTGATCTGGGAATTCTTTATCAGTAACACCAGATATGGATCCGTCAAATTATACAGAAAAAAAAAAATGGTTAAACTTGCTTAACGGGGACATTTTTTTAACTTCAACAGAAAATGCAAGACACTGTGTTTTTAAATGTCAAACTAGAGGTAGCTATATGATATAATAATTTGTGGAATCCATTCAATTAAAAAAGATTTAAGCTATTCTAAAATTTGATTAAACGTAAAGTATGTGCAAAAGTATAGAGCTAATATTTTTGTTTACTAAATAAACTCTGTTCATTTTCATGCACCTAAGTTTTAAAATCCCACTCCAACTATATTTTTATCAATTCTAAATGTGTTCCCAGTGCTCTTTGAATTAGGGTTATGCAGTTTTTAGCTCAAATCAAAAAAAGCCTGTATTATTTAAGATGCATTTCCTGCAGGTGAAAGATTTCTTATACTAAGTGAATTATTTTTATGCGTCTGTAGTGTTCCATTCTTACAGTTTGTTAATACCACATTGGTGAATGCATTTTTACATTAACCCACATGGAGGTCCAGATTAGTTGAAACCAGTTAGTTGGGTGCTTCAAGAACCTAATCAGCACTTTTCCACTGAAAAACAAACTATAAATGATCTTGCTGGTCCGATCAGGGAGACTGACCACTCAAAATGTAGATTTTAAGGTATTTGGGTTTTCTTTTTTAATCTGTCCTGTCAAACATTGGCCTGACGCCACATAGGGCACACCCCAAGGGTTATATAAGTGGGATCCTTTTTTCAGGACATTGTCTGTCATGATGGAGACCCAGAGTACTCTGTGCAAGTTTAATCCAACTTTTGTTCATAGGATTAAATTCCAATTGAGTTTTTGGTCACATTCTTTCTCATGAACGAACACACAGAAATTAGCGGATGTAATCTCAGATAGAACAGAGGGAGTTCATCCGAAATTCATCTCTGATTTGTGGATGGGACTGTTGGCATGGAAGTAAGCCTCCACTGATATCCCATTATCCTTTTCCCTCTAGCTTATTGCACCCCTCAACCCCAAACTAACATTAGCGGTGCAACTAAAATGGCAAGCAATATTGGCGCTATCCAGCCAGACAGTTTTGGTCCAGATGGCCGCTAAGACGAGAAAAAAGACAACGGTAATGCATCTATTTGTCTGGAAGTGGATGCATCAGAATGGAGCGGAGCAGGGAGACTGTGGCCCGCCCATTTCAGTTGCTGCGTCACAACTGAGAGCTTTTTCAAATGGCGAGTTATCTGTTCCTGATTTATCATAATTTGAAGAAAGAAAATACTCAGTAACACAATGTTAGTCCTAAATTATTTTATATCTGCTTTCCATCGTGAAAAGTATTCTACGAGAACACGTTAAAAACACCAAAAAACACAATTTTGATTGGAGTGGGTCTTTGAATAAGTGAAACATATTCTTGACTCAAATCAAATTACTCTGCCATTTTTGTTGTGGTTTAAACAATTGTTTAGTAAAAAGAATGTTAACAATTTATTATTTTTGATTGTAAAAACAAATATATGGAATATATATATATATATAAAAATGAAACTATTTGGCACATGATCATTCATAGTAAGTGAATTTAGTCTGCTCGTATGCAGAAATTTCCCTTAACTCAAATTTGGTTTATTCCCACCCATTGCAATGTTTCCTTTCCTTCTCCTCGCATTTGGCATAGTAAAAAGTGTTAAGTCCATACATCTGCGATAAAGAGCGTTTTATCTGGTGGTTTTACATTCCACTGCTTTACAAAGGTGACTAAATTGGTCTTGGATAGAATTCTCCTTGTCAGTGTCTCATTTTCTGTGCAAGTAGCCAGCCAGCACCCTGTTGCTCACTCAGCTAAGTAAGCTGGCTTTATTTTTATCCTTTGCTTATGAGCGGACAGGAGCTGCTGCTGCATGCCCTCCAGGCAGTTGTACAGTTCAAAAATTGCATTTAACTTTTGACAAGTCATGCATATGAGCTGGAAACATAATGGCTCAGTCAATACAATGAAAAAAAATGTAGGGTATTTGTATTCAGCAGCTGTTCTGACTTATTAAAGCTGTGAAGGTGCAGTTTTATGTCTTTCTGTGTCCTCGGGGTAACACAGAAGAGTAGTCTCGGATAAATACCAACTGTTGTCAGCTCTCATTAGATGTGGATATTTGGACAAGGATTCGATCCATCTGGTAAAATTATACCAGTGTAAAGTTGTTGCCTGGCAAAAGATGAGTGTGTTTATTTTATTTATTTATATATTTTTTTTCCTTCTTGGCTTGCTTTAGCTGCCACCCATTAGAATAACACTATTTATGGCAACAATCTGGATATAGATTCATTAATGTTGTGCTCAATACCAAGGGTGAGTGGGAATATAAATAAATACATGATGAACCAAGAGAAACAACCATTGCTCACTTCAATGTTTTTTCTTTGTCTTTTTTTGTGTTAAAGCAAGCCATTTGTGATCTTATCCCACAACTCAGTGACATGCCCAATAGTCAGAGGAACCTCTGTCAGTTGATTTAAACACTTTTAGAGAGGTTTGAAGGCCTGCCATTGTGCACTGAATGGTATATAAATCTCTGGAAGTGCAGCTCACCCTATATGACTTTCGTCTCACAGTCTGGCTGTAAAGTGGTTAAAAACAATCTCCAGACTCATAAGATCACTATCTATCATCAATCAACAGCTCATGTGCGTCATGTTCCATGCAGATGAATGGAACTCAATGCAGCTGGCACTATCAGCGCTGGGTAAGACTTTGTAATGAATTTAACAGATTCCAGAAAAAGAGTAAAGGGAAAAGAGTGTAACTCTGGACAGACTAAGGCATAAACTTATTGTTTTATCATTATTTTTAACTCCAGCTTCCAGGAGACACTCATTTTCCTGCACTAATATTCCAACAACAGAGGCTCAGACTCACATGAATCTCTGTAATATTGGAAAGAGTTTCCAGTCATCTTTTAAAAGAGAGCAATAGTTTTATCTCAGAACCTCTAGTAAATCTCATATCATTTATTTTTTCATTGCCTCTAGACTTGGTTACATGTCATATTTTGTCAGCCACAAGGGGAAATCATGCATCAGTTTTACCCATCACATACATTTTGTATATGAATTTGACTTATGAAGTATGCTATGATGACTGATGTTCTGCTTGTAGCATTTGTAGAAATATTTAGAAAGATCAAGGCTCAGAAGTAGCGGAAGTACCATTTCTGTGTTTTGCAGAAATGATGATTGAACATTGCACAAGACAAGAGCATTGACTACGTTTACCCAATAAAATGATTTGTCATAAAATACACATTGTCTGTATTTTAAATGTTATGAAAAATTGATGACATTTTAAAGTGTGTGACGTAATCTCTCTCAATCAAACATTATGCTGACTTCGTCTCCATCTCTCTGTGTCACTCTGTCTTCCCCTGTGTGAACATTCAGTGGATTGGGTATGTAATTTGTCTCAGGGGAAACCACTGGAGTTTGCTCAAAACCCCATCTGTTGGCTGGGATGAAAACCTGATGAATGGGAGTCACTGGTGTTTTACGTTCACTGAACAGAAACAGACGAGCAGAATCACACTTGTGGGTTAAACTAGAGCATGTGTGTGTTAGAGGCAGCAACTACTACCTTTTTTTCTTCAACAAGGGTGTAAAAAGGATATTTTGCAATATCAGAAGAACTGCGATATATGTACAGCCTTATTATCCATGTTTGCAGTACTACCAGAAGTGGACTGCTGCAACTGTAGTGACTGAGAACATACAGTTTGAAGTGTCTTTATTATTCTGAAATCTGATTACCTATTTAGTTGTTTTTTCCCCCCAGTTTTTGGCAATAAAACTGAGATATATAATGCAAATGTATTAAATATAATGTGTGCAGATGGATAGATAACCAATTCCAAATTAGTCTGCAATTTTTTTTCCTATATATTCTATGCAAATGACAGTCAGCATAACTTTCAAGTTACGAACCATTACAGTATATATTCAATGTTATTTAACAAACCTCCTAAAGATAACAGTATTTAAAAATAAAAACATTCAAATGCTCTGTTCCACATTAGTATACACAACAGAGTTCTACAACATTTGATATATTTTAAAGAACTAAAAATGTTTTGAATTTGCTGCATTAAGAGGTCATATTTACTGGAATCAAAAGCCATTCCAATCAAAAACATTTTAATAGGTCAAGTTATATTCGTACACAGGACCCTTATTTTGTAGCAGCTTCACTATTCTTGCATCCATTGAACTTATGAGTTTTTGGAGAGTTTCTGTTTGAATTTCTTTGCAGGATGTTAGAATATCCTCCCAGAGCGCTTTGGATGTGAACTGCCTCCCACCCTCAGAGAAAGTTTGCTTGAAGATGCCCCAAAGGTCCTCAATAGAGGATGGGGGCCACACCATTGGTTTATCTCCTTATTATGCCCATTACAGCCAAAGACACAGAGGGATTACATCAGCATGAAATGGAGCATTGTCATGAATGAAGATGATTTTGTGACAGAAAGCACTGTTCTTCTTCTTGTATCACGGAAAACAGTGGTTAGTCAGAAATGCCTTCAGGGACCACAAACGAGGTGATTAGCTATCTCCCCATGATTCTGTCCAAAACATGACTCTATCACCTCCTTTGCTGGTGTCACAGCCTTGCTGGGACATGGTGGCCACCCAGAGACTGGAGTCTGCTGCTTTGTAATAGTATTTATGCCTGGTAGAAACCTTCCTCATTCTCTTTATCTGCATGAACTCGTGTGTGTTCTGAATCATCAACCAATCTGTTAATGGCACGAGGATCACACTTAAGTCTTAATGAAATTTCCAAAGTTTTTATACCATGTCCAAGGCATTTAACGATTTGATGTCTAACTCTATAATCTAAGAAGAAGAAAAAATGCTCATATGTTACAGAATTATAAAACATTTCTTTCACAGTTTTTAACATAGAAATGTTTACATTTTATGGAATAAAATGAATGAATTAAAAAAAACAACTTACTTTGAAAAGTTTACAATAAGATACCCTTTAATGCAAACTTTTTTTTGGACATCGGTTCTGCATTTTAGAGTGTATGGTCTCAAGCACTTCCTGTTTTTATTTACCCTCAATAACTCACAGCCTTTTAACTTTCCATTTATTGTGGAGTCTTTTTTTTTTTTAAAGCATAAATATATATTTGACCACAACAAAAGAACAGTAACATGGAATTAAGAATCCCAACATAACTAAAAGTAAACACCAAGAGTTTTGGGATTTTTGTCCTGAATCTCTTATGCTTGTGTTGTCAGTAAACCATCTTCCTATCTCAGAAATACAAAAGCATTTTCTTGTTTGCTGCTTTGCTGAACAACCCTCTTACTGGTCTGCCTAACATGCCCTGTGCATTGTTTGGGACAAAAGAGTGGTGTTTAGTTTGACATTGTTCAAATAAGGTGTGGTCTTGTTTGCGTTCTCTTTTCTTGTTCTGGCAAGTAATATTAGAATTAGGTTCAGACTAAGCTTAAGAAGAATTATCCAAATCCCACCTTTTTATGTGTATGAGTGAAAGGTGAGTTCGGGACAAGTAACTTTTTACGTTTTTCAACCTGTTCTGTCGATCAGCAGAGCAAATTGAAGTTGAGACCCTCATACCTTCTGAGTTTTTGTTATAAGGCTTTTTTTTTTTTTTTTTTCGGCAAAAAATAAGAACCAAAACTTTTTTTATTTTTTTATTTTTTATATTTTACATTGTTGATTCCTTTTATATTCCAGACAGGAGAGAGGAAGCAATCTTTTTGGAGTTTCCATATCTTAAGGATTCTCTTTAGAAAAAAAAGATTTAAAAAATATTTCTGTCTGATCCATTTGTGTTAGTCAAGTTTTTGGCTTTACATTGTTATTTGACATAATCTAATTTAATCTAAGGTCTCTGTCGAGCTGTCATCTATGAAGATGACAGAAATGTTTTATTGTGTTACAACCCACCACCTCATTGTTTTTAAATCAACTTTATTATTGCCACCTGTAGTTGGGAGATGTTTTACCATCTTTAACCAGTCATCAAGTATCTTATGTCAAAACTTTCAAAGATGATAACTTTCCTTTACTTTCTTTATCTGGTCCATCAACATGAATCGGCGTCTGCCTAAAACGCTGCATTGACTCTTGAAATGCAGAGCAGCAAACAACATTATATGGTGCCATGAAACACAAAATTTAACACTTAAGAGATTTTATTACATTCCCACTCATTGGCTTATTCTTTTCTAATGACCACCCTCTTCTTTTGATGCCGCAGTATGCTGCGTCATAAAATTCACAGGAGGTCTGAAGTTATTCACAGTGTGTTGAATGTGTATTGGAATACAGGAGCAGATGATGCTGCAGATGGCGATGGGAGAGGTGGGGCTTGTGGGAAAACTGATGAGGCCCACCAGGCTCTGCCTACAACATCAACCCAGCGTTAGAGCAGAATCCCAAGGGGGGAACAAAACACTTGTGTGTTGTGGGTCATTTCTGGAGATTGTGTGTTTGTAAGTTGGTGGGCTTGTTAGTTGGATGGTATGCCAATGCAACCACATTAATAGCATGAGACTGTAATGCCGTTTTATGGAGACAAGCTGACACTTGTAGGAGAATACACATGCATGTGAGCATCCTCCTCTTCCACCTGCATTTTTAGAGTCCCTCAGGGATTCAGAGAGCTGCATGCACTTTTTCAGACGCACAGATTCACAGACCCCTAAGAGACTTTTTGTTTTTATTTCTCAACCCGTGATTTGTACTCAACCTTCAGAGTTTTCAAAGCCTATATTGCTTGTGCTCCAGCGTCTAGGGCAAAGTGATTTGTTATGATTTGTACGGAGACAGAAATTCCTTTTCCTTTGTGGCTGTGCTGTCTAGACAGTGTACTTTGCAGCAGGAGCATTTGTACAGCTGGCCTGCCTTCATTTTTTTAGCATCCACCCTTTTAGTTTATGAAAAGAGCAGCGTGCATGTGAAGGTAACATGTTCTGACTAAACACTGCAAAGCGACCATGCACTTTCTGTTACAGTCAGTTAATTTAGAGAGCTTTTCTTTGGTTAAATTGGTAATCAAACCGCATTTAAGTATTACTAAATGCACCACATTTGGAAGTAGTTAAATACATTTTTTTAATAATACTGTGTTAACAAGTTACACAACACTTCATGCATTTCTTTGAACATATGAACAAAATGAGTTGTAGTCACCGTCATTTCATCTGCCATGGGTTTGCTCAAAACTGCAGAGGAAAAAGCTCCCCTGTCGTTATTTTTAAAAACACATTATTTATCCATAAAAGAATCACCGAGGAAACTCAGAAACCGACAAGAGCACCAGTCTCTAGAATATTGATTTTGATTTATGAGAACTGTATGAAACCCTGACTTTGATGTATGACGACATCTTAGAAGCTCAACTTTGATCAATGAAACCTGCTAACATCCACTAACATCATCAGTGTTTTCGTCTTCAGCGGGGAAAGGGTACACTCAGTATGCAATTCAGGGTCAAATGACAGAACAGTAGTACTGAACAATGCTTTTGCTGATTGAAGTGTCTAATGTAGGGTCTCTGAAGCTGAGAAGAGGAGCAAAATACACTAAAGAGATCACATTTTCCAGGCCAATTTTTTGTCCCACTGTGTAAGGGCGACTTCAACGTTCCAATAAAATAAATTAGAAGCTAAACAATCTGCATAAAAATGTGTTTACATGTGAAACTACGTTTACTCCGCCCTTGGCAAAACGCATTCATGCGACCACTTTCAATGAAAAGTCAGAAAAAATGTGCGTAAATGTGCGTTTGGGGCTCTCGCGCTCACTTATCGCTACGGAAGTTTCTACGCCCGCTTTGAGCTCTAATATGCAGCATGCGTTCAGTTTGTTGCAAATTAAACCAGGTCAAACTTTGACCAATCAGGGACTGACATTTAGTGGTGAAGCATGAGTTTACAGTAACACCAACTGTTTAAAAACTGATCATGGAGGAGAAATTGCCATTTGTGCCTATCGGAATTACATGACTAAGTTAGTCATAAATCGGAATAGAACTGTGAAGGAAAAAGCCTGGAGAAAGATTTGAGATACTTGCACCACTTTGACATTCCGCATCAAGCCTGTTCTAGGTGGCAAACATCCTAGTAAACAGTAGAAAAGCAAAAGAAGAAGAATCTTGGTGTGTCAGTGAAGTGTCAGGAGTCTGGTTATGTCAAAACTATTTTAGTTTAAAACACATCTCCAGAACAACTTCTTATTAATGCGTTATCTTTTTGTTGTTTGCACAGATGGTTAAGTTATACAAAGGTTTTGGCAGGAGCAGAGGAGCAGAACCTCGTATCTGACTATTAAACACACAGAATGTGCTAGCAAGAAATTACTGTCATTTTGCAGAACTAAAGAAAGGTCAAGTTGCTCAATTATTTGGAGAAAAGTTAGTTTTGTTGCTAAAGATTGCAGTGTTAAGAGCGAGGCAGGCTTAAAAAGCTGCAGCTGTATCAAAGGGAATTTTATCCAGGTGGCATTTAGTACAGAGGTCTTTCTATTTATATGTTGTGTAACACAGCACATCCAGTATAAAAATGCAGAGAAATATGTCAGTTTAAAAAAACTGGTCCAGTTTCTGCATGTTTAGGCCAGAGCAAGGATGCCATTAAACCTTTAAAGGATCAGTTTCACTGAAGGTAACGTTCAGTATCTTGGTTTAGATATTGTTCGGAGCATCTTTGCTAAAAGCACAGTGCAAATATTACAAGATGTTGGCTCTTCAACTTATTTCAGACTCAACATGAAAAATAAAACAGAAAGATGTTTGATGGAGTTAGAGATCGCATAACAACTATTTTGTATTTTTGTTGATTTTACTTGTTTTTTTAAAACCAAAAGAGGTGCAATTTTTTAACCAAAAAATTAACTAAAATTAACTTCTCAAAATTAACTAAGATCATTTTTTTTGTTTATTTACCTATTTTTCGCCATTAGCGATGAAGCCTTGCAGGTTTCATGTTTTCATTAGAGCTTTGGTTCAAAGAGTCAGAGGAAAACGGATCCAAAGGCTGGCACTGTTGTGACATTGCTCTGAATTCATCAGATCCAGTTTCCAGATAACTCAAAAATGTCAGAGCTGGTTGGGGCAAAGAAGACTTCTGAGAGTAAGAGATATTCTCACACCGAAGCTTTCACTTGTTGACTCAAAGCGTGATGGTGCTGTCAATGCAAATGCAATCGGATCTGATCTAGAGCCTGTCTCTAGTTGTGTGATGATACGTCTCTTTTTAGAGACACGAATCTGTGTCTGAGTTTGTGTGCATGCATCAACATGTAAGTAACCCCAATAATCGATATGTGTCTGTGAGAAAGCAGCAGACACTAGAGGTTAAGTAAAGTAACATGCTGTGCTCCTGTAGTTGATTGTTTAAACATTCACATGGGTAAATCAATACTAGACAAGTGCTCTGTTGTGGTTTGTCAGAGAATACCTCTGTAATAATAAATGATCACAACTTTGCTTTGTTAAATCTGTTTAAAAGGCCTGGTGCATACTTCCCCTCTATAAATGCCGCATGTCTAGCTGCCTAATTTCCATATCATTTGATCATGATTATCACCATTCAGAAGTTCCATTTTACAAAGGTAGACAAATTGCACAAGATGTCAAACACTTTCATATTTTTAAGCTTCACACTATAACTTCCTGCTTATAGTAATAAGGTACAGTGGGGATCAAAAGTTTGGGCACCCCAGATAAGAATTGTGCATAAAGAACACAAAGGAAGATTTAAAAATGTCCTAAAGGCATCAGTTTACAGATGAGATATCCTTTTAATATGTCAAATCATTTACTCTTTCATAACAACAGAAAACCAAATAATGGTGTGTAAAAAAGGTTTGTATTTGGTTGTTTGGTTGTTCTTTACTGATGCTCTGAGTTCCTGCTCTCTATGACTGATGGTGTTTTCCTTCCAAATGTCACCTTTTCCCGATACCAGGGGTAGCTGAGATTTCCATCAAAGTTGATCTATGGATGCACTGTGGATCATTGACTCTCATTAGGCACATCTGCTAATTAGTCAGTGTCTGTTTCTTTATGTTGGAGGGAGGAAAAAGGCTCAGCTTGGTCTATTGCCACAACTTCTTTTTTTTTTTTTGTGGCAGCTTAGTTGTTGGCAGCAAACTCAATGAGAAAAGCCACTCAAGATGAAGACGTAATCCATTTTTTTTTGGTGTAAAAACAGATTTTAATGCTCACCAGCAAATAATTGAGCTTGTGGCCTGAAGTCCTGAACTTCAAGGAACAGATTCCTTAGCAATTCTTACTTACAGCACCTTTGAGCAAATCCCACCAAACTTTGAATGCCCCGAGTATCCAGGGGAAAAAAGATTTTGGCCATATGGAATGACCTTACCACCTCCAAAAAACAAAACAAAAAAAGATGACATCACAGGGGGTGAAACCCCCCAAAATAGTAACTGGGCTAAAATCTTTTTTTGGGCTTAAAAAGTTCAAATCCCAAAGAATATATCCAAGAGAAGTTTTTAATTCTTCTGGAATGGCCACAGGACCTACACCTTTGTGTGAATAAGACCTGGTTTAGGTCCTTTTCCTCTCTTCCCCAATCGGTTTGCATTTTTTTCACTTTCATATATTTAATTCCATAAAACAATAAAAAGAAAATAAAAATAAAAGTTTGCCATACGTGGAAAATGAAAGGGAACATAAAGAAGAAAAGTCAAGTTTCTGACCATTTTACATGGACGAAAGTAAAAAAAAAAAAGTAAAAAAAAAATGTTCTCACATTTACACATAATCTTCACAGATGAAGCATATTCTTGGTAATTTCTAATGTTTTGAAAAATATGCAATTTTTAAACCTTTTGAAATAAAGTTGGGCAATTAAAATACCTTCTAGGCTTCTTTCAATCAGCTTGTATTGTAAAACAAAAATCAAGTATCCCTTTTTTAATACACTTCTGCATTTTTTACCTTAATTAAATAAATAAAATTGATGTATTGATATACCTAGTAGTAAATCAGTTCCCAAGAACGACACAGAAACAATTTAAATTGATTTACCTTTTAATATACCTTAACAGCTGTTAACCATTTTTTAAATGATAAGATTCTTGGTATGATCCGAGGATTGGTGCCAAGTGTTGTAAACATACAAACAATGAAGCTTAGAGATTTCTTGATGTTTATAGAAGAGAGCTGGGCTCTTTCACCACAACATTTTTAGATCAAGTGCCTTGGGAGCTAAAAGCAATCTAGCTGCATGTGGTTTTCAAGGAAACTCCAAGTAATAAATAAAAAAAAACCTGATCTCTCTCTTCACTTTACTCTGCCAGCTTTGAAAAATACTTCTTTCAAGGTACTGTATTAACTTATTTCTCAGGAAAACACACATTTTGTTAGGGTTTTATTGTTTGCCTTTTAGAGGCCCCTTCACCGCCTCTCCGAATTCTGTGCGGTTGTCACATTTTGCCACCTCAGCTGTATAAAGAAGGACTGTCTCTGATGTCCGTCAATTCTGTAAAAAGCACTTGATGTTTCTCGCCAGTCTATTTTCTCCAAGACATGACTTTAGAGAGAATTTCTGGGGCTGTCAACCCAACTGGATCACTAACGAAGACGCAAACCTCAATTCTAATTCAAAGCAACAGAAACTTCTGAATAATGAATACATTTGCACGGGTGACCTCATTTTGATTCTCTGTGAAAGTATACTGTGTTTTTATGTTGCGAGTTGGCTTTAAAAAGAACTTAATTCCACCCTCAGTGACAAAAGTCTAGTTATATTGACTGACTACTGAGTAGAGATGCTTGTAAGTCACTTTTTTCTAAGTCCAAGTCAAATCTGAAGTCTGTAGTGAAAACTCCAAGTCTTTATACCAATGTCCCTGGTGAAAAATCCATATAAAATCTGAAAACTTTGGATTTTCAAATCAAGTCTCAAGTCTTACAACTTGTCTTAAAATTAGATATTAATTTGTCCCAAAAGCCTTTTACTGACCGTATTTATCTTTAAACATACTTTGAAACATTCGACTAGATTTGTTACCATTTTTATTCATGCTTTGAATGTACAAAGCTTTTGTATGACCAAATTTATTGCTATTTGTGTTTGTTTTTAAACTCTCACTATATATACTCACTAATATACTTCAAAATATCCAGACATTCTGATGAAAATCTTTTTATTTCGAGATGAATATTTTCTCTATTGGGACCGTATAACAAAACACAAAGAAAAACATACATTAAAGTCAGAGAATTACTAAAAAAAGAGTGATTAGGATTATTACCAAGAGTAAAGGATCAGTGAGGGACAATCAGTGATCCATTAGCTTCCTTTGATTGATTTATGTGGTCATTATTTCTGAGTACAGGAACTTCTAAGCCTATCCATCCAAGTTGTGTCTATGACGATGTGGGGGTAACAAGTGTAACTATACAGGCTGACTAGATGGGCTCAGTCTGATTACAAACAGTTGCGATCAATGCCACTGACCATAAAAAAAGGGAAGAAAATAAATGACTGTGATTGCTTGCCAAAGTAAGAAGTCATGCAATCAGTATTCTCCGTCACTTCCCTCACCAGCAACATGATGTAATTACAAGTTATGCGTGTTCAGTAGTCTCAGTTAATTTTCTAAACAAATTTGCGTCAGACATGGCATCATACACCGTTTTAGAGCTTCAAGATGTACAAGTGTTGCATACATAAAGACGTTTTCATTTTGGCAGATTTTCAGGGTTCTGACATTACAGTTCAATAAAATGAATATTGTCCCAGATTCTAGATATAATAAATGGAATTAATGGAGGTTGTAATTTCTATACAAGTCTGAAAAAGGGTTTCATTTTAAAGACCCACTCCAGTGAGAATCCTGTTTTCTGTTTGTTTTTAGATGTTCTTATAATTTTTTTTTTTTTAATGGAAAAAATAAAAAGAAAATTAAATTTAAAACTGCATTTTTTCTATGTCTTTTTTATGTAAAGCACTTTGAGCAACACGAGTTGGAAAAGCGCTATAGAAATAAAGTTTGATTGGATTTATGAATAGATCTTTATGCAAATTGTTGTGTATCAGGGGCAGCCGAAAAATTGTCATTTGAATTAGCTTGTAGGTGTGATGTAGAAGCTATAATCGGGTCCATTCTGATGCGTCCACTTGTAGACGACTAGATTTGTGTACGTCTTTGTTTTCCTCGTTCGAGCTGACTGTAGAGCTGGATAGCTCTAATGTTGCTCACCATTTTTGTTGCACCGGTAATGTTAGGTTGGGCTTATGAGGGCTTTTAAAATGGATCAAAAGATGATCGGAGTGGGACTTTGAAGTGACAATTTTGTTATATTCTGTGTGCCAAATCAACACAAAGGTATAGTTCATTTCTCCCTGCAGGAGCCAGGCAGTGACTATGAACCAGAGGGGTGGAGAGCACGTTCTTAAATTGCTCCTTTTGCTTTTTTTGTGTTCCGTTTTCGCATTTCTGTTCTTCTGTTTCTAGTTTTGCATCAATGCACTTCTTACTATGCAATGTCTTCTCCTCTTCTTTTGTCATTTTTCATCCTAACATCATTCATCATGTTTGCTCATTGCTAACAGCATAGATTTTCCTTGTCTCCATCTGCACCTTCCTAATTCTTCACCTCCACCCTCCAGCTATCCTCTCCCCTCGCCTCCGTCCGCCTCATCTCTGAAATGAAACGATAACACAAAACTTTTTTCACATCCGGTAAAAATCGGTCAGGGTTATCTTGTTCTTCTCTCAGTAATGCCTGTAATATGACAGCACTTCTTATCTTTTCCAACCAACCTGCACATCAACTTAAAGCCTGACATCATTGCTTACAATTCATTGCCTCGTGGGATTTGACATTACAAAGTGAACAAACACAACTTGATGGACTGATGTTTCTCTTCACAGGCTTTTCACAAGATCAATATGCTTCACGTGCATTTTAATTGTGGCCTACAGCTCTTGCTATAAATGCCTCAACTAAGACCGAAAGAGTCATTGATAATTCGGAGGGTTTTTTTTGTCCCCATAAGGCTCACTAGATTTTTTAGGGCTATACAACTCTTTGATTACTAAATGAGGAGTTCAGCCTGAAGTGTAAACAAAAAGATTAAACAGGCTGTCACAAATGCAGGTAAACAAATACACACTTTAGTACTTGTACTTAACACATGCTTCAAAAATACTACAAGTAATTAAACCACAGATCTTGCATCTTTTAAGGGTAATCAGAAGGGCTTTTAATGGACAAGAGACATACAAAAAAGCAAAAACATATTTCAAATAACAAAGAAACTCCACTACAACTTGCTTTGACACACATTGTCTATGGTTTGACATGAGCAGCTGGTGGAGATTACTTACCTAAGTATTTGTGTAAATTGAGTACCCTTAATTTTTTTTATTTTTTAAGACTGATGTGAATGTTGTTGTGATTCCTTTAATACACCAGTTTTAATCACTTGTGTTTTTTAGGTGTACACATTAAACTGTCTTCAATCATGACAACTTCATCACTCTCATGACCCTCTCCATACATCAGAGGATAATGGGGAATGTTTTGTTTTCCATAAAATATATGTAATTAAAGTGTTAATTTTGAAATAAAACTTTTTCTCTGCTACTGTAAGTCAGGTGTATAATTGTTGAAAAATTGGAACACCTTTAATAAATTTTTTGTAGAATACAAAAATAAATTAAAAAAGGCTCAAATTTTCATTGAAGTCCCACTCCGATCATCTTTTGATTTATGTAATCAAGTTCTCAGTGGTCTTTTAGGTATGATTATCCAAAAGAAAAAAAAAAGTCGTTTTCTAAGACAGTTTCTGCAGTAATTCATTGGAAATTCGCTTCTGAGTTGTGGGTGAGGTTGGTGTCTCAGCAGAAGCCCAGCCCCACTTCCCGTCATCCAGCTGTTTACACTCTCTCCCACTAGCTTACAACTCCTCACAAGCCAAGCCTACAGTTTTGAGTCACATGTCAGTTCAGTTGGGGAAAACAAAGACATACCGGTACATGGTTTTGTCGTCAACAAGTCGATGCTTCAGAATGAAGCCTATTGTAGCTTCTATGTCACTGCTACAAGCTTTTTCAGAAAGTATTTTTTCATTTGCTCCTGATTCAAAATGATTTCAATAAAGAAATGCTCAGAAATTTAATTTTAAGCTTAATTTTCTTTATGAATCTCCTCCATCATAGAAAAAAAATTGCCACAAGAACATGTTACAATAGCCAAAATCACAATTGTCATCGGAGTGGGTCTGTAAGAACATGTATTGTCATAAATATTAGTCTTAATAACAATGATTCAAGGATAAAAAGGAAGAAGGTCCAGGAAAAATGAGTTCGCAATCCACGTCATGAATAATTATGTGGTTTCTAAAACTGTTTGTGACAAAACAGATACGCTTATGTAATTTGGACTAAAACTAAACCATGAGCGAGTGAACAATTGGATTTATTATCTAGTTAGAGATGTACTATGGTTTCCATAAAAGCAAACTGCTTTTCTT
Organism: Oryzias celebensis; assembly: GCA_014656515.1. NCBI lineage: Eukaryota > Metazoa > Chordata > Actinopteri > Beloniformes > Adrianichthyidae > Oryzias > Oryzias celebensis. The sequence goes on along the minus strand of BNCR01000017.1, from coordinate 15,814,567 downwards.
TGTCTGTTTATGTTTAGAAAGAACATCTTTGTTAAAAAAAAAAGTCAATAGTGAAGAATAACACGTTTTAGACTTTGCTAACAGCAACTTCTGTCACACTAGAGCCTCACAAAACTTTTTATGTAATAAAAAATCAAAAATCAAAGTGGTGTGTCACTGCGTCTTTAGTCACATTGTATTCCTCCCCTTCAGAGCCAACAAAAGTGAAAATGTGTACAATGAGGCAGCTGCATGATGACAGGGTGCCCATTGAAATAAACAAATATTTGGCAAAAAGGAAATGTGTGGTGTTTATTCAGTCAGTTTCCAGTCAGAAATTCTTCATCATCGTAGGTTTGCAATAGTTAAGTAAGAATAACATGGATTTGCAATCTTTGTTTTTCAAGGGGTGTTTGTTGACAATCCAAACATGTTTATGCTCTAAACATGCATTTTCTTTCAACATTGTTTGGTCTTTTACAGAAATACTCCCTTCAAATATATTGCCATTGATTAATTCAAAATCAAACTTTATTTATAAAGCACTTTAAATGGAACAGCAAAAGTACTTAACATGTTCAAAAGAATAAAAAACAAAAAAAAAAAACTTAAACACACATACGGTCATCAGCCCTCCTGACCTCTCGCACCCAACAAAAAGACGCATTAAATAACACACGAATAAAAAAGTGTAAATAGAAATAGAAACCAACATGGAAACCCATTTCTATTTTTTCTGCATAAATATAAATGCAATGGACATAAAACACAAAAGTCACAATGTGCACACCTCTAAAGCATCTACATCCAGTGTCCTATTAATAAAGGCTGTCACTCACTTCTTCACTTCAGAACCCACAGTACTTGCAGAAGGTTATTAAATTTGCCCAGCTGTATGTTGCATTAAACATAAACCTATATTTCTTTTTTTTTTTCTCCACTCAAATACACTTTACGTTTTATTCAACTGACTTGTACCCACCAGCAGTGGCTTTTCAAAATAAAAGTATCTGTATCTCCAAGTACTGAAATTTCACTGGTGCAAAGTTGGGAAGCCTTTAGGAGGAAACATTCTTAATAAAAGTCCATAAATGGAATGTATGCCTTTTTGCCCTTGGATTTTTACTTTTATTTATTTTTTTAACATGCTTGGCAACGTCACTTGGACACAGAGATCTGGATGATTTATTTACCTGTTTGCAACCTGTCAGCAGGGGCAGGCAGTCACAAAGCGTTTGGTTATAGCCTCTTAAATCTCACGGGAGCATATTGACTGCTCATAGTAAGCTAATTATCGATGCTCACTGCCTATAATGCTGCAGTTGGTTCAGGAATTGTGAAGCGCAGAAAGAATAAACCTTTCAACCTTTGTTAAAATGTGGTGACCCAACCAAGTGCAGTTTGTATGTTTATTTATGTATTTTTTCATGTATATTTTTTAACAGGTATGGAGTAACTAAGTCACCCCTCCACCCCCTTCTTTGTCACATGCATAAACTTTTCTCATTTCACACTCAGATGCTTTGAATGCTGTTAATAGAGGTGACATTGAGAAGATTTATCCAATGGGGCTTTACATGCTTCTGCATCCAACAGTCGCCTTTTGTAATGACTTAAGCTCGAGTATGAATGACTGTTTGTTTAAATGCGCTGCCATCATTTTCTGTTTGAATACCTCCGATTTGTGCTTCTCATTTTGAATGACAAATGAACCGATTACGGTCTTTTCGTATCTCTTATGAAGCTTTGCTATTTTGTGTCTATAATTTGTTTTTTGATAAAGTTTGCCCCTCCTGGTAGCATCTTTCCAAATAACCTGAGACTTTTGTTTCCTTGCTTTCCTCTGTCCGTCCTGCCCACTCCTCCTGCTGTCATCGCTGTCACACCAAACTGATATGTTGCCCCTGTAACATGTTGGACCACCGCACCACTTTGACACCAGCGACAAATAGATAGGCGGCAAGTGATTCAGCCCCCTGACCCTGTCATTCCTTTGCTGGACTGATTGGATTCCATTTGTCCTTGCAGAGGAAAGGCAGTGATTACAAACAGATAAACAGAGTGGGACTTCATGGCAGTCGGCCAGAGCTGACTGCCCGCATCCCCTGTGACAGTAGAGGAGATTGAGAGTGTGTGAAAGTGGGAGGCTTGAAAACAGAGATTTTCAAGGCCAGATTGTTTACTGCTGCAGTGTAGCAAGGATGATAGACACAGCACCAAGCCTGATGTGACTGAGCTTGAAGAGCTGTTCTGCAATTACAGATCGTCTTCAGCATTTTTCATATTTGGAAAAACAAACTCTTTTTTTTTTTTTTTAAAGGCAGTGGTGGAAGGATTTTTTGTATACCTGTTCAGCTGGTTTTGTGGGTTTGTGAGTAGTGAGGTTCACTCTTTTACTTTTTGCACTGCAACCGTTAAATGAAATGAAACACAAACAGATAAGCATCTTAAAGCAATGCAGTAAAAGAAAATCTAGTTTGCTTTATTTTGAAAATCCTATAATATTTACGTTGTGTACATTCATTTGAAATATCTGCAAAATAGGGAATATTTGAGCCGAGTCTGAAATGACTAAAAAGGCGTTAATCAAACTTTAAAATTTTTAAAGTCATGTCCATTGACTGTTTTTATTTCGGGGCCCCTTCCCTCCTTCTCAGCAGGCTGCTCAGTCTGAGCACCAGGCTCCAGTCTGCCTCCAGCCTGAACAGATTATTTTTTATTGACAATTTTAACATGTTGTGGAGCAAATACTCTTTTTATAAAGTGGATTGCATCCACAGTACACTGGGCAGTAATGTTTTCACAGCTAACATTAGACGCTCTGTCCAGACATCACTGGCCCCCCATGTCCACACCAGTCTAAACCTACAACTCTTCTGTGCAGACATCTGTGAGGAAACTGAACATCCACTACCTTTGCCCACTAAAGAAAACTCAAAATCATGAAGAAGCAGTTTTAACAACCAACACTCTACCACCCTCTTTTTACATGGCACTTTTTAAAGTTGTCTCTATATCTAACAAGACTTTTATTATAAATGATTTTATCCTAAACTATAATTTTGATGGTCTCTTTTTAATTGAAACATGGCTGAGAACGGAAATATCCACTGTTCACAGAGGCCTCCCCAGCTAATTATAATTTTGTGTTTTCAACCAGGGAGGGCAAAAAGGGTGGTGGGACTTCATTTATAATGTCCAACTCCTTTGCAGTGAAGCCGATTTCCTTAGATCAGTACCCCAGCTTTGAACATCATGCCTTTGTTTTTAACACCCCTCCAATTTTATGCGACACAGTATTTCTACCCACTGCCAAAACTAAACACTGGTTTTATTGAGGAATTTTCACAGTTACGCTGATGACACCCAGCTGTAATTGGTTTTAAAATACTTTTAACATTTTTTGAATGTCTTAACATTCTTGTGCCTTCTTTTTGTTAAATATGAAGCCTTGCGGACCCTGAGATCCTCTGGCACTGGTCAACTGTGAAAACCAAACAAATGGAGAGTCATCTTTTTGGCACTATGATTCTCATTTGTGGAACGGTCTGCCAGAGGACCTCAGATCCTCAGAGAGCATAGTTGCTTTTAAGAAAAGGCAAAAGAACCAGCTTTTTAACATAGCTTTGGGCTAATTTACTACTTTTATTATTTATTTATTCATTCTTGAATTTCTTCACCTGGCCCTCACTCTCTGTGAATAGGTAAATAGCCAGCCAAATGCAGCATCAGAGGTGGGGACCCACCTGACCACAGCTAGCCAGCGATGCAGGTCCCCATCCAGGACAGGAGCTGACCCATAGGGGGAGGACTCAAATGGAGAAGCACTGGAAAATACATAAATAAATGAAAAAAAAAAAAGTAAACATAAAATGGGAATAAGAAGTATATATAGCAATAAACAATAAAGCATTGAAATAAGGAATATTAAAATACATTTTGAATAATTCGTGTAAATTCATAAAACTACTATTAGCGTTTTCAACAGCCAATTTACGTGCTCAGCCTATTTCCCATCATCTACCTCCATCAGTTACGGGATGGGAGGTGTAAAAGGGGTGGTGGGTTGTGTGCGGCTCTGGGGGAGGGGTCTCGACTGTAATTTTGTGCTCGTTTTATATTTGTTTGTCTGTTTTGGTGTAAAGCCCTTTGTGTTATTTTTTTGTATTTTTTCGAAAGTGCTATATAAATAAAAATAGATTTGATTTGAAAATATTTTGTGTCAAACAAGACAAGGATCTTGAAATGATCCCAGTAATGGAATCGCATTGCTAATACATATTTTTGTTTGTTTGTTTGTGTCCTTGTTATCTTATGTGTATTTGCTTTAAATAATGGATCTGATGAAACTACAAGATGCTGTGGTGTATCTCACTGTTCCCTGATGGCAAAAAAAGAAATCTAGTTTGAATCCCAGCCTGGCCTTTTCTCTGTATGGTTTCCAAATGTTCTGAGTATTGCACAAATACATGTATTTTTGATGGGCCATTCTCAAACTTCTATAGGAGAGTGTTGGTGTGTATGGTATTTTGAATTATTTTTTTAACCCAGCTGCCTTCTGTCTGATGAGTAGAAAAACAAGCAAAATCTAGTTATCCCAAATAAAAAGAAATGGGTGTAAAAAGTAGATTCTCCATACTTTTTTCATGTTTAACGGAGATCGAATTAATTATATTTGTATCATTGTCATCTTAAAAACATTGTGACATTTGATTTAAAAAATGTTGGGAATCAAAAGAAAAGCTGTGAAAGGTTGGTGTCCCTGGTTCAAAAAGCATGCATAGATTGCTCAGAAATCTTTGTTAGTGAACAGAAACATTGAGATAATATGATGATCATTCAGATCAAACAAATGAAGCAAACAGGATCTCACTTATTTTATTTTTTTTACTTTAAAAATTCAAAAATGTATAGGCAAGGGAAAAATATGAGTTGATGGATGCTTCTTCAGCAGTGTTGTTTCTTTAGAGGTAAACAAGTCTCTCCCATGAAGCGTTACTGATGAACTAGATGGTTACTGCAAACTGCAAAAAAAAAGCACTCAGCAGGAGTTCTTTTCTTCAAAGATCAAATGAGAAGTCAAGAAATCTTGGAATATTAAAGATCCACTACAATGAACATTGTGTTTTTGGAGCATTTTCTCATGATGGAATGCATATATAAAATCATTTTCTTTATTGTATTTCTTTATTGAATCAGGAGCAAAGTTAAATTGCTGTTTGAAAAAGCTCTTAGTTGGGACGCAGCAACAGAATGGGCGGAAAGTCTCCCTGCTCCGCTCCTTTTTAATGCATCCACTTGCAGACAAATAGATCCATTAACATCTTTCTCCTCTGAGCTGGTATCTGGCTCAAAACGGTATGGCTGGATAGTGTCAATATTGCGCTCTGTTTTTGTTGCACCGCTAATGGTGGCTTGGGAGTGTGAGGGGCTGCAAGCTAGTGGGAGAGGGTGTGAACCAAGAGATAATGGCCTATCAGCGGAGGCTTACTTCCACGCCAACTGTGGCGCCCACAATTCAGAGGCGGATTTCTGATGAACTACTGCCGAACTATTGCTGCTTTTTTACTTTAGCTATAAACTGCTACGCATAATGAAAAACGCCACTGGGAGCGATTTTATAATGGATAGAAAAATAGTCAGAGTGGAATTTTAAAGAGGACTTCATATTAAAAAAGAATTGGCTCAGGCTTCCATAAGGATCCCTACAGAATGCCTTCCTTTAGACGTTTTCTAGGAATGGACAGTTTAACAGGAGCTCCAAGGTCAAAACAGAACAGAATTGTGGTTTTAGTTGTCAATGTTTTTTTTTTTTTTTTTTTTTTATATTCAAATTGGTAGGAATTGCATTGTCACTTTTTTATTTTAAAATTACAAATATATGTAAAGTAGTTGCAATTTTTAAAAGAAGGCAAACATTTTTTTTAAATAATTGATACATGTAAAACGACATACAAAACTCACATGAATTTCTTTAATTTGACATACTGAGCATAAACTGCAGGCTCCTGCATGTTCATGACTCACTGCTTGACTGTTATTTCTTTTCCCCACAAACAAACAATCATAAGAAGCAGGTTTGGCCGCTGCAGTAAGTGATTCTTAATGTTTTTCCTTTTTTTTTTTTTTTTTTGGCATGCTGGAAAATTGTGCACACCTCAGCTGCTGTCTCTAAGGTGGGTCATTGATGAAGAGGAATATTTCTTGTGCTGGTAGGGCAAGGACAGGCCCAGTTAACTTGGCTCTCCTGCGAGTCACAATGACAAGAGGCTTCATGGGCCATAAACCCAGAGGGATGGGGGAGACTCAGGAATGGATGACCGTCTCAATTTTCTGCCAGGCTGCCTTCTCTCATTTTTTTTTTTCACCCTTTTGTGTGTGTGTATGTGTGTGTCATTATGATCATCATGTCCTTTCTATAGTTCAGGTTTTTAGTTTGTGTTGTCATTTTTCTAATCTTTTCCCCCTTTCCTTATTTGTCACATGCAATCTCACTGCACGTATACACAAACAAACACTGCTGAATCCTAACACTCTAAAACTGCACCCTGAAGGCAAGGATAAGTGTTTGTAGACCATGATTTCAGCATTCAAGCTAAGTGCCATGTGATCGGCACACACAGAAGCTATCTTGTGGTTGCTGGTGGAGCATTACCGAGCAGCTTCATTATGATTGCTGCTGGCATATCAGGTCGCAATTATCAACGCTGGCTTATTCACTTTTTAATTGCCTCATTTAATTTGTTCACATTTGGCGCTGAACAATGTCAACCTGCTCCAGTTGAAAGCCATTTGCTCCAAGCACGTGCAGGAGACGCAATCACAAACCTTCTGTACGTGAGTGAGGTAGGCTTTTTTTGTTCCATTTAGAAAAAAGAGGAGTGATGTTAATTCTTGCAGAATTTTTTAAGAGTTTCTTTCAATTTTTTAAACAAATGAATCTGAAATGTCATTGCTGGAAAGCTGTTTTTTAAACACCAACTCTAAATAATGAAGACATACAAGGAAAACTCACTGTAATCATGTTAATCATGGACAAGTGTGATTAAGATCAACTCATTTGAGAGCAGGTTTGCTTTAAGTAAATTAAAAGTCACTATTAACATTCCAACTAGGTTTATATATATATATATATATATATATTTCATTTAGAAGTTTTGAGCAAAATACTTTGGTGACTAATTTTGTTTATTGATTCATTTCATGTAAAAACTATCAATGTTAAGAACATTTACATTATAATAACATTACTGTATCTGTGCCATCCCTAGACAACATTTCTCACTGAAACTTTTCCTTCCATAGATAAAGATTTCAGAGTGTTAAACGTGAATAGCTTTTGTTAAGGTTGACAAGTTAGGATTTCCAATCTGACTTTTGAACATTTTAGACACTGGTCTAAAGTTCAGGTTGAAAACAGTTGCTCCATAAATACACAGGCAGTTGAAGGTGCTACCAGATTTCTGTTGTAGAGCCTTTTTTCATGGGACATGTCCAAAAAGTCAATAGGAGTTTTTTTTGTTTTTGTTATAGTATCAATGGATTTGTTGGTGTGAAAATAGTTGTTAAAATGTACACTTTGACTTTTTCTTAAACATTTCTCTATATGAGATTTTCTCATTCAATAATTACACTCACCTGCCACTTAAAGCACATATTTCTAGTAACTGGTTTGACCCCCTTTTGCCTTCAAAAATGCTTTGATCTTTGGTGGCATACATTTAACAAGGTACTGAAACATTTCTCAGACTGTTTGGTCCATTTTTACATGATAGCATCATGCATTTACTACAGATTTGTGGGCCGCACATCCATGATGCTAATCTCCTGTTCCACCACATCCCAAACGTGCTCTATTGGGTTGAGATCTGGTGACTGTGGAGACTATTGAGTTCAGTGAGCTCATTGTCATGTTCAAGAAACCAGTCTGAGATGATTCCAGCTTTATGACATGGTTCCTTATCCTGCTAGAGGTAGCAATCGGAACACTGTGGTCATAAAGGGATGGACATGATCAGCAACAAAACTCAGGTAGGCTGTGGTATTGTAAATGTGCTTAATTGGTACTAAAGTGGGCCATAAAATATCCCCCACACCATTACACCACCACCAGCCTGAACCGTTGAAGCAAGGCAGGATGAATTCCTTCTTTCATGATGTTGATGACAAATTTTTTGCCCTATCATCCAAATGTCACAGCAGAAATGGAGACTCATCAGACCAGGCAAATCTTTTTTCTAATCTTCAATTTTCCCTTTTTGGTGATCCTGTGTGAATTTTAGCTCGAGTTTCCTGTTCTTAGCTGATACTCAGACCAGCCCATCTGGGATCAACAACCACTTCACTTAAACACACCACAGTCACATAAATCACAATTTTTCCCAATTGGGATTCTCTATTTCAACTGCAGCAGATTGTCTTGACCACATCTACATGCTTAAATGCATTGAATTGCTGATTAGAAATTTGCGGTAACATGAGCAGTCAGACAGGTGTGTCTCATAAAGTAACCAGTGAGTGTACATCAGTGTGTCCCTACAACAATTTGCATGTGTATGAGTGAGTGAGCGGCATTGTTAACTCCTGTGGGGATGCAATTCTAATTAAGATTGATGAAGACCCCTATTTTCATGGCTGGGTTAGCAGCTTGTTGGTGAGCCAAGAAGAAGGGTTACTGTGCTTGCAAGCTCTGCGGAGTCAAACGTGGTTATCTGGTTTAGGGTAGTTTTTTTTGCTGGTTTTGTTGGAGGTTCACCTTATTGGCAAGAAAAGCAGAGGCTAAAACATGGATGTTGGTTTGATTTTGGTAAAGCTCTGTCACTTTATCGTGCAATAAGTTCGATACTTTTCCTAAAATTAGTCGATTGTTGAAATCCTTTTCCTATCAGGACGGGCAACTGGTTTAAGTCAGGAATTGGGAAATAAACTAACAACTATACAGAGCTTTAGAAAAATGCTTTCCTCTTTCTGAAATCCTTTTGTAATGCCTGAGCTTGGCTAATAAGCTTCCCACAGTGCACAGAGGATTTACTGAAACGGCTTTATGGCTTCAATGATTCAATAAGACTTTCTTTTACAAAGTGGGCCAACAATGTGCTGTGAATTCTTCATGAGAGGGGAGGTGGTGTCTTCCTGTGGGGAGAGGAAGTGAGAGCAGAATACTGATACTAGCACCCAAGAACCTCCTCATTAGGAGCAACCATATGGTATCACCACTCAGAAGCCTGTAAGCCAGTGAGCTGAAGCCTGCAACTGGCTGCACATTTTACTGACTCAGAATGTACTGTGGTGAGTGTTCCTTGTACATGAAGTTCCTTTTGTTTTTTGGAAAATTCTGGATCAGACAAGAAGGACAATAAGCAGTTTGTGTATATAATAAGGGTTGTAAAGTCTTGGTCAGGATTTCTTTGAGTTTATATTCCATTCACGGAGTGCATTTAAATCCAAAGTGTTGTTTCATTTTACAACTGAACCATTTAATAGCCAACAAAGTTGATATTATTCATGTTGTCATTACAAAGGAAGATATGAGGTTAATGACAGTCCGTCCCTGCTGGAAAATGACACTTTGATAGAAAACTGAAATAATCACAGAAGCGGTAAATTAGAGGGGAAGGGGGGTAGTGAACATTTATGGTAGTGTTTTATTTGGGAGAATTTGCTAGGCTTTTTTGCCTTTTTTCTTCAGTTTCTGACTTATGCAATTGGTAGACTCTGAGTTTGCGTCTGTCTGATTGACTGAGAGGATGTGGTCCAGTGCAAAGAAGTTCTTAAAATTATTTGTACCCCTTAGCTGTTTTTTCTGTCAGACTGAGATGGTCAAAATAATTGTAATTTGGCTAGAACTATGTCTATATAGCTTTGATGTTCACAGTTCAATGCAACGGCTCTAAATTGTGCAACAAGTTGCCCGTCTTCTGACAGATAATGAGACTATATGGAATATGAATGAGCGGAGAAAATGAGCCGGTCTGATCCAGCATGATCCAGTGTAGAACACAACATTCATCTTTGCAGAGTGGTGTTACACCATGCTGCATCACTTAGACGTGATTGCTTTTTTTCCCCTTCTTCTTTTTTGCAAATGGAAAAGTATCACATTCACAGTGACAGCTCTCAAAACGTATCAAAAGGATTCAGAGAGAACTGGAAGCTCAGTTTTTCCCTCTCTTTTTGGAGATTCTCTTCTTTTGAGGTCATAACCTGAGCTCAGTGTTTTATGTTGAAACAACCGGTTGAGCAGCTCCCGGCAGAGCACACTTCCAGATCTCTTCAGCTAATAAATCATTTTCCTAGAAAACAGAGGAAAACAAAATAGGTGCCCTTCTAATAGGGTTTGAGAAAACCACCTTTCTTAAAATCTTTCAAAATTAGAATAAGATTTTGTCCTTGATTTCTTTGGTGCCACACAAAAAAAAACTTGTATAATTGGATGACTTCCTCAAAATCAATCCATATGGTACTCCATGCAGTACTTAAAAATTAAATGGGGACCATTGCAGAGTGTTTTTTACTCAGCAGATGAGTTTCTCCAAAGTAAAAAAAAAAAGTTTCACTTTCCTGCTGTCCTTTTACTCTAACATATGAAAACCCTAAACCTGAAGAAAACACTACATGACATACTGTAGACACTTGCAAAAAGATTACATCCTTGGTCACAGTTTCTTTTCTTATCTATATATTTTGTTTTCTGTTTGCCTTGTTCAGGAGCTGAACAGACAGAAACTGAAACCCTTTTGAGTTTCAAACTTATAAATTGCAGTTTTTTCGTGAACGCCTTGGTTAGGTCAGTCGCATATTTGTATCTCAAAGCACAGGGGGGCAGCTCTGCTCTGCACCCCGTGCAAGGCATAAATCTAATTAGATTTATGATTTTCCAGAAAAATAATAATTTCCTCTTGCGATTGTAAGGAAACTGTGCAGGTTTGGCTAAAACCAGGGTGCTGACGGCCCAGATCAGCTGGCATACACAGTACAGGGACGTTGCAAATCATTTGAGGGGCTCAAAATTTCAAATTGAAAAAATGAGCTTTTAATATTTTTTTTGCAATTCTTAAAGAAGCTTGTATGGATGACTGTAAATTTGTCAAAATTATACTAATATTCATTAAAAAAAATGGAAGACAAGTCAGGAGGCACATATTTTTGCTGGGGGGAGTCAGCATCTGGCCCCTGCATCCCTGCTCCTAAACACATTAATTTGTTCACATTTATACAAGTTTTTATATTGAGCATTTTAGAAATTGCAGTTGCCATATAAATAAAATGTGGCCTATACAGTTCATCACTAAATTCAACCAGTCTTTTTCCTAGTATCCTTGTTATTTTCTTTCCCCCAAGTAAAATGTATTGCATCTCCATGGCATAGATACCAAGTACTAAGTAGGAACATTAATGGAGTACACCTCTTACCATCTACTACCAAGTTTGAGGGAAGAAAAATGTGTTGTGCTTGAAAGTGAACAGATGCAGGGTATATGTGCGGTTGTCTGGGATCAATAGGTGGTGGATGGTGCACTCATCGATCAGCTCAGTGCACTGGGGCTAATTTATGCCATTGCTCCAGTGATCTCTCCGCACTAAGGCAGCAGGGTGTGAAATTCAAATTATTATTATAGCCAGGCAATTCTATTATCGCGGGAAAGGATATGTCGCTCTGGTGCATACTGGCTGTCTTCCTTGTGTAAAATGAGGGGGTGGAGGTGACTGGGGAAAAAAAGCTAAAAAATCTGTCCTTTGTGTCCATGGTTGGGAAATTATTACCCCAGGTGTTGTTTACGGTTTCCTTTACAGAAGCTTTCCCCCCCCTGACCATACTCTTACGACTGCTATTAACAAAGCCACACAAGGAGCACACTTGTGTTCTTGCTTTTACCAAAAAAGTTTATTCTAACAGTATAATTTTCAATGTTTCATATATATTTTCAGGGTCTTTTTTTTAATGACATGTCTCGTAAATGCAAACCAAGTTGGGATCTTTCGTCTTTCAGAAAGTGAAGCCACATTTTTTGTGGTCTTTATATATATATATATATATATATTGGCGTTGCCTCATATTGTCTTTTTTCTTATCTAAGAAAATATTTAGGTATCTTTGCACTTGGATGTACAACGTTATTCTTAAATAGATTGAAACATTTTACATGTCTAAATTAAAAAACAATTGACAATTCAAATGGGTTGCATGTAAATTTAATCTTATCCTTGGTTGACAGTAACTTGTGCATGCAGGGAGCACCACTGATGTTTACTGTGCAGAATGTCGGTCTAAAATTGACTTTTTTGTCACAGTGGCAGGAGAGCAAACCGATTTTATTTCCTGGAACCAAAAAAAGGTGAAAAACATAAAGGGAGTTGTTGAATTTAAACTTTGGATCTCAGCTTCTTACAGTTTTTGTAGAAATGGTACAAATGGCCACCAGCCCAGCTCATCCTAAAGTGCATCTGTGTTATTTTCTTATTGAACTGGATCTGTTCCATCCAAGCGTTTGAAATCATCTCACTGAGACACATTTTTAAACTTGAATCTGCCAAACCAAAGAATCAAACATGTTTGTTTCATTGCAAAGAGCGTGCCCATCGTGTGGTTTGTTTTAAGTCGTGAATTCATTAAAAACGGTGTTTTTTGTTGCATGAACAGAGGGGCAGGGAAACTGCATAATTAACCAAAAACATCCATGTCACCCATGCTTCTTAAGAAAAGTTATTTAAATTCTTCAAGTCAAATGAAAACATTTGATTATTTTGCATGCAAAATCAATGTAAAATGAAAGCATTGTTTCAAAAATAAAGTAATAAGAAGTGTATGCTTCTCACATTGAGCTTTACCTGCACTTCTAAAGGTCTAGTGTGAGCTTCATGGCCCCCTTTATGTTTCAGGTCACCGCAGTGATGACTGTATGTTTTACATAACTGTTGAAATTAGTCCCAGATTTCATTAACAAAGACTAAACCACAAGAAATGAAGGAAAGGTTCTGTTTGCATCAATCAGTATAACACCTTACAATCTGATTGGCTCGTGACAGACCGCACACCAATTAGCTGCTGACAGTGGAAAGGTGCTGACTGCTTGATCATTTGAGACAGAATATTTGAGCCGGAAGACCAGAGTTCGGGTCTGCAGATCTGCAGCAAACCACTTGTAATGATGAATGATAAATTAAGAAATAATATTAAATACAAAATAACCTTGTGCATGTATAAATGCAGTTTCAAAAATATTGAAAATATTTTTAAAACAAACATTTTTGCAAGTGTGCAAAACATTATTATAGCTGGAATTATGCAAACACAGGTTCAGATACATTTTTACAACCACAATCACAACTGCTAATTGGTATTGCAAAAGCTCAAAATTATTCTAACATTTTACAAATGTGCACATTTTTTTTTAAAGATTCAAAAATGATTTACCTGCGAGGACATCATTTTACAACTGCAACACACTTTTTTTTTCTTAAATTTTCTCAGTGTATGTGTCCTTTTTCTTTGTTCTTGTGGTGTTTTGTGGTGATTGATGGTTTGCTGATTTTGATGATAAAACGACCACTTTTTCAGACCAGACTTTTCAATGTAACTTTGGAAAGGTTCACTCTGATTACCAAACCAGCACTTCATATTGTCATTTTAGGAGCAAATTAGATTCCAATGAAGAACTCAACATTTATCAGTCACAGATTAATAACCATTGAATTTGAAACCTTCATTATTATTATTATTATTATTATTATTATTATTATTACTGATATCTTGGGATAATTGACTGTAAATTTTAGAATGTTGCCATTGTCATCAGGCTTATATTTTTTAGGAACCGTCAAATAAAATGTAACTCCCGTGTGGTTAGCTCAAACATTTTCAATTTAAAGGGGCTTTTAGCTTTTACTTTCTTGGATATCAGAAACATGTCTTTGTACCTTGAAGCTAAACTTTTTCCCATAATAGTACAGTCTAATTATCTGTATACAAGTTGCATCTTGAACATGGTTTAATCATTAAACTACAGCTCACAGTAATCTTGGAAAATCATTGAATTTTAGCCGTTTTTGCCTGATTTAGCATCCTTCTCATCTTTGAACAAAACTTCCCCTGCTTTGCATCTCGAGTTGGTACTGAACTCCTGTTGTCAGTGTTAATGAGGTGTGACAGCTTTGGCTTTGATTGTTGTTGCTGCATTGAATTAATCCCTTGCAAAAAATAAAACAGAAGGCTTTTTTTTTTCTTTGTAGCATTTAAACATGTGTAACCTTGAATTCTAGAGACGCATTAAAGTTGTTTTGCACAGTGTGGTGGGATTTATCCCTTTGTAACTTGAGCCAAAATAAAGTATAAAAAACACTCAGTGGAAGGAGTCGGCAAACACACAGTCGAGAACAATGTCGCCCTGCTGATACAGTCATCAAATGCGACACTCCTCATCTGGGTGTAGTTTAGAAAGCAATTAGAATAGACATTTGTTGACCACCATTGGAGACTGACTGAGCAGTGGAAGGTGGAAGAAAAGCAGGAAAACATGATGAAACTGTTAAGGTTTAAGGAAGAGACTCATTAAAGCCGAGTGCTGGACAGTGGGTAGCTTGATCTTCAAATGAAGAGGCTTGTCTCTTGTCCTTGAGTCACAATTAATTAACACTGCATGGGAGCACCGTTTTACATAGAAGAGGAAAAAAATGAGAGTAGAGATCAAAATGAAAGAAAAACATGAAAAAGAGAACAGCAGGAGCATAAACACAATTCTGGAATGTCTAAGAGAGGAGATTGCTGGTCACAGTCGCGGTAGTTTTGATTTAAGCAACGTTTGTCGTGACAGCGTTCTAAAATTGGTCTGTTTTGTCATAACTTCAAGTTATTTTCAAGGCCAGACATAAATGGCTCCCAAATGGTAGCATCTCTTAGCAGTTGCATGACACTTAAGCAAAATGTCTGCTAAGTACTTGCATAAAGGAGTTTTTAATTGAGGACAAAGTGCAGAGTTTTTTACTACATACATAAAGTATTATCATAAAAGCTATTAAGTTATTATTATGCATAGCAAAAATGTCAAATTAAACATGTTGCTTTGCAGTATTTAGGTAAAATTCATACACTGCATGTTGATTGTGTTTTTTGATAGCTAGTGTTCGGAAAAGAAAAAGGGCAGTAGGGATACGTTTGATCATGTCAAAAGTTCCAGACACTTGAGATTGCTGTTTGTTATAAAAAGGCTGAAAATAAAGTTGAAAATTGTTTGAATATAAAGTTACCTACAAAATCAAAATTTCACGCATCATTGAATTAAAAAAAAGTTTGATGCCTCAGCATCAAGCAGGAAAACAGGCAGGGTTTTGGCTCTTGAGGACAAGGTTGACAAGCCCTGGTCCAGGGTAAACCCCACCTTTGCTCTAAAGTTGCTGGGATAGGCTCCAGCAACCTTGAGATTTTCACCAGGAACGAGCAGTTCTGGAAAATGAATCATATGAATGGATGGATGGATGTTGTCTACACATTGTGGAAATCCCACCTGTTATCCAGTTGGTTGTCCTGTTCCCTCTTTTTTGATGTTGATGTATAAATTCTCAATTTAATTTATTTAACAACAAGTCTTTAATGTTTAATGTTGGTTGATGTCTTTTCTTTTTGAATGATCAAAATGTCATAGACATATTTTTTCCAGTGAAATTAAATCTTGGGTACCTGTGCCAAATGGTAACCAGTGTCAAAGAAATATAACGTGGCAAAAAATCTGACCCATAAAGAGAAGTGGTTTGAAAAAAATCCTAGACGAGAAAGAAACGATTAATTGGCTCTGCCTTTTCAGTGACTAATTTTTCCCACCAATCTCACACCAAAATTTACAAAAGGCCTTTCATTTGTAATCTTTGAAATACATTTAGAAAATTGAATGGAAAATAAAAGAAAGTAAAATCTTTTCAGACTGAAAAATGCCTGTCTCTATATATGTTTTTCTACTTGTGTGTTCGCAGGTAAAGTGCTGTTTTCATTCTTCTCTTTGGACTCGGCCTCAGTGACGACCACTTGACTGATGAGTAAAAACCTTTGTTGAACCCTCTTTTTTTCTGCCCACACTAAATCTATTCTCCCACAATCACACAGACTCTGATTTCCAATTGAGGAACAATATTTATTTCTACATTTTGCCAACTGAAATGTATTTTTTTATTTTATTTTTTTGCTTTTCCCACATTCAGTTGAAGCTTATTTCAAATTGATCTGATGACATTCCCTTCTCTAAAAGTCCAAAGCACATTTTTTAAAAATGTGTTTGACACTTTCTTGGCTTGTTTTCATCTTTGCTGAGCATCAGGCTTCTTCTAAAGCTATGACTATTGCATGCACATGCTATACTTCTGACAGCAAAAACTGTTTTATTTGCTTTATTTGGAAAAAATACACAGGCATTAGTTCCTTCTCAAATAGTTGATTGAGGCATTATTTAGATTGCCATGCTCAGTCTGTCTTTGTATAAAAGAGTAATAAACACAAACATATACATTTATTTTTCTACATCCTACGTAGACATAATACCTCCTTGTGTCATTGTGAGAACAGTGCAAGAGGTAAAAGTTACAAGCCGTATGTTTTTCTTTTCTCTCTGTAATGCGGTTTGACAGGTTGGATGCACAGTTTGGCTGACTTGACATGCACAAGCTTGACCTGCAGACTTTTAGGTTGTTTGTACCTGTGCTCTCTTTTCTGTTTGCTTTTTCAGTTGACTTTGCTCACTTGACCAATAAATTTCCATGCACATAGAACTGGTACCCTTTTCTTCAACTTTAACACTAAATCTATTCTAATATGCACAAAACCAGGTTGTAGCTTTATGCTAAATAGCTAAATAACCTTTACTGCCGCCAACAGTATAAACTGTCCAATGATATGACTGTTCAAAAATGTTCTTATATTTTTTAAAATTTGAGTCATTTCTGACATATGATGCAACTTAAGAAGGACAAACCATTTACAGCAGCCGTTTACGCAATGCTTGTTTTGTGCTGAACAGAGCAATTCATACTTTCTAGTTGTTTTGGGGCTTTCTGGATGTCTGTTCCAGATATATGGAGCATAGAAGCTGAATGCAGCTTATCTGTGTTTGGTTTTGATTCTAAGAACTGACAGAAGACCTGATCCAGATGAGCGCAGAGGTCTGGCTGGTACATATTGGGTCAGGAGGTCAATCATGGATTTTGGTGCTTAAACCATTTAAAGCTTTACAAACCTGTGAAGGAACTGTAAAGTCTATACTCTGGCAGACAGGCAGCCAGGACTGCATAGAAAGAGAAGATGTTTAATCAGTCTTTTCCTAGTTATGCACAGTTAGAGGAGAGAATAGAATTACATGGACACTATAAATCATCTTCAATAAGGTCAGAAAAAAGACAAAAGTTCATGCTTTCTCAACTTTTTTTTCAGAATAGCATTGGATGCAGCTTTACTGTTGTTTTTTGAAGTTATAGCAAAAAGACTTAAAAGTAGTTTTTTTCATGACATGATTGTATTTTCAGTGTTTGGCAGGCACAGAGTTCCACTCAATTCTGAAATATATTGTCTTGCAAAACCACACAAAGACTTTATTTCCAGTGCGGTTTGCTTGTCAGTCAACATCTGGCATAAACAAATGATTGTGAAGAAGTTAGGCCTGGGCTAAATCTCACCCACACAAACACAGATTTAGTCTTTTAGCACGTGCATACATCCAATCAAAGCAAAAGTGTCAGCTCCTTCAAAGTCACTGACAAGTCTAGGTTGTTTAAGCACATTGTAGCCCACTCAAGTCTGAGATGCACAAATCCAAACTTAAATCTGTCTTAGTTGGTTTCAAGAGTCCCCAAGCTGCACTTGTCTGCTTTGGTGTGTCCGTGAGTGAATGTTTGCAGCTGGAGGTGGTAATTCCAGTCGGTGTGGATCATAAAGATGTCAACACAAACACACCTTACCGAACGGCAAACGCTGTTTGTTTGCATGGTTGCCTAGGACTTAGTCTGCAGATTTTGCATTCTGCTGTCTACTGAAAGGCGAAAAGCAAGTGTGCAAAGCTTGGAAGCTGCTGTAATAGTATGAAAAACTGGTTAATGCCAGTATTAGTGTTAAATGTTAGTGTCAGTTTTGAATGTTAATATTAAGTGTTTAGGAGGTTAGAAATCACAGCTTGGAGAACAGTGAGTCAGCTCTATACTCTGAGTTACCCAACACGATCAATCCCAGGTGGATTTTTTTTAAAAGTTAAATGTAAATCAGAATATCCTAAAACAAATAATAATAATAATATATATAATATATATTTTTTTGTTTTACTCAAACAGATTTTTTTAATGTGATGTTTTGAACAATAAGGTAGCAGTAAACCAAGCTGAGGCCTAATGGATTGCTCTAAATTTTTTTACTCTAACAATCTCCCACTAACTTGGATATTTCTGAAACAAAGTTATTTTAAATACATTTACGATGCAAACTTATAAAAGTGTCTGAAAGACAATTTATTGGAGAAAAAAAAATAAACATCCAAAACAAAAATGTTTTTAAGGTTTCAAGCTTGAAATGGATGAATGAGTTGGAGGTAAAGACTTTCAGCTCCAAATGCCTTCCTGATTTTAGCTTTATGTCATCAGTTTTAGTGATATGTTGTCATTTAGTTATTGGATTATGATGTTTTTCTGTAATGCTTATCAATGGTCTTATCAGTGCATGGAGATGTTTTTCAGTCCACCAGTCCAATATTCCATTAATATCAGTAACTTTTTCAGTACTGAGCAAAAGCACCACCTGCTGTAGTGACCACTAGTACCTATTTTGTTGAACACACTGTATCTGCAGAAAAAACAGCCAACACTTCACACCTTTTGCTCCCTGCTGGGTTAACAGTACAGCTCAGCAGAGCCAG
This sequence comes from Oryzias celebensis, assembly GCA_014656515.1. Taxonomy (NCBI): domain Eukaryota; kingdom Metazoa; phylum Chordata; class Actinopteri; order Beloniformes; family Adrianichthyidae; genus Oryzias; species Oryzias celebensis. The sequence goes on along the minus strand of BNCR01000017.1, from coordinate 15,795,710 downwards.
TAAGTTGCAAATTTAGTTTTTTTCTCTCTTTTTTTTTTTTTTTTTTTTGGTATTATGCTGGGCCAAGTCTCAAGCGATCACATTTATCCCAGTCCAACTCGACTCAGTCATGTGACCTGAATCTTCACCTCCATTAAACTCTGGCATGAGAACTGGCAAAACAAGAAAAAGCAACACTGAGCTGGCTTGAAAAAAGAAAATAAAAACATCTTATGATTTGCAGTTTTTTTTAATACTTGTAAGCATTTAAAATAATATGGATACAAAGGGATTAAATGTGTTATTCACTTTTGCTACACCTCCTGTGCAATGGGATCTTTCCAGTTTATCAAGCCTTAAATCTTTTTGCAACAAGGTTGACTCGTGTTTGTTTTGCACGTCTTCACTAACCCAGTGACCTTTTGGAAACTACAACCTTATTAAACATTAAAGATCATAAATCACAAATAAGACAGGTGTTAGAACAACATCATGATGAAGCAAGATCTTAAAAGGGTATTCATACTTTCACACGTTTCTTTTTTAAATATGTAGACAACAGAAGGATATTGAAAGTTGGATGACAATGTGACTAAAGAACACGTTTTATTGATCATGCAAGTAAAAAAAAAAAGATCTTCAATGATTTATGGTTTGTTTAGACATCTGCAACTGAAAGCAAACTATAAAAACAGGAGAACAAATTGTTTTGAAAGGGGTTACAGGTGAAGCTTTTAGAGATTTAAGTCATTTCTGAATTTAATGCAAAAACCAAAGAAAACTTCCTGAAAAAACCTTTACAAGACATTGACTCTTACTTTGAAACACAAGAAAAAAATAGTAAAAACATGCTAGCAAGTGTTTTAAATGGGCTTACATTCATTTGAGTTACTGTTATTTTAGCTGCTCAATCCCTACATTAACAATCATTTACTTTTAAAAAATTTTTAAAGATTAAAATAATTTTTTTTTCATTGGCCATAACATACAAAATTAGGCTTTCTTGGAGAGAAGAGATCAGAATGACATACTGTAGATGAACCGATTTTAGCATGAGGGAAGCAGATTCTTTGCCAGACGGGGTCCACCTCTAGACCATCCCGCTACTCATTAGTGCTGACCTGAGCTTGGAAAGAGTAGAGGTGACAGGAGGGGTCAAGACCTGAGTGGCAACCCACTGGATGTCGCCTTGGACTAAATAACTATGTTTGGGGACAATGCCAAGGAAAGGAAACACTGTGCAATTTTCAACAGCTTTACAGAGCAAAAATACAATGTTCAGGAAACCGATGTGTCCACGAACAGAGAAGTGAACCTATAATATGGTCTACAAGTTCATTTTTTCTCTTGACCAATCAATGCCGTCAGATAACTGCTGCCTGTTTCATTCTAAAATGTGTCTTTTTTTAGAGAATCATTTTTTTTTACAGAAAAGAAATGCAACTTGCAAAAAAAATCAAAAAATGTACTATTTCATTTTTAACATTAGTTGTCTGCATAGATCTCAATATTTCTGACTCTTTTGTACTTTTTTCTGTTATTCTACTCATGGAAAAGTGAAGCCTCCCTTTCAGAGTTTATTACTTTTGAGCAAAACCCCTCTTATATTTTAGTTTAATTAGACTGTCTATGTGGATTTGAATGTTCACATATTATCCAGCTTAGCATAGCTGTTATACTGGAGAGTTTCAAGCAAAAAACAAAGTCTGTTGTCTAAAACCTACGACATTAAGCAGTTTAAATATTTTCTTCTGTGCTGCCATTGAGAAAGAGAAAAAGGGAAAAGCCCAGAAAAAGTTTTATTTGGTTTTAAAATTAAATTATGTGTCATAATCTCCACTTTTGTGTGCCTAAGATGAGGACAAATAAAAGCTATAGGTTTATTAAATATCTTTTTTTTTTCACATTCTGTATTTAAATTCATTTAGATACATGCATTCTTTGGTTTTTCATCGTTTTTCATCAACATATAAGATAAAAGTCCCACAACAAACATGTTTTTGCAGCATTTGAATTTGCTTGCCATCATGATCTACATTTATCTTTTAATCTATATAAACCCATGGGATGCTTGTCTTGTGGTCTTGTGGCAAAGGTAAGAATAGTTGACAATTAGTTTATAAGACAAAGATGACTATAAACTGCCAAACAGCCACCTGATCACAGATGATAACAAATAACAGTTTTGAATGATTCTGTTAGTTTAAAAATAACAACCATGACGAAGTATGAGTTTTTATACTAGGTAAGACATTTACATTAGTTGTTTAGCAGCAGGTTATATCCAAATAGGCATATATGGAGATATATAACAACCAAACACTAATTAAGAGCCCCAGTCTAGATTAAATACTTGAAAAAATGATGTTTACACTCTGGTAGATGTGATGGTTGGAAAGGGAAATCTTTCTTGAAAGTTTATAAGAGACGAGAATTTTCTTTTAAATAATTAAAACAGGAACTTTCCATCTGCGGAGGATGCAGAGATGGGCACTATGTTCCACTTCATTGGGTTTTTCTCATATAATATTTTATAGTATATAATATTTGTACTTACGAAAAACTAAAATAATCATATTTTAGGGCTTGGAGGGAACAAAAATTTGATCATCATTGATTTTAACCAATAAAGCTTTTTTTTTTCAGTGGCAAAGCTAGGCAGGGCAGGGCAACTGCCCCCCCCCCAGCTAAATGCCCCCGTTTGCCTCCTCAAATTTTTGAGTCAATGATTAGTATCAGTATTTACAATGATTAAGAAATCACAAATACAAGCTTCTTAAAGCATTTGTAAGACCACTTCACCTAAAAAAACAAAACAGTTTGATAATAATATTGAAACTTTGAAATACATCTTTTTGATCCTTTCATTTGTAATGGGCTTCCAATCTGTTCCCCCATATAAAATGTTTTAGCTCTGCCCCTTTTTTCTGCATACTTCTCCATAAATATTACAGTGTGTGCAATAACATAATATTAATAATATTAATAGCTAATTTATGTATAAAGATTTTCAGATCTCTTGAGGACAAGTTAGACAAACATAAAGATAGGTAGACAACCTGTGTCCACTTCTCTCTCCTCCCGGCTTCTTTTGTTTCTTTAAGAACGTAAATCAAATAAATATAACCAAAGTAGGTTCTCTAAAAAAACATTATGAATGCTACATCACACACATCACACAAGTGTAAATTATTTTTTCTTTAAACAGTTTTAAAAAAAAAAACAATATTTTTATGGACCCCATAATATTTTGACCTCATGCTGATGACTTCATTAATATCATCCATTATTCTTAAGAGACTGTGTTATTACAACCCCTTTTTGTGCTTTAAAGGTTGCTCTAAAAGTCATCTTTTCCCATGAAGATAAATAAATAACTGGTGAACAAAGACTATTGTTGCAATTCAATATAAGGGAAAGATCAGTGGTACCAGATCAGGCTTGTCCCCTTGCCCTTTAATGCATGTTCCCCAGTAGACATTGAATTGTTTCAATGTCAAAAAGAAGAAAATGCAATTTTTTCTTGCAAACTGAGTCCACAATAATCTGTTATTTACTATAACATTCTTATTGCTGTTCTAAAACTCCCAACTCAGAATTTCATGCAAAAAATGAAGATTATTGCAGGCAGCAATTAAACTGATTTAATGTGACTAAAATAAAATAAAATTCTATTAACTTGATTCTCAAAACTACACATATTTTAACCTATTCTTTTGGATGGCATATGGTTACTTTATTTCACACTTTTTTTGTGAGATAAACTAAATCTGCATGAATGGGAAATACAGTAAGAATCACTCCACAGTTGGAGCTAATTATAAAGAAAATGTGTTAATTTATTCTTTTTTCAAACTGACTATAATGACTACAAATGTAAACACACCTCCATGCATGTGCGAATGTATAGCCTCCCATCAGTTTCTCCTCGATTTTTTACACCTAATGATGTAGTAATTGTTTCTCTCTTGCACAGATGTGTGCACACTCAAATTTACTGGTCTCTGAGACTTAACAGCCTTCATTTTTTTATTTTTAATTTTCCAGCTTTCATGAAAATATCAAAAAAAGCACAATACTTGGATTTAGAAGGATCTCAGTAACAGATCAGTGAGGTTTTGCTTTGCTGTTCCTCTTTTAGGGAACTATCGGATAAAAAGCAGCACAGATCTGAAGGGAGACTTAAAGGGAACACAAAGGTAGAAATGAAGGATTTCACTATATATTTTTTATTTTTTTATTTGCATAAGTGGAGGTTCAATAAACAAGTACATCTTGTACATCTTTATTTCTTCTTCTTCAGTAGTTGTGTGTCTCCATTGTCTGGTACGGCACATAGTCTAACTCTCAAAGTATTGAAGTCACTTTATTCTTTTTTTGTCTCCATCATGCTTCATTGTGCAAAGTTACTCTGTTGGGAGCGTAAAGTGTTGTTTATTAGCTGATGCTTCTTGAATAGAGGTTCTCTTCTTTTTTTTTCTTTTGGTGCTGCTCTTGACATTGATCTGGAATTTAACTCATGCAAAAGAAGAAAACAGGGTTTCTTCTTAGTGCAGTAAACTGGGAAAGAAAAACAAGAGGCAATTGCTGGGTCAGATAAATTACAGAAAGTCTGTTTATCACGTCTTAATTTCAAAAATAAAGCAACAAACAAATGACATAAAAACAACAGTTTCTTCATGTGTTTACAAGGCCTAACAGTACAGGTAAAAAAAAGGTGCAAACAAATAATGGATTGGATTTATCCATGTTTCCAGACACTCAAAGGGCTTACAATGTAAATCCATTAGACATTCATACCTCATTCATACTTGGTGATGGTAAGCTACAGATGTAGCCACAGCTGCTCTGGGGCAGACTGACAGAGGCATGTCTGCCAGGATGCGCCAAACGCTCCCCCTGACCGTCACCTGTACATTCATACGCATTCACACACTAGTGGAGCCACACACGGGAGGCAAGAAGGGTTAAGTGCCTTGCCCAAGGACACTACGACGGTTGGCTGGAGGGAGCGAGGATCGAACAGTCAATCCTTCAATCATTGGTCGACCTGTTCAAAAACCTGAGCTAATGCCGCCCCAAACGGATAGTTTGAAGAAGCTGCAAATAAAGTAAATACATAAATGAATATTTGAACAAACTGGATGGATGGATGTTATGTGACCTGGGCTGGCTTTTCAGGACCTAAACCTTTAATCATCCAGTCTGATGATAATTGTGTTTTTGATGGTTTTAGCATGTTTTTTTTTTTTTTTACATGTTTCAGATGATGGAGGACATATAAGGAAAACTGAGATTAAATGAGCATTTTTCCATTGTTCTTTCTTCAAACTCATGTGAATCAGAAGCAGCCATTTGATAAGCTTGTAGCTGTTACGTACAAACTACAATTGGTGGGCCACAAGCCACTAGCTCCGCTCCATTCTGATGCATCCACTTGTATACGAATAGATTCCTGCGCATCTTTGTTTTCCTTGTCAGAACTGGCATCGGGTTCAAAACTGTCTAGCTGGATTGCCTGATACTGCTGGGCATTTTTGCAGTGTGATGTTGGGTCGGAGTTGTGAGGGGCCGTAAGCTAGCAGGAGAAAGTGTAAACAGATGGATGATGGGAAATGGGGCACGCCACACCAACAGTTCTGGTGATAACTCGAAAGTGAGTTTCTACTGAGCCACTGCTGCTCTGCAGAAACTGTTTTAGGGAAATGACAGTTTTTTTTTGTTTTTTTTCCAATTAAAGACCACTGGGAAGGCTTTTGCAATATTTCAATAATCTGGAGTGGGACTTAAATTGGTCATTTCTTTTTCAGATTCTGTTTCATATATTTTGTTATTTCTTCTTTTATTTATTAATTTTTTTCAAGAGCAATGTGACACCAGCTATATCAATCTTTTAAGTCCGGTTAATGGCGATACATATTAGTTTTGAGTGACACAGCTAAAACACTTAAAACTGTTATGTTCCAAATCAACCCAACTCTAACTTTTTTTTCATTTAAGCTTAAGCTCTAGGGAAATCATTTAAAACACTAGCGATTTAGGACGTGTGCGGCCACATTTTATTTTCACTGTTTTTTTTGTTTCCCTTTGAATAACTAATGAATTACTAATTGTTAATTTTTTGCATACCTGCTTTGCCATGTTGTGGGATCATACATGGAAGCAGTTTTAACATATTGGAAATGTTTCTTTTTTGTTTGTGACTGTGATTTGGTTTTGTTCTTTTTCTCAAGTATGATCATGTAAATATCTACGCTTTGGTTTTATTTTTTTCTTTGAAGCTGCTGCATGCTTGGGGCTTCTGCTAGTTTTTCTCAGAAACACTTTCACTGCTTTCGTCATTGTCTCACATATTAAGGAAACATTTTTGTCATTTTGAAGCTGTGTGATCACAGCAGAAACTTGCGTTGCCTGGCTGCCGGACTTGGCTGACATATTTGCCTTTGTTCATTTCCTCAACTCAGTGAAGCTTTATCTCCACTGTGTTCCATCCATCCTTTTAATTTTAGACTGACACTCTTGAAAGGCTGCTGCAGAACCACAATTCCTACACTGTCACACACAGATATGCTCAACGTGGCTGTCTCAATATTTGATTAAGCTCAAGCTCTAAAATTCATCTCAAACTGCAAACCTCTGTATCTTGTTTGTGCATTATTGAGTGGCACACGGTGAGGGGGAAAAAATCAGGCGTATGTGTGCATAAATGTGTGTGTGTGAATGCATGTAGCATTTTCTCCTGCTTGTGTGTCGGGGAGAACTCAGGCTGTTAGGGTACAACCATAAACCTGTATGTACGCTGGTGCAATGGAAAGGGAAGGCAACCCCCAATGGAGACATGGACAAGAGCAAAAACACTAATTTAACCATTTGAATGACTTCTTTGCATTGAAAAAGTTTGAGCGTGCAACTCCTACCAATAATGAATTGGCACTGCTTTATATATGTAAAGAATTAAGAAGGATGCTGATGTTATGATGTGTGATAAGATGCTGACAATGCCATGTGACAGCCAATAAAATACCAATTTATGCTCAAAGTCCCCCTCCAATCATCTTTTGAGCACTTTTAAAAGTGTTCCCAGTGGTCTTTTATTTATGATAATACCGTTTTTAGCCAAAATAAAATAAAAAGTCTTGGTTTCTTGGACATAGTTTGTGCAGAGCAGCAGGAGCTCATCAGAAATTCCCCTTCAATTTACAATTGAATGAAGAAACACTTACAAATGCAATTTTAGGCTTATTTTTCTTTATACCTGTCCTCCATCAAGAGAGAAACCCCACAATAACATGTTAAAAACAGTGAAAACGGCAAAATGAGTGTTTAAGATTTTATAACTAAAAATGCTTTTTATAGTGTGTATAGACATGTGACAGAAGCATCTGTTTACTGGCATTGGTGGAGATGTGACATTTAGAACTAGAACAGGAGCGAGTTGCAGATGTTTTGTGTGGAAATTCTTGTATTTTAGGTTGCCTGTCCACGAATATTTCAGCAGCAGCAGACAGCTAAGTGCTGCACGTGAGCTGCTTTTTGATGTGCGAGATTAAAGGGATTTAGTACTTGAACACTTTCTTGTCTGGGTGCTCCTGAGGGGTTCTCTAAAAGAGAACGGAAACCTAAAAGCTTCTCTGTTTTTTTGGTCCCTCTTTCCGTCCGACGGACGCAGGGCCTCGGTTTTCAATTAAAACCCCTTTCTCCCACGTAATCAGTCTTGCATTGAGATTAAGGTGTTTTGTGGAGTCGTTCAAGGATGCTGCAACATGCTCACGACAGGAAGAATCTGTGTTTTAAAATTATAATAGAAATCCTTTCACACTCCACCGCAGGGCTATTCAGAAATGAATTTAGCTGGGGCACACATTCTTGTTGGGTGATATCACAGGGTAATACAAAATGTTACCCTTTTAACGACAGAACACGTAGAAGGGAAAGGGATGTTTGTTTGTCTTTGCAACGGTGTTGCTTCTGCAAATAGGACCACTGGGTAAAAATCCAAGGATACATATTGTAACCATATTGTAAATAATTCTTGCAGAATGATGCCCCTACCACCTTTTAATTTTCATCTGCATGTACCTTGAAGATCACACGATGCTGCCAGTAGATCTGATATGGTTTTTGTTGTGCACGTGTCTGCAAATCGAGTATGGGGGTTGGCATAGCGAATCAGCTTTCACTGATTTGCGTTGGTGGTTTGGCAGATTTTTACACCAGATCCCCTTCCTGTCACAGCCCTGTATTGTTTCCCGGACTGGAGACTGGCACAGGGAGATCTAGACTTCAACCTCCTCGTGAAGGTGACACAAGGGGGTAAAAACCCACCCAGAGACTAAGGACCCGTTCTGGATTAAATGATGCCACTGTATCATTTCAGTTTTGCACTCAGCATTGTCGTCCCCTAAAATTGCCAAAAAATTGACTTAAACTTTGCTAGAAAAAAAAGAGCATAGAAAACACGGAAACTACTTCAGCATTAGAATTCGAGCTGGACTTGGATTCAAACCTTGAATTGTGCACCTTGAGAAATATCCAACCAGCACAATACTTTTTCTGTAAAGAAACCTTGTTATTCTAGTTCATGGTATCAAAACAGACCCTTGATAGAATATTCAGTAAAATGTAAAGCTGCATATTGTTTCCCAGAACTGTTTCAGTACTGTTTCCCCAAGGTTTAAGCAAGTTTTGAGTTAGTGTTATCAGAAACTCAAACTAACCACAACTAAACTCTTGTGAAGCCAGATCTGGCTTCAGTTGTGTTTAAATGATCAGAAAGAGAATCTCTGTGATACTTTAATCCAAGTAGAGTCATTTTGAGGACTTTTTTAAGTCTTTATAAACAAGATTACTTAAAGGGTTATTTTCGACAATGAAATATGATGCTTGAGAACCAATTTTTTTTCAAAATAAAGACGAAAGTTCATAACTTGGAATCGATACAAATACTATTACAATGCTTTAACTTGACAGGCATACTTGAGTTCTGTGGGGTTTTTTTTTGGTGAAAAAATTCCTTTTTCTTCATCACAGGTTGGTCAACGATAGTCCAATGAATGGAGCTGGTTCAGATCAAGTTGCATATTTGTTATTTTTTTCTATATTTATGTGGGGAAAAAAGTCTGCTAATAGTTTGCCAATGCTTTGCAAACAGGGACTAAACCTGTTGGCAATTCTGCAGAAACTTTTAATGCATAGAATTCTTTGTTATCATTATAATAATGCTCTGGGCCGCACAAATGTGTATTGGACTTCCACTCCTGAGTAAAGATGATTTCAATTAAATTCATTTTTTTTTCTTGCCTTGCTAAATGACATGAAGATTTGTTATTACCATTTTCATGTGGATTTTACGTAGCCTGCAGCAGGAGCAAGAATGCAGCCTACTTTAGCATGAATAATAACTTCACTGCCATTAAGCAAAGAGGTAAACATAGCTGTTCATGGCCAGTGAGCTAGCTTTCTTGAGTCTATCCCTCTTTTAGAAGAGATGGTGGGGGCGTTTCTTGCTTTTTGTTAATTCATCTCTGTAGCTAAAGGTTAACAGGTCACATAGGTCCAGATTGAGAGGAAAGGTGGCGTGATTAAACTGCAAATAGAGGAATTAAACAGAACACATTGGTATTCTCGGGAAGCCCTATGAAATACATTAAAAGAGCTACTTTATTATCTCTGTCATCATTATCTTGCCTGTGATCAGAGGGCAAACAAAGCTTAGCAAATTTTTGAACAATTTATTATTAATTACTTCTTCCCTTTTTTCATAACATTATGCAGGGGCTCTCCCCAGCTTAAATGTAGTGAACATCTTGGTTTGTAAAACTTTTTGTTAGGTCAGATATGCGCTCAGAGGGAGTGCTGCTTTGAAAAGCTGACTCTGGGTAAAGGGATTGATTGTGCCCTGTGTTGCGTGTCTTTCTTTTTCATCTTGAGATTGATTTAGTGCTGATTGATGGCAGCGCTCTCCTCCTGTTCCTTATGAGGATAGATCATATTGAGCTGTAAAGTCAGTTCTCATGGCCTATTTATTCACAGATATGAGTGGGGCCAAAATGCATCTTTGAATTAATTAAAGCACCATTGCACAGAGTGCTTAGTTAAGACTACGTCTGCAGTCAAATGTGTTCGAAGCTTTTGTTTTGATATGCTCCTCACTTTGGGCCGGCAGGCAGTGGATGTGTGACGAATAATGCTGGGACAATAGCTCCACTGAGACGATGGTTTAATATCTGTGTCTTTGTGTCTAACTAAGTGTGTTTGGAATCTCATTGTTTGTAAGAGAAGAGCGTTGTGTGTTTGTTTGGACCATCAACGTTTTTTGCCAAATTTAGTTTGTGAGATTTTACATTCAGGATATTTCGTGGAAATTCAGAGCTTTACTACAATCACTGCAATTAACCGCTCTCTCTCGGTGCAAAAACCTAAGTAATGCTGGTGTTAAAACCCATAATGGGAATGATAAAAAGAAATTTTGGACACATCTGACACATTTTTCATCTCAAAATCCGTTTTCGCGCTTTTTTCCTGCTTCAGGCGTGACAGAAAGTATTAAATATTCAGATACATTCAAGAAAAGGCTCAGGGGTCATCTTGACATTCATGAAAATTCTTTTATCATCATCTTTTTATTCCTCCCCTGCCCTGTCGGCAATATCAATACTCACTGATTTTATCACTTCACTAACCTGCATCTGTTTGTTTTAACTGCCGGTGCTTCAATGTAATTTTCTTTGATCGCTGCCTCTAGAAAACTCCATCAGTTATCCATTTATTCAATTATCTGGTTCTTCTGTGTGTAGATGCCTATAGTGTAGAAAGTTAGTTCTACTGGCCTCTGTTGTAAATAATTACTCAGGGGAATAGCCTATGCATTTCAAAACTCTCGCGAAATGGATCGTGGCTCAGAAGCTTTGCATGGTAGAAAAAGAAAGTTTCACTGGTTTAATGCTGTTTGTGCTTTAAATAGTTTTAACGCAGGTGCAGCTTTGGACAGCCAATGGCAGTCATTCATCCTGAATAACTAATCATTTGTGACCACAGAAGAAAGAAAAAGAAAAAGCTAGACATGCTTTTTTGTTTTTTTTTTGCTTTTTTTGGATTAAAAACTGTAGCTGTCAGAGTATTTATTATTTTATTATTTATTTATTTTCTCATTTTACAGTATCTTTCAAAATATAGGGCACAGTGGATAGAAGGTGTACCATCAATGAGTGGTCTAGTTTTGAACCCAAGTCATGTACAGGACGGACCATGCTATGAGAGAGGGACCTGCAGGTAAGAAAGCACTGGACATCATGGAAGCAGAAAATACAAAACTTATCCAAACCCAAAAGTGTTTAGAGTTTTCAAAAAACAAACTTTCATTAAAGCTAAAAATGGGAAAAACCAATCACTGTTTGGATCCCCAGTTAAAATAAAGTTTTCTTCAAGCGATATTTGAGGACTTTCGGTTCTGATTGAGGACTTGCGGTTTCGGGCTGTTAATGTCTACAGCAAAGTCCTGTTAAATTGTAAGGCACATTAAATGAGATAAATGAGTCAGTCAATCAGTCAGACTTTAATAACTGCGTTCACAGTACTTCTAGAACCTTTTTGTGATACACAACACATTTGCCATGTTAGCATATTCACAATAGTCTACCTGTTACTCCCAACCTTGTTTGTAAAAGCTAACAGACTAATATGCTACTGCTAAAACAAACAGTACTGTAACTACGCTAACTCCCAACCTTATTAGTAACATGTAAAAAAAAGACAGTCCAATACTGCTGCACATTAGCTGCATTAGCGTATTAACAAAACCTGTAACTCCCAACCTTGTTTGCAATATGTAAAAAAAGAAATTGACGTCGCAAAAGCAGACATTAGTCCAATTGCGACTATGCTGAGTATCAATCTTGTTTGTAACACAGAAGAAAACAAAGTCAGACACCGTGACACGTTAGCATTAGTATTTGCATTCACAATAACATCCCACCTTGTTCATGACAAGTGGAAAAAAAAGCAAAAACCAAAAAAAAAAAAAAAACCTGTATCTCTAGGTCTATCAGCTGCTCTGGATTGTGATTTGAAGAAAATGAAGGCTTTTAAGTTTCTCTAATAGTTTGGAAAAAAACTGTACAATAGGCCTGCATACATTTTTATTCTTAAATGAAAGTGTTTTTGCAACGGTATTGATCAAACTCATAAAAGGACATTATTTTGTTCAAAGCTTTTTGCAAAGTGAACATATGCAAATATTTTGCATCTGTAATTAAACATACTTGTAGTAAAACACAAAAATGATAACATGTTGAAACAACATAACATGTTATGTATAACTGAATACAACTATACCATCACTTATTTGAGAGTTATTGTTGTACAAAAATGTTTTTGGCTATAAAAGTTCAGTGCACACCAGAAACACAAAATTGACATTCCAAAAACCTTTGGAATGATTCTTACACCCACTTCGTAACTCACCCAAAAGCAAAGTCTGACTCTTTAGCCCTTTTATTTTCAGGCCTGTCAGACAGCTTTCACCTTTTCTTACAAAACAAGATCCACACCCTGTGTGTGCTTACATATATGCTCCAGTGTGTGTGCAGACTTGACTTAATTAATCCAGCTGTTGTTGTTTTACACTTCCAGCAAGCTCAGGCATGCAGCCACCTTTTATGTGTCTCAGCTGAGCTTTGAGACTGATGTAAACCGTTTTGCCTTAAGCTAACAGAGTGATGCCTTGGAGGGTGTGTGCTGGCTGGCCAAGTGTATTCCTATCCATGTTTACATCTTTCAAGTTTGTTTCATGCACTCATTACCATTTATTGCTGTGTTGACGTACCTGTATAAATTTGTTCTTTCCAATACTGCATTGGCACACAACATCCTCAGCTGACAAAGCTGTGATTTTTTGATGCATGTGATTCACTTTGTGTTTTAAAATTATGGGTAAAATTATGCATATGAAATGTTGTGTAATATCTCCACAATCAATATCTTTATATAAAAGCACAAGCTTTTATGAGCAAATACTACACGTCAAAATGTCTGTTCTTGTAAAGCTAAATGATATTTGAGGATGACAAAAACAAAGTCATTTTAGGCAAATTAGGCAAGTACGATAAGTGTTTTACAATAAGAAAACAAAGTTAATAGCTTCCGCATGGCAAAAATAGCTTTGAAATCAAAACAATTCAATGTGAAACTAGTATACGTTCAAACATCATTAATACATTTAAAAAAATGTTATTTTCTAAACATATTTAAGTAATTAATAATAAAATACACACCAAATGTTTGGGAATAACATGATCCATGTCTTTTTGTCTGAATCTCAGTTCATTTCCTTCCAGTATTATACTCAGGGTATGTGTCTATCCACTGTAGATTGTGTCACATAATTTGCTACTTCTTTACTTTTTCTTGTCTGTACTGAATATTTTGTACATGCCTCAGGATAATCCAAATGCAGACGGACTGAAATGATGAAAAACCTAAGACTGCATGAGCTTCAGAGCAGGTATGGCAAAAAAGAGGAGTGAAAATACAGACTTTGGAAAACTAAGCTACAAAAGGAGAGGGAAAAGCACACACAGCATCCACTGGTTGGAGCTCCAGTTTTGTGTGCAGATCCAATTGTAAGAAAAGTCTCATTATTATACTCAGTTTTATTGCACTTCTTTATTTGGCACACAGAAAGCAATATTTTTTTAGACTCTTGTTGAGGAAAATCAATATTTCCTTTGCACAATGCAAAAGAGAAAAAAAAAAACACTTTAATATGCTTTCAAACTGCTATAAATGTGTTAATGCTTTACAACCTACATTCCCAAATCCTGCTCTAAATCATTAAGGAAGTTGGATTTTGTTTTAAGGTAGATTTTTCTAATAGTTGTATGGCTGTCAATGGCTTCTCTTAAGTTAAATTATTTTATTTTTAAACTTTCAGACAAATTCCTGGGTTGACTTAGATGTAAAAAGCTAATGGCTTCATGGCTCCACTTTTAAGAACACTACCCATGTGCTCATTTGTTTTTACTAAAAATAATCAAATGAAATATTATGTAAACCCCGGAGGTTTTTGACAGAAAGCAAGAGGCTGTGGGATCATTGGCCACTGACGGAAAAACAGGAATGCTTCTTTGCTGAAACGCTTATAAACATGTCAGTCCTATTATTGTTTTATCCAAAATATGTTTGTCATTGAGATTATAGGATGCAAAAATGTGCTTATTTGTAAATAGGTGAAGCTGAAGCTGCTGATGTAAACAGATGAAGCTGTGACAGATTACGGCTATTCCAGCAGTTAAACAATCAGGTGTCAACTTTTATTTATTTATTTGATTTTGCTATGGGTTAGGGTTATAGAGATGTGGAAACAACAAAACATTTTTGTTAAAAAGATAAAAATGTCTTGTCTATAAATTATAAATATCTGTTTTTTAGAGATAAAAGCATTAGGAGCGTTGTTGAGCTGCATTATCTTTCTTTCTGTAATAAGTATTCCTGTTTAATCCTTGAGAAGCTGTTTTTTTATTTTAACCACTGAAGCACAGTGTAATTCTTCATCGAGAGCGACTTTCCGACCCAGGTTTTCTGGGAAAGAGAAGTCAACTAGCACACTGCATGAACCTGAGGCAGGGTGAAAAGGCTAAAAAGGTTCAGCCATCATTGATGTCACCTTTTTTCAGCTCTGTGTGTGGAGACCTCTTGCTGCTGCATATTAATAGTTTCAGGAAATGCCCTTGCTCATTGCATATTCTTAGGTTACATATTAAAAATGGATGCAGTTCAGTCTGACTTTTTCTTACAAATCAGTTGCTAAAGAAACACGTTTTCTTTTGTTTATCTCCAATATTTTTGTTCAGTGTTTTTCAGCTTCTTGTGTAAGATGACAAGCGTGGCATCACCTTCAAAGTAATCTTCAATCAAGCTCTAGTATTATGTTCGATTAAGAAGAATGTTTTTCATACACAAAGATGTGTAGCAGCTATTCAAAAGACCAAAGTGTACCTGTCAGGCAGGACTGAGGAATGCGCATGGTGTTGTTTGTGTGCAGACATAAATATTGTTGGCAAGCCAATTAATTTGTTTATGAGCGTGCGCAGTGGGCTATGTGACCTCAGTGGCAGAGAGAGTTAGAGTGCATTAAGCAAGCTGATGGCTTCCAAAGTATAAACGGTTTGCATCTGCAGGAAAAAAGGAAGACAGGTGACGGCCTTAGCGGCAGCTCCTGCAGCTACAACTCTTTAATTTTAAGACAATACATTTCTAACAATCTATTTACTGGGGGGACTTGCTGTCATTATGTTAATTTTAAAATAATTTAAATTAATTTGTATTAATATTAATTTGTTTACACGAGTTTTAGGACAGTTGTTTTCTTTTTTGCTCTTCCTTGTTTTTTTGTTCATCAATCTATTTTAGTTCTACTTGTTTTTTGATTCAACAGTTCTTTTTTATTTAAAATTTAAATATTTCAAAAAATGTTTAGTTGACAAAAGATTTTTTTTTAAAAGTAAGAGAATGTGTAGTGCATGATGAATAAAAAAGATGTATTCGGTTCAAAATCAGCTTATAGTATTGATAACTAATAAAACCAATATTTGGTACACTTTTATATCCTTTGCTTATTGCAGTGATGACACATGGTCGGCAGAAATGTAAAATATAAATTTTTTGCTGCTTTTATAAGGGAATAAAACATCTAAAAACTACTTAGACAATTGAAAGACTGAATTCAAAGCAAAAATATTCTTTTTTTATACTTAACTACTATCAGAATCATACAATTGTTTTAATTAGTTGCTTCACTTTGGGGAAATAAGAGTCTTCAAAGGCAGTACCAGTAAATGCAGAGTTTTGAGCATCTTTCCTTTAGAAATTTATTGAAGAACAAAATATGAGTTCCTAATATCTGGTCGTAAATACATTCAGATAAAAAAAAGGAGAGATCTGGAGTTTAGATCCACTGGACTGACCTCTCAATTTCCAACAAACATTATTTTATTCATTTGTTTAAACATTTAAGCTTTTTCACAGTAGAATTTTTAAACTTCTACCCAAATACCACTAAAGAAAGCATGATTACACAAATGAAGCATTTTCTATTAAGAATATTCATACTCATGAACAAAACATTAAAACGCTTCAAATCTAGAAGCAAAAACTTACATATCGCAATGCTAAAGTGCTAACTTCAATACTTGTATATAATAGTAACATCTATAAAAACATTTTTACCAGTTCCTTAAAAGTAAGAAAACCACAAACAGATTGAAATGTTTAACATTTCAATCTTGACGTGAGTAAAATGCTTCAGTTTACAAATGAAGTTGTTTGTCTTTAGTTCTTTTTTAAACTGTTTTTATTGAAGCTAGGTGAGACAAAAGAGACACAAGGTCAGTCAGCCAAATGTTATTAACAGCATTCACAGTAACTCAAGAGCTTGTTTAGGACATGCTACATGTTAGCCTCGTTAGAAGCATTAGCTGGATTAGCATTTTCACAAAATGTGTAACTCCCAACCTTGTTTTCATCACGTACAAAAACAGACTGATACCACAAAAACAAACATTACTGTGACTAAGCCAACTCTCAACTTTGGTACTTACACGTAAGAAAAATCTCTCTGCGATACTGCTACACATAAGCCGTGTTAGCATATTCACAATTCTTGTAGGTCCAACCCTGTTAACAATACGTTAAAAAAAAAAAAAAAAAAAAAAAGACACCACTACATGATTAGCCGCTTTAGCATATTCAAAATAACAACAACTAAACATTTTGACACAGCACCATGTACCTCTCAAAATTGCGTTTACTTCAGTAAACACAACCGAAATTAATCCACATAAAAGGCGCTGGGGTTATAAGGCACACTGATGTTTTTTGGAAAAAAAAATAGGGTTTTCCAGGGCGCCTGATAGTACGGTATGCTTTTACAATATCACAGTAGATTTCTATATGCAGAAATTAACAGCAGAATCTTGATGAACCCACATCCAGGCAGTAGCATTCTGAGAAAGTAGAGGATTAATATTAATGACCCAGTCAGAACATTGTGTTTCGCAGCATCTAGAGCAAAGACTGTCTAAAAAAAATAAACTGAGCAGTCAGTGATTCTTTACCAGCTACTTGGAATCCTAGTTTAATTTTAAAAATTGTAAAACAGCTGTGTGTGTAAGTAGACATATTTATTTATTTATTTTTACAGGACGAATGATAATTGACATTGTTTCTATGGGTGTGTGATGGATTGCCTGATTAGGAACCCTTGTGGCATTATGCTTCACAGATGGCAAATTAAAAAAGCAGACAGATGCCCCTAGCCTTACTGTCACCCTCTTATCCATGGGACTGGCTCTGAACATCTTTCCTCACCTCTCAATGTCCTACACTGTGTTTCCATCCTCCCCTGTCTTATATACAGTGGGGATCAAAAGTTTGGGCGCCCCAGGGAAAATTGTATATTATTGTGCATAAAGAACCCAAGAAAAGATTGAAAAATCTTCTAAAAGCATCAGTTTGCAGATGAGACATTCTTTTATTATGTAAAAATAGGCTATAAATCCATCATTTACCCTTTCCAAATAACAAAAAAAAAAAAAAAAAGCAGTGTACAAAACTTCAAACTTTATTTATTTGTACAGTGCCTTTCCTTCTTATGAAAACCAAAGGTGCTTTACATAAAAAAACAAAAAATAAATACATAAAATAAAAAATAAAAACATAAGAATAAGATATATAAAAATAATAATAAAAATAAAATAATAACAAAAAAATACAATTACAATTACAACCACCCTTCCCTCCCCAGCTCCTCCCTCCATCCACCCAGCCCCCACAATACATGACCCCCTACCACAAGAAAAACTGAACAAAGATTAAAAACTGCAGCTCTAAGGAAAAAGTTTCAATCCCCACGATATGTTGTAAGGTTCCTATATTACTTTATAATGTCAAATGAAAGAAATTACAAAATGTGAAACATTTTCAGGACATCTAGTTTTTTAATCATATTCTCCTGCACAAATTAATGTAAAATAAAAGCAGTCTTGATGCCTATGTTCCATAGTAGTCCGAGCATGAAAAAAAAAAGAAGAGGGCACACACTCAAAGACCTTGCAACTGATTAGAAAATGAAACTCCCCTTTGTAAGACTGCGTGCATGGATGCGTTTTGTACAGTGTGAGGGGAGCTTGCAGCCACAACCAAAGCATCATTAATATACTCCTGCAGATGTACCATCAGCCTTGAAAAATCACTGGGGTCTGTCATCAGGAACTTTACAATTTCCCCTAGACATCAGATGTACACATGTACCATGAAAGGGGAACACGAGTTTTCTCTCTTTGCAATGGTTGAGGCAGGGGTTAAAAGACCCTGGGGTCCCAGGAAAGGCAAAAGTACTTGCAAAGAGAAAGTAGGGCTAGCTTTTAATGCACAGCTAATCAAGCTTTGATGCATTCTCTTGTCTTGTGTTTTCATTTCTTTTCCTCCCAACCCGAGTCTTGCAATGCCCGGCCTGCCTGTCCAATTATCTTCCAGCCACTCTTTGTTTTATCTTGCTTGACTGAGCATATGTTCTTTTTTTGATTATTTTTAATAAAGGGCAGGACTCTAACCAGCAAGTGGCCTGCTCTTTTATAGAAAAGGGGTTGTGGGCAATGGGAAAACAGCATTAGCGCTGTTGCACTAATGGTTTTTACCTGAGTGTAACTTTCACGGCCTGTCGCTTAAGTATCCTGTCGCTCCAGTGGCTCGGAAAGAATCTATTATATTCAGCCCACAGAGCAATCACGAAATGCAGATGGAGCCAGATCTCCTCATGTCTAAGGCTTTCTGCAAGTGGCCTTTGCAAATGCCAAAGACAATGATGAGTAGGAACAAGCCTCGACTCCATCTTCCTCCACATCTGCATGCCTGACCAACCCAGTTGCTGGTGTGTCAGGCACTGAACTCACGGTGAAATGAGCTTTGTAATCCAATGATATCTTGTCAGCTCAAATCTGCTGTTTGGGATGTGAAGTGAGGTTCTTTCTTTCTTTCTTTTTACCAGAGTGCCTAGCAAAAACCTAAAGGAAATGACAGGGTAAATGCACTGACTCTGCCACCATTCAAAGAGGTTAATAGCTTTGAGTGAAACCATAAATGTGTCATAAAAATACTCTAATAAACACAGAGATTGGACACAAGGTCAAACCCAAAAACTGTGGCATACAGATGTAAGAATAAACTAAACCTATGTGGTGGGATTTTTTTAGATATTTTTCAAAGCCATTTTTATTTTTAAAGATGCATTTAAAGTTAAGTTTGGGGATAAAATAATAGTACCTTTAGTTTTAGGCATTTTGGAGTCGACTCAAAAACCTCAGTGCCAAGATTACTAATTTACACACTGCTACTACACATGCATACACACACACATGCGTTGAATTTTTAATTTGAGGGCGTCTCTGAGACTTTTTTATGAAAGCGTATTGTTACAAAAAATAAATAAATAAAGGCAAACCTCAAAGCTCAGAAACTGTAACTCATTTTCTGCATAATCACAAACAAAAATAAACAACACTGGCAAATGTTCAATTCTTCTCTAACGTTTTGCTCTGTAATTTTTGTAGATAAAGTAAATAGAAAGAAAAAACAGATGGGCAATATTGTTATAAGCACATAAACAAAACGGACACAGATCATGTTTAAGACAAGGACACACTAGCTGTGTTTCTATTACACATGTGCACAAAACTTATTAAAATTACAAAAAAGTAAAAAAAAAAATAGTTTCACAATGACATTGTTTTTATTAAATACTAATTATGGGAATAAACAAACCAATTCATGGGATAAGTCATTCAAAAACATGGCGACCGATGTAAACAATATCTATATCAGATGCCGTCAAATTCCTGCCACAGCAATAACGCTCATCATCATCTATCAAAGGAGACTTCGGTGTCTTACACCGGCCACGGAGCGACAAGCTCCTTACACAAGGGAGCGGCGATGGATGAAGCGATTTGGGGAAATTGTGGTTGGTGATTTTAAAGAAGAGCTGTGGATCCAACAATTCCATGTGACACGCTCAACTTCTGATGAGCTGCGTGATGCTGTGGGACCTTTTGTGGTGCCCATTGTGCAGTGCCCTAAGCAGCCAGTTCCTACCAAGAAATAAAAAAAGTGTTTCCATTGCAGTTTTGGAAAATATGTCAATTTCAATCCACCTCACAAACCACCTCCTCCTAGGGCAAAAGCTTTTATTTTTTTGTTGTTGATGAATGCAAGTTTTTTTCCAAATTGTTGTTTTCATTTGGTGAATTTATTTTTGCAAATCCAATTTGCGCAATTTTGTAATCAATGGAATTTTAACATTTTAATAACAAGTCATCTTATATTTTTCATGACCAGATGAGATTTGTGCCCACGACCTGTTTATAGTTCTTTGATTTTGTAGTTCACAAAAAAATTTCATAAAAAACACAAAAACATTTGAAAGGAAATCCCTCGTTTTTGGAATACATATTTTTTAGTTCTTAATCAACAAAATCTTAATACTTTTCTATTACTTTAAACGTACTCCAGCACTTACGGAATCAACTGTAACTTCATTTTACTGCTTAAAACATTTGTTTGTGAATTCCTCCTTAGAGATGTTTAAAATTACGCAGATGCTACTTGGGCTGCTTTTGCTCTAGACTTGTCCCGTAGACTCAGTATGGTTTGGGCGGGTTGGATTTTACTCATGGTTCATTCAGAAACGAATCAAAGACTGAAGAGGATCAAACTGGTTGAATTAATCATTCATTTCTAAATGCCACTAATGTCCGACTAAGATGGGAAAAAAAAATAAAGAGATAGAAGAAGAAAACTGCTAGTCCTACTAAGTCTCCGAATAGAATGTAGTAATAAGTACCTGTGTCTCTTCCCTACATCACCTTTAGTCTGTTAGACATTTGCTTGACATTTTACAACTTTTAATGAGTAATCTTCGGTTTTGCACTGGGGGCACTTTATTTATGCTGTGTTTATATCAATTTCTCCCTTTACTTCACTTCCACACTTGTGTTCACCTTGAAATGAACCAAAACCTTTGTGAATGCGGGTTCACATGTTCGGTTTGCAGCAGAGTTTAGGTGAGCTTCCACCAACAAAATATCGGTGTGAATAAAACCTGACAGTGTGAATGCGTCCTCAAGTGATGGCTTAATGTTCCACAACACTGCATGAGGTGTGCGTTGAATTTAGATTTAAAGCTTTTAACTGCCGTTGTAGATTTATGAGACACTGAATTAATGACTTGGACTTAATGACAGAGGGTGTGCAAACTTAGAATTATGGTAACATACAGTAGGATCTAAAATGTATAATTAGGTCAACTTACCAACAGGGAATCGCACACTGTGAAAAATGCTTATTAAAAGTTTATAGAAAATGTTATAAACCATGAGAGAATTATTAGTATGTGCACTTCATCATTCCATATTCCTTCCTCCACTATCCCTGTGCTCACACCGACTCCTCATCTTTTTTCCTGATAGTAGCACCACTCCTCCCAACCTTCTTCCCTTCCCAACTTCCTCTGGATTGTCATTTTTCTTCCTTCGCCTGGTCCTTCTGCTCTTCCTTTCCCCTCTGCTCATATTTGTTTTGCCAAAATCGATCAGCAGGTTAACCCTAACACTGGTGGAGAGCTGCA
Source organism: Oryzias celebensis (assembly GCA_014656515.1). Lineage (NCBI taxonomy): Eukaryota > Metazoa > Chordata > Actinopteri > Beloniformes > Adrianichthyidae > Oryzias > Oryzias celebensis. The sequence continues at coordinate 15,774,055 of BNCR01000017.1, read as the reverse complement.
CACACATGCACATGAACATGCACACACATATGAGGGCAGTGAAGCAGATTGGAGATGGAGCCAGAAGTCTTGCTGTAAGTGGGCCATTTGGGACTGTAGTCGGCTTGAAGCTGAGTTTGGTCTGTGTGTGTGTGTCCTCTCTCTGGTTTCTCCACTCATGTTGTCTTACTCAGCTCCATTCTTTGGATTTGGACATCTTCCTGACACGTGTGTGCTTGCATATCTCTTTTAGCAACTCTCAAACACACATGCCTTTCAATGTCAGTGTATTCAGAGTCCATGTAGACATTGTTTTCTCAGTAATCCTTACATGGATGAACTTGTTTATATGAATGGTACAAATAAGAAAGTTAGTTGCTTCAAACTAGAGTTTTTCTCTTTTTTTTTAATTTTTACTTTCAGTATGAAACACAATTATGTACTTTTCTAAAAGGATTTTTGAAAGCTGTAGCCAACAGTTTTTTTTCATTGAAATAAAGAGAAAAAATCTCTTTAAAAAAATATGTAGATACCGTACTTCCTACACTCCAAGGCATTATAATGCCAGATTAACAGTGGTCCGTCTGCGGTGCGTCTCTCTTGCATTGCGTGGGTAGTCCGTCTCACAACTGTCAGTTAGTTCGCATTGTTTTCGTTGCACCTCGGGTTCATCCCCCGTCCCCCTTGGCTCCGGCAGAAGTGGTTTGTCATGCTATTTCTGTCAAGTAGTTAATCTAAAACTTTGGCAATCAGGCCCCTTGCCCTCTCCTTTCTAATTGAGCATTGTAAAATGCCTGTTTTGCTTAATAAATGATAGGTTTATACTTCCAAAATTAAACTTTTGCCGTCCACGATGAAAATGGACGATGGTTTTTCTGTATTTTTAAATAAATGGAAAGATTTTATTTTGAAACCCAGACCTGTTTCCGCATACTTCAGCTTTTTGCCTCAAAATTGATGAGTCAACAGACTGAATTAGACCTCCTGCGTAAAGCTTGCGCTCCGGAGGAACGAATGTCAGATGCAGATGTAAACATTCTGGTGGATTAATGAAGGTTACATTTATTTGGGTCAAAGAAACACAGTGGAGACGCACCGCAGACGGACCAGTGTAAATCAGCCTTAAGGTGCGCCACCAATAAATGGTCTATTATCAAACTTTTGTTTTAAAGTCCACCAAACTATAAGATGTATTACGTGAAACAAAATAGTCAGAGATAATTCCATTAGGCAGTCAGACTTTATAATTAAGTTCAAAGTAACTCTAAAACGTGTTTAGCTATGTGAGCACACTCACAATACTTGTATCTCCCAACCTTGTCTGCAACACTAAATAAAAAGACTGATTTCACTAAAGCAAATATTATTCTGAATACACTAACTATCAACTTTGTTAATAACATAAAAAAATAAAAACCACTGCCCCCTATGTTAACTGCACTTGCGTAACAACACCCAACCATGTTTGCAAATGCCCTGTGCCTCTCAAAATCACTTCGACATCAGTAAACACAACCAGAATTAATCCACTTATAAGGCACTGTGACATAAATGGCACACTGTCATTTAAAAAAAAGTCTTTTTTGTATTGAAAGCATGGTAATTTTGAAAAAAGTTTCAGTTTTTAATAAATATACTGTATTTGTCTCTGTAATTTTAAAATAAATGCACATACTAAACAATTAATATGTTTGATTAAAAGGAATACACATATAAGGATACATTTGTCTATACTTAATTTCATAAGAAACACAACAGTTTTTCCAACTTGACATTTTGTTTGAGACTGAAAACACTTCCAAATATATGATAACGTAATTCTAAAACCTAAGGTTGTACATTGTGCCATGGCACAGCCTGTTCTGTAGCAGACACAGGCAGAGAAACAGCTAGAATCCATTGGTTATTTTTGATTTTGCTTAGTGAATTGTTTTCAGAGCTCCTCTGTCTTTTGCTGCTCTTTTTTTACTTTCATCCACTGGCTTCATGGAATTGATTTCTCACTGCCTGTCTGCTGCCTTTGTGAGCAAGCTGGGGAGAGGAAAGAGAAAGACACTGAAGGCCCTATTTTTCTTTCGAGGAGGGTTTTGCACTCCTCCCTCGAAAGACGCTTTTGGTGCTCACCCTTTGCGTTTTTTCGGAGGAGAACAGAGAGAGCATGTGGGCACAAATGCATCGGGTACAGTCTTGTGGGGTTAGGTGGAGGATACTGAGGAGATGGGCAGCCTTCAACCCACAGAATCAATTCCACAGCAGAGAAATGTCTTCACTGCACTAAATGATAGCACACCTTGAGAGCTTTGGCCCCTGACATGGGAGAAAATAGCTGGATGAAAGAACTGTTGTGGGAGATAAAAACAAATTTTTGACAGCAGGCTTAAAGTCTCATCATATATGGAAACTCTATCTTTGAGCATGAGTCCTGCTACAGTTCTCAGTACGTGTCTGCTCCAGGAATCGACATGCCTACGTTTGACTGATCCGGATAGTGCTGGTTCTTTTTAGAAACTTCAAATTGGCGTTCTGCAGAACCAAGCTGCTGCATTGTTTTGGAGGAGCCCTACCATCTTAAACTGAGAGCCAAGCTTTAATAACAGCAGAGAAGCAGGCACAATGTGAGCATTGTAAAAAAATGTCCTAATATTTGCCACCTCATAGGCTATTGAACTTTGTATTCCAAAGATTTGTATTCTCGTTCAAGAGAATGAACTGGATGGTGGATCATAACCAAAAAATTAGATTCAACGATCAATGTCAGCTCTTAAATATGTGCCACCATTAAAATAGTTTTTTTCTTTTTTTTAACTAAAGAATATTTCAACAAAAACAAACAACAAACAAAACAATGTATAAAACAAAACTGTTCCTACTTTTTCTGCTTTGTTTTAGAAGTAATAATGAATTAAATAAAATATGTAAATTTGAAAAAAGAATTCTTCCTTTGTCTTTCTCGCACATTGTGCTGGAAATCTATAGCTTATGTAGCGGATGGTAGATTGTGATACTTTTTCTTGCTTTTGGGCTTCTTAGAAATTGTTTATAGAACTGAGATAACCTCAGAGTTATTACTGTGACCTCATATTTTCTTCTAGGTGTCCTTAGATCATTTTGCAGCTAATTTAGACTAAATGTCACTGCATGTAGGAAATATTTTTGAGATTTTGCCAACACTTCTATCCAATTTTCCTTCTATCATGATCATTTGTGGTTCTAAAACACACTTTTTCACAACAAGATGCCTAAAAAGATGTTTGTTTTTCTGTAGGAGTGGTGCTCTGTAGCTTATACTTTACCTTTCTTCCCCAAAGGCAACACATGAAACAAACAATACATGCAATTACAGTGTTTCAATTATAATACAGCAGTTCGTTATTTTTTTTTTGTCATTTTCTGCTCTTTATTTTTCAGTACTTTTGCAAATTTTAAATGCCAAGAAATCAAACTGTAAGATACAAAATTTATCTTGTCTTTCAAACATGATAGCTTTGTGTTCAGTAGGTGTTTGAAGGTAAAAATGAGGGATGAACTTGAGTTTTAAACGTTGAATATTCTTTTTTGGATGTGATGCTTTATCAGTTTAGAAATTACATCTGCCTGCAACCAGTGTTTGAAAGTATATCTTGAATCATTTTTACTTTTCTGTCTTAAAGAACGTGGAGAAGAGTAATTTAAAAGCAACAAAAACGTTTTTTTTTCTGACAAATGTAACTTAAATGTATTTTCAATTTGTTTTTAATTAAATAAACCATGAACAAATGAGTTTATCTTAACAGACAATATACTTTTTATTTTTGCACAGCACTTGAGTAGGAAAAAAAAAAACAGACTGTGAAAAGTACTTTCCATTCTGCTTCAAGTGTTATAAGTGTATTGAGGCCTTGCACAAACACACAATTTTAATGGAGGTACTGGTAATTGTGGTTAGAGCCTGAAGGTCCTGAAAGAATATTTCAATTCTATTTAGCTTTAGGGATTTCATCATTTTGGTTATCAACATCATGTCAAGTAAATGAAGAAGCATCGTTCAGACAGTGGTGATGCTATGCCATTGTTTTACCAATCATTAAAACTTCACCAAAAGAAGGCCAGAAGATTTTTTTTCTCCTATTTGTCTAAACAAAATTAAAGGAACTATTTCCTTCATAACTATAAACAATGATCGTTTTCACTTTTATAGTTATCCTCCTATTTTAACAAATAGTCAAAAAGAAAAGAGATAATACAATTAACTGTTTGGTACAAATGAGAGAATTACCAGTGAAACAGTGGCAAAGGGACGATCCATTTAAATGTATTTAAATCTAAGACCCGGGGCTCCAGAGACTCACACACACCAGGCTGACAGCTGGCTGTCAGGGTCTTTGGAAGTACCACTGAATGTCTGTCTCCCTTGTCTTTTTACCGTGTCCTGCACTGTCAACACACTTGAACCCCATTAATCTCTTTTTGGCTCGATTCAACAAGGTAAAAGTATTTTGGATCTGTCAGTGCGAGGGAAGCCTTTGTCTGAATGTGCACCAAAGGGAAAGAGCAGACACAGAAACTTCTACCTTCTATCTAAGGTCATTGACGAGCCTGCAAAAAAGATTTTATAAATTTGAAAAGTAAAAAACAAGTTTGTATTAAACTAGCTTTATACAAACTGTATAATCTCCTAGTGTTCCCTGTTGAATAAAAGTGTTGTTCATTTTAGTGGGAAGTTTAGGCTAAAAAGATCAAACATAATAAAAATGACAAATTCATGAAAATTAGAAATAATGAATTTATCTGTTTTATTCATTTAATTATATTTACTGTTTTATCCAATTTATTTGGTATATTTTATATGAAAATGTTATGATTTTTATTGATTTTTCTCTGAACTAATGCTTTAATTAACCTATCGTGATGATCAGCTTATATATATTGCTTTCCTTTGCTTGCCCAGTGACATATTGTGTTACCTTGACAAGGTGCCGCATTACTTATCCCATAGTCCGCCTTTTGTAAAACAGAAAAAAGCTATCTAAACCTAAAAAAAAAAACAAGAAAAAAGTACAAAAAATTGATTGAATATGTATTTCTTTTGTAAGTGACCATCTTAAAACGAACGCCGTGAAAGCCTGAACCGTTTCCTTCCCTAATCTGATTAAGTCTGTAACATAAGATACAAAAGTATTTAATTTTTTTAGTCAAACTGACACCAGTTAAGGAACACATACTTTTATACTCGGAATGTGATTTCATAAACCAAAAGAAAACAGACAGTTTGTTGGCAAAGACTGGATTTTACTACTTCAGTAAAAAATGTGCTTCTTACTGTATTTGCACAATGGATTTTTAATGTGGTGTTGATTCTTGTTGGGATGCAACTTCTGCTAAATGTCAAGCAATAAAGCTCTTAGAGCTTAATCACATCTTTTGTACTCCTGCCTGCTAAAGCAATTTCAATAAAAGTCTTTTAATTGATGTTGACTAATGCATCAGTCTTTGTTTTTGCCTTATTTGTTTCTTTCTGTTTTACTATTATTCTTTTTTGCACACACACACACACAAACGTATTTTTTCAGATCTCTTAAAGCTCATTTTGCCCTCAATTTGCCCTAATCTTAAGCATTTTACTGTTGATTTTAATGTCATTGTGCTTTATTGCATATTAAAACTTTTTACGAAAGAGGAAGGACACATGCCCCTTTTGTGCCCTCTAATTTATGACATTTACTGTAATTATGGTTTAGGGTTGCTAATGCATCTTGGGCTCGAAAAACTTTTTACTTGTACGTGATGTACTTACTCTGTTTCTGAGAAATTTTGCAACGAGTTATGCAAGGAAATGCAAATATTTTCTGATAATGAAATGTTTGCAAGAGTTGCTGTAGGCAAAAAGTTGTCAAATTGGTAATGCAGGAACGCTGGGGTAAGGGAAATGCTTTGCAGATTATTGGAGATGCAGTTTCAAACTAGTGTCACTTAGAAGCGCTATCAGCTTGACTGTGGTTTGAACCGTCCAGCTCCCTGCTGTGCTGGTGCAGACGCTGTGGTTCGTTTTCAAAGTCACAGCGGTGAACTTCACAAGTGGAGGGCCGTGGAAAGCTGACTGCTTGGATCTGTGGCTCTCTTTGGTTTACTGCCAGATCCCTTGTTTGACTTCCACTTGACTTCCACTCCAGATGTTCCACAGTCACAACCAGGTTTGTTTGTGGACATGCGTACACTTGTGAATGCTTGGACTTTCACTTTGAATTTTTGAATGTCAATGCAAGCAAATGTATTGGAACTTCCCGCGTGAAACTTTTTCTTCTTCTTTGAGTATCCGCTCATGAAATGAACCAAACCAAAATGTAAAAAACAAACAGAAATACAATTTATGTTCTTGTTGCTTTAAATTACAGTTTTCAATATAATATTTCTGTAAAGAACTATATTACAATGTATTGATACCCATAAATTATTAATAAAGGCACATCCTTAACTTCACTTAATTCCATTTTTTATTTTTAGACATTACAACTTAATTGGTCATTTTTTTTATGCTTTTTGGCAACTGCCCTCTTACTTGGACTGAAATTGTATTTATTTATTTTATTTAACTGAGTTGCCGTAGTTCAGAGGTACAGTGGCCTACCGATGATCAGTAGATCGCTGGTTCAGGTATCGCCTTGCTAGTCCTAAGTGTCTAAGTGTCCTTGGGCTCTTGTGCTTTTGTTAAGCAGTAGAACTGCCATCAGTGGATGAATGGAAACTGTCAAAGTATATGCAATTTTACCATGTTTAAAGCATGAAAAGGCCTAAGTTTGTGCAGTAAGTGAAGCTGATGTATAGCTACCACTTCATTTTTGTCCCCTTTAAATTATTATTAGTATCCATCCATACTGGATCTTTTTTCCAGAATCAAGTATTTTAATATTGTTATTAGATGAATTTTTCTGTATTTATATTTTCTGTTTCTTTCATAAAAGCTAAGCCACTGAGGCACCGGCCTTTGACTGCCACCCAAACCATATTGGGCCCTTTTGAGGTCTCCTGCAGATGGTGGGCCCATAATCAAAAGAGTGGTCAAGAAAGTGGTCGTTTCTTTGGGTTGGACCCAACTGAGGTTTGTGGGAGGAGCCTGGTCACCTCACCTGCAAGCCCCAACGCCAGGCTTGGCTCCAGAATAGGGCCCCAGTGACGCCAATCTGGGCGACATAGCAGAATCTTAGTTTGTACTTCTCGTAAAACGGGGTTCTGAACCGCTCTTTGTCTGGCTTGTCACCCCAGAACCTGTCTGCCATTGGAGACCCTTCCAGGGCCATAAGCCTTGGACAGCTTGGCTCATGGGATCGCTCAAGCTCTTAAACCCCTCCACAATGTCAAAGCGGTTCCTCCACATTGAGAGGAACGAGTTGAGGTGGCTCGGGCATCTGGTCCGGTTGCATTCTGGATGCCTCCCTGTGGGGGGTGTTCCGGGCATGTCCATTGGGCGGAGGCCCTGGGGAAGACTCAGGACACGCTGGAGAGACTATGTCTTTCGGCTGGCCTGGAAATGCCTTGGGGTCCCCCCAAAGAAGCTAGAGGAAGTGAACAGGGAGAGGGAAGTCTGCTCATCTTTCCTTAGGCTGCTGCCCCCGTGATCCTGTCCCGCATGAGTGAAAGAAATGGATGGGTTTCTCTCATAATTTTGGTGTCGATTGATCTTTAGTTGACCAAAATATCTGTACTAAAAAAGGAAAGCTTTGTGTTACAGCATTTATTTAGAAAAAAAAATACATCTCCTACATTAAAATGGAGAGCCAAAGTTTTACAATCAGGGAATTCTCTGCTCCCTTTAATAGACAAAACATCAGGAGGAAAGTTTACTTTCAGTTTGGAAATTCCAACTTTATAAAAATGTTTGTAGATATCTCATCCACCAGTGAAATCATGTGATTGCCTTATTTATGTCAGTTCTGATGTGCACACTCGATTTAATACATTGTTTAAATGCGAGCTGATTGCTGTAAGATGCAAGCAAACAGATAGATGTAAACGACAACAGGGATACTCCCTCAGGGAGCAGAGAAAGGGTCTAAACTGGTGGAACAGTTTGTCTTAAACAATACTCACTTTAGAGCTTTACTCATTTCATACTTACATTAATGCATTTTTGATCCCCACTGACTGTGAATTGCAGTTCATTCAGAACCCCGCAATCCACTTTTCTCTTTCCTTCTCTCCCTTTTTTTATTGCTTCCCATCAGGGGAAACAGCCCAGCTGCTGCCGTGATGCCACTCATGGCCAATGTGCCCTGACAGATTCCAATTAAGTTGGAAAACGAAACGTATGAATATTAGAAAGTGCCTTAACACAAACATCATTCTCTTCTTTTGCTGCATTATGGTGCTTGTATTTGAGGGGGTCTCCTATACTGTTCCACCATTTCCACAAAGAACTTTTTTTTTACTTTTCACAGATTTTACTACATTTTTGTTATCCTTTGAGGTATTCCGTGTTCCATTCTATTAGGTCTAATGTCTGGCTTTGCCAATTCATGCATCTCTATTTATGTTTTAGTGCACAGTATATATATATTTTTAAGAATATAACCCTTTAAGAGTTCAGTGTGAACAGGACTGATGTAAATATTAGCTTAAAGTCTGGAGGAGACAAAAGAGCTAGAAATGGTTATTTTGCAGGATAGCTAAGCACTTGCAAGGCTCCCATTATGTCTCAACTGAACTGTAGACCCCAAAGCTGCCAGCTCTTTGGCAGTTGCATCAATGCATTTTTTCAGCAGGACTGTTTAATTCTCTCAGACTTCCGTTGCCCCTGCACTGAATGGGAGCATTCCTCTGAGCTGCCAGTTCCTGTAAAAGTGTGCGCTTGTACTTGCATGTGTGTTAATGCGAGAGCCAAGAGGCAGAGCCAGGCCTTCATCTCTGGGCTTCACACCATGTGTGACTTCATCTCAACCTGGCAACCCATATTCAGATGTCAAAGAACAGGCTGCCAGTCTGTCCACTTGAAACCTTTTATCGCTCTTAGCAGAATTTGAAAAGTGTGTGGTAAGATACCAGATATTTCAATTTTAGGTAAACAAAAATGAATCACGAGTAAAGGTTCATCAAAGAAAGGTTTCGACCACATGTGAGTGAACTATTTTTAATACTTTTTAAATAAAATACAATAATCTGAATTGAACTTCTGGTTAACATTTCCCACAAATATTTCAGAATAGTGCTGTATAAATTTCCAGTTTTTCTCTGACTTTTTAAACATTTGTGGTAAACGCTCAAACATTTTTTGCCACATATGTTCCTTGGGATGACTCTCAGAAGACAATTCAACATGGAGATCAGGAAAACAAATGCATTTCTAAACACTTTTAATCGTGTCTCAGCAAAAGAGTTGTATACTCAAAGAGAGGGGAAACCCACTTGGTGTGTGGCCAAAAGGGAAAATTCCCACAGCCCCAGAGCAATTAAATGATTTAAACAGATTTTCTGAGACATTACTGCTGCTTAAGGCTATCATATTGATAACATTGATGCTAGAGTTAGTTTTATATGCAAAAATCTGATGGCTATCAGTTAGTTTTCATTTAAACAACACGTTTTGCCAGGTTCTGCAAAGCCCATACAAGATACTTTAGATTTCCTGAGAGGATTCAAAGATTGTGACTGAGCCTAATGGCCAAAAACATCAGTGCAACTTAAGGTCAGAGGTAAAGCTATCATAGTAGTCAGCAGGTTTTTTTTCGATTTTCTATAAAATTAAAAAATAAATAATTTCTCAGCAGAAAGATGATTAAAAATGAACCAATCAACAGAATGTGGAGTCTTATACTTAGGGAATTGGACACAATAAGAAAAAATTACAAATGCATAAAAAAAAAGGGTAACCTTTTGCATAAATAGTTCAAAACACATCAGATAGTCAAATCATCCCATTAAAGAGGTCAAGGAATGAAAAAAGAACATAATTCCTACTTCTTTTTCTTTTATTTTTCGTTTTTTGTTTCTTTGTTTATTTATTTTCCAGCTATTTATTTACTCTTTTAGTATTACATGTGGCCATTCTTTCTGTTACCAGTATAAATTTGACCTTAACTTGAAGGGGCTGGGAAGAGTGTGTGATATTGTGAAGTTGTTTGAATGAAACTAATTGCTCAAAAGTCGTAATAGTAGAGGGTAAAATAGTAGACAGCATATAAAGCAAGTCGGCTAAACTTAAAAAAAAAAACAATACATGAACAAAATTAAAGCTGAACCACTTAAACTCTGTCACTGTATGAATGATGCGAAATCCATAGCCGGCATCAAGAATGTCCGCTTCACGCATTAGCATGAAGTGTTTACAATGGACTGTCGGTAGGCAATACTAGTGCATGTGCTCACAGCTGGAAGAAGATTGGCGTGAAATTTCAAGTTCAAATCTCAAAGTTTACGTTTTTTTTTTTTTTTACTAGAAGTGGTCGCTTGAACGCACGTTTCAGAGCCCAGTGTGAATGTAGCATCACATGCAAACATTTACAAGGTAATGAAAGTTAAACTATTTACAGAAGTTAAACTTAAGACATAGACATAGACATAGACATAGAAGACATAGACAATCAGACAATATACAAAAAAGATGAATTTTATCTTGTCCGAATGATGTCTTCATTCCAGAGAGAAAAGTAATTCATGTGGATTTTCCAGTTCTGTTCAGTAGAAAACTGATGTTTACAAGCACCCTTTTTATTTCAAGTTATTGTTAATACTGTTTGTTATTGATCGTTGGGCAGACGAGGTAAAAATATTTTCTTCTTCATGCAGTGGTTTAATTGTAAGCCAGTGTTCCAGGCTCAAAACTGCTCCAGTGGGATCAATATTACTGCCAGTCAATGACAGTAAAAAGTCCACTCACTGAACTGTAATAGACTGCACAATTGTTATTAGTTTATCTATGGAAATATATATTTTTAAAACCCTCTTTAATCTTTCTCTATCTTTCAGACTCAAGCAGATTGTTATTTTTTGCATTACCTCCATAAATTTAGATAAATGCAAATGAATGCACCACCACACACATGTTGAGACCTTAGTTAATGCTAAGCAGAGGCAGAGGAAAAGATTCAAAGTACAGACACACATTTACATTCATGATCAGTGCACTGGTGACTCAGTTGGTTTTCAAAATGATTCATTTTTATTTATTTGCTTTCAAATGAATTCATATCATGCACTGAAGAAAAAATGTTTGTTAAAATTATCAACCTTTTAAAGTTGTATTTTTTCTCTGAATGTCTACGTTAAAGTTTAACCTAAAATGCATGCTGGGTACTCGAGGCTTAAGTCGACAAGCTCAATTGTATAAGAAAACTAACGTCAAACCAGAATCTCAATTGTATTGTTTTCAACTATATATATTATATATATATCTTATTAGAAACACTAATACAATGTAACTAACATCCAAATGCTTTACTGTCTTTTACTTTTCTCCTTTGGACATTTTTTTTTCTGAGAGTAAAAGCAAATTACTGTGTGACAGGTGCTCTGGCAGGGTCAAACCTGACAGCCTGGTTACCTAGTTGGAGATCCAACTGTGATGCCTGAAGCCGGAGTCTTCGCTTTGCATACCTAACACATTTGCTAGTCTACCCGGCCCAGAGAAAAAATGTTGGATAGAACAAGTCTTACAGAAGGGCAAATCGAAAAATAGCAGTTTATCATCTTCAAAAGCATTCCTCTTAGATAGGGAGGAGAGGAGTGCAGAGGGAGGAGAATTATGAGCTGGCAACATATCCTCCCCCCTTGGCTAAAAACAAAAATGTAGATTGAAGAGTGAGTATGTTTTGTGTCTGCTTAAAAAGGGGTAAAAGGGCCATTCATCCAAGAAAACCAAAGATCTGCACTTTTTGTAAACTAAGATTCATGCTTCTAAAATAAAATTAACATTGTTCAGCATCCTTGAAACAGAGTTCTTTTCACAGCTGCCTTTGCATGTCTTGTAATCTTTTTTTGTCTTGGTGTTGACATCTTACCTAATAAAGGCACATACCACCACAACACATCCCAAAGCAAATGTTGTGTAGAGACAATTGAATTTCAGAGCAATGGGGAAGGTTTTGTTACCTTGCAGCAGATAAATAGACAAGAGAAGTGTTACATCTTGGAGCTAAACTAGGCAAAAGTAAATCCTGGGGGCCTGGGGTTGGGGTGGCAACTATGACTCTAACAGGGAACATTGTTTGTGTCTATATCTCCTTTACCTTAGGCACTCCATTATGTGTTGGTGGCATCTTGCTTCAAGCATTGCCTGGCGGTGATAGATTTATAATTCCTTAGCAACATTCGGGAGACAAATTACAGGTTTCTGGTGAACCCTGTCAACATTTCTCAATGTTATTCTTTTATTCTCTTTCCTCATATATGTTCACCCCATCTGTAGCTCTTCACTGCTGTTTGTCTTCTATCCTCTGGTCTGTATTTCTTTCCCTCTATCTCGACATTGCAATCGCTATTTTTCTTCCTTGCCCTCTTCATCAGAAGAGGTCCAGCAGTGCCTATCTGAACCAGCAAGCAGTATCTCATCATATAGCTATTGTTATGTTGGATCATAGATCTACAAAAGTAAAATAAAGACTGCTCTGTAATGCCACTAAAAAGTGGGCTTTGACATTGCATTAATCTTTGGGATACGTACTCTAAATTCAACATCCGCTCTTGTGTTTCCTCAACACACACTTGAAATATACCTGCTTTGCTTTTCCTTTTCCAGCATCAGTTGCTTAAGCCAGTTGACCTTGGCTCTGGGAAAACAGGTTTAGTAATGGGATCAGTGACCACTGGCAGGCCCTTTCACCCTCTATCTCATCAGGCCTGTTTACAGTGAATGGATAAGAGATGGACTTAGAAGACGAGCAGTGCTGGAGGGTAATGAACTAATTTAAGACTACCTGTGAGTTGTCAAAGTGCATTTTACTTCAGAGAGTCTTGGAGTCGATGGTAAAAGGCGCCACTTAAATGGAAACAGATGACACAGGTCAACTGCTTTCAGTGCAAGAAAATGTTACTGTACATTAAATCAGTTGAAAAGGAAGGTGCTTGCCATTTCCCAAGAATTGTTCAAACTGTTGTCATCATCACTTTTACAGAGAAAAAAGCAAAAAAAAGTCAATATCATTATGCAGACACAGTGAAATTTTGTCCGGGTGTTTCAAGCAAAATCATAAAAAACACATAAAAGATGGGAATAAGAAGTAATATTGGAAAAAAAATGACCAACATGAATATTGAGGTATGTGTGAATATGCTTGTGCACACACATAAACATAAATGCAAATAAACAACACACATGCACGTGAAGTTTAATGTTGCACACACACCAGATGCGGCTGAGGCTTAACATTTGCATGTGCAGCCTCTCTTTTGACGCTTGTCAAATTTATCTGATAAACGCCTTGACTCCCCCGGCCACAAATCAACCACCAACAATCATCCGTTGACCACATCATGGAAAATATGGATGATGTTGAGTAAGGAGCTTGTGTTTATTCTTCTAGAGAGGAGCCATCAAGCACGTTGCCTGGTTCTGTTTATAGCATTTATGAACAGTATTTTGAGGTGCAGCCAGGAGTTGGGGGTGGTCTGGTTTGGGAACCACATGATTTCCTCTCTGCTCTTCGCAAACAATATTGTCCTGTTGGCTTCATCGAGCCAGGACCTTCAGCAAGCACTGGAACTGTTTGCAGCTTGGTGTGAAGCGGCTGGGATGAGGTAGTTGGTTTCTGACTCTAGAGAGGTAGTTTGCCCTCTCTCGGTGGCTAAAATGAGCTTCCTCCGTAGGGTGGCTGGATTCTCTCTTAGAGACAGAGTGTGAAGCTCGGTCAAATGGAGAGAGCTCAGAGTAGAGTCGCTGCTCCTCTACGTCAAGAGCAACCAGTTGAGGTGGCTTGAGCATCTGATCCCGATGTCTCCCTGGGGAGGTGTTCTTTTGTTCTTTTTGCAGCTTTTGCATTTCTACATCAACTTTTTACACATGGGTCAGAAAAAACCCAAGTACATTTGCTAGCTCTAGCATATGGAGTTAAAAAAGCAGTTAACAGGTCAGTACAGATCTCTCACTACATGTATTATTTTTCAATTGTTCCAACGTTTTTCTAACATTACCTAATCACATTTTGATGATAATTGTGAACTGTATATAATATTTGATTAGGTGTAGTTACTTTGAGAGTGTTTGTTAGAACGTCACAAGAATTTCTTAGCTAGCTAGTGGTTTTAAATAATTAGCCCATAAAGTATGAAAGGAAAATTGGAAATAGTCTGTGTTAATACAAAACAAGATATCTAAGGAATATTTGGATTATTAAGCCATAAAAAATATATATTTCAAAAGACAGAATAAAGAAAAAAAAAAACCTCAGCCATCATAAAATAAAGTAGAAAACGAATGTGGGTCACTTTTGACCCATGTTGCGCATTAGAGGGGATGTGGATATGTTGGGTCTCAAAGGGTTAACGAAGCAGAAAAGAAGGAAACATTTGTTTTTTTTATGGACTGTAACTCATCCAAACATAATATTTTGTATGTATTAAAATGGTTGTTGGGACATGACACACAAAATATTCCTAGAGAAGTTGGAACTGGTGCTGCATTAATATTAAAATAAATAAACATGTTTTCAGTTGTGAAACTGTGAAAATAGAACTGACTGAAAGGTAATTGATAGTTGTAATATTCTAAAACAAATATACTTAAAAAACAACCACCAAAAAAATAAATAAATAAACATTGGCGAAGAGATTTGTCTGAAGTTCATTTGTTTTTGGCTTATTTTCCATCACCAACTCTGCTACAGGCATGTAAATATGTTTCAAAAACAATGATAGCACTGTTTATAGACTAGGAGAATCACCTCACTGTTGAGACAATCTATTTCCTCATAGATGACATCAGATTTGTTTGTGATGTAATGATGGTGTCACGCTTCTGGTTATTTTCCTTGCTTTGTGGGATCCTTTTAACAATGGAGAATGGAGTTCACTTTCTAAAAAAGGAAAATGAGGAGACATGAGGAGAACGTGGTCCTAAAGGACAAAACTTTGGAGGCGCATTCCATGTGTATCTTGGCAAAAAGAAGTAGTAAATAATTCATTGTAAAAACATAAATAATGAGTCTTACACAGGAATTTACTGCCAGATTTGTCCATTTGTCCCTGTTTTCAAGTTCTGTAAAGAGCCTGGTTGTACTGCCATGAATTTTTGTCTTCATAGTTGTAATACCATCACTTTCTGCACTCTTCAAACAAACTGCTTCCTTCCAGCAGTCAGCGTGCATTGTATTAAAGTAGCCTTGTTTTCAAAAGACGTTAAATAAAAAAAGCTCCCTGCGGTGGGCTGAAATCCCATTTGCAAAGTGAGCTGTGGTACACAGGATGATGATTTTTTTTTCTTTTTTTTTTTTTTCAAAACAAAGAAAACTAACAGCGGGGCAGGAACAGCAGTTACAAGCAAATCTAATTAGATGGATGGAGGGAGCTGCAGTGATAGAGAAGAAAAGAAGTTACAGAGGAAAAAAAGGCCAGCCAGCTTCTGCCAGAGAAGGAGTTGATTCATTTATCAAGATAGTTCTTTTTTCCTCTTTTAACTCCTTGGCATACCTTTTTTTGTTTTTTTTCATCCAACAATTCTGTTGAGAGAATCTCTTCAAGTGTAAATGTAGGTATTATCAAAAACTTCTTTTTGAGACAGTTGTTTTCTTCCTTTCTCCCTTAGAGCCTCATGAATCCATCGCTGGTAGTTAAAAGAAACAAAGCTGAGCTTCAAGTGGTTATGAGATGAGATGTCCTCAAACATATCATAAAAGCTTTGAGTCAAGACTAGATTACAAGGATAAAGTCTCTTTCATTTTCTTTCTTTTTTTTTAGTTTTTTTATTTGATTAAACTTGGATTGTTGACACCGTCCTTCAGTCTAAAGCAGGTCAATTGGATCAAAGGGAAACAATGAAACTACTAATGAAAAAAAAATCATTTTCACTTGTAACAACCACACAAAGGTTAAGTACAGAATCAGAGAAATGCTTGATAAGTATCTCGTGTTTAAAAATTCTTTCTGGGGGATTGTCAAAGTTATTGTTTGATCTTTCAGAGGACGCGCAGACTATTCACTGTTGACTATTGGAAAGGATTTACTGTCTTTAATTTTTAAAAGATTGAGGCTTTTAGAGGTCTTTGATGCTCATTTCAGGTTTGGTTTCTTCATTCTTTCTTTTTTTCAATGACTCAACCTGCAGAGACAGATGATTCCAAGTGACTGAGTGCAAAAGAGACAGTATTCATCTCTCTGGACAATTTTCTCTACATTTCTACCTCTTGCGTAAAGTAGCAGGATAAATGATATTTCTTTGTGGAAATAACCATCTTGCTGACGTAGATTTGTTTAGAGACAGAAAAGAGAAGAAGTTACGATGCAAACAGAAGTGGGTAGCACTGACTATACAGGCAAGTGGGTGGGAGTTGTACTTTGCATCTTCCTGCTAACCTTGTTGTCAGTCTATGATTGTGTATATTGACAAAGCATCTAAAAAGCTCTGCTGATACAAGGCGTTCTGCCTGACGCAAAATATTATTGATGATTACAGCTTCTAGACCAGGCTTGCATGATTCAAGCTGTTGCTCTTTGTATTGCGGTTTGAATGCATTCAAGATTTTTTTTCAATTCACTTTTTTTTGACCTTCTTTTGCCTTAATATATTCCTTTAAGTCTTTCTCGATCATCTTTTCAAGTTTTGTAAAATCATTCCCAGTGGTCTTTTAATTAGTTTAATGCTGGTTTTAGCCAAAAATAATAATAAAAAAAAAAGTTAAATATCATTATCTAGGACATAGTTTCTGCAGAGGCAGGAGTGGATTACCGTAGGCAGAGTAAACCCGCCCCCATTTTCCACCACCCATCTGTTCACACGCTCTTCCGCAAGCTAACAGGTCATGGCTTGAAATCATGCATTGGACGGAAGGTTCCCCTGCTTAAACCAGCACATGTCCATCCAGGCCAAGTCTTAAGTTTACCAGTGACCATTTGGATGACCCAGAGGAGTCATGGGAGAAAGTCATGTTGTCAGATGAGACCAAAATAAAAATTTTGGGTTTTAATTCCACTCGATGGGTTTGGACAAAGAAGAATGATCAGTACCATCCCAAGAACAACATCCCTACTGTGAAGCATGGGGGTGGTAGCATCATGCTAAGGGGGTGTTTTTATGCACATGGGACAGGACAACTGCACTGTATTAAGTAGAGGATGAGCAGGACCATGTATTGCAACATTTTGGAGAACAACCTCCTTCCCTTCGTTACAGCTTTGAAAATGAGTCTTGGCTGAGTCTTCCAACATGACCTGAAGCACACAGTCAGGGTAACCAAGGATTGGCTCCATAAGAAGCATATCAAGGTTCTGGAGTGGCCTAGCCAGTCTCCAGACCTAGACCCAATGGAAAATCTTTGGACGAAGCTCAAACTCTGTTTCTCAGCAACAGCCCAGAAACCTGACTGATCTAGAGAAGATCTGTGTGGAGGAGTGGGCCAGAGTCTTTCCTGCAGTGTGTGCAAACCTGGAGAAAACTACAGGAAACGTTTGACTCACGTGTGTGACCTCTTTTTTTATTGTGTCTCTCACAGTGGATGCGCCTAAGATGAACATTTCAAACCCCTCTGTGATTTCTGAACGCGGGAGCTTGCAAAATCACAGGGTGTTCAAATACTTCACTGTAAAGCTTAATTGTAGTAAAGAACAACTCAGCAAAGCGATGAGTTTGTAGTGCAGCTTTATATCATGTGTAATCACCAGTAAGCAACTGATCACAAAGGACAGCTCCTGTCACACAGGTTTTATTTGGTGCTGGCTGGAAACCACCACGTTAGGACAGGGACAGAGGTAGAGTCTGGTAAACACACTTTCCATGTTAACTTGCTCCTGATCCGTCTCAGTGGAGTCTGTGGCAATCTGTATAGAAGGATACAAAAGGGGAGAAATGTCTAATCGTCCTTGAAAATGATGTGCCACAGTTTTTAATATCTTCTGCCACAGTGCCCAGAGGTATTGTGTGGTGGGAGGAGTCTAGCAGTGTGTGTGTGGCATGGGTGCTGTTGGTGCCTGGTGATGGGGCATTACTTGCGCACCATTGACTTCATTACTGTCTCCTTCCCTCATCCATCCCTCACCCGCTTTAAATGCCCTTGCCAGCCTCTAATTCACTTATTACCATGATTATTACTTCTGACAGCGTTCGGGCAGAAAGGTCAATACTTTTTGTGGTGTGTTCCTGAACCCTATGACAAGCCCAACCTCCAAAGAAGTATGTTTCCTAGGTTTATCCACACCTACATCACAGCAGTGTCACAAAAAATACAAAAAATAAGTAATTTTGTTTATTTAAAGGTGAGGTTCACACAACGTGTCACAATTTATCGCATAATTATGGGTAAATCATGACTAACTTTTGTGACCTGTCATAATCATTGTTTATTCCTTTTAGATTTCAAATAGGGAGGTAACGATTAATCGATGTATTGATAAATCCATTTATGTTCCTACAATTCTACCAGACTGATCTGCCTTAGGCAAGTTGTTATTGAATCAAATCAGCCGATACTATTTTAAAATTGTTTTATAAAATAAATTGATTACATCGAAATATCAATTTAAAAAAAACCAAAATGACTAAGATCCATTACAGTGGGCATCACACATGTGATGACAGCAAAAAAATGATCCAGCCGTCATTAGTCATCATCATCTAATCATCAGTCCAATGTGTGTGTTTGTAGACATATTTCATTTACTCTTAATTATCTTGTAAGAAATAAAGAAATCTGGAAAAAAATCCCCTACACTGTTCAGTACCCAGATACTTATCTCCTAGTCACACTAGTTTAATTTTTGTCTAAAGATGTAATGGATCGATTTTAGGACAGTGAACCAGATCAAACCAGATTGTTCAAAATGAACCAATATCGACTATGAATCATATCGCCAACCACAATTTCTGATAGGAGTTGAATCGTTGAATCGAATCGTTACAACCCTAACATACAGGTTTTACAATTCAATGATGCAAGTGCCTTTCTTCAACACTGACTCAAGCATGAAGAGTCTTGCTTCATCACATTTCTGTTAGAAGATGAAAGCATGATATATTGCAGTCTTATGGTGCTAGTAGGTGTCATTAAAATTGCATTGTTCACATACTCACAGGCATACTTTAGGAGTACACAGAAAAGATATGCATCAGTGCACAAAAGAACAGGGAAAAACGAGCCTAAACACCTCACAGACGCTGTCCTACACTCACTACAACTGCTGGTTTCTCTCTCATTTCTCTTTGCCCATGTCTTTGATGAGATCGAGGTTGCCATGCCGTGACTGTACGCTGCAGACGGTTGAACAAGTGTTTCCCCCCAAGGAGATGCAATCTAAATGGGAAAGCAACATGACAGCTTTGCCACATAATCAAACACCACACCCACAGCTACACGTCGGCACTTCTGTTAGGGGAACCTTTCCATTCTCTGCTCCACGCACGTAAAATATGCAGAACTTATTGTGTCATCCACGGCTTTGAAAATCCTCCGACAGACTTAGATTGTCCTTCTGTCCTCTGTAACGGTTTTGTTCCAGTTATTCAGACAAGACATGTTTGTGCATTGATTTCACAGAGGATTCTTGATTTCTCTCGATTTCATTGTTTGATTCTTGTTTTATGGGGAGAGAAAAGATATTTATTAACAACAGTAAGAGAGTTCATTTCTGGCATTACCCCTTTTTTAAGGTCTCACCATCGTCTTTTTATTGTTTTAGATGCAGGTGAAAAGTTTTGGTGATGTGAATGTTTTTTTCTTCATGTTGTTGTTCACAAAGGTGTAAAAGATGGTTCACTTTTGAGTATATATAAACATTTTGAAAAGTTAAACTTGTTTTTTTCCGAAATTCCCCTTTTAATTGATACGCTTAAAGACCCCCTCCAATAAAAAACATATTTTGTGTGTGTGTTTTTTAATATTTTCTTATGAGGGAGGACATATAAAAAGGAAAGGCAGTTATACTCGTCTGAGTTGGCATCTGGCTCAAAACTGTTTGGTTGGACAGCTCCAAATATTCCTCACCATTTTTGTTGCACTGGAAATGTTAGGTTGAGGTGTGAGGAGCTGTAAGCTAGTGGAAGAGTAAACAAAGGCATGAGGCGGATTTCTAATTAACTTCTGCTAGTCCTCAGAAAATATGTACTAGAAATTGATACAGGTTTTTTATTTTGGCTAAAAGCTACATAATCACAATTAAACGACCAACGGGAACAGTTTTACAATAGATCAAAAGATGATTGATGTGGCAGTTCATCATGCAACCAGGAATTGCAACTTAGGTCTTGGGGTCTTGTTTACGAGTGAGGGACATACGGAGCCTGTGATTGACAGACAAATTGGTGCAGCAGCTGCAGTAATCCAGTTGCATATTGATCCTTTGTTGTGATGGAGGAGCTGAACTAAAAGGCAAAGCTTTCTATTTATTGGTCAATCCATATTCCTACTCCCACCTATGGTCATGAGCTTTGGGTCATGATTAAGAGGATACAATCCCAGACACAAGTAGCTGAAATTAGTTTACTTCACAGGGTGACTTGGTTTTCTGTAGAGATTTGGTTAGAAGCTTGGTTACACAGGAGGAGCTTGGAGCAGAGCTGCTGTTCTCCCACATGGGTTGAGCTCTTTTAGACAAATTCTTGACTTCGGATGAATACCTGGCGCAAGTATTTCACGGGAGGGAGGGGTTACTTGGCTGACTTGGTGCTCTGGGGTCCCCTTAGTAGAACTTGAGGACGTATCTGTAGAAAGGTAGACTTGGGCAACTGCTTAGACTTTTGCCCCTTCGACCCAACTACAAATAAGTAATAGAAGATGGATGGCAGCACGGATGGACAGATGGCTGGATTATGACTGTGGCTCTAAGTCATTCAGCCTTTGAGTAGGTTTTTTTTTTTTTATTGATAATTGAAATGCACCATAGCCAAATAAAAATGAGCTAAATGGTCACAGAAGCAAAATCTCAGCCAGTTTGGCATGCTGCATCAGTTCTAAGCTCATCAAGTGTCTCTTGCAGCATAATTTGATTGAGAGATGTGATCGGTCACACATTTACAAGCTACTGTCTGGAACAGAGGGATTTGACTCATTCTATAATCAGAGAAGCTGTCACTGTGGGTGAACGCATACAATGCAGTACGGTTTCCTTCTGTGTGCATACTGTGCGTGGGTGTTAGGTTTGGGAGGGGAAAAAAAAAGAGAAAAAGAGGCAATCGTGCTTTTGTGTGTATGTGAAAGAAAGCAAGACATAGAAAGTCAGACACTGTGTGACAGTTGGACGGTGCATTCTTGTGAGACGGGTGTGTTTGTGCATCAGCTTGCATATGTGGATATGTATACACTGACTCAGAAATGTGGAGAGTAACATCTGACGGTCTGACACTGGCAGCGGATAACCCTCCGTCACAACACACACAGCAAGTTTTCATTATTTTAAAGTGCACCCCACTAGGAGTTGTTTGCTAGAAACTGAGACGCCTCCTTATTTGTAACCATGACTCACCTGAGCAAAAGCTGAACTCTAATTTAAACAAAGTTTTAATGCTAGCAATGAATGATTAATGAGCTTAGGCTTTCTGTCCAAAAAGAAAAGAGCCCGTCTCCAAAGTGACACTGTATAAACAGATTTCTGCCTCCAAAAAATGAGTAATCCAGTCAGACACACACTTACTCAGACGCCATACAGGACCGCTAAAATGGAATCTGTTACACTATGGGCAATGCACAACCCAGCCTCTGACAGCTTGGCTGAGCTGACTTGGCCAATCCATCTGAAAGGTTTGGCTTTGATCCTTCTCGTTTTTATTTCGCCCTATTTTTATATCAATCGTATCTTATCATTCTATCCACTAGTAAAGGATCCTATCCACCTGGTGACAAAACAGTAACAAAGCGGTTGTAGTAGTTGGTAAAACATGTTCTGCTTTCTTTTTCTGTATTTAGTGATTCACATCTTTGGTTTGTCTCTGTCTCCTTTCATAAATCCATAAACTGGATTAATAGGTTCATGATTTTAGTGTAAATTAGGACTACTGACAAAAACAAAGGTCTGTCTTAGTGGCTGTGTAAAAAAAAAAAAAAAAAAAAAAAAGACTGTAGTTGGTTTTAGTCAAATCCTAAAGATGATCAACCATGAACAAGGACCCATTCACTGGGGAGTTTGATCAACACCCTTAGATATAACAACTAGTTTAAAAATGATGTTACAGAGTAAACAAGTGAATTGTTTTCCACCTAATTAAAGGGTCTTGGTTTACTTTAAAGTGTGGTTTGAACAACAGTGTGAAATCACCCAAACCTTTACCAGATCAAATCAAAAATGAAAAGAGTAAGTGTAAAAAAAAACAGTGTGGTACCAAAATAAAGAAACTGATCTATAATGCGGAAATTGGTGGTCATTGGAATTGCAGGATTGGCAATTTTTAGTTATTTTTTTGTTCATTTTCTTCCTTCCTGCTTTCATTCAGTCCCACCCAGCTTTACAAATCTTGAGCAGCTTTACAAATCTTACTGATCTAATAATTTCATACAAATGGTTACGGTTGTTGTCATAGGAATATGTCCAAGTGTCACCTTAGATCGATTAGAAAAACATTTTAAACTTAAGCTCTCAAACACGGTTATCCCCAGGTCCATGAAACACCTTTTAGGTGCTCTGAGATTCTCTTAAGCTCATGTGTATTAGATCTTCGGTCTTCCGCTATCTATGCCAAGGTGCTATGTGCCAGGCACTTCATTAGCTCAGCCCTACAGATGGACGCTGATGCAAAAAGGCTTTTTGAGCCTCATTCCTTGTGACTTGTTCTTCATTAAAATCAAATTATATGTCAGGAAGCATAACTTGTATGTGCTGTAGTGCCATTATTACTCAACAAGCTTTTGTCTCGCATCAGCGGGCATCTATGTTTGTCTTACAAAGTCTGACAAAGTGATTGTGTTCATTCTGTACCTGATGGACACATGTGACACACAGACTGACTTTCACCCAAAGAAAAAGTGACGGGAGTTTCAAATTCTATTACTGTGATTCCTTTGGCATGACAAAGTCTACTGATTTCACAGTTCGTGCCACGAAGGGTGTTGTTTTTTACTTTAATGTGAGACATTAAGTTAGGTTGGTTGCAGGTATTATTTTGTATAAGTAAGTAAGTTGTGGGCAGAGCTGTTGAAGCAACTCAACATCTCCCTCTGAAAATCTCAGAGCAGGGAGCTTGTGGCTCGCCCAGCATAGTGTTTATGTCACAAATACAATCCATTTCATTTTTTTCTGAACCAAATTTGCTTGAATAATCATTTGAAAAAATAAGTTTTCATAAAATGCTATTTTGAGCTTCAGTTTTTTTAATATATGTCCTTGATTGTTACAAAAATGGCACAAGAAGATGTTAAAAAACACCTACCTGCTTGACTCAAACCAACTAAAATAAATCCCCTGATTCTGACTTCATACCATTTTGCAGAAAAACACATAAAATGTCTCTCTTTTTCTGTAGAAAATATAAGTTACTCTCTTTTCCATTTTAAAGGCGACTTATGTGTCATGCAGGTCAAAGTAATATAGAAGCTTTAAAGACTAATAAAGTTTATTACTAAAAGCATTGATAGGGAAGCACTTCAGTTCCAGGCCGGTTTAGGAATGTGACGAGAAATTGCTACAGTGGGATTAAGCAATCCCATTAGGCCAGTTCAGAAAGTCTAAATGAAGTCGGATATGGATCAATGGGCTAGAGTAGTCTTAATCCAGTTAGAAGTTTGATGGTGCAAACCCCAGCTCCTCAAAGCCTATTGCAGACATGGAATCCCCAATTCTCCTGATGGGGAATAATAAAAATCAATATAAGACAAGAGAAAAGGGATTGACACACAGGAAGAACGATACTCACACTTTTCATTTTCAAAAAGGCTTTTCATTCTTTTCTTACTTTGTTCCTCCAATAACTGAATCTGGTTTTGATGAGCTTCACCACCAAAAAACGTTTACTGTATGTGGTCATTACATGTTACAGAAGGAGAGATCAATTTGAATGATCTGATGTGTTTTAAGAGAAGCTGCTGTTTTGTATACAAACACACACATGCATACACCCACACGCTTAAGCACAGCTCCTCTAATCAGCCTCTTGTTGCTGCATCTGTGGTGAATTCTGGGAATAAATGTGTTTGATTCACCTACCCTTACCTGTTGTTGAGTTGTCCTGCTCTGACAAGTTTGAATCAATACCAGTGTTATCTCATGGATCCAGGTGAGCAAGATATAAGAGAAAATCAGGTGTGACAATATCTCTTGAATTGTCAATAAAGCTGCTTCCTCTTCTTTCCCCACCATTGAGCATATACTGACCATTGATGCAGGAGAGAATTGATCACCTCCTTCACTCAGTCTTACTTAGAGGTGACTCACTGTAGGAAATGAGCAAAATACACAGTCGGTGGATGATAGGCAGACTATAAAAACGGAAGAGGAAGTGCACAGAAGGAGAGAAGAGCTGTCTAATTGCATGCATTTAAAGGTTCTGAAGCAATCAAGGCGAGAGACACATCATGTAAACTTTTGCTAAAGTTGTTTCTACTCTCAGAGAAACAAACCAACTCAAAAGAAGGACGTGGAAGAGAGAAAAACTACATTCAAGCTGTGCAGGACATGTATGGCGGGTGTAAGATGATGAAACGTGCTGTAGGTGTGACAGGAGTTTAAGGTGGAGGTGGGACTACACCCCTTCTTATTAGCTGTGTAGATGGACCAAATCACAGATTAGGTTAGACATGAATCTTTTATGCCCTTGATTTTTGTTGAGGACATTGTGATCTGTGCAGAGAACATAGACATAGGTAGAGGAACAGGTGGAGGAAAGTTTCGGGTGTGATGTTTGACAAAAGAATGCCAGCAAGAATGAAAGGAAAGGTGTAGAAGACTTGGGTGGGGCAGCTGCGTTGGTTTTGAGACTGAGAAAGAAACAGGAGGTAGCAGAGAGAAAAATGTTGAGGTTCTGTTTTGGAGTGTACAGAAATGAATACATCAGAAGGAGAGCTAATGTTAGAGGTCTTGGTGATCAGTGCAGGGGAGCAGATATAGTTGGTTTAGGCACGCTCAAAGGGAAAATGTTGGTAAAACAATGATAAGGTTGGACCCAACAGGAAAGAAATATATTAGAAGACCGAAGGGGTTTGTGAGAGCAAGAAAGATCCAAAGGAAAGGATTATGCTAAATACACACCGGGCACGTGATGAGGGTTCAAGAATGTGCTAACAAAGTATTCTTTAAAGCGCTTTTAGCTTACAGTGTTCACGTTGGATTATTGCTACCAGATACTAGCGCATGTACTCAGTTGGAAGAGGCTTGGTGCGAAATGTCGAAGTGGATCTTTGAATCTTGCTCCAGGCTTTTTCTTTCACAGCTCTATTCCGATATATAAAAGACAGTGTCGTATAATTCCGGGCAGGGCACAAACCGTTACAATTTTTTTATATTCAATTTTCAAACAGTTAGCCCTCGCATGTTTAGAAAAGGATGCATGAACGTACATCAATACCAAATGCAAATCCCTGATTGGTCAAAGTTCAACTGATTTAACTTTTGACGTGCGTTCAGTTGCCTTACGTTTTGTACCTAGAGCCCGAAAAAAAAGGAAGGTTAAAAACTTGCATAGTGATATGTGAATGTGACAGTTTTGTACACGGAAATCTGAAAGACGTACGTTTACATAGACTTATTGTTAGAAGTGATTCCTTGAAAGTAAAAGAAGCAAATGAAAGATAAAGAAGAAGTTCTTTAGTGATGTTGCTCTGCCTCCAGAAACATTTTTTGTAGAAATGACCTTCATGTCTTGGAGTTCTGGCTAACAAGTGAAATGGACAGTTTTGGGTACATATGATGTACGGGAAAGTACCAAACAATATCATATTTGAAAAGTACTCAGAAGTCATAGACATAAGAAGAACCAAAACAATAAAATCAATAGAAAAATAGGACCTAAAATATGAATCTAACATTTCTGTGCAGCAGAGGAGGTACGAGCATACTAAAAAAAATTTCACAAGGGACTGTCAGATAAATATAAATGAGACAAAACACTGCAAAAATTGTCATACTTGAGTTTATTTAAACACTTTTTTTCTGCTCTGCTTTCCTGCCATCTTGACATTCATATCATGTTCTAAGAAAATTCCCAACAAAGAGTCACTGGGCCCTGTTAGCCAGCAGGAAAGTTAGACCATCAAAGATAATTGCATGCTAATGTTCAATAAGCCTTGTAAGTCGCTGCAGATAAGTGTGGCTGCCAAACAGCCTTGCCAGGGGAAAGCACATCTAATCCCTTGGCTGTGCCCAGGGAAAATTAATACTAAGCTCCTTTGGCCAGCTACTTCCAGTGGGGTGGTAGAAACAATTACACAACGGCCCACCAGAGCACAGTTAATGAATAAGCAAGGAACTGCCTAGTGTACACATTCTAACAAAGATGCATCTACCCACTTAAGATGCAAACAATTAAAAATTGCATGGAGCGAGTAGAAGTGGAATATTTATTTGAGTTTACTGGACTGTGAAGTTCAGGCAGATGGATTCTGTTGTAAAAATTTATCATTTTCACCTCTCCACTCTGCCATGTCCTCTGTTTACTTGGATGTCCCTATTTATATACAGTAGCTAATCAAAATATGCCACAAAATAGACCAGCCATAAAAAGCCATTATATGTTCAAGTAACTGGCTAAATTGTTTTTTTTTTAATGTTTGTGAAAAAGGATTTTTATCTTAAGACTGAAAACTCAAAATGAACTTGCATTTCTTGTTGTTTTGTCACAGCTGTCCAAAATTGAAGTAGTTGTGGAATTTCTTAAAAACGTACTCCAATGAAAATCACATTTTCTGGTGTTTTTAAAACATTCTTGTAGTATTGTTCCACGATGAAGGACACATCTTACGAAATTAAGCTTAAAACTGCATTTCTATGTATTTTTTAAATCAAATCATTGTGAATCAGGAGGAACCGAAAAAATGTTTGAAAAAGTATAGGCAAGAGAGTATAGACAAAGGGATGTTGGGAAATGAGGGAAGGCTTCCTCTGAACCAGCCGTTCAACTCACAACTCAAAAGCACATTTTTAATGAACTACTGCTGCTCTGAAGAAACTACTTCTAAGAAAACGACAATTATTTTTTTTACAATTTTTTTTAAAATGTTGCCTAAAATGTCATAATCATGAATAAATGGCAACTGGGAACGCTTTTTAAATAGTTTAAATGATGATTGACGTGAGAATTTAACCATGATTTTCACTTTTAACCCAAACAAAAAAGGTGGAAAGTGTTATACTTAGTTTCATTGAAATATTTAATGCTTATCTTTAGAGGATACTGTGACATCACAGATTCAGAGCAGAGTAGAAAAATCAACTTCATTTTAATACATTTTTGCAATGGACTTCTTTGACATAGCGAGCAAACAGAGTAAGCCAGTTTAAAGAGAGGCAGGTTATTTGGAACAAAGGGACAGAACTGAGTGCATTTACGGATCCCAGCCCTAAAACTAACCTTTACAAACTAAAGTGTTGAGAACAGGGTTATAAAATGAGTCTTTGGGTTCTACTTCTCAGGTATTCTGCCCAAAGCCTATCAAGTAAGCATCATTATTTCCCAGGAAATATTATCTCTCCTCCTTTAATATTCACTGTGCCATCTTGGTTGGGAAAAGAGATATAGATCAGAATGTGGGCTCAGGTGACACAAAAGTTAATTAGAACAATGGGGATCTCTGGTGTAAGCCTTCTTAAACACACACAGTAATGACACCTTGTATTTTACTTGACTGTTGCAGCTCTCTTCTACTTGGTAGTTTATTGCTGAGTCTGATATTGTACTACAAGTTGTATTTTCTCTCTGCTCTAATAAGAACATAGATTACAAGGAACAGTGAATTCAATACCCGCTTCCCGGCTTATTGCTTGGAAAGCTTGTGTTCTAGCTTACATCTTTTTCAGCGTCAGTCCCTGGCTATTTACATTCATCTGCTAAGCCGTAAAACAAATTATAATCGATCCGGGTGTGATGAAAAGGGTGGTGTTGCTGCAAATTAAAAGAAATGCAAGGTGACAAGGACGGCAGAATCACAATAAGCTTTTCTCAGAGTGTGGTACGCTATAAAAAGAGGCTCATTAACATGCATGTCTACAATAAAGAAGCCGTACACAAGACAAACTGCAGCGATGTCATTGAACATAATGCATGCTTGTGTTTTCCTTTACCATGAGCAAGCTTTGGGTGGAAGGGTGGATTTGAAAAACGTCAACAAAAAAGGAACAAGAAACTCTTACTTTGAAAAAAAGGGAAAAGGACAATATTTGTGGCAACAGCAACTTTCTGTCTGTCTGACTAAAAAAAATGTATAAATAAAAACGTAAAAACAATATTTAAACACATTTCCATACAAGACTGCCTTTTATCTAAGTCAGTGCTTTGGGTTATTTTAGCTTTACCAAGTCAGATTTCTGTCTTCTCAAAAGCTCTGCCCTCAAGCGATGCCTCTGGGTAGCTAAATCTTGAAAAAATAAAAATGCTTCTCAAAGAGATGCTTGAATTTCTTTGAAAAACTAAAATGCAAAATAAATATATATATATATATATATATATATGAGTGATTTCCGGTCGTCAGTATAATTTGTTTAAAAGCCTGACAGCAGAGGACCAGTAATGTATTCAATGAATCAAAAGCCTTCAACACTGTTGTCTTTTCATCCAGGTATCCTACAAAATTCAACCTGTCTGCTTGTCAGGGGGTTCCAGTGTTTTATAGAATAAATTATCTTTCCATACTGACAGCCTCAGACATGTCTGTTGTATGTTAACGTGGCGCTTCCTGAATGACAATTCACCTCACTCTTAGACAGGCTGACAAAACAGAGAGCACCCATGCTGAATAAGATATTTACTTCTTCAACATTCAGCTGCTGTTATTACAGATGAGCTGATAGAGAGATAAGACAGTAACAGTACGGTTAAAAAAATAAATCTCTCATATGTGTGTGTTAGAGTGGGGTTTCTACAAATCTGTATTTCAAAATAATTCCTGCGTATTGAACAAAAAAATTGCTTCATTCTTTGTGCGTTATTCTTTGTCATAATATAGTATGAGCAATTGGGTGAAAAAAAGAACAATCAAATCTAATAAGTGACTGTGACAATTCTGGATAACTTTATTTGAAAGGAGCTAGTTTGGTTGCAAAAATCAAATTAAGAAAGTAAAAGGTTTAATTACATTTTTAAATAGTTTCTGTGTAGATTCTCACTTATTCAGGTATCAAATTTTGGGTTAACTAAGCCATCATCTGGATGGGGTTGAACTTTTATTATAGAAGACGTTTCTCTTCTTCCCAGAAAGGTTTTCTCAATTTCAAAATTCTCTCACAGAGGAGGTGAAACATCTTCAATAATGAAGGATGAACCAAGTCCAGTTGACCTTTTTTTTTTTTTAAATCCAATGCTTTGACATATAAAAAATGACGAACTAACACGGGAACTTAGCGGGATGTTGTGCTTATTAGTTTTTAGTGTCAGAGTTAACTTGTCTTCTGATAGGTTTGACTACTTAAAGGAAAAAAATCCTTTTCTGAAATCGTATTCTTTTTTTGCTCCCCAAAATGAATCAAATTACTATTTTTTAAATAAATAGATACAAATATTGCAATCCTAGACATTTGCATTCTTCATAGACCATATAAGAATTTAAATATTATCACAATAGTTCTGTCTTTTGTCTATTTTATGGACCAGGTTTCAGGCAAAATTTAACTACGACAAACTCCATTGCTTTATCCATTCCCAAAACACTTCGCTTATGGCAGCAATTGGTGATTTATCTAACTGAGCAAACTAATGGCAAAGAAGGACTAACATGTCTAAAACTGCGTACACAACAGGCATTTTATTCAAGAACGCTCTGGATGCAGTTTCCTGGGCAAGCTTTTAGCGTATGGTGTAAACACTGGACTGTCTCTACCTACATGTACCTGCAGGTGGAAGAGGCTTGGCGCAAAGGGCCAAAGCGGTGCAAATCTTGCTCTGTTCTTTTTCGGACACAGCTCAATTCCGATACATGAAGGACTTGGTCTCATATAATTCCGGCCGGGCATAAACCGCAATTAATAATTTCTCCTTCATGATCAATTTTCAAATAGTTGCCGCTTTCGTTAATTATAAAGGACGCAACCCATACGTTGCTACCAAAGCTTTTTGCTTCAATGTCACCTCAATGTGGAATTTTGATCTATATCTTTTTTTTTTTTTTCCTCTTATGAACACGTCCTATGTAAGCATCATTACAGTGAAAATTAGAAAGTTTTTACTGCTATGTACAATCTAGGGGCCCTTTAAAGTACTAAGAATTTCTTTGCCATACACAGCAAGTGGTATCATCGCTTAACTTAAAAAATACAAAAACAAAAGGAAACAGTTCTATCTACTATTGTGTAAACACTTAGTTTTACACAATGTTCACAATCCCTCTTCAACATTTGCAAAGTCTTCAGACACAAGTAATGTATTTGTTTTGTGCACACACATTTATACTGTAGTTAACATCATTATAGCTTTACAGTTAAACTCCCGCATCCATGCTTATGTTCTAACCTTGGGAAGCCCTAGGTCCACATGCATTCCGCAAAACTAATTTTCCGTCCAAACATGGGAGGTAATTCCATCACATATAGGAGGAAAAAGACTTTTTCTAATGGGGAAAAATGGGTGGCAAGGGAGGAGTAAGCTGTAGCAGCAAGATAATTGATGGCAACTGTTTGAGTATTAGATTAAGATTCATGGATCACAAAAAGGGGATGGAAACCAGTATGTGGGTGAAGCATGACGGATGTGAGAAAACATTTTCACTGATTTCTTGGGTTAATTGATAAAGTGTCTTCTTAGATGCAGCTCTTAAAAAACAAAAACATTACAGGAGGGAAGCACGATTCACCAGTGGAGGAGAGGTTGAGATAGATTCCAAAATCTGAACCGAGACAAAGAGTGGCAGAGACACAGAATGAAATGCAACGAGAGGGACACAGGTAGAATGGGGGCCCAGGGCAGGAAAAGTTGATTGCACATGGGGCGCCAGTGGCTTCCCCCAGGAGACCGGCTGAGAAGAAACCGAGCGAAAAACAAGTGTGCAAGTTGCACACCTCCACTCATCATCATCTCCCCCTGGGGAGCCCCCAAGCAGGCTACCCAAAACGCAGCTGTCCTGAAGCTGGCTCAGATACCAGCGCTCCAGTATAGCGTCTGCTCTGAATGTGACTGGGTGAACATTAGATCAGGTAAAAGAAGTGCAACTAATCTGACTTTTTATGTCACACCAATTTATAATTTAAAGTACAATCCCATCACATCAATAAAAACAACGGCTGAATAGCTCAGTGACTAATAAAATTAGTTAATTCGTGTAAACATTAGGCTCTGACATTTTATCTCCGGAAAATTAAATAAAATGGAGATTTCAAATATTTAAAAAATTTTTAAAACAGAGTTACTGATGCAGTAACGCAGGGTTGGAGAACTGTCAAAGGATATGGAAGAAAGTGGACAAATGGACGTTCATGAATTCATAGGGCCATGCAGAAGCAAAGGATATTTGAATTCTATCAAATTTGTTGTAAACAAAAATAAAAACTTTTCATTTAATTGGAAGTTATGTCCTGCTTTTCACAGTGTCAATGAGCAACCTGTCCAAGCACTTGGCAAGATCGCTCAGCCTCATGAAGCTTTCAATTTTTTCACTAAAGTTTGACATATGAAATCATCACATCATGTAAATATTTCCCTCTAATATATGAGATTTGTGTTTGATCTTGCACAGAGGTTTGGCTAAGAACAACCCTGCAAAGCACATCTTTATTCTGAATTTCCTTAACATTTGTCTGGATTAGCCTAAAAAAAAACAATAAATTCAAGGTTTGTGGCAAAGTGGAGGCATCAACGATTCCTGTGGCACTGAAGGTGGGGGAAAAAAATAAAACACTTTCTGGAAGATGCAAGAGGGAAGGCCAAAGAGGACAATGAGCATTGAGAGGAAAGACACCCTCAAAGCTTCAGACGAGGCTTTGATTTTGTGTTTTAGTGACAACTACAACAGTGACATTCACCCCGGGGTTAATGTTAACATAAAGGCCAACTAGTGTATTGCTAATGGTCATTGTTGACCTTCTGCCTGGGGCTGGCTGTGGGCATTAGATGGCAAACTTGATGAGGTCAGTAAAAGGTTTGGTTAACAGAAGCTGAATTATAAAGTTAAAAAGTGCTTAAAGGTAACAACCATCCCTTAAAAAATGTCTGGGAAAAGTGCCTCTTAGTGTCAATATGCATCAGTGTTTGCTTTATCCTGGAAATTGTCAGATCTTGAAAGGTCATTTTATGTCCATGTGTTCTTTGGAGAATGGGATTCCTTAAATGCAAAGCAAGCCAATGATAGACATTAACATTGGGGTAGGCTCAGCCAGATGACTCCTCTGAGATTTAGTCAAGTGCAAACATATTGATGGGACCGCATTAGCTTATGGCCCAGGGAGATCCATACGTACAATATATTCGGTCTCTGTTCACACAACCCCAACACGGTCAGACAATGGCACACGTCTGTACAGTCACGCTCCTGATAAGGGTGGAACTTCACCCCACCTCTCAGTCCATCTCTCATGTCTTTAGCTTGTGACTGGGATTTGAAGAACCTGAGGGCTGTATGCATTTATTACATTGCATATTAAAAAAAAACATCCACCTGGGTGGAGCAGGGAGCATCTGGGATTGTAGAGCCAGAGGGAGAGCCTGTGTGATGGGAGAGGCTGTGCCTGAAACTCAAGAAAAATCTGGTACTTTCACCATGACAGGGATAATAAAACGTGTTAGCGTGTGAATCTGGCATGCTGGCAGATCATATTTGCAGGTGTTTAAGAAGTTTAGTGATTCATTTTGGCTCACAGAAATATCTCTCTAATATTAGTATTTGCAAAATACCCATAACAAGGAATTTCAGGTCTTACAGAAGTTTGTAAATCCATGTTGACTTTTTAAACTGTTTAATGCATAAACGTACTAACTTTGTGACTGAATAATACTCTTGATAGATAAAATACATTCATTTGTGGAATATTTTTGTTCAAGAGGCACATTTGAAAGACTGCTATTTTTTGTGTGAGGTTTGGGAAGACTCTTCACTGCTGTCAGGAGCAGATTCAGCCAGAAGAGGTGAAAGGATTTGGGGTAATGAGGTGTTTGCTGGTGTCAGCCAATCACTCCAAGATATCTGGGGTGGATTTTTCTTGTTCACAGAACTTTTTTTATTTTTTTTCCAAAGACTTACATAATAAAGGAAATGTAATCTGACTGAATGACTAAATGAAATATAGTTTTGGCTTGATTACCTTATTTGTTTTATATTAAATAGGAAAATCAGGAAAAAAAATGTTTTAAAGTACATCAAAGGTAGAAGTTAGAAAATATAAGAAGGTAAATTGATATGAGGTGAAATAATAAAAAGTACTTTATAAACTGAACGTGAGCAAAAGCAGCATTTTATTGTTTAAAGCAGAGGGGGAAAAACAATTTTGTAGCCAGTTATTAAAATTGTTATGCATTTTGTGGTACAAGCATACAATTTGGCAGCTTAGGATCCCATCTCTAAGAAAAGTATGTTAGTTCCCCCAAAAAATCAAAGATTTTTAAGTATATATATAAAATACATATAAAAGTATTCTGTAGGTACACCTCAAGACTGCATTTTGTTCATGTACAACCCATAATGTTGAGATTGGGGCAAACAGACATTAAATTGGTTTTGCAACAATGGAGTGTGTGGCCGCCATCTTTACAGAAGGCTGCCATTTTTTAATTTTTTTCTTGTGGCTAACATGCTTTTATGAAAGAGATGATTCTCAGGTGCAGCCATGACAAATTTGATGCTTCTACCACAAAATTCAGAATTTGTCTAAAAATATTTTACTGGCTCCTCTACAATGACTGAGGAAAAAATAGAACATTTGCAGTCAACTATGAATTATGTATTTTTGAAATATTATCTAAACACTATGGTTCTTGAGAAAAAAAATACAACCATCCAATATGCTCACTTCTTATTAACTTCTATTTTTAGAACATCACAACCAAGCTTTGAAATATAGCAGAAACCCACAATCCCAATGTTCTGCAGACTGTAATCAGATATGAATTGATGCTTAAAAATGTAAAAAAGAAAAAAGGAAGAAATACAAAGATGCCCACAGACAGCAAATAAGCAAAAATGTGTTTCACTGCTTAGGCCAGAACAGGAATGATTATATTACTAAACATTGACTGAAAACACTATTGTCATCAAAGATGGATAGATTTTCTGGGACCAAAATACACACGTGGACAAAATTGTTGTTAAATCAGTTAAAGAAGGAAAAATCCACAATTCTCACTGAAATCACTTGGAACTTACACAAGTAACAATAAATAAAAATTTATTGAAAATTAAATAATCAAAATCAGCCATAACTTTTGAATTGCTGATTAACATAATTATTAAAAAAATAAACTAATGAAACAGGCCTGGACAAAAATGATGGTACCTCTATAAAAGATTGAAAACTATTTGACCAGACTGACATGATTAACTCAGGTGTGTCCTTTAATTGACATCACAGGTGTTACCAAACTCATAATCAGTCAGTCTGCCCATTTAAAGGGAGACAAGTAGTCACTCTGCTGTTTGGTGAAAAGGTGTGTACCACACTGAACATGGACAACAGAAAGCCAAGGAGAGAAATGTCCCAGGACATCCGACAAAAAATGATAGATAAACATCTTAAAGGTAAAGGCTATAAGACCATCTCTAAACAGCTTGAACTTCCTGTGACAACAGTGGCTCATATTATTCAGAAGTTCAAGACCCACGGGACAGTAGCCAACCTCTCTGGACGTGGCTGCAAGAGGAAAATTGATGACAAATTGAAGAGACGGATCGTTCGAATTGTATCCAAAGAGCCCAGAACAACCTCCAAAGAAATTAAAGGTGAACTCCAAGGCCAAGGTACATCAGTGTCAGATCGCACCATTCGTCGTTGTTTGAGCCAAAGTGGACTTCATGGGAGACGACCAAGGAGGACACCACTGCTGAAAAACAATCATAAAAAAGCCAGACTGGAATTTGCAAAAATGCATGTTGACAAGCCCCAAAGCTTCTGGGAGAATGTCCTTTGGACAGATGAGACCAAACTGGAGCTTTTTGGTAAGGCACATCAACTCTATGTTCATAGACTCAGAAACCAAGCATACGAAGAAAAGAACACTGTCCCTACGGTGAAACATGGAGGAGGCTCAGTCATGTTTTGGGGCTGCTTTGGGGCTCTGGCACAGGGTGTCTTGAATGTGTGCAAGGTACCAAGAAATCTGTAGACTATCAAGGCATTCTGGAGAGAAATGTGCTGCCTTGTGTCAGAAAGCTTGGTCTCAGTCGCAGGTCATGGGTCTTCCAACAGGACAACGATCCAAAACACACAGCCAAAAACCCCCAAGAATGGCTGAGAGAAAAGCGTTGGACTATTCTAAAGTGGCCTTCCATGAGCCCAGATCTGAATCCCATTGAACATCTGTGAAAGGAACTGAAACATGCCATTTGGAGAAGACACCCATCAAACCTGAGACAACTGGAGCAGTTTGCTCATGAGGAGTGGGCCAAAATACCTGTTGACAGCAATCGCTTAATTGCAGTGATTGCCTCAAAAGGTTGTGCAACAAAATATTATATTTTTATTTATTGTTACTTTTGTAAGTTTCAAATGATTTCAGTGAGAATTGTGGGTTTTTCCTTCTTTAACTGAGGGGTACCAACAATTTTGTCCACGTGTGTATGCAAGAATGGAGAGTGATGTGTCAAAGAGCTAAACTCCAAGGAGGCCAAGAAGTGTCAAACAGCAGGAAATAGAATGGAAACATATGGAAAGCAAAAACCATAGACTCCAATGCATTGAGGGTACCTGAAGTAGAATCAGCTGAGTGGATTAAATTATTACCTGGTGTGTTCACACCAGGGGAAAGAAAACAAAATCAAAGTAACTAAAAATGAAACGGTGAACACAAACCTACTGGTCTAAAATAAAGTAAAGCCAAGGAAACTGAATGACACAAATCCTTGCTGCAATAAAGCATAAATTCAAAGCAAATACAAAGAAATCTACCAAAGAACAGCTGATAAGCAAAACAAATGAGCGTTGATGCAATTCACCCAAAACCTTTTCAAGAATTTAGGTTAAATATGACCAACTATGCATATGCAAATGTATAAAATGCTAAATAAACACATGCAGAGAACAGTCTAAACTGATGTGAAAATGCAAGAACCTCATAAAGATGGTAATCACTGCAATATATGCCTGCAAAAGTATTTTGTTGCACACTGCTTTTGTACTTTATCTTAGTTTGAGTTAAATGAATTCAAAGGTGCTTTAACCCACTGCATGTTTATCTTAGTGTTTTATGTTTCTCCTCAGTCTGTGTTGTCTTTCACAGCCACATGAACTTGTAATTCTGGTTATGACTTACGCTGCCAGATGAGTTATTAGTAAGCATTTTATTTTCTGCTACATCCAAGCTATGGAAAGCTTTTGGCTTTGAAAACTGCCACCAGTCGTAGAAACTGCGTTTACAAAGTTAAAGTATGAATGTGAACATATTAAAGACCATATGGAGAGAGCGACAGCATTGCTGGTAGATGGCCAGAGCTCAGAGGGCGGTGAGAGGTTACTGTTACTGGACCATGCCATCATTGAGAACAGTCATCGAGTTATTGTTTCTGTTGCTTATTAAAATGCTCAGCAGATGGGTGATAATCTGGGCCATGATTACCACCAGAAGCATTGGCTTGTAACTCATACTTAGCCACCAAAGCTCATCGAGGGGAACGTTAGGGGACATAGAAAAAGTCTGTCCTCAGATTTGACAGTATTCAGCCTGTCTGATAGAAAATGCATTTTCCACTATTCAAGCAAGTGCTTCACCTTACTTTTAACAAGGTCCCTCTGTTTATTCAAAGCACGTTAGTTACGCTCAGCTATTGACAATGTTTACTTATGTAAGTGACATTTGCAACTTTACTTAATTCAGTCTGCGACTGGGTATTGAGATGACCTTTCAGTGGCTCTCCTGGCAGAAGCTTATAAACCTTGGCGGCTTTATTGACAGTCAATAATCGCACAAGGCACCACTGATGAAGTTGTTCTGTTGGAGCACAAATCTTAACAATGTAGTGCCTGTGCAATTCTAATGGCAAAACGTCTAAAATTAATTGTGGATGAAAACTCAGCTTTAGGGCATGTCTGTCTCTATGGAAACTCTCAATGCTTTTATATTTGTATTATGTAAAGAAAAAAGTCACTGCTTTCTGGCTGAAGTGACTGTCACAGACAGAATGTACTTGAGCTGTTTCTGATGGTTTTCGTCTGAATATATTTGGGAAGTGTAGCTGTCAGTCTTTTAAAAAATATGTACTTTGCATTATTCCACCACTCAGAACTGCCTTCAAAATATATTTGGCCCCAGTAAAAAACCATATTGAAAAAGTCAAAATTATTATAGTAATCTACGGGCCGATGGATGACATTTTCTACAAGCTACTGTATTTTCTAGAGTATAAGTCGTATCAGAGTTCAAGTCGCTAGACCCAAAAAACAAGAAGGAAAATAAAAAAAAGAAGAAAACATATTTAAGTCTGGTCAGCATTTGCAAAAAACTGTGACTCAGAAAAGTACGCTAATTAGGTTATTCCCACAGGCAACTTTTATTTTCCTTTTTTTTTTCTTTTTTTTTTTTTTTAATTGGCCCATTTAAAATGCCAGTCTTGTGTTTTACATAATCTGTGTTACGTACAAAATGAAAAGAAAGTTTCCAAAAGAAAAACAAAGGAACAACACAATACAGTTGAAAAACTGCATCCTGTGGTCTTTGACTTTCTGCTTTTTGATGGTCAAAAACAAGAGGTTTTTATTTGATATAAAAAAAACAGTGAAATCAAAATTTAATTAGTAAAAGTTGGCTTTGTGGCCGTTTTCCACAAAAAATAAGAAAACAATAACTTTAAATTCCTAATATTACAGAAGGAAAATACTTTATGCAAGACAGCGTATATATATATTTTTTTATTTCTAGCTATAAATGGTAGGGTGTGTGTGTTTTTATTTATTTTTTCTTGTTGTTGGCCCGTGCTATTTATACTTGGACTCCTAGTGCACCGTTCAGGTCTCCACAGTGAGCAGGCTTTCTAAAGGCATGCTTCAGGAATCATATGGGTATAAAAAAAATAAATTTCACCACACATCACATGCCACAATGCCCCTATCGTCTGATTTCAGTGCCCTGCCCCCAGGGTTCAATAACAGTTTATTACACCTATCCTCACTTTATGACCCTTCCCCGCCTCCACCCGCTCTCCTCAAGCCCACGCTAACTGTTATTGAAAACACCCAGTTCTGCAGTATATCATTTCTGAGCACCACTGTATTCTACATGCAACATAGCCAATCAGCAACTGATCATATGGGTATTGTTCAGGCCACATTGGAATAGCTCCACTTATCTAGAATCAGCTAAGATGTGAAAGTATTGAAGCACAATCCCATTTGTCGTTACAGCACCATTTGTCTTTACCCTGAGGCAACATCTTTTATTATTTTTTTTTACCTGAATTTGTTTTTTTAAAGTGGGGCTGGATTGCAGTAAGACTAGATTTTTTTTTCCTGTGTAAAAGTGAAAACAAACTCCCTTTAAAGTCCCACTCTAATCATCTTTTGAGATCTTCTAAAAGAGGTCTTTTAATTATGATTGTGGCATTTTTAGGCAAAACAAAAAAGTAGTGTCGTTTTCTAGGGAGTAGTTTCTACAGAGTGGTTAAGTTTCTCCAGAAATTTGTCTCCGATATGTGGGCAGGACAGACAAAAATGGTCAGCAATACTGGAGCTATTTTAAGCCAGATACCAGCTTGGATGAGGAAAAGACATGTATGGATCTATTTTTTTCTGTAGGATGCATCAGAATGGAGCAGAGCAGGGAGCTTGTGGCCCACAGACTGTAGCAGTCGCGTCACAGCTACAAGCTTTTACCAACAGCAGTTTTTAAAGAGTCAATTTAAACACAGAAACGCTCAAAAATACAATTTTAAGCTTACTGTTCTGTTTATATGTCCTTCATCATGGAAAAATGCTCGGAGAACATGTTAAAAAACCCAAAATATGATTTTTATCGGAGTGGGTCCTTAATGATCCTTCGAGGCAGAAGTGTTCAAAGAGAAATACGACTCGTGTGACAGTGTGACAAGACTCAGAGTAGGCCCATTTAGCCAATAAGGAGTTCCTGTTCAGCTCATGAGTGCAGAGGAAACAATGGAAAGGAAACTCTGAGGTGCAGTGGGTTCTCTGCATGACTGCACCACCAGTTTCTTTTACATTTTGCCTTACATTTTTAAGACAATCACAGCTTTTTAAAATTATTTTTCCTGTGATTTCTACAATATATATATGTGTGTGTGTGTGTTTTTAAATTTAGATCGAACGAATGCTCAAACTTTTAATTTTGGTCAAAAAGTTATCTATCAGTAAAAGCCTCGTAAAGCTTTCCAAATTGGCCAACAAGTCTAATACAGCTCCTTCAGAAAACCAAATACTGCATGTGTAGCCTGGCTGAATTAACAAGCTCTTCTTTTTTCTGTTTTTTCTTGCTGTTTTTCAGTGTGTACTGGTACCGAGAACAAGCTGAGCACATTGTCGGATCTGGAGCAGCAGTATCGCACACTGAGAAAATACTACGAAAACTGTGAGGTCGTTATGGGCAACCTCGAGATTACGAGCATCGACCGAAGTCGCAACCTCACTTTCCTCAGGGTAAGACCAGAATGTGACGCATTTAACTAAAAGATCACATTTATCAATTGCACATATACTTACTGGTTAAGATCAGTGCAACTGCTTCAGACAATAATGTAAACAAATTTGGACAAAAGTCAGGCTTTGAATAAAATAGGTAAGCTATGATGTTTGTTTCTTAAAGTGCATGAATTTACTTTAAAAAAAACAAAAACAAGGCAAGGGAATCAGGTGTTATATTGCTTTAATATAAGTGAAGTTGTATTATCAATGTCAACTTTCTTGACCTTGTTATCCAGAAAGCTTCGTGCATCTCTCTCATCCAATCAGCACTTAGATTACTTCGCTGTAAAACCAATGCTAAGCAGATGGAAACATTGTTCTAATCAGTGACAATCAGTCTTCTTCTCAGAGAGTGCTTCTATTCTTGCACCATATAATCGAAATCCAAATAGTTTAAACGGCTTATCTCCTTTCTGATTGAACACGAAACAGAGAGGGAAAAGAACGGACAACTGTATTAAAAATGAACCTCAGAGAAAATTTGGAGAGTGATGAAAATCTTTTGAATTATTAAGATCTGAAACTGGGCGTGTGAGCTCGATGATTCAGGATTTGAAAGATGAGGAGTCATACATTGTTACTCTGAAATGGAAAAGTAAAAGGGAAAAACAAATCCAAAAGCAAATGTATGGCACGCTAAAAAAAGAAGATTTTTACCCAAAGCTTATGAACACTAAATAATAAACAATGAATACAGTAATCTGTGTCCACTAAAACAAGGAAAGAAAAAGGTATAAAATCAGACATTGTGACCATAAACAAAAATATCTTAGTTATGTTCATGCAGTTTAGCTGTACTTTTACATTTATTCTACTCCTAACTTCTAATATATTTTAAAACTATTTCTAATTCTCTGATATGGTCTGTGAACATCCAATCCTTTCTTTTTCAAAAGCACAAATAAACAGCATTTATATTTTGTTTAAGTTCTCTATCTGTTTAAGTTTTTGCATTTGCACCATCACTGAATCACACCAGGGTTCTCTTAGAACTGTGATGAGTTCACACTTACTACTCAGAAAATAACATACAACTCTCAGAAAATGACATCCAAAGATGTACAGTGCAGAAATAAACCCCAAAACTGCGCCATGAAGGTTTAAATCCTCACTTTTCTTTTGTTCACAAAAACAGCATCAGCCCTGATCTGACCAATGCAAGGGCATCATTAGCTTGGTAGAGATGGGTTCTAAAAATATTACCAAAGAGACATTTTTTGCCTATAAAAAAAAAAAAATTACATTCTGAAAATCAGCGCTTCTCTTTGACCTCTTGAGACCTTCCAGATCTCACAAAAACCCAGTTTGCACTCTGCACCACTACCACAATACTACTCCATTTTTTGGGGGGGGGGTTGAGGGCCTTGGGATTTGTTGTGGTAAAGTGCTGATGAAATAATTGCACACATTTTGCTTTGTAGGTCAACTTGACTAAAGACACTATACAGAGAAAGCAGCCTCGGTACAAAGAAATGTGTTTTGCTGATAAAGCAAAGAATTGAGGAAAAAAATGTTCTGAAATCAGTTTGTTTTGAGATTATTTTGGGGGGATTTGTGGAATGAAAATATCAAGATTGATCAAAAGCACAGAAAAAAAAAATGGCAACGTTAAGTGCTGTAGTCCAATTTAGAAACACACACACACCCCCAGCCGCGATGCAACACAAAAATATATTGGGAAGCATAAATGTGAATGCATAATTGAGACTATTAGACTCCTGCAGACACAAAAGGCCCCATAGAGTGAGTTTAAGAACAGCAGCTGGGGGGCCTAACTTCTCCTTTTTGCTCATGTGTCGGATTTTTCAAGTCAGGTGTGATTATTCTCTACCTGAAAAGAAGTCATCTGCATACTATAAATGCCCTTATTTTTGCTTTATGCTCCAATCACAAATACAACTGCCAATGAGCGATGTAGAGACATCAGCAGAATCTTCAAGATTTCATGCCGCCGCCCAATTTTATGTATTTACTTTTTTAAATCGCTGGCATGGTCATGAATGCAGATGGCGGCCATCAGGTATGCAGGATGGCTAGCTTTTTTATACCCTCAGTCGACCGGGCGGCCAGTTTCCCTTGAAATGGATGGCGGCCGTCTAGAGACATGTACACATTGTCCAGTCAGAGCTGCGGCTGGCGATCCGCCCAGCTGTCCCTTGGTTCATAATGGTTTCATTCCTGCCGTTACTGGACTGCCACCGCACGACCTTGAAATGTGCCCCGGTGGACGCCGACTAATGTCAACTTTTAGAGCAACATCGTGGCCGTAAAATTGGAATTTTCCTTAAATCCTCTGTGGCCCTCCCACGCGGCATGTAAAAAGTAAACTGCCGCCTCTTAATTACAAATGCCGCCGCGTAGCCATCTGCCGAATTAGCCTGAAAACCTTGCATTTAGGTGGCCGCACGGTGGCATTTTGGAATATGTGACCACAGTCTTAGTACACCCAGTATCGTGTGGATCTACCACTGCTCAAAGGCAGAAAAAGGCCCAAGTTGAGAGTCCAATTAGTACAAGACCTTTTTTAGATGGCTACATTACACCACCAGTCATTTACAAAACATCTCCCTGTGGCATGTTCCTGCCAGGGTCCTCCACCTTTCAGTGGATGGCAATTAAAACAGGTTAATTGAAGATGCTAATTAGGAACGCGAGGTGCCAAACAGCAAGGGAGCCAAAGGGCAGGGTGCAGTGATTATTTTTAGGGAGTATTATTATTTTTATGATAAGACACATTAATAACATGCTTCCCCAGAGAGCAGAATATTCACCTTGAGGTACAGAAGAAGTGAAGGGGAAAAAAAAGGAAGGAAAAAACACTCCTGTGCAGCAGCTTACCATACCACCTGTCTCTGGGAGGTGATTGAAACTGATGCCTGAGCATTGGCTCCTTCTTTTGAAGATAGCCAACAGATTGATGGCTGCCTCCCAAAGCCCCTCAAACAGTTTTAGGTGTAAATAGAGTCCATCTTCCAAACTGCCTCCATGACAGATGAATCAGCTCTAGCACAGTGATTAATAACTGCAAGCAAGATGCTTTTATCTTCGCTCACATATGCACATTTGTACTCTGACAGAGAGCTTAAACCGTACGCAGGGTTCACATGTTTAGACCACTTTCAACTCCACATTCCTAACTGTGAATGGTCGCTTTATATTCCAAGAAGAGGCTACATTTAAATTGCAAGTTGCCCACATTGAAACATATAAGCACCAACTGTTTTTCAATACTTTATCCTGTTAACACTTTAATGAGAAGCACAAAACAGGTTACCAACCATTTATATTGACTCTAACCCACAACTCATGCAAGAAAACAAAGTGAAGCTATGTAGACTTGAATTATTTAAAATGAACTACATTTTCTAGTTTTCTATTTTTAAGCCATGTCATTTATTTGACATTCATTTGAAGAAAATGAAAGATTCCTTTGTTTTGCAGTCATTTATTTTGAATTATTCTTATTTTATAAACCTTATCGGAATATGAATCATATGTTCTTGTGGAATATTATTTCTTGTTCTAAATATTTAAAACTCCTAAACGAATCTTCCTGTAGAAACTATTCTACAGGAAAACATTTAGACATGATTGTGTGCATACATCATAGCTAAAATTATTTATTGTAAGCTTTAAGGTGTCTTAAAGACTAAAATGGGGATTATTCTTTTAATCCAGTGAGGCACTGGACATAACTGTTAAAGATAAACCAGCCAGCTGTTTTTAAAGAGTTTTTGAAACTTTTTTTAGGGTTTGCTATTGGCGTTTATGTGCTGCTTATTGATGCCCATGTTAACCTTTTGATGCCTACGTTTATTTCCAGTGATGGAAAAAGAGAAAG
This sequence comes from Oryzias celebensis, assembly GCA_014656515.1. Taxonomy (NCBI): domain Eukaryota; kingdom Metazoa; phylum Chordata; class Actinopteri; order Beloniformes; family Adrianichthyidae; genus Oryzias; species Oryzias celebensis. The sequence continues at coordinate 15,730,236 of BNCR01000017.1, read as the reverse complement.
ATTTTTGCTTCTGTTTTTGTTTTCAAGTAGATGCTAAATGAAGGTAACTTTGGAGCCAAAATGGTTTGATGCATATTTCCATCAATAAAGGTCTCAAGGGGTTAATCCTGCTCTTAAAGTAACTCTCAGATCTGTTAAACCTTAGTCATATACACCAGTATGGGTCAACCCGCATGTGGGCACTGTGGCTTTGGGGTTGTCTGGGCCCGTAAAGGATGGTAGAAAGGAGGGTTTGCATCTGAAGAGGAGCGCAGGTGTTTCTTGTAGTTCTCATGAGCCTAATGTGTCCAACTCATGAAAATGAAACGCACGTCTTTCAAGCATGTGGTAATTGTATCATGAAGTATTTGTAAGTATAATGGAAGTTACACGCACTTCTGATGCACAGGTGATGCTGTCGCACGACACACTTTGTGCCACACTCCAGTCGTTAGGAAGGTGGGTGTACTGGCCTCTCACTGACCGCTTGCAGTGCTACATGCTTGCGGCGTGCAGGTTGTACATGCATACTTACGCCTGTATGATACCCACACATATTATGCACACTATAACATGCCTGCATCTCACCTATTTTCTTCTTATTTCTCCTTTTATGTTGCATAAGTGTTAACTACAATCTAATGCCACAGCATGCCCGGATGAATAAAATGTGCGTGAACACTGTCACCTTCCTGACTTACTGGTGGGATATGATCTTAAATTTTTTTACAGGCCACATTTGTGACCCACACGTTTGCCCATTTTTCACCCACAGACGCCCATATCCACTCTTAAGAGCAATTGTGACAGAGGCTTAAAGAGACCATAATGTTTTCACCTGTCTACAACGGAAAACTGAGCATACCTTAGTTTTTTCCAGTTTAAAAAAACCATAAAGGGAAGACTTAATTGTGCATACTAACTAATCTACTTATATGATCCAATTCTATTATTGTCTTTGCGAATGCTGAGAACAATATGCTAACAAACCCCACCTTTTTTACACTTTTCTCAAATACAGTCATGGCTTAAAATTCATGTGACATGTATAGCTTTTTAATAAAAAAAAAAAAAAATCTTTTACAAAGAAATCAAATTTTAATAACTAGAGAAGTGTAAACATTTTACCATGTGAAGCAAAAAACGGGGCCATCTACTCACACAGTTAAAGTCGAGTTGCTCTTAGTAAGTTCCCACAATTAAAGCATCTTTTGTTGCATGCTATCCCTGTCTGTTCACATCTTTCTTCATATTTCTTTTTGACTGACATATTTGTCCCTTAGGCACCATAAGTGCCCTCCCTAGTTTCCTAATTTCCCATGCACTGTTAGATGAGCACAGATTACACTGGCCCCATGCTCCTCAGCAAACTCCTTCAATATTAATGAAGACTGATGAAGTGCTAGGGAGCCCCTGTCTTTCAACCCCGACCTAGATTGGATTGACAGTTGCAATTAACGTCTCTTCAAGTTCATTTCCATCACTTTAATTTGACACGAAAAAGGACAGTGTGGGGCTGGAAGTGACACCATTGAGAGAGAAAGAGGGAGAATGGCTAGCGAGGGATAATGGGGTGAAAAAGTTTGTCCGGGGACACAAAGCCACACTGATACTAAGGGACACGTGTTTCTGAAACGCCTCACATTTGTTAAATAGCTGAAATCCTTTTTTGCAGCTTAGTTTTACCCTCTGAAAATTATCTTTACATGGGTTTCTTGTATGTGTTAACGCAAGTTTTAACCTAAGCTCACACAGTTTTCTGTCACGTGAAAAGGAGGTCTGGAAATAAATCATTGTGATTTATGTTCAGAGAGTGGCCTTCCAAATGTCAATATAAAAAAGATTAGATGCGCAACTAGTTTGATTTAGAATTGAAAACATCTGTGAATTTTTCTTCAAATTATTTAAGAAACCGTTTAAACCTGTTGCTGCTTGTTTTGCTGCCGTTCTTTGTCACTTTTTTCTGTCTAAAAATGCTTTGATTCTTATAAAAATCAAATAAAAGAAATAATCTCAAGAGGAAGTAACAATCTAAAAGTGTTTTTTTTTTTTTTTTTTTTTGGGTGAATCAGTATAATTTTAACAAGTAAAATACAAGTTAGTGATTGTCACAGCATAAGTCTGTGGACGAAGAATTTATATATATGACTAGAAATCAGAAAACAATCTTTTTCCTGGTCGCATTCTGTCAGTACCCTGCAAAAGGTTCATATTAAGAAAGTAAAAAGTTTCACCAAAAAATGGTCTCATTTTCTTTCCTGCAAGAAACCACATTATTGAACATCTTTTCAAAAGCAAAATAATCTTTATTTAGGAAAATACATTTCAGTGATTAGACGTGTCCTTCTAAAGTAGGGATTCTTGTTGAGAAAATTGTTTTTATCCAATTTTCAGATCTTATTACTATTTCAAAGAAACGTTTTACATTTTGGGACGTTTTTTGTTTCGTTTTGTTTACCACACTAATACTTTTTATTTATTTTTTTTTTAGAGAAACAGATTGCTGCTGATTTGGTACTGAAACTTTGTTAAATTCAGGAAATAAAATTTGTTGGTTGTTGGAAAGGTAAAAAATCGAAAACAAATTAGTGATGTTTTTTTAGTTTAATAATTACAGAATTTCCCTTTTACTTGCTGACACGAGTAATATAACATAATAAGTAATAGAATAATAGAATGCTTTTGAAACCAATTAAAATCAAAATTGCTTCATTTTTCTGGTTGAAACTCCCTTGCAAGTGGAACGCAGAGCAGAATGAACATTTATCAGTAAAATCAATACAATAAATAAGATACAGATCGCATACTCAGACCTGCTGAAGCATTGAAATTAAAAGTTTGTTTAAAAAAAAGAAGATAAAAAAAATAATAATTTGGGTTCCCAATAAAGTTGAAAGTTTTAGAAGGTCAGAATTTGAAAAAAGGGTTAAAAATTGAAGAACAGCAATTATACTCTGTATGCCTTCATTCACGCGTATCACGAAAAATGCAGCTGCCCTTTCCAGTTTGCGAGCTTGAAAAAGGACGCTGTCTGAGATGGGGGCAGTGCCAGACATGCAAGTTTTTATTTTTTTTTTCCCTTCCTAATTCCACTGGGTGTGTGCAGGCACAAAAGAAGCGATAGTCCTTATCCTAACGTCGCAGTAACGGACTGAATTCAGTGGCAGGCGAGAGGAGAAGCAGAATCAGGCTGGGACAATAGCCCACTCTGCTTTTTCCAGACCTTTCAGGCTTCATATCTGCGTTCCTCTGCGGTGCAGGGGAACACCAAATAAAATAAATAAACAAAAAACAAAACACCACTGATATGGACCAACTTCAGGAGGATCGAAATCAATTTCCACCCACTGTGACCTAGATGAGTCTTTTTTTTTTTTCCTTTAAGGATTAAGGCCAAAGTGGAATTTTTCCTCTGTCTTCCCCATTAAGAATGTCCAGCTGATAACATTACTTTTTTCATAAAAAAGAAAAAAAATGAACACATAATCTATTCTCCCTTTATTTACCCCCCTCACACAGGAAATACTCTTTATGTATTCAACTTGTACTGGTAAGTCTATGCATAATAATGGGGAACCTTGTGGTTTTTACCTTGTGTTGTAAAACTGTCGTATCTCTTTAAATTTCTTGTTTTTTTTTTCTTTTCTTTCTTTGTCTGAAACCGACTCTTATCTGCACGGACACCCAAACTCTACGGGTCGCAGCGATAGAAACACACTCATTAGCATTTTCTTTAAGCAACCCACCTAAATATGCAGTGCACATATGAACAGTGCAAAGCCTCATTTCTACTGAAACCTTGTCATGGTCACAAGCAAAAAGTTTGTTCTTCCACTGACTGCAAGCAAAACTCACCACCATCCCCAGCTCTCCTTGTGCTAAATATTCAGTGTTTAAATAAAAACTCATTAGAATTACATAGCCATTTAGCTAAGTGACACAGGGTGTAATTGTACCATCCATCAATTGCTATGTAATAACACAGTTGGAGGAGTTAAATGTTGATTAGCCGTCAGCAATTTTACCAGCGGGTTTTGGGGAATAAATAACCAGGAGGGATCAGGCCAGGGTGACGAGTGGCCTTGGAAGGTATTCCGGTCGGGGTCGCTGAACCGTTTGAGCCAAATTAATTCAGAAAGGATAAAAAACAAAGTGTCAAAGGCAGGCGGAGGAACTTGTCCTCTGCCTGGCTGTTGGGGTTCCACTCTTGCTTTTTCTGATTACCACTTAAAACGTTTTTGATATACTCAGGTGACTGTAATGCCCTCTGAATAGGAACCCAAGATCAGGAATTTTCTGCATTTACTGGTGCAGAAAACATACCAACACCGGACTGACTGCATGAGTGACTAAGTAAGGGACAATATAAGGTACTTATACCCCCCTTGGCCCCCTGTAGCTCCGTCCCTGGGAATGACAGAGATTTGGTTTGATTACAAGGTTAAGTAGAAACAAAGTGACAAGGCCGACCACAATAAGGCAAAGATGCAACATTTCATTTGTAAAACAATGTCTCTGAAGGAAGTAAAAGAAGCCACAGAAGCTCCAACTTCAATCTGACAGAGGTGGTGGGTGAGAGAAAAATTATGAATATTATTTTCCATTCTTATCTTCCCACAGTGAGTCATATTCTTTCTGTAAATAGACGAGAGAATAACTTAATTGCTCATTGAGTTGATGACACTTTTATTCAGATAATGTCCCATTGCATGAAAATGGACCCCTACACACAAAGGAGCGGGAAAAGAAGAGTTGGAAAGAAAAGCGATTTGTGAAGAGAAAGAGAAACAAAAAGATGCAGAGCAAGGAATAGAGATTTATAACAAGAGTCTCTTTTGGTATAATTGCAGCTTTTACCATCAACTGGATGAATGTGTGGAGCTGATGGTGCCAGCTCCACCCAAGTGAGACACTGTGTCTTTATCATTAATGGACCAATGACTGCTCCTGTAATTACACAGGCTTTTGTCTAGCTCTGTGCACAACTACTCTGGAAACAAAAATTGTGCTGACTTCTACAGTTCTCTCTTTGACACTAATGTTTAATTGACCAGCGTAGGTTCTGGGGATCTTTGGGACATGGCAGATGGAACACAATTTACAGACTCCGCTTTGACTTCTGATGTTAGAAGTTATTGTTACCTGCAGCATAAAGCTGCGTTAGAGCCAAAAAACATGTTAGAAAATCAATAACTGGTTCTGTTTGAGACTTGTTTGCCTTTTTCCAAAGAATTTTGTGAGGAGAGGGAAATTCCCCGTACATGAAACTTGACTCGAGGCCTCCAGTTTATGTTCGACATTCCTTGCTTAAATTTAAGTCCAGCAATTGACTGTTTCTTCATAATGGTTTCTCTCTTGGTTATTTCGGTACTCTAAAGATCATATCCGTTCATGTATTATCAATCTGGACAAAAAAAATACGAAATAAAGGATTCTTTCAGCAATATTTTTGTTCTAGTTGTTGCCGAATAAATAGTTTTGGGTGTTTTCAGGGTGTTTTTAGATTCGAAAAGTCTTAGTCCAGACCGAGTCCTCTTAATTTGGTCCGAATCGAGTCCTGAACCTTGCGCTTAGTTTGTGTTCAGACTCTCGTCAACCGGACATTTCTGCTTTGAACCAAGGCTTGTAAACAAAAGCATGTGACAAAAGATCTCATCAGTCATTGGCCAGGAATTACGAGGGCGGGGCAAAGCAACGAGAGAAAGAATAAGGGAAGTCCTACACTTTGCAAACCTCATCGGGTTAGTTCACTGATTTAAGCTTTTTATTTTTACCTGACCAATTTTGGACTCCTGTATCAATGCCAGGTACAACACTTTTCACAGCAATATGGTACAGCGGAGGTACGCTGAGAAGTGTTTGTGACATATAGGTTGTCGGGAAAACCGTGTGAGAAGCAATGTGTATCATGTCTTTAATGAGCCTGCATTCATCCGACCAAATTTTAATGAGTTGCTGTCTTTTCGTTTGTCCCACTTTTGTCCGCGGCTTGTGGGTGCCTCCTTCCTACTCTGTTTACATCTTGCAATGCCCGGCCACGGTGGCCGTTCGGAAACGAACAGAGACCACCTCAAACGATGAGTGACAGAGCGATTCCCGGTGGTGGATCAGGGCCAAATTTGTTCTGGATCATAGGGAAACGATCTCTGATTAACTTTAAATAAACTAATCTGTCCAGTTTGAATACACCCTTAGTGAAACATGCTGAACTTTCCACAAAAAATGTGTCAAAATGAACCAAAAAGGACACATTGCATTTGAATAAGGGTGCTTCACTTGCAGAATAGCCAGTTCTACTGGTTAAGAAACATACATTTTATTTCGCTAAAAGAGTTGACATCAGGTTGACGTCACATCACTGAATTCCAACAAGCGCCATATTCTGCTAAAATTGTACTTTTTTAGATTGGGAGGAACAAAAACCCAGTGAACTGGATACAAAAACATCACATTGCACGGACAAGCATAACACCACAGAGGGTCCCACTGCTGCTCCAGAGCCCATTTGCCATGTAGTTAACTTTCCCCCCACTAAGTGTAGCAGGTACTCAGACAGAGGATGTCCATTAAACAATTAAAATATTCATCATTTTTCTGTCGCTTCCAACTTGTTCTCCTGTGTGTCCAACCTACTTAAGAATTGACTTAACAACCCTCGCAGACTTTTACAAAGACGCATGTATATAAACACATAGAGCTATGTACAGCAGCGATGTCTGGACAACATTAGAAACATTATAAAACCATTTTTTTACTCAAGTGAACTTGTCGTGCTTATGAATATTTCATGCAAGAACATCTCAATGACTGGAGCAGTGATCTCTAATGTTTTTATCACTTCATACTTTTGGCACGGACAGCTTTAGCCCTCCACCCCAGAGGAAAACAAACACCCCAGCTGGTTCATGTTGATGGCTTACATTTAGCCATTTAGTAGCTCCGTTTGTACAAAAATGGGTTTATAAAGAAATAACTTTACCAGACTGACACATGGTGAATACATCATGGATTAAAATATTTTATTTTATTTTCTGTCAAGAACGTATAAACTGTCAAGGTCAAGAAATCGAACCTCCAACTCCCTCATTGCCAGATGGCTGCTCACTTAGAACAGAAGCTGTGTTATGACCTTGTACTTAAAGCTACTCTTATGAGTAATATTTGGTGTTTTCATGAGGTGTAATGCAATTCATCAAGAAATGCCAATACATGCATTAAATGCTGATGATTTAAAGCCCAATGAAAATTGTGTTTTTGGTGTTAACATTTATCTGTTGATGTAAGTCATATGTTGAAGTATATTAAGTCTAAAATTGCACGTCTGAGTATTTATTTCATTCAAATTGTTGTGAATCAAAAGCAGACTAAAAATGCAGTTGGAAAAAAACAAGCCCACTGCTCCACTCCATTTTCGTGCATTCACTTGTAGAGGACTAGATCCAGGTAATACAGGTAATGTTATGTTGGGGTTGTGAGGATCTATAAGTTGGCAGGAGAGAGTAAATAGATAAATGGCAGGAAGTAGGATCGTGTGTACACTGTGCCAACTGTACCTCTCACAACTCAGGTGAATTTCTGATGAACTACTTCCTCTCTTCAGAAACTAAATCTAACACAGTTTTTTTTTTGGTTTGTTTTGTCTAAAATGGTGTATTGATAATCAAAACACCACTGGGAACAATTAATCAAAGGTTGATCGGAGTGGGACTTTAATCACATTAAGTAATATCTTGTTGACAGTTTCTTTTTAAAGTTTATGACTGTGATTTCCCATATATCAAAATTAAGCTAAATATATTTAAAATTTATGGAGGAGATTGATTGACAAGATCAGCAGCCAATCAAAATGCAGAACACTGTACGCTGTTAAAAAATGCCAAAGTTCAACTGTGATAAAGCAAGGAATCACTGTATTTATACCCCTCATGTTTGTCCTGCACATTTTTCCTAGCTCATATGTCACAATAGCATTAAAAGTAAAAGATATAGTTCTTTAAAGGCTACATTTATCTTTACCAATAACACGTGGCATGACTCTACCCTTTCGAAAGGATTTCCAACGTTCTAGAAGCTTTATTTTGTATCTTAGCTAAATGAGGGCAACAAACACCACTCAAAGAGTCACATCTAGTCAGTGCTCTGCTCTGATTTCATCGGAACGCTTAGGCATCTTAATTAAACATGATTGTTATTTGGGTTTGTTTAATTCTTAGAAATGCTGAAGGGTCTTTCTGCCAAGTTAAAACTCCATGGACGGCAGGCAGCCACTTGATGGCTTTGTGTGTGTGTGTGTTCTTGTGTGTTTGTGTGAGAAAGAGAAAAAGAAAGTGAATGTACAGTACAGCCAAGTGGGTCAGAAAACTGATTTCTTGGATCCCTGTGGGCAAAGCAAGACCTTTATCTTCAATTTTAGAGATTTCCTCTGTGGTCAGAATAAGAGGCCACTTCCCCTCTTTCTACTCAACTCATACTTTTTTTTTTTTTTTTTTACTAGGCCATCACTAATGTTGAGTTACTCATTGCAAAAATAATGAATTACAGTAACATCTGACTTTTAGCTGTAACTAAGCAACACATAACTTTTTTTTTTGTAATATATTTATATTTATATTTATTGCATATTTATTGCATATTTATTGCATATTTGGTAACTCTCATATCACAGCAGACTTTCTGTCAGAAAGACAATAAGATATTACTAGATACAAAGTTCCATTTAAAAATCTTCCGGTGGTCAATAGTCCCAAACTCATTTTTTTACTTTCATAAACAATTAAAATATCATTTTAATTACTCAAAGTATTTCAATACAATTATTACACCACATTCCCCTTCAAAATGTGTAGTGCATGTGCCATTCCAAACTTTTATGTTGTATTCCACAGTTTATCACAACAGCAAGTTGAAAAGATTTGCCCTTCAAATGGCATGTTGATAGAAATGCCAGTTTCCCTATCAAATGTTGCATCAATGCCAATGTTGTCTTTAATTTTAAATCATTTGCTTTCTGTCTTGCTCACCTTATTGGTTGATACAGAGTAAATACATGTGGATAAATAGTTTTATTATTAATACATTTATAAACATTGTTGATCCACATGTAATGACCAGAGGTAATTGTGGATACTTCTTGCAATAAAAGTAATCTTGCACCAATTTGTGGACCTTATCTCTTTAAAACACACTTTTGCTTCATCATCTGGTCAAAAATGAGGCAATTTCAAAAACGAGCAGTAAGACGTGCGCTTTCCCTCTGAAATGATCCTTTGCATCTCTTAACATGATGTTTAGCAAACATACCACTTTCCTCCACTGCGGTAGAGCAAGGTTGGTGAAGGCTCTGTTGCTTTAACCTGCTTGGTTAATTTGATATTTTTGAAAACTTGGATGAAGAACATAAGAAAGATGGAAAAGAAAGGAAGAAATAAGACACAAAGAAGAATTTAACTCTTGAGACTTTAAAACTTTTGCTTCATCTGTGCAAAAATTTCCATTTCTGCTGCGGTCAAGGTTGTCAATTATTATGGTAACGTGTCACACCACTTATGAAATAGTCTACTTTTTGTGAAAAAGTGATATAAACCAAAAAAGAACAAAAAATAAAGTACTGCAAATGCATTTAATATATATTTCTCTTGTAAATGACCATGGTATATGCAGGACAATGCCCTTCGAGGAAGCTTCTGCAAAGTGCGTCAATTTCTGATAATGCACACTTTGTCTGGCATTATCTCTTACCTATTTCACTGTTTGAAAGTAATTTGCACAACAATACAACCAGCACATAATTCGGTGATCAAATTTAAATAGGGAACTTTTTAAGCTTTTTTATCAGTGTCCTAACTTTTTCTAAGATTTTATTCACTAAACAAAACTCCATTCAGGATTTAATGTTTGAATATGTTAAAACGATCTATCCAACACAAACTCAGTTACCATAAGTTTGAATGGTAAAGACAGTAACTTTGTGTCCATCTCCACAACATATCTGTGGGTGAGAACTTATTGCACATTTGAGTGTAGAACTTCATTGGAAAAGTTTCTTCAACTGCCTCTGGGGAATTCACATCCTAAAAGTTACCTGTGCTTCACAGTAGTGGTTCATTAGAGCATGTCCCAGGAATAAATATTTAATAGTCACTCCATGAATACTTTCCAAACTCAACACATATTAGCGTCTATTCACAGGATTTTTCATAATTTAGCACTTCATGGTCACATTGTGGCACTGACACCACTTTGCTGAATAAGAATGAGCCTAATCTGTGTCCAAGTGTGATGACCACTGTGAAACACAAAAGAGAAGTTGTTACAATTGTGCTACTTTTCTGGTGACACCGTTGCTCAATGGAAACTGTTGCTAGTAGCATTCACAGCTCAACATTTTCCAAGAATGTTCTGAAATGTTCATGAAACTCTGAATACATTGAAATAAAGTTGTATTAATTACAGAAATTAGCAATTTTTATTTATTTATTTTGGTAAAAGCAAGTCACCAATGTGGATTATCTTGGCAGTTTGTTGGACTAACATGATCGCCACAGTCTGTCATGATTCCCTCACACATCTGTTGCTTTGACTTCCTCTGTTGTCAAAAATGTATAAGTTTATCAGTCTATATTAGCTGATAGAGCTTCCCGGAGGCAGTATGCCTGGCTAACGCCCCCCCTCCCCAGTAACACTTAGAAGTCTCAGTGGGGTTCTGCCGGAGGAGTGAAGTGACAGGACTGCTGAGACAGCCCACCGTTCTAAATCAAAGTATCCGAGGAGACTTTCAATTTTACGCTGCTCAAATGAAAATCCACAGAGGAAATGGTATACAACAAGCCAAAAAAAACTTTTTAAAAGCATTCTTTTTTACCAAAATAAATAAACTTTAAGACGTATTGCATGATTTTGTTTTTTTTGTCCATGTTTGTAGTTTAATGTTGGTAATTTATCCCTTGTAAAATGAAGGTCGTCCAGCGATCACAGGTTGATCCCTACTGGACTAAATGATCTTTTATGCTCACACACAAAGCTCCCTTGAGCTGAACAGTAGTCAGCTTAGTGTATGGTGGCTTATAACTCTTTTACATTCACTTTTGATCATTTTATCATTCCAGGAATAAGCATTGATAAGTAAATATAGGACCTAAAGGCAATTTTACCTCATAAATTGAGGTATCATCGTTGGACAAATGTTCTTCAGTTGGATAGCTTGTAGAGAGGTTGTTAGGAGTTTCTCTGTGATTGTATTTGTGAATTGACTGCCGGTGAAATCTAGAGCGAATACCATAGATGGTTTAACATATCTGTGGGCAGCCTGCAGACTGCCATCCTAAAATGAGGGGAAGAGCAGAGCCTTGTTTTTCCCAGGGCTGTTCATGTTTTTTGTTGTGGTGTGCCACGTCCAAGCTCTTGGAGAATGTTTAGAGAATGGCTGCTATGGATCAAAGAAGATAAATAATCTGTGGGGGAGAGAGAAAGAGAGAGAAAGCCTTTCTATTTTATCTTTTCCCCGCTTGTGGCTGAAAGCGGTCTGCTGCTGACCTTAGAGTTGATGAATAAAAAACAGAAAAAATGGTGCTCTCTGCAAGCAGTGGTCTCTAAGTAGTGATGAAATCCATCATTTGTGTGAGCAAGATAGACTTCAAGCAACTTAAAAATGTAGCTAAATACTGCTTCTGTCATTGTCAGTTGTGAGGCGTCAATATTGGGAAAGTATGATCAACTCAAGGAGGCCATCTTTTTTGTTATGTCCTTTACATTTTTTAAGCTTCATGTTCTAGTGTCATTTATTTTTAAACAGTTTATTTGTTTTTTTCTGCATTTAGCTTTAATTCATTTAATGGTTAGTTTGTTGATTTTAAGTCATAAAAAAGGTAAAATTTGATAAATGAAAATGCAAAGATTTAACATATTTGAGATGATAAGTCATAAAAAAATTGATTAGAAAATTAAAAAAAAATAAATAAAATGCTATCATCTTGATAAAATAAGTGTTCAAATTTATAAATAGACACATTTGCACTTTTAAATACAGTACACACACAGAACACATTAAATCCAATGAATATAATGATAATCAAATAGGTTTCATAATTGCTTTATTGCCAGAAAGCGAGTGAGAAGAAGCAAATTTATATATTCCCATCCCATTAGGATTTACATAAATATAACTTTTTAAACAGTTTCTCAAATCCAGTTCATAACATCTATTTAAAGTTATATTGACACGTGACATTCATCAAATAACAAAGATGGAATGTTTCTGTTTGCATTTTCCTTCTTTGTACCCTATTCGCCTCATCAGTAGATTGTTTTTCTTTTTTTAATTGTACAAAATAGACTTAAACATTTTTCAAAAATAGCATTCCTAAATTCAGGTTAGAAGCATGATTCCTTTAGCTAATGATGGCTTTGTTTAGTCTCATATTTTCTTTTTAAAATAATTTGGACACATTGTTATGCAAAAAAACTAATTCCGATTTCCCTTATTTATGGCAGGAATATGTTCTAAAAAATGTTGGCTTTTTCTTTTGGTGTGTATTTATCATTACAACATTTCACTTTTAGGAAAAGGTAAAAAAAGAAAAAAAAGAACGTAAATACCACTAAACAATAGAAATGTAGAAATGTTCCTTTTTTTTTAAAACATGTTCACTTTGTACATTTGAACCAAAGCACCCAGATTTGTTTTGATACACAGCTCCTTTATGCACAGGCTTGATTTGTACAAAACCCCATAAAATAATATGAAAGTTTACCATTAAAGTACTGTAAACATCTACTACACGGTGGGAAAAGAAAAGTCTTCTGCAAAAAGTCTCTACTACACCAATGAGATTTGTCCCTCAGGAGTTATTAAGTAGCTAACTACGGCTTACACGAGCCTCACACGACGTCCTACTTTAATACCCTTGTCTTGCACATCAGCTCATTGTAGAGAAGAACGAGGGTTGTGATTACTGTCAGATTAAGATTTGCGTCACCACAGATACGTTTGGCATAATTAAATAATAGCTGCCTCACCCCAACAGTCCCATTGCAGGCGAGCCTCTAGCCTCGTCAGATTGGCACAATATTAGCCATGACACAGGCATAACCAGGCCGGTAATTAATGCCCTGAATCAATTAGGAATAAGGCAGTTTGCTGAATTCCCCACAGTGGTCCACTCATTACCAGTGCTGTGATGGAGGAGCAACTTCTCCTTAGGGGAAGGTGTGTCAGTTAACAATTTTCTTTATCTGTCTTTAGCCCTCATTTCAAACCAAGATCTGAAAGGTGGCGCAGGCAAAAATGGATGCTGCTTTGCAAATTCATATGTCAGTTACAAAAACCCATGATTATAGGTATTGTCCAGCCACACAAAACTAAGAAAACGAGTGACGATAATGAAGGTACCTTTCCTTTAGACGGCAGCTAATGAGACCTATTAGATGACATGGTTACAAAAGTTAAATTGAACAGAATTCATGCAGTGTAAGTAGTCTTTTTTTCATAACCAATAGCCTTATGTGATGTTTATATATATATATATATATATATATATATATATATATATATACACACTGTTTAGATGTTTGTTTAGTTTTTTAGTTTTTTTATTTTGAATCATTAAGATTTAAATCTTCTTCCAAACTTTTTCTAGTGATTTTCAAGATAGGACGTTGTATATATTTTATATACATTTATTTTATAATGGAAACACTTAAAATACAGACTGGACCATGTCATACCACTCAGTGAAAATGAGGCATGTGTGTTGTTTTTTGTTTGTTTGTTTGTTTTTTTAACCAGTTCTCATTCATTTCAACTGAAACTAGGAGGTTGCACTTTAGAATCAGAGTAGGCTTCATTTTTTTCTTTAATCAAGCTAGTAATTCTTCTTTTTTTCTCATGATCCTAATAATTTAACGGATGCATCAGTGTTAGAGCAATGAACAGCCTTCCTTGCTAACATGCCTCTTCAAGGATCATTCTTTGGCTGATGAGCTCCAGCTAAAGAGAAGAAAACTGAGTTTTTGCTGAAAATAAAATTATGACAATTCACAGCTATAGCCGCCACTGTTGTGGCAAAGTCTCATGATTAGGGGGAGGATTTGCAGTGCAGGTTTAGTCTTTTTTGTTGCATATTTTTATAATGCTCAAGAATAAACACAATATTTTTGTTGGCCAAGAAGTATTTTGCTTACTTTTATGCATGGCAAACAATGAACTAGCTTCAGCATCGCCTGTGCCTGTTCAACCCACAACAGCAATACCTAAAGAGTGTAAATTCAAGCCCTCAGAAAACACTAATATGTGACAGTTCTGGGGAATTATCTGACTAACAAATGCTGTCAGGCATTGAAGAACCCACAATTTTGTTGCCATATTTTTTTCAACATGGATGTCAAATCAATACATCTCTTATTAAGATACTGCTATTGTAATTAATTACCAAAGCATAACAAGTGTTGATAAGTTGATCCCTTTGACACGATAAGGTATTCGTGTAATACTGACAGATTTTCTTCACACATGTTCTGATTATAATATTCTATAAGTAGCCACATTCTCACTGTAACAAAGCAAACAACGAATGAAAGGTTTAAATAAAACCTTAACCCTTGACCCTTGCAGTGAGAGGCTTGTGGCTCTGCCATAATGTGGGGAATCTTTTGACGGCACGCCTTGAGTCTATTTGTCTCCTTTTAAGGGAAGGTCATTTCAAATTAGCACAAAGTTGTTCTGAGTGTTGACCTTTATCTTGGAGGATGACAGTGTCCTCAATGTTTCTGCAAATGTCAGAGTGAAGAAGTTAATGTTGTGATAAGTACAAAAAACACTACTAATAATATGAATTGTGTTTTACTGTATGTCTTTTTCATTCATGCTGTCAGGTACACAAATGCATGATTCGTTTATTCTGTGACAGGTGTATAAATCGGCTGATCTTTAATTCTTCCAGCAGTCTATACCCAGTGGGGTCTTCCGCTCCCCCCGCCCAGACAAGCCAGATACTGCAGACGCAAATGCGACTCTGGGCGCTCGCCGAGCCCTTCTCCCGGCTCTTACTAGCTGCGGCTCCTGCCGGGGATCTCCCATCGGCTGTCTCAGCTAGCAGCTGGCACCTAGCAGCTGACTTAGAACTGGTGCAGACCAGGGGAATCCTGTGGCCGGTGCTGACCACGGTTCTGAGGCAATATGACTTCTGCCCAGGGCTCTGAATGTGAAAGTGAAGAAATTCAATGTGATGCGGTTGTGAAAGAGCTGTGAAAATTTGACATAGAAGACCAAAACTTTTTCCATGTATATTCATGTAGAACCAATTTGCTATTTGCGCTAAATGTACGAAGTGGCTGCGTGACATGACCATAAAACACAGTAGTGCCTATTAAGTAAATGAACTGCAACTACACACATTTTTAAAAATGTACAAATGTACATTAATTTTATTGTAAATTCATCTCCATCCCCTGTATTTTGGTCGTATACTCTCGTTTTTGTTGTAAAAAAGCGAATTAACAGGCAATTTATGTTTTTTTTTTTTTTTTTTAACTATCTTTAAACCTTTAACAAGTGAAATCTTTTAACCTTTAACACTGGAGAACCTTTAACACGCAAAAATCCTTTCTCGCCTAGGGCGCCATGCAGCCCAGGGCCGGGCCTGCTTCTGCAGTCTTCTGTTCTATAAAGAAGGACTATTTGGCTGTGAGAAGTGCTGCTCATGCGGAGAAAGTCACATGTCAAAAATACTCCTTATCTCTCTATTTCACAATCATCTCTGGAGTCATACTTTTTTCTCTGAAGCAGAGACTGTTGAACCTAAAGCAAGAAATGGCAGCTTAGTATGAGGCAAACTTCACTTTTGCGATGAAGTGTTGATTTTTAATTTTTTTTTTTTGCATGGAAGAAATGAACAGCCCTTCTTGATTCAAATTAGCTTCTATATGTGGATAGGAGCATGCAACCATTTACTACCTGTGGAATCACATGTTTTTGAGAAGTCGTGTGAATCTGTGCATTGTTACCATATCAGCAGTGGGATTTCCCAATAACTTGCCATTTCCTAGATTTGGTGGGGCACACTCGAAGTAAATGCCAAGATTTTTAGTGCATTTGATGAACAGAATCCGTTGTGTAATGCTTGAAGTGAAACTGACCACAATGTATGTGATAATAACCAGAGAGAAAAAGAAAGGAACAGCATTTGACTGTCGCATGCACTGCAACAAGTCATCAACCTCCAACCAGCAAACATTGAGATGTAAACACGTTGGTTACCCAACCTCTCATTATTTCAGTTTTGGATTGTACTGACTCCTGCTTTGTTGTCTTGTAACTATTAAAAAAAGGTATGCCATTAAGAGATGCCATTTCTGCAGAGCGGCAGGAGTTCATTAGAAATTTGCCTCCGAGGTATACGCAGGACTGTTGGCATTAAGTAAGCCTTCCTCCTCTTCCCAGCATTCCTCTTGTTTACACTCTCTCCCACAAGCTTATAGCCCCTCACAATCTACCATTACCAGAGAGACAAAGATGTCTAGCAATATTGGAGCAATCCAATCTGTAAGCAGGGAGCTTAATTTTCTTTATATACTGTCCAACATCACAAAAGTGTCACAACAACATGTTGAAAATGGTTCAAATTGAAACTACAAAACGTGCTAACTGAGAAACTGCAAACTGCAAAACTGAGAAGGCCATGATATGAAAAAAGAGTCAAAAATGATTATAAGTATTTTACTAGAATATGGGCTCTAAAATCTTTAAAGCAGTTGTAAACTAATAAACACAGTTTATCTAAACTAGCATAGACAATTGTTGATAGAACTCCAAAAATGAGTCCTTTGCTTTTACATCCTAAAGTCTTTTATCCTGTTTCTCATTCATTGTGTGTTGGTTTTTACAAGAGGATGGGATCCAGTGCAGAAAATTATGCAGAATTAGAGCATCTCTTTTTTTTTCCTCCTCCCTTTGTTCTTTCTCTTTTTTTGTTTGTGTGTCTGCCATGATTTTATGGCATTCTTTTCTTTTCGTCTGTATTTGACTTAGACGATGTTCTTTGTCAGTGATCCATGCACAATGCAGGGCATTTTTGTCATTGTGTTTGACAAGCAGGTTGTCATCCTGTCTCAATCAATGACACTCAAATATCAGCTGAGGACTTAATGTTTCTGTGTAGCTCATAGACTACCAGATAGACTTGTCAATGTCTGCCATTCTTTCCAGATTCAAAGGTAGAAAAAAAAAAAAAAAACATAAAAAGTCTTCACTTAATAATTAATATCTGAACTGTTATTGATGTTTTACGCTTTTATTGTTTTATAAGATAAAACTGAAAATGAGATTGGTACAAAAAAAAGAAATAAAACAGATGAGTGGCTCTCTTTAGATTAGAAGATTGATCATCAGGGCCAAAATCTTGTATTTGCAACCTTCCTGCACATTGACACATACATTTGTAAGGTAGCATCACCTGTAGATTTCTGAAGTGGATCGAATTAGGTTTGAGTCACTATAGAGGAGACGAGGTGTTACCTGGGAGTTGGCATGTTAGATTCATGCACATCAGACTTTCCTTTAGCAAACACACAGAACTCCTATTTTTTTTCTCAAAGAACTTTTTTAAAGTTGTTAATTTTACATCTATCCCATCACTGCAAACTGTACGCTTGAAGCATTCGCAGCATTTAGCAGAAAAAAAAGCAAACAAAATCATGATAAATCACTTCCTGAAACTGCATAATTGTGAATTCTAATTTTACTGGTCCATCCAAAAATGTTTCCTGATGAAACTCCCAAAGGTTTATTAGTTCCACTTTGTAGACACTTTATCGGGATTTGGTGGCTGCTTACAAACATGGAGATTTATTGAAGCAATGCAGAAATGGAGGATGAGGGTTTAGCGAAGCAAACCTTAAGCCCCCCAAGTGCACTCCTGTGTATCTGACTTCAATGACCGTAACCCTCGAGAGAAAATTTCTTTGCCTCAATATGTATGGAAATGAGAGGCAATCATGGCAATGTCTGTTGAGTCTTTTTTAACCATGCAAATGGTCTCCATTTCCCCACCTTCTACCCTTAAGATCTCGCCCACACCTTCTTTTCTGCCTCTGTATGTCCTCTGACCTGAAACAGCTGTGGTTTCAATTATCTTTTAAAAATGTACGGAAACCCATCCTACACACTTGGGTGAGCTTATCTCTCCATGTGCATCCCTCTTTTTCCAAGCTCTCTTTTTCCTCACTGATTTGACTCCAAACATCTCCCTCTCTCTCCCTTCTTTTTTTTTTTCTTTAGAAGTTAGGGATTGAAGGACTCGATTTCAAAACGGCGCACGTCTCAGCGACTCAAGTGAGGGGTTTGTTCCGCTGCCACACTTCCGTTCACAAATGCTCCAGCTTGGGGAGGAGGGACAAATCCCTGTTAATCTACTGAATCTGGCTCTTTCTGCCTCTTTTGTTCACTGTTACTGAGATCCTTATGTACTGGTCTTTAGGGAGGGGTGTGAGGTTACGAGCGTCTGTGTATGAAGGGTGTGTGAGGGGATTTCAGCAAATCTACAGATGAGCGAACCCCAGACAAAATGTCACAACTTTCAACATGTTGTTGCTGGTTTGACAAGCGTGCACTGCATAGACCAGTGCAAAGATTAACGAAGAAGTTGTAAAATAATGGTCAAGGAAAAAAAAAAATGTGTTGTATTGTTTGATTGTTTTGAAATTGTTTAAAAATAGCTGATAACTTAAAGACCCACTCTGATAAAAATCATGTTTTTGGTCTTTTTAAAATCACCTTTAAATCCTAAAAGCGTTACCATTATTTTTTATTATTATTATGATTGTCATTTTCAGAAAAAAATCCAAAAAAAACTGTCACTTTCTAAAACATAGTTTCTGCAGAGTGGCAGGAATTAATTGGAAATTTCCTGAGTTGTTGGCGGGAGTGTTGGCCCCAGTGGTGTCAAAGTGACCCTGCCTTAGGTTCCCATCATCCATCTATTTACACGCTGTCCCGCTAGCTTAGACCCCCCCTAACACCCCTAACATAACATTACTTGTACAGTAAAATGGTGACCAATATTGGAGTTATCCAGCTGTACAATTTTGAACCAGATGCAAGCTCAGATGAGGAAACTTAAGATCTGTTTGTGTTTGTCTGCAAGTGGATGCATTGGAATGTAGTGGAGGAGAGGCCTTGTAGATTTTACGTAACAACTACATGCTTTTTCAAACTTCAAATTTTTTTGTCTACTGATTCACTTGTTAAATGAAGAAATACAAAGTAATATAGTTTTAAGCTTAACTTTATTGATAAATGTCCTCATGATGAGAAAAATGCTACAAGAACATGTAAAAAACTCCCAAAACACAATTTTGATTGAAGTGGTTCTTTATTAGATATATATACAAGCACAATCTTAGGTTCTTTGCCACAGTTTGAGTGTCGGGCATGGCTCATCTGGCTGGCAGCAGTGTGTTTTGGGCTTTGCAGTGGGATTTGAACGTTGCGACACATCAAGAGTTATAGAAAACAAAATAATAACTTCAGCAAAGAAGACGCTGCTCTTGCATGAATTCTGTAAGTAAATTCAAGTATCTAACTGGTCTCAGCACGCTAGTATCAATGTTTCATCTTGGTATCAACACAATCGATACTCAAATTGATATTTCCACCCCTAGTATCAAGACAATAATAAAAAGATCCTTTAATTTTATTCCTGTTCTTACTTATTTCCTGCTGGAATTAATGTGGGACAGCTAGAGACGGAAGTACCACTGAAAGTGGCAGTTATTCAGACAGGTCCTGCAGTGGGATGGTGCCGTAGTACGGTAACTTCCCAGTACAGGGAGAGTCTCTGAATGATCTCATGAACCCACACATGGAGATGTGATTACCAGCGCCTTTGGAGAGCTCTTCACAATAAATAAACCTCATTTATTAGCATCATCTGTCTCTTTTATGAATTGTCAAGGAGATATACAGTCAATGCTTCCATGTAGCGATTAGGCTAAAACTTTTGGCGGTAGCTCCTCCCACACAAGTCTGGAGCGTCGAGTGTATTCGCACATCAAGTGTCCAGCAGCGAATTTGACACAGGTTGAAAGAGAGCCGTCTGATGGGAACTTGATGTGCGAATTGCTTTCAGTGTGAACGCAGCATGACAACTGTATAATGTAGACTGAGAACATACTTCTCAAAAAGTTTTTCTTTTGTCGCAACATTTTTAGTGGACGCCAGTGGGGTTTGGAGGGTGAATACAAAATTGGTTCTTATGTGTCCGCCGGACTGATGGGCGGAGCTTGTTTTCTGTTGATCTGTGTTTAATGAAATTGACCCTGAACAGAACTGAACAGATTTGGCCATTAGCTCAGCAAGAGCCTGTAATCACTATAAGTTGTTTCCCTTTTTCATGCTGTTCATTATTGAACAAATAATCTTTGGGGAGAGAAGCTTGTGCATCTGCCATCTTCTTCCTCTCTCGTTTTATTTCCCTCTGCAAGGATGCACTTGGGAAAGTATTGATTTGGTAGCTTGAAAATAAACTGACAAGTGTGCGAGTGGGGTAATAAACAGTCCCGAGGAAAAAACAATGTGTATAAAATGGCAATGAAGTGCAGGGGAGGCGGGAGGGCTGAAGTAATTATTGGTTTCAGGATATGTTCAGATCCAGTTGGTTGCTGTTACTGTTGTTTGCCACCCTCAGCTTTTTGGCAGAAATAAAGAGAGTCTGCTTGGTATATGGGGAGTGTGGTGCACAGTGCTTTTCTAAAGCCTTGAACCTATGAGGCTGAGTAGCAAGGTTTAAAAGACCTTCAAACTCTGCATGCTGTATGTGAGTCAATCAAAAGACTTCCTCAAACACTATTTTCAGAGAAGGACATAAAAGAAGCTAACATATTGGTTCTAAATGCAGACATATTTGATAAACACCAATAAAATAACACATTCAGAGCATTCATTTCCCACCTGTGTGTCCTCCTTGTGATACAGGCAGCATTACTTTGAACATCTTAATAAAATAAGCTCATCTAATCCCTTTTCTTTTTCTAAAATGTGCACAGTCAAAAAAAAATCAACATGTCATTAATTCAAACAGACTTGCCAGACTTTGTCTGCTTCTATAAAAGGTAATCTCCTTGTTAATAATGACAGAGCTGTAGTTGCTGCTTCCTTACAGGGAGCTAAGGGCCTTGCACTCTGACAGCTGTCAAGCACCATGCATGTGCTGCAAGGACCCTCCGCAGGACTTATTTTTGCCCCGGTACATCAGTTGCAACAGCGCTTCACACACAAACTTGTTGATTACCAGCATCAGGAGAGTTGGCAGGGAAAGACTTTTCTGACCGCCTGTCTGCTAATGACAGCCACCATGACGGTAGATGGGAGAAAGAGGACACAGGCTGTCACTTTGATTCATGCAAGAACAGTTCCAACCGGTGGCTTCTTGCCAATGTCTCAACAGTCGTTATGCCCCCCCCCCCAACCAAATGACATTTAAAGTGTGAAGCAATGGCCGTCCTTGTGGCTCTGTCACCCTAGGCCAAGCCACGGCTATGAGCGCCAAACCTTGCGCCAACGTTCTCAATAAGGTCACGAACCCTGAAGCCGAATCTCCTGCCACAACTCACTGGCACGATTGAACGCGTGGAAAGTGACCTTCAGAACAGATGCCGTCAATGATCTGATGGTGGTCTATGACTTTCGATCCACATCAGTCCTTCCTTGTTTTTTTTTACTTCATAAACCATTTTCAGAACAATCATGATGAACGTTTGAAAGCACAAGTATTAATCTTGATTGTAATATCTTTGATTCTTCTTTTAATGCTTTTTGTAAGCCTTTTATTTTCAGATTGACAGGTGTTTCTCAAAAATAAAATATTTTAGCTGTGAAATGAAAAACTTCAAAGTAAGATATTTATGACTTCCCAAGCCCAGAAGACCTTATATAATAAATATACTTTAAAACTACAAGTTTACTACTATTTAATTTTTTAACTAATCAAAAAGACTAAACGCTACCGTAAAATGAGTTACATTAGTTGGAATTATACCAGCCTACAAACAGCCTCGTACATGTTTAAGTGTTTTCCAAAAAATAATATTCTCAAGAAAATATCTAAGCATTGGTGTTAAAAAAAGGGAAAATGCATTACAGGGTAGCTTTGTTTGTTTTGAAAAATTCACTTCCAATGAAGTTCACACCTGTCTGTGGTTTTAGTGTGCATTATCTGACAACACAGCCTTGTGCCTCCAGGCTTCAGTGGAATAACTGTGGCTAAAAGTAAATTACAGATGGCTAAAGGAAGGATTTGTGTGGAACAAGCAGTTGATGCTAACACAGAGGGAGCTGTGAAGAGGCAATTTCTACAACTGCCTGTCTCCTCTCTGCTAGGAGTAACTCGACAGTCGAACCGATAAGTACGACAGCTACAACTTCATTAGAAAGTCAGCAGATGCAAATGTTTTAATAAAAAAAAAATGCAGAGCGCAGGTTATGTAATACAATGTGGTAAGCATTATAGCAGCGAATTGTAATTGGAAGCCTGCAGCCATTCACTGAAAACACAAGAACATTGTTTAATATTTAAGGGAAGCAATGAAATAAACTTGGCTGAAACATTTCGTAGGAGTTTTGAGTTACTGCTTTATCATATTTTGCAAGTTATGATTTGGATTGTGAAAAACAGAATACTAATATTCTTTTTGTTTCGTTGGTCTGAAAATAATTTGTGATTTTCAAAATTGCACAGTCATAGATTAACATATTGTAGTTTAGCTTTATTTTTTTTTGGTTAAGAATGAATTTGTGATTTGTTATTTTTGCTGACCTGAAATTTTAGTTTGGAGCTAAAATTAAAGTAAAAATAATTGGTATAATATTATTGGTTGTTATTGCAGTTATATTGGTGACCTTTTTTGTTGCACCATTGACTTTGATGTTGGGGTTGCAATGGGCTGTTACAGATGGATGATGGGAAATGGACCTGCTACTCTCCACCAATAGTCCTACTCACAACTCACAGGCAAATTTTTAATGAACTACAGCCGCTCTGCTGAAACTATGTCTTAGAAAGTAGAAAATGACTTTTTTGTGCTAAAAAAAATCATAACCATAATAAAAGACCACTGGGAACTCTTTTACAATTGATCAGAGGATTGGAGTGGGACTTTAAAAGCTGAGGTGGCGCCTTAGACTAAATGGCTCATAAAATGTGGAATTAATCTTCTTATGAAACTGTGATTAGTATGATTAGACACATTTAAAATATGAACTTTGAACCATTACCACATTTCATGTTGCTTTAGTCTTTCATTTCTGGACCTTGGCATGTCAAAATGTCTAAACACTTCCCTCCTTCATTCTGCCCACAGTCTATCCGAGAAGTGACGGGTTACGTGTTGGTAGCTCTTAACCAGTTTGACCACCTGCCATTGGAGAACCTGAGGATCATTCGAGGAACAAAGCTCTACGAGGACCGTTACTCGCTTGCAATCTTCCTCAATTACAGACGCGATGGAAACTTTGGCCTACGACACCTGGGTCTCATAAACCTTGCAGGTAAATGAATGATTTGTTACTCATGTTGCTTTGTCATTTTTATGTGAATTTCTCTTCTCATATATCTTGTCCCGTAAATCGATGTTGCAATTAATCCCCTTAGACTGAAGAATATGATCAGAATCCCAATGTTCTGAGAAGACTTTCTCTTCTGACATTTCTCCACATTACTCACACGGAAGTTAATCTCCGTAGATTTCCAAGCCACTCTTTGGCTGACCTGCACCTGTTTTCTGACAAGATGGCAAATGTGAATGTGACTGCTAATAAAATGTGTGCTAAGTGGGAAAACAAATGTGTGGGCGACTCCAACGCCATGTGGACAACTAATCCTGGCGCACACAGGTTTTCTTCTAGTGCTGTGACCCTGATGTCAGAGGGGGAAAAACAAGTGGCAGTCATACATATGCACAAACAGTTACATATCTTTAATTTTTGATGTTTATTTTTTTTAGTTTATCACAACAAATAAACAATTTGTGACATGTTCTGCAGAGTGTTGACATCTATTGCAATACATTTTTCAAAATGCTATTATCATTAAGATGTAAAAATGAAATGATTAAGACCTTATCTTTGAATTTCCACACTTTTGAGAAGTATTTTTGATGCCCAAATACTATAGTTATTGTATTATTTAGATTGCTGCTTTACAGCATATGTGAGAACAAAAAGAGTTTTGAAAAGATAATAATAGCTCTCTGAAGGTGTGGACACCAACATTTTTGACATGCATGATTTCCAAAACTCAGATTTAAAATTCTAATACATTACTTTCTAAAAGTCTAAAGATAGTTATATTAGGAAATCTTTGCATCACTTTAAGCAGTATTTTGTTTCTTCAAAACAGTTCGTGATCATAATAAATCCTGATTCATTCATTTTCTTTACCTGTTTTGTCCCTTTCGGGGTCACCGGGCTGCCAGGTCATCATGTTTTTTTGTATCTCACTTAATATAATTTAACATTTCTGACACTTCATTCATTTTGTCTATCAGTGTCCTCAGCAGACATGGTATTGCAGCGGACAATTTGTTCTGCTTTTTTTTTTTCTTTTTTGAGTTTGTTGCTCGCTGAGTTTTGCAAAAGCAAATGATTAGCATATTATTTATCTGTAACACATGTAACCTTTAATCTAGTTTAGTATGAGGTCATCATAATTCCAAATTTGCTTTGGTTAAAGACACTCAAAACCCCTTTTCTGCCAGTCTGTTCACAGGTCCAGGTTTTTATATTTTATTCAAATCTTTTTTCTTTTTTTTTTACCTTTTATTACTGTATCAACATTGTGAAGTCATGATCAAGATGCATTTGTGCTGCCTTAGAGGTCCTAAATAGAAAGGATGGGAAATGACAGATCTCTTCAACACTAAATTCTTTCTATTTTATTTTATGCAATTCCTTTTTGTTCTTTTGTCTTTTTAACTGAATGCTTATTCATATATTTTATTTTTACCTGAGCTACAAACATTTAGAATATCCCTATATTTATAAATATCTTCAACTTTGTTGTCAGACATGAGAACAAAGAAAGAAATGAAGGGTAACAACCAAGTGCTGCAGCGGTTTAATAAAGTCTCATTAAAATGATCAGCTCACATCAGTCACCACATACTCATATTGACAAGCACATTGACACCACGCAATGTAACAATGGGGCAAAAATGACAACAATGTAAAGTTTAGAGCTCTGTTGGGTCCACCTACTTGCCAATCAAACCCCTCCCCTGCCATAAATTATACATTTGAGCTCCAAAGAAGTTATATGACTGGTTTAAATAAAAAAAAAGGAATATAAACACACAGACGCAGCTGATAAATAAATATCAAATCATAGAAGACGTGATTGACACAGAGTTGTATCACTTTATTTTAGGAATAGAAAAGAATAGATCAAATAAAGCAGAAAATCCCTTGTTATTATAGCTGTATTAAAAACAGCAGATAGATAATAAGTAACACTAAAAGTACACTTAGAAATTAATAACATTAATTGTTGTCCAGTGTCTATGAGGGGTTGTAGAGTCTAAAAGCTGACAGGAAGAAAGATTGGTGAAAGCACTCCTCCCTGCAGCGAGGTGTTACAGCCTCTGACTGAAAGAGCTCCTCAGAGCATCGGTGGCCTCATGCAGATGATGATGATGAAGATGTTCCATGAAGTAGTAATGGCATAGTAACCAAAAGGGCTGGGCTAAAGTTACTCCTCTCCGAAACCAGCCTCCAGTGGTGTCTTGAGGAACTGCAACATTTGACAACTTCAGGGTTTGCATCAAATAAGTTAAGTGTGAGATGAATGGCATATATTTGTAAGGATTCCAATAAGATATGAAATAAATAATGATTTTTTGTCACATTTATAAAAAAAATAATACCCCAAATTCAACAAGCAAGTAAATCAATAGTAAAAGTAAAACTTGCATTGCTTTCATAACTGTAAACGTCTAGACGTTTTTGAAAACATGTAATTTCTGTCTTCTTTAATTAAAAAAATTCTCTGTTTATTAAGTGTTACCAAACTTTACACTTTCTTTAAAAAAATCCAACAAAAATCAACAGTTAAAATTGGCAGAATTATCTCCATGTATTTAGAAAGTGATTCTCTGTGTTTCAAAGTGTAAGAACAGCTAATTGTGTGATGCACTACAAAATCCTCCATGACAAAAGGCAGCCTTCCATTGTAATTACCTCAGAGTTAAAGACAATGAAACTGGTCTGTTATTCTACTCTGCGTTTGCATTCACTTCGCCTCATATTCTCCTTCACATTTTTGCACCATACTCTCAGAATTGAATTTATCTGGCACCAGCAGCAGCTCTTTGCCAAGCCAATCCTTTTTATTGTAGTGCCAAGTCGAAGACAGTGCTAGGGGAGTCGGAGCTGGACTCCACGAGAGACTGCTTTTTGATGTGCCATTTGTGGCCTCAAGCAACGAAGTGAAGAGGAAGTTATGCACAAAAACCCTGGTGTGTGTAGCTGTATTTCATAATTTCATGTTTACCCAGTGTATTTTGTTTAACAGTTGCGGTTTAGAAGAGGCTTGTAAATGTTATTCTCTTTAAACAAAACTCATAAGGCAAAACATGTTTTATCTTTTTTTTTTCAACAGTAAATAGAGGATCAGCTGGTAAACTATTTGAGTCTTCCTCCTGTTTGGTAACATCTTTCAAAGCTTAAGGCTTTGTAGTAGGTTAGCTGTGCAGCAATTTTTGTTAAAACGTAAAGTTTCAAGTTTCATTCTAGATAAGTTCAGCAGTTACAAATGCTTAAAAATTAAAAATATTGTTTCAGTTTCACATTTTTCTTTTTTAATTTTTAATTCAGCTTAAGACAACGTAATGGTTTAAACTGGATCAAATATATATCCTTTTTTTTGTTTCTTTTTTGCTTCTAACTCTTAATAGTTGTAGTAACGAAAGCAAAAATCTCAAACTGTAACCTAATATCCCGCTGGCACAATAGATTACCTCAATATTAATTAAATGTTAAATGAACAGCTGTCGACCGGTATTACTTTTATTGTTTTGAAAGAGTAAAAAACAAGAGGCACCCAGCTGCAGATGAAACTGACATTAAACACGTGTACATCTTTATTCGTTTCCAAACAATGCTGCACTTGAAGAAAACCGGTTCTTCACATCCTGGACAGAACTCGGTGAGACTCAATCATGGTCGTCTTTGGATCAAAGTTTCAGGAGTGAGGAGTTTCCAGCCATTTGCTATCTCCCTTTGGAACATCTCGTCAAGTGCTCCTTAATATTATATTCATCAAGTAAAACTCAAGAACCATCCTGCTGCAACATTGATCTTAGCCTACCTTTTAAAACCAAGTTTTCCTCAAGACTTCATCATACATTCAACATTAAGAAACTTGGTGCCACTCCAAAGAACGCACTGCTTTGTTTTTCACATTCCAAGTGAAAAGTTGACCAAAATCCCCAAAGAAACTATTCAAATTTCACAAATCACACAGATAGGCCATCTTACCTATGGGAGCATAATATCAAAATCAAAATCCAGGAGCGGAATCTCTCCTTTCCTAATCTTCAGACTTCAAACTTTATTTATTTGTACAGCGCCTCTCCTTGTTGTGAAAACCCAAGGCGCTTTACGTAAAAATTAATAAATAAAAATAAAATTATAATAAGATAAAAATAATATTAAAAATATAATAATAACAAAAAAATACAGTACAATTACAATTACAATCACCCTTCCCTCCCCAGCTCCTCCCTCATCCACCCAGCCCCCACAATACATGACACCCCCCACAGGAAAACTGAACAAAGATTAAAAACTGCAGCTCTAAGGAAAAAGTCTGGCTCAGTACTGCTGTGGAGAAACGATATTACGGGGATCCGTTTATTCCAAGGTCCAGCCCAACCACAGGGGTCATCACCGAAGTGCCCTACCCAACACAGGGCAGACCAGAGCCCCCTCAACATGGAGGTACCCCAGCTGCCCCAATGAGAATGAGCACCGCAGCACCAGCTCACTCATAAGCAGGAGGACCCCGGAACAGCGGATTCCCGTGGGGAAACTGATAAATCTGATAAAATAGGCAAACGTCAGAACAAATGATGTACAAACACACAGGACTGATAAAATTTTAATACACCTGCTGGTCATTTAAATTTAGGGTTACATTTTTCTTTGCTCCAAGCAACATAATTATTTCAAATGTTTTTATTTAAGATTTCCTCTGTTTTGAATGCTATCTCTGTCTGTGCCTTTTATAAAACAGGTTGGACATTCACAATCTTCCCATTAAAGGTATCACATTTTCATAGGCAAATGATGCTTGACTGAAGTATTACTTTTAAACAGTTTTAACATAATACGTGCTTTTTTTTCAAAAACAACAGGAAAAAAGAGTTTTTAAAAAATGCATTTACTCTAAAAATTAGTGCCATAGAGTCAAACTCAGTCAAATAATAAATACAACTCAGTCAGATAATGTGTGGATACTCATTAAAGAGACAAAAATGTCCTAACATTTTTAAAAAATATGATGTGAATAATTGGTGCCAAAAATGTATTGTTTCATGTAATGCATAAAATCACATTCAAGTTATTTGACATAAAATTTAATAATAATTGTAGATAATAGAAACCTTTTTAAGAATTATTTAATGTGTTCCTTAATGTACATACCGTTGATTATTCTCAAATTTGATATTTTTATTATTACTGGATTTTTTTAAATATTTTTTTTCTTGACAGTAAAGGGTATTAGATGATTGTCCTACTCTCTAATTAGAATGATAATTCACAAGTATGTTGTATAAACCAGTAGTAAGATTATAGATTGATGGTTGAGACGTTTGCACGGTGAAAACATTGACTGTAAAAACAATAACGACAATAAAGTGTTAATATGTCTACGGGTAAAAACGGACTCATTCTTTAGCTAAGCTAATGCCACATACCATGACATATCCATCCGTCATTACATCTTCCAATTTACCTGCAGCTGGGTGCCTCGCTTGTTGGCGTATTTACAGTACCACTCAACATTGTTTGTTACAAATTTATATCATACATATACCGCTAAAACAAATGTTTCAGTAATTCCCACCATTGTTAGAAAAATGTAAAAAAACAAAAGGGAAAGTAATACATCTTTAAAACTAAGGTGAGTGCTTAAGAATTCAGGATTTTGACATTGTAACACAGTATTTAAAAATATCCATTAAACCTCTACACCTCTGTGTGTTTTAAATCCATCCAACTTAAGAATTGAGAACAAAATTGGAATATTTCTGAAAACTTCTATTGAAATATATTGCTTTACAAAAAAAGTAACGTTTGAAAAACATTTTCTTGGAAGTCTTTTTCTATTTTTGCCTTCAAAGTTTAATCAGTTTTGTTGCCAAATCACTTGCTTTAAACATTTAGTGTTGTTCAAGCAAGTAAGTCTAAAGCCAGCTGTTTTAATCATTGTGAGAAATGTGATTTGACTTTATTGTCCATTGTATTTCCATTCCTTCCTAAGGGAACTGCGAAATGATCAATGGAATCCATAAGAAACATATAGGAGAGGATGAAACTTATTAAGTACATGAGGGGCTAATCGAGGAAAAGCAAAAATAAAAGACCCCTCAGAGCAGAAACCTACACACACTTCTTCTCGAGTCCAAATTGCTTTGGGATGAAATCAATTTGTTTCTAGTATATTGTGGCATTACACTTATTGATTTTTTTTTTTTCCGTCAGTGCAGTCGCTGCCATCTGTAACCGGGCCCTCTGGATTTAAGGCAACTGGAAGAATTTGGCTGGGCAGGGATAGGACTCCCTCTGATGCACCTTTCAATCAGGCTTAGCTAAGAGATCCTCATGAATATGAAATTTAAGCCACAGTCAAGCTGTGAAAACTTTGGGGAGGGTTTTTTGTGTGCACGCAGTGCTGTGTGAAATAAGCAATGGATAGGACCCTCTTGAGCAATATAAATAAATAAATACACGAATAACAACCGTTTTCTTCGAGAAAAACAATGGAACAAAAAACATATTTTATAAATATGCAAGTATGCCTTACTAATACATACAGACTATTTAAATAAGAAATGTTATTTTCCCAGCTTTCAAACATTAAACATTTCCTAACCTTTATTTTGGTGTTTATTTGTATATTTAGTTGAACCTTGAGCAGTCTCTTTGCTTTTCACTTGTAAATTACATCCAACTCCTGTGAAAATATAATAAATGCCTCAGATAAGCTTTACGATTTAACACCTTTTACTGCAACCACCTCACTTTCTCATATTTCATCGCTTTTCACATTTGTTTAATATCTTTTTTTTATTTTTTTAACCGCCCCGCGCCTGCATGGAGTCTGTCTAAAATGAAGCATCCAATCTGAGGCCCCATCTGCTGAAAGATCCTCTCTCATCGCATACATGTACACAAGCCTGTGTTTTACGCCAAGGCGTTATCCACTCCTTCGTGGCCCATCTGCTCTCTTTGTATCAGTCCCACTTTCTGTCTGTCTTCCATCGTTTTATCATTCTCTGTCTTTTGTCATATATCAGTTGGCTGTCTTGATTTGTCTCATTATTGCCTTTCGCACAAGCACACATGCTATCATGTTGGCAAACTCTTTTTAGCACTTTTAGGCTTTCTGTGTGGTCGAGGCATCATCTGGTCCATGTCCTGCCAGTGTCACCCAACAGCAGAACAAAGGGTGGGAGGAGAATGGAAAGGGGAAAAAAATCAGGGTGTTTCCTTCACACAAGTTGCTGAACAAGCCAGTGCTTTTACGAATGTCTTGATCCTTAAGGGTTGTTTTTTTTTAATCCATCTAAATACAAAGAAAACTGTATTTCTGCCACAGGAGGCAGTCTAGATTGTGCATGTCACCAGGTTCAGTTCTACCTCCTGCCTGGCAGCTAACAGACCTTAGGTCTCCTTCAATTGTGAGTCTAATTGATTACTTCCCATGCAATTACTCCTGTGTCACACTCAATATTTCACTGCTTCAGGATAGGGGCAGGAGGGACTTCTTTATGAAGGACGACATTGATATTGTCACATTTGTGAGGCACTAATGTGGATTGTGAGGAGGCACATGTTAAATTAAAGTCTAGAACAGACCATCAGTGTTGGTGGATGTTAATTGATTGCTGTGTACTTTAACTGACTTACAAAGAAAGTATAAAAACTTTAGCCATTTTCTTTTCTTCGTGCTTTATTTTGGCACTGGCCAGAAAAAAAATTACGAATTTAAGGAAATTGAAATTTCACAATTAAGAAATGGAATATCCTAATCCACCAAAGTCTTATGCTATGGTCACAACAGACTGAAATTGAGCTCAAGAGAACACTGTCAATGAAAAGTCTATGTAATCACACATTTAAGTTTTCCCCTCTCACATTCAAATTTTTAAGATTGTCTTTGGGCTCTACATACAAAATGCACATCCATTGAACGTGCATCAAAAGTTACACTAAATTAACTCAGAGACTCTGATTTGATTGTGACATATGGGTGGCATCCTTTTTCATTTACAGACGTGCCAACCGTTTGACAATTGATCATGGAAGAGTTATTAAAGCTTGTGGTTTGTGCCCGACTGGACCTCTGTGACCAACTCTTTCATGTGTGGAAATAGAGTTGTGAGAGAAAATGGCTTGGAGCAAGATTTGCACACTTCCACATTTTGCATCAAACCTCTTCATGCTCCAGTATTGGGTAGAGGCAGTACAGTGTGAACGGCATATGCTAAAAGTGCATTCAAGAACCTGCATTCAGCGTGTTTTTGAAAGTGCAACACATGTCCGGTGTGAATGTAGCATTTGGTTATTCTTTGGTTGGTTAATAAAATCTAAAAAAAGGTGTTCATGTGCAAGAAACAATAAAAATATGAATAAAAAAAAAACTTAAATATGAATACTCTGCATTTTTGCTTCCTGTTTGGAAGACGGGCATTACTACAACTATTTTTTTTGGTATCAAGTTGAAGATTTAAGTCTTGAAGTCTTGAAGTCTATCCATGGACACAGATTCATTTTTCCTAATGGACCCATGTACCCACTGATCTCTGCCACCATGACACCTGACAGGAGCTTCCGTGTTGTACAGAGGCAGGTTATTAGCTTGTATAGTGGGATGGATTTGCCCTTTTGTTAGCAGCTCAGGGTGGCTTCCAATCTATTACCAGATGATTGATTTGTGCTTCGAACAGTCTGTTTCTTCAGTCAGGGTGTTTGGATGTTGTGAGGCTCGAGACAGATTCTAAAATCGTCACACGCGCAGTTTGAAAAAGCCCAAAGGAGTGTTTCTGACAACTCTGACAAGAGATAAAATATGAAGACTTTAATATATGAGATATTTAACATTAATCAAGTACAAAGCAGTGAGACACTTTATGGAATATAGTTTGCGTGTTCTTTTTTACTCTAGAAGAAATTAAAATAAAAAAACAATTCTTAAAAATGTGTCTAAATAATAAAATCTAATTTTTTTAACTAAAAAATATACTTTGCATTTATAGAAATGTTTATAAGGCCACACACATTTTATACGCCCTAAACCTTTTGACTCATCCCCTTTGTCCCCTAGCAACCTAAAAATGAGTCATGTTTTCCCCTTAGGGCAAATCCTTGTGTAAGTGGAGCAAGTTAGAGAGATGGACATTAAAAGGCCATTATGCAACACAAGACATGAATCCACCAAATGTCTCGAAGAAAAAAAAATGGAATGATCAAAAAGGTATTGGCTGTTTGGCTCAGTTGTAGGACTGGCACATGGAAAACCAGGGTTCGTTTCCAAGGGGGCACAATGAGCTTACTCAGTGTTGGTCCTTAGGCAAGACCTTTCACGCTACTGTCTATGTAGCCACAAGG
Organism: Oryzias celebensis; assembly: GCA_014656515.1. NCBI lineage: Eukaryota > Metazoa > Chordata > Actinopteri > Beloniformes > Adrianichthyidae > Oryzias > Oryzias celebensis. The sequence continues at coordinate 15,697,379 of BNCR01000017.1, read as the reverse complement.
GGGCCTGAGTCTGGGTCTCCCTGTGCCGGTCCCCAGCCTGGGTAAAATCCAGGGTTGTGTCAGGAAGTGCATCTGCCAAACCTAGTGTGCTGATCAGTGAATTCTGTTTTGTTGTGGCTACCCCTGACGTGATATGTGATATGGTAAAAGGTGAACAGCAACTGCAATTTATTGCATCCATATTCCAAAAACCCTTTTTTTTTAAAGTAATGTTTGTTGATAAATGTAAAATCATGGAACCATGTTGTTACATGAGAAAGTTGAGATAATTGTTCATTAAAGGAGATAAATGACAACAAACATTTATTTTAGGGACATACCCCTTTAACTTTCTTTCTACCTTCAGAAACAGTTTATGCCAAGAAGCTCAATGATATTCTTCTTCATGATGGTTTCTTTAGTAAACCACACAGTCTTAGCTAATGTAACAAACGTGTTGTTCATAAATTGCATGAAACTGGGTAATTGCATTCATTTAGACAGATGTTCACTCTTGCTAATCCTTTTGTAGTATTATATTTCCTTTGTAGTGTTTGCTGTCTTTTGATAGACAAGAAACCGTAAAAATTAAGGTCCTATAAAGTGCAGTACAAACTGTGTGCCCTGACCGTACTCCAGTATAACCTCATAGTTGACATGCTTGTGTTGGGATTTTTCATTTTCTTTTAAACTTTTGATCCTCCCCTTGGACTCAAAGCCGGGTTAAATGTGTCCAGCCCATAGGGTGTGGCCCATTTTAATCCAGCCACCAGGCCAATCACGCCTTGATAACTGCCATATAACCTTCAATAACAGCAATTGAAGGTCCTTTAAATTATAAATGTATTTTTTTGTATTTCTGTTTGAATACTCATCTCTAATCATACATTGTTGTTTCTCTCTATTTGTTTTCTTTGTTTTTCTTTCTTTCTTGTAGATTTATCTTATCTCTGCGTATTGCGATATGATTTTATCGCTGTGGTCCTCCATCTCATCCATAAAGCTCTGATTACCAGGATTTTATCACAGCTCAAGCTGAACATAAGCAAGAATGCATTCCCACTCCCCATAACCACTCTGTCCTGATTTTATTTTTTCCTCTTCTCATGTTTAAGCAGATGCTTTGCCTTGCTCGGATATAATTCCATAATCCTTAAATCTCAGCCATTTTTCATAAAAGAAACAATTGCACAAAGGGTGGGCCAAATGAAATCAGCAGCCTGTGAATGCAATTATCGCAGCGGAGTAGAGGCGGATGTTTGGGGGAAGGCCAGGCCAACACTCCTGCAACTTGTATTTTATTGCAAAAAAAAATATCAGTTTTCTTCTTCACATTGACATCATTTAGCGAAGAAAGTTAATATGCCATGAAAACAAATGCACAATATAAAGTTTAGAGTAGAAATGTTTGACTTTTCCCTGATAGGTCACCATGACAAGTTTGCAACCATTTACACACTATTGTCAAGATGATCTAAAATCAATTTACCCTAATTAATTAACCTTTTTTAAGGTTTCAGATAGATAGAATAACTACTTTCACCTTCTCTATCTCTCATCTTCTTGCATGTCTGAATGTATTGCTATTGTATATTATTATGATGTTGTATGGCTAATATTAAACTATTTCATTTGCTGCCCCCCCGAAATTCACTTGACATATGATAGACATGACACTCATATCAGTGTCTATCCTAACGTATTTCATTGCATTTTATTTTTGCAAAAACAAATTATAAACAGACTATAGTTATACATGAACAAATATGCACTGTACTGCTGGACCAATATACTTATTTTAATGGAAAAATAAAAAATATTAGTAAAACAGTTACCTATTTGATGGATTGGATTCTAATGATACCCTGTGGTCTATTTTACTTTTACTGATCTTTAGGCTGTTGTTTTGTGAATTATTTGTTTGCGTTTTCTCTCACAAGCTAAATTGTTCACGATGGCTAAACTGTATCTTTTCAAAAATATGTACAACTTTTCATCCCATCAGTAATGATGAGGTCAGGTTAGTTTGATCCTTACACTAAAAATGTTTATGTACAAGTTACCATTATATGCAGACATGATCATTTTTAATGCCAGTGTGTTTGTGGGGAAAGGATAACTAATGAAAAAGTAAAACTTTTGTTTTTTACATTTTTAAGTATTTTAACCAATGAGACTTCTAAAAAGCCACAATATTTTGATTTGGCTCGATTATGATTAAAAACTCCTTTACAACTAACTCTGCACATTTTACTTTGTACATTTGTGACTTTGAAAAGTAAGAGTTTTTAATTCTTAACATTTACATGCAAGACGTATTGATTAAATAGAATTTAGAAAAAGACAAAATGGATTGCAGGGAAAAAAAGTAGATGAATAATTAAAAAAATATGTAAGAATGGAGATATGGGAACAAAATATGGGAAACCAACACATTAGCATGACAAACAGGAACAGAACTTATTTCAGCAACAGACAATATTCAGATGGAGTCATATTACTGTCGGTGAGTTTTATGTGATTTTGTTGTTAATGGTAATGTTAAAATAATGTTTATAATAATGTTTTGTTTCACAAATAGCGTTTATTTAAAAAAATCACATCATAAGCTTTGGGGCATTAATAAATAAATAAGTAAATAAGTAAATACGTTTTCCAGAAAAGTTTTAAAGCCACAGAGCACAGCAGTTTAAGCATCTTGAAATCATATGTTAGCGTACGTTAATGCCGTGTTGTTTAAACATATGATCAACGGAGGAAGTTTACACTAAAAGTATGTCCTTATTTTCACAACCATGGGTTTAAAAGATTGTATAAACCTATAATAACAAAAACAATATTTTGTTTGAATAAATTAATAAATGTCACATATAGAAGCATACACATGTGCAATTTTAAAACTTTCAAACTAATAAAAAGATTGCTTTTATTGATTGAATCATAAAAAGGTTGCATGTTTTTGAATGGTCATGAAGTCTGTCAGTTCAATCTCCAACCTTCTAAACATTCCAGATAAAGAAAAGTGTTACTTTGGTTTTATGCTCCAAACATTCAATCTAAAATAGTGATCTAAATTAAAAGTGACAATTTTAAAGAAAACAAAAGCAAATTGTGAAAGACAATATTGATTTGGAATGCAGGAAGTGAAGGATTTAGTGATATTGGAGTTTGACCCATATGGGAAATTACAACCAGAAGGTGTTGACGCTTTGCTTCGATTTTTGAGAAATCCTCTCACTGTTCCAACAAGGGATTTTTCTTTTTTTTTTTTTTGGCTTTTTTTTGGGCTTTTTTTGAGAGATGATGATGTTCTAAGCTATAAAAAGAGAAATATTTGTGGGAGAAACACCTTTTTTATTTTTTTAATACTGTCTTCTGGTCTCCTGTTGTTCAACATGAACAACTTTTTCTAGTTTCAAATTAAATGTATGTACTTTTAGCAGATTATTGTAGGATCTGATAGATTTCATCAGTTGTTCTACTTGTGAACATTGTTATGATTTAAACTGTTTCCTTTAAAAAAAAAAAGAGGCATTTAGGCAGCAGAAACATAGTGATCCAGGATCAAAAATGGTGCCATTTGGTAGAGGGATCGTTTTGTAAATTCAAGTGGAGTTTTAATCCAACGGAGAATTACGGCAGCAAATTTGGGATTGGAAACAACAAAATGGTAAATGATATATACTTATATAGTGCTTTTCTATCTTAATTAAGGCCCCAATTGCTTTACAGTCACAGTCCCATTCACCCAAATACCCATTAACTCACTGCTGGTGGCTCTGCTACCATACAAGGCACCAGCAATGGGGTTCATTGTCTTGCCCAAGGCCACTTTGATGCATGGGTAGCCAAGGAAGACACCAAACCTGAGCGCCTCCAATTAGAGGCCAACTGCTCTACTTCTGCACTGCAGCCTTCAACAATATCTGGTGACAAACGATTTTTTCTTTTTTTTTTGTCAAATGTCTGCAGAGATGATCTTCAGGCCATAGGTGCTTTTGATGTGTCATGTGCAGCCACAAAATTACAAAAACCAGGGATGTAAAGGACACAGAGAAGCACTAAATCGATCTAGTTATGAGAGCAACAACTGTATTGATGGAAAAACCACAGACATGAACAAGATTTTGTTGAAAAAAAGGTTTTTTAGGACTGTTCACGCTGCATGTATGAAAAGCGTGGCCACTGAATGGGCGTTGAAAGTTAAACCAGTTCAAACTTTGATCAATCAGGGACTTGGATTTAGTTGTGACGTATGAATACCGTCTATTTTTAATTCATCATGGAGAAAAAATTAATAATTGCAGTTTGTGCCCATCCGGAAATATAAACCAAGTCTGTAATATTTCAGAATAGAGCTTTGAAAGGAAAAACCTGTAATAAGAATCACAAGATTTGCTTCAACATTTTGAACCAAACCTCTTCCAATTAAAGGCTGGTAAACGGAAGAAAACATGGAAGCCTTTCCCTGGTTGTCCAATGTGAACAGGAATATTTTAATTTATAGTTTTAAATGCCAATCTTGGCTTAGGTTCTTTACACAATAATATAACATTTTACCTGGGGTGTCCAAACTTTTAATCCCCACTGTATCTTAATTGTTTTTTTTTTTTGCCCTACATTTTTCTTCATTTAACAATCCACTTGGCACATATTACTTCACTCTCACAGCAGCTTCGCTGTAGATTTTCTCTAATCATTGGTTTACCATTCGCCTCCCATTATTAATCAAAGTCATCCTCACATAACAGTAAAGGGAAAAAAAAAAGCTCACCAAGCACTTACCATCAAAATAATTGCCTGCATGCATTTGTTCTGCCTTCCCGAATTTCATATTGTTTTCCTCCAATGGTCATGCAGCCTGATATTGAAAACTGCTATGACTTTTGAAACAAAATACTCATTCAGAGATGCTCGGAGTTGCTCAGGGGAATATTCAGGAGGGATGGGGGGGCATTTTGGAAAAATTAGCAATAGCAATCTGAACAAACTAATTAACACGTTTTCTCCACCCACAAAACAATCACTGTCAAGATTTAACTGCTTGTATCCCACTGGTCATCAGCTGCACAGCCAGCAAATACAGCCAAGCAATTTCCTTTAATCGAAGCAATGCCAGCATGGGTTTTGCACATTATTGAATGCATTAAATAAGACGCAGGGTTTATTTATCTTTTAACTTATGAAAGTGGCTAGAAGAAAAAAAAAACCTGTTAGTAGTTCAAGTGCCAGCAGGGAGCCAATGAAACCTGTTATCCAGCATAATGTACTTTAGCATGTTTTGTATGTTTCCTTCATGTCCAAAGGCAGTGGTGGTGGTGGTGGTGGGGGTGATTCTTTTGAGGATGAATTCTTAAGTCACTTTTTTTGTTGGTCGTTCCTACTTTTAACCATGTCCTCTCAACCCTTTAACACCAGAGCTTTGGCTCCAGTGTTAACTTTCTTTCGACTACCATAACTCTTCAACCGTTTTTGAGGTTATTATAACTCCAGCAGATTCTGAAGCGGAGAAAAGCTGCTATTTGCGCTGATATGCAACACCTCACTGTAGAGATGTGATTACGCAATCAACCTAATCAGTTCTGTTGTAGAGAAAAACGGCAAAAGTGCAAAGCCAATATGAAAAGGTGCTTAAAAACCCTCAGATTCATCTGTATTATGTTGATCAGGTAAATGCTTAGAGATTTAAGGTATGTGGTATTTACGTGTCACCGACTACATCCCCGGTGTAAAAGAGTTAAAACCAAACAAGACAATTTACAGGAGAAATGTGCTCTTATTTTGCTTTTATAACAAAATCTTTATACAGATTTGTCTGTTTTTGTTGTTTGTTCTAAAAGTTGAAAATAGACATTTTACAAATTCTTTCAGAACTAAGATGCTAAATCAATCAGGAATATATTCATTTTCTTATTTATTTTATACATTTTTTAGTATATTTAACATCTGGATTGAGCTGGGACAGTTTTTAAATATCATATCACTCAGAACAAGGAGTGATTAAAAGCATCTTCTGTGTCCAAAAAGTACATAAACTAAAACCGTGAACATATAGAGTTTTGTCATTTTCTATCTATTATAGACATTGAAAAAATAATGTGGGAACTGCACACACACAAAGAGCTATGCTCAGTTTCTTCAGTCTTTTTCTAACCCTTGGTGTCATCTGGGATAGGCTCTGGATTTTGTGGTAGCTTTTGAGCTTTGAATCCAAATATCACAGATTTTCTGTTCCCGGCGAATCCCAGCATTAAAATTTCAATATAAAGTTTTAGATTTTTGTGAGATGCACTCTTCTTCAAGTGTCAAAAGAAAAATAGATGCTTCTTAGAACCATCCCTATACTGTTTTGGAATGAAATTTCCTGCAGAAAAATATTCACATTTGGTGTTGATGATTAATCTTTAACAAGTCATAAAATGTGGAAATGTAATATTACTGCTGATTCTAATGAGAGTTTCTTCAATTGTTTCCACTTAGTTTCCTCATTGTTATTAACTGTAATGGAGATAAAATGTGATTTGTGAGAAATAAAAATTCCTGAAGACTTAATTACTTTCCATTTGATTTGGCTGCCTCCCTTAATACACAGTCCATTCCAGTCCAAAGTAGCAGATTGTTTTCAGGAACAAACGTGGCCATAAGTTATGAAAAATAATAAAGGATCAGATGACTATATGTAAATGGCTGAATGCCATTTTTATAAAAGACTGATGAACCCATTAAGTTTGTGTTAATTTAAAATACCCTAAGTGATGATTAAAACTGGTTTGATTATCTTTTAAATAAGAAATGTATCTTTTTTGAAGGAGGATCTACAACAGTCAAACTTCTGTGTGGATAAACCAAAATCACAAAAAACTGCTATCCAAACCTTTTTTTTTCTAATTGTCTGTCTTAAATACCTTGGAAACTGAGAAGTGATGGGGAAAAAAAAACAACAAAAAAGTTAATAAGTTAATAATATAAAACCGAGAGATCCATAAACTATGTCCATAAACCATATGCCATCTGTCTGCCTTGGTGAAACTTCACCAAAAAACAACAAAGAAAGTAGCTTTGATGGTTTCAAGCACTAAATACACAATTCAACCCCACTTCTATAACTGTGAGAATATGTACAAAATGCATAATTCTTATATAGATAGCCCTTTTCTACCTTGCTTTAAGGCCCAAAATGCTTTACATTATAAAAGTGTAACGATTCATTTGAACGATTCATATTTTTCCATATTGATTATAATTTATTTATTTCATTTTGAAACATTTTTTAAATGGTTATAGGTCAATTCAATTAATAACTTGCCCCAGACAGATCGATCTGTTTGGAGACATTGATTCATCATTCGACCCCTGTATTATATAAATACAGCATATACAGCATATCTCACAGATGACGAAACATTTCTTTTTTTCACAATAATAAACAATAAAATAATTTTTGCAAGATCAGACGTGCTTCTGACATAATGTCAAGTTCTCTCATAAAAAGCAGTTACAAATGGTGTTCTATGTTTTCCATTTATTACCCTGTATTTGTGAATCAAATGCAGTGGTCAAAGGTGTTAACAATTAACTGCTCCAACACAAGGATATCTTTTCAGAAGATATGCAGCATGCTATGTTCTTTTGTCTGGAAAGTTCAGTATTCAAGCAAAATACAAACATTTTAATGCAAATATGTGGGGTCTTGCATCTTATATTTACCAGTATGTGGAAAATGACAGCAAGCAAAACATTTAATGTCCAGAATATTTAAGTCAATATGTATGTTGTCATGCAATTTAAAAGACACGCACACAAAACTCTTCTTATACTTTTTCCTATATCAATTTGTCATCTACTAACTACAGCTACTAGCTAGTTTTAGCCACACGTGAGACCTTGGTGAAACTCAGTTGCAGTATCTTAAAGGCTGCAGTTGTAGGTGAATGTGTAGAGCCTATCAGAAAGCATTGTTCAGTGTCTCCTTTGTTAAAAGGAGTAAGTAATGGAAACAAGGAAGGATTAAGGCTTGTTACTTAATTCTCCCTCACGCTTTTTGATAAATTTGAACAGTTTTTTCACAGATGACACTTGGTAAAATATAAATTAGTTTATTATCTCATTTTATCTCTCCAATACTCCCGCATTACTACTCTTTTGATTCACTTTGTACCCTGACACTGTACTGATACGGTGAGCTACATTGGATGAACAGCATTAAGTGCAGTTTTGCAGCAGCATTTCTTACCCCCAGTTTCAAGTCTCTCTGCAATAGCATTATAAGAAAGCCGATGTGCACTGAACAAAACTGAAAATGCAACACTTATGTTTTACTGTAATTTGTCCTGGGATACACAAAAAAAGCTTAAACCTTCTCTACTTGCACAAAATTACCACTTTTCTCAAATATTGTTACCATATTGTCTAAATCTCTGATATATGATTGAGAGAAATAGTTATTTTGTGTTTGTAGAAAATGTTTCAGATCTTTCAGATCACCTCATAACAAATGAGAGCAAAAACCTTGCATTTATTTGTTTGTTCAGCATACATGTTTGAAATCATAATTTCATGTTATTTTTCACATTTTTAAATGCTTAAAAAAGTAAGCTCAAAGAAAAAAACAAAACAAGGTGTTCTGAGATCACGTGTATGGACCTGTGTTCACATCAGTTACAAAACACATAGCTGATTTGAGCTTTTGTAATACTTGGACAGCAGACATTATTTATGTTTATTTTGTGCGATATATGTCTGCACTTTTTGTCATGAGTTATTTCCTGTGTCTGATCATTTTTCCCAGTCCCTTCTGTGTTGACACAATCCTGCCATGAAAACAGTTTGAGATACAGCGTCTTCTTGGATGAGCCTCTTGTGGTGACAAACAGACATAATTTCTCTCTGTTACCCCAATGCAAATTCAGAAAACCAGATAAGGAAAGAGAAGTTGGAGGGTGGACACCTGTGGTAGCTGAAGCAGCACTGCCTACTGTATTATCCAAGGAAGATCATTAAAGGTTTGGTGGGAGAATATTTTAGCTGGGTCTGTACAGTGGTGGTGGGGATGTTTCGTGTATGATTGTGCGTCTCGGTTTCAGCCCTGCTCTAGTAATCTGTTTGTATAAAGATAAAGAACACACAAGCTCTGTAAATAATGCAAATCTGCCACAGGGCTTAACTTTGTCTTTGTATTTCACCTCTTTCTGCAGCTTTTAGCCATTTTTTTTCAGTCTTGTTTTCCTTTTTACCCTGTGTCTCATAGAAAAATCTGGATTGAGCTTTGTCTAAACTCCAGCTCAACAATAATAAATTAAGCCACCCTCTGTGTCCAGTCAATGGGTGTGTGTGTGAGAGAGAAAGAAGGATTAAGAAATCAATCCTTCCTCTAAGCCTCATGATCACTGGTCTGACAAGCCAATGCATAGTATGATGATACATCATCACATTGATTAAAAAAAAATACAATTGCAAATGTAGTAAGCCTATTGGAGTTTTAATCCACGATTGATTTTAGCGCTGAGACGATGTGTGCGGGACAATTGATTATGTTTGCTCACATCTGAGAATAAGTTAGGAGGTTGGACTTTCATCAATGGAAGCTAGCTTTTCCCTGACCTCTTTACAGGAGCTATCTTCAGGTCAAGTGACCCTCATGGTTCGGTTTGGTGTTAAAGCACCACCTCAGCTTCACACTGGGTAAAAAAAAAACACCTTACAGCCCTCTGTGCATCTGCATTGATTGTCTGCTTTTGCTCTTTTCCAGAGATCCTTTACGGAGGTGTGTATGTTGACCAGAACAAGTTCCTCTGCCACGCAGACACAATCCACTGGCAGGACATAGTGAAAAACCCAAGTTTCCATCCTGTAGTTGTGCCCACCAACAGCAGTGTTACATGTAAGTTACAAGCACACAGATACACATAGATGATCCATTAAAAAAGAATGAGTAAATGAATACATACTTGACTCCAGAGAGGGTACAGTGAAAAAGCTGATTTATTTTCAACCTGCTCTAGAAGACATTTGGATTGGACTCAAAATGCCTCTTGTGATATATTTTTTAAAATTGTATTTATTAATTTATTTATTACAATACTATGTTAGATTTGTAATAATTTTTTAGGACATTTATCTTTTTATCATTTTGTATTCCTTTGACTTCTTTCTTTTTCTCATCGTTTCTTCTTGGGTACTCTTAAAATAAGCATTAATGACAAATGTATTTTAAATTTAATGAGGAATCATTTTGGTGAATTCAAAAGTATATTTTCTTTTTCTCAAGCATATAAACAATGCAATTCATATACTGACTAAAACACACAACCAACAAAATAAAATCTACTAGTAATTAGCAGTATTTAAACTTCTAAAAATATTTTGTAAAATTTTGTCAGACCTGCAATACTTAAATATATATATATATACATTATCTGACATGATTTCTAAAAAAATATCAAAGTGGGATTAAACATAGAGCTGCATGGTGGCACTCTTGCCTCAGAGCAAGAAGGCCTTGGTTCAAATCCAAGCTGGGACCTTGGAGCTTGCATATTCTCCCCGTGCATACAAGGGTTTTTTTCTGGGCACTCTGGTTTATTCCCACAGTCCAAAACCATGATTCAAAGATTAATTTGTGACTCTAATTTGCCCCTGGGTGTGCACATGAGTGTGAGTGTGAAGCCCTGCCACTCACTGTGACCTGTTCAGGGTGTACCCCCATTTTCGTCCAACAGTAGTTGGGTTGTCTCTGATACCAAAAGGGATTCCGTGGATGCTATGGATGCTATGGATGCTATGGATGGGATGGATGGATGGATGGATGGATGGATGGAAGGAAGGATGGAAGGATGGAAGGAAGGAAGGAAGGAAGGAAGGAAGGAAGGAAGGAAGGAATAAAAAATAAGACTAATCCAAAAGAGACTTCAATGAGAATCCTGTTTAGTACCTAAGTCACAGTTTAAACAACAGATAACTATTATGTCGTGACTAGTTTGAAACAAAAAAGATGTTTATCACAGCTAGGTGAAAAAAGAACACAGCTTGTAGCAGGATGTAAGATTGTGTGGATGAACAAATGTTGTGACGAAGCATGTTTTTATTAAAAGCACATATTTATTCTTTTAGGAGGTGGCAGGCTAAAATGCTCTGGTCTACATTAAAGAAAAGATGAAATGTAAAATAAAAAATCTTATTTCTGTTCTGTCACTGATGAAACTTCCTCTCAAACTAATCTTTAATAGAAATGCTAGTTATTTTAATTAATAAAACCTGAAAAAGCTAATGTTTTCTTAAGATATTTTTTTTTCTTCTTTTTCCAGTGATGTTGTTTTCTTTGAATTAAGACCAAAAATATATTGTTGCAATGAAAACTGACTGCAGTCAGCAAACATTCTTGGATATTTTCTCACACTTGATGGAGGCTTTAGATGCATATTAACTCATTGCATTGATGTTCTGCTCAATTAGCTTCCTCCACGCAGCCTTATTGGTCTGGGATCGACTTTAATACGGATGCAAATCTGGTTTCTCCACCAAAAGATCAGAGGTCTTCAAACTTCTAATTAATAACAGAGGAAATTATCCCTGTTTTAGTTTAGGAGATCAGATACTTCATTTTTTTTACCTATTCATATCCTGAATTATTTTTGTTTATTGGTTTTCTTTAAAAAATGAAAAAAAAAAATCCAGCAAGAACTCTGAAGATATGGTTATATCATTCAAACATTTATTACTAACTTGCATCTACATAATCACACTTTTGTCTTTGTTTATTGTAAAAAAACCATATTTCTGTTGCTGTTAAACTGCCAAAAAGAACAAAAACACTGGACAAGAAAAAAAAGGCTAAGCAAAGATAAATAAAATGAGCTAGATACAAAGATGAGGAGGATTAATTAATGATGGTTGGGCAAAAGATGAAAGAGAAAAATGTGTAGTAGGGGCTCATAAATGAGGAAGAAGAAGAGGAGAGAAGATGAAGAAGCTCACATGGGGCAGGAGAGCTAGTCCAATGCTAATAGCTCATCTGGAGGGGCTGACGGACAAAGGATGGCACTTTCACTCTTATCCAGTCTTGCTTTCTCCAGTCAATTACTGTCAAGTCAATTAAGTCCATAAAAATCCAGAAAGGCTGTAAGGAAGTTATAGTTCTGAAGGGACAACAGTACGTTTTGCTTTTCTGTTGTCTAATAACATCCTTATTGGTGCGGACAATTCAGATCTGGCACAGAAGATTCATTGAACAAAATAATTAAAACAATAAAAAAAAAATTGAATTAAATAAATTAAAACAACTCTGAAAAATGTTAAGTATTTCAACATGTGAAAGTAAAATATCACCATTATGAAATTATACAGTAGGGTAAATGCACTTTTGCTTGACTTATTTCTATTTTCACAGACTGCAATGACAGTAATTATGTTGTGGTAACAGAGAGCAACAGATATTTATATAGATTCATAGAATCATGCAAACATTTTCAGCTTTCCATTGGACATACACTTGTACACGAATTGTTCAAAATCATGTCTTAATTGTGCTAATACTGTGCTAACAACCTCTGGGAGTCATTTTTTTGAGGTCAATAAAAATAAGTATTTCAAAGATACTTTAGGTTTTTTTAGACCCTTGCATCATTAAAGTTTTACCAAATATGTGGGTTTTTTTTTTTAAATAGAAACAAAAATGTCTATAACTTTTGGATGAAATGCAAATAACCCTTTTCTTTGCATTTGTCTGCAGGTCCAAAATGCCATCGCTCCTGTAATGGACGGTGCTGGGGACCAAAGGACAACCAGTGTCAAAGCTGTAAGTACATCAATAACAACAGTTACTTGTAAGATAAGGAATAATTATTTACATTTAAGTAAAAAAAAAAAAAAAAGAAAATCTTGCATATTGACCTTTATTTATTGGAAAATGCCCCCAAAACATGCTACAAAACAAGTCTAAAAGGGTATTAAGCTAACAAGTATTTACCTGTGTGCTATATTAATATGTGACATGTCATCTATCAATCCATTTTCATAACTCGCTGTATTTCTTTTGTGGTCACTGGCTTGACTCGGCTACTGTTGGAAGATGGTGATGGATATCCTTGACAGGTTGCCAGTCTGTCACAAGGCTGTGTGACAAAAAAAAAAAAAACATTTAAAATGTCTCAATTAAATGCCAGCACACATAAAAACATCAATTAAAGAGGAAATGGTTGACCAATAGTTTATGCCTTTTTTTCTTAACAACTGAAGAGAGAATCAAAACAAAGCCTTTGTATAGGAATTTTTACCTATTTCACCAGCAGGATAGCAACCAGCAGAGGTTTAATAAACTGAATGAAAGATGAGACTTCTACAGTACTGAGGTTTCTTTGTTTTGTTTTTTTTAAATGTACATGTCCACTTGATAGGGCATCATTCAAATGAAATTTTGGATTAATCCCATAGATAACAGGCTAGCTTATTTAGTCATATATCACATACCATTTATCATTTGTACAGTATTGATTTCATTACTTTTAGAAATTCCTTGAAAGAATTTGCAGTTAAATCAACTGTAGGTACAGCCTGATAACTTTCAAAAGCAATCTTTTAGGCCTTTACTCTGAGCTATTAGAGATGTTCACTCAAGTAATTGATCTGTGCTTTAAGTAGATCAATTAAAAAATGTGTGTTTTATCAAAAAAATGAAACCCTTCTGAAAGTTTGTCTTTTATTTCTTGCACAAGTGGAAAGGTTTCAGAGGATACAAACATCAAATGACTGTAATGACTGATAGAACGTTTGCTTTGACACTTTGACAAAAATATCTAAATTACTACTAATTTGCAGAAGTGTGTACATCCTTCAGCTAATATTCCCCCTTTTAAAACACAAATCTATTTGACAATTTTAACCAGAACAACAAAATGTTTTTTTTTTTTTTTTGCTAAGATGCTGTGTTTGCCTATTTTGTTTCATTTTTCACATTTCATGTTTGATTTTTCCAACTTAATGTATTTATTTATTTATTTTTTATGGAAAATGTAGTTATTTTGGGATAGTGCTGGTTGGATGATAATGTTGGTGGGATTTGCCCTTCAGGGCCACCATATAATAGCTTTGCTTTTTTTTTTGTTATTCTGATTAAAGGGACTTGATCATTTTGTAAGTGTGCCAAAACGTGCACCCAAGTCAGTGTAGTATATCCTCTATATTAAGAAAAAGATAAATATCAGACCATTTTTCCCCTTTATGCCCTTATGTTCTGAGTCCTCAAATAATGACCTGTCTTTGCACTGTGCACCAGACATGTGACACACAGATTTTTTTATACTGGTTTTCCACACAAATATTTGGTTGCCTGTGAAACCAAGAAGGAGCTGAGATTTGACATTTTGGCAAGATGCTGTTTTAAAGGACAGTATGGAGGGCAGATCTAAAAAACACAGACATTTTTGGGAGAAATAATGGAAGCCTCCATGTGCTGTAAGATAATTAACAATGGATTGTGTGTGTAAAATTGTATAGTTCTAACTGGCGTTTTACCTTAGACTGCACCCCACTCACCACAAATCTGCACATTTCATCACAATAAAAATAAAAGAATCCTTTCCCGTTTATGAGATGATAAAAATCTCCAAGAAGGAGTAGAGTTCTCACTCACGGTTTTATTTGGGAGCTTCTCTTGCAAAACAGAAGCAGAAAAAGAAGAATCTGTTAGCGTAAAAGTGTAAAGCTGAGAGGCAGTCGCTGCTTTGACTGATGCTGCTGTCCACAGCCTGTTCAAATGAAAGCTTCCAGGCATATTTCATGAGATGGATTCCTTCTGCATTTGTTGTCACCAAGCAGATTTTTTCCCCTTTTCTTAAAGTGGAAGTTTTAAAGCCAAACTGATAAACAGCATTGCCTCTCTTTGGCAAAGTAATTTGTTTGACAGAGTGTCTCTTGAATAAAGCAGGCCATTTCATTTTAACCCAGGCACTGTTAATGGAATCCCACTGATGGTGTGTTAGGCGCAGGGGTGAAGTGTGCGAGTGAGTTTGCATGTTTGTTATGTGACTTGCCCGTTGCTTATATCTGTCTTACTGATAGTATCTCATCAGAGCAACGCCGAAACCGAAAAACTGTCATCTAGCAAAAACGCATGAGCCTGCACTCAGTAAAACATGCAGTTTTCACTTACCAGCTTTGTAATGATTTACGATTACTGCTACTCTTGGTAATTTTCTCCTTAGCGGCCTACGTTCACACAACAGGATGGCAAGTTTATTACTTCTTTTTACTTTTGACACTTAACCTTCCCATCTTATCAGCTGTCGATGTTTATTTGCCATGCTGTCCACTGAGTAATGGCATATGGGTGCAAAAAAAAAAAAAAAAAAAGAAAAGACAGGGGCATATGGCAACTCTTATGATTGCAATAAATTTGCAAGGAGGACTTGGACATGTGTCACATCTAAGTTGAGACCTTAAGGAGCACACAGTGAACATGATTGATGACACGTAGAAGGCAGGACAAAAAGGCTGTAGCTATAACTTTACATGCGGCACACATCGAGCCAAAGTAATGCAGAAGCCAAGCATTTATGATGATCCATCAAACAGTGAATGCAGTATCTAGTCATTAGGAATATGGTTTTGGTTGGAGAATTTAGATGAAATCTTTGTCATCTCTGTCCAATACAGTTCAGTAGAACAGCTTTACCTACTGCACACCACTGTCAGAGAGTAGACAGTGACAAATTGGTCCATGTTCTCTACTGACAAGAGTGTTCCCAGAATAAATCACATAGACAACTTTTTAGTGTCGTTCATCATTCCACACACTTGCTAATTTTTCTCAACGTTTCACCATGAACACATTTATAATCCTTGCAATAAAAATCAATTCACATACATCCAGATCCCTCATCCATTGAAGAGTAAGGATTGAAAAGGCACTTTCTCTACCTGTGACATCACAACCATTGGTAAAATAATGTTACGAGGCGGATAAAATTAACTCCATCTACTGAGCTGTTTCTTTGACCTGATTGTTGATAAATGTAATCTCCATCTTTTTTCATTGTTACAGTAACAAAGACGGTGTGCGCCGAACAATGTGACGGACGCTGTTCTGGCCCCTATGTCAGCGACTGCTGCCACCGTGAATGTGCAGGTGGCTGCTATGGACCAAAAGACACAGACTGCTTTGTAAGTAGACAAAAACAAGCAAATAAATGCATACACACAACTTTACTTTTGCTTTCTTAATGTTACTTAATGTTTCTTTATAATCTTTACATCAAAAACACACTTCGTACTTTATAACTTGAGAGTTTTTTTTTGTTAAATAAAAGCCATACTTTTACTTTTTTGTTACCTCAGAAAACACCAAAACTTCTGGATTTTTTTTTTTTTATGTTTGTCTTTGTTAATTATATATTTGATTTGAAAAAATAAAACCTTTAATGTAAAGTCATGTTGGATTTTATGCATTTAATTTAATTCAGGGGATCCTCCAGCCTTTATGAATAAAAAACTAAACTTGACTCTTTTTCTTTTAACAATAAAACAATAAAAGAAATTGTCTTTAGAATTTGTACTTATTTTCCATTATTGTTTCAACATCTTAAAGCAGGTACTTTTGTTGTGACTTGGTAGTCATAATGGGATTTCGAATAAACTACTACCGCTCTGTAGAAACTATGTTCTAGAAAATGACACGATTTAGAATCGGCTAGAAAACAGCAAAATCCTAATTCAAAGATCACTGAAAAAACACTTTAAAAATAAATCAAAAGATAATTGGAGTGGGACTTCAATGTGGACAGGTTGTTATTTGAAACAACTGTACTATGTTCTAAAGGATAAAACTGCCTTGCGAATAACCCCTGAATGAAATCAGCATTTTATACTTGGCACTTACAGTTTTTGTGTATGTTTTCAGGCCTGCACAAACTTCAATGACAGTGGGGCCTGTGTTACCCAGTGCCCTCAGCCATTTGTCTACAATCCCACTACTTTCCAACTGGAACACAACCCTAGTGCAAGATACACCTACGGAGCCTTCTGTGTCAAAAAGTGTCCACGTAAGTCACACTCCCTACATAGACAAGCAAGAAGTGCTTGCTTGTCTTCCTTTTATTGTGACTTTTATCATAACCCTTTTATTCCTACTGTGGAACTAATTTGTTACCATTAACCTGTATATGACATTTTGTGTTTTAAACCTTAAAACTTGGGTTTTTAAGAGAATAGCCGTCTGTGGAGTTGTCAATTGGCAGCAATTCACTTAACAAATTCTTAACACTGTTTTCATGTGTAATTCAACACTACTAAAGTAGCATGGAGCTGGAGATAGTACAGATCTCCTCCAAACCACAACACAACAGACAGGCATGTTTGGGTGATTCTTTGATGGATATTAAAATCAAATACCGGTTGAGATCCCTGGAAAGATCTTTAGTTTAGATTTGGCTTGCTCTGTACCACATGTGGTAGGCTGTCTAAAAATAAGTGAAGACGAGCAGCTAGATACAGCCTACTACATGGAGATAATGAGTCAAAGGTGTATACGGTTAATGATCATTAACAGCACCCCCCACCAAGCCACAGGAGGAACTCAGATCCCATCGAGATCAGTCTAAAATAACCACTTGGTCTGCTATAAGTTGGCAGTTTTAAACTAAAGTGGTGTGCAAGGTCTGCTGTCGGTAGCTCCTTAGTTTCTTATAATCCAAAGAGAATGTCTGAACCTAAAAATCACCCATATCTGAACTGGGATCTGGAGAAAATGAAAAAAAAAACATCAAAACCATAATAGAACTGGAGTTTTACCACTGCTGCTCCAAAGACACAATAGATTCTGTAAACCTACATGTGTAAATTAGTTGTAATGTTGATATTACTCTGACAAAGTTGAAGGAAATTGTTGTGGAGAAGGATAAACACCAGACACCTTTTTCTTGTTTTCCCCCTTCATTGAATGATTAAAACCACCATGTTCTCAGGATTTGTGTATTGTTGCCTTGCATTGGCTTTATTGGCTATGTAAGAATTTCTTTTTTTAGTGGATACTAGCATGGACGTTTAGAAATATTTATTTTCTTTTTTTTAACTTGTCCTGTCCAACAGCTGAGCAAACAGGTTTGAGCTGAGAACTTCTTGAATTGGACAGATTTTACTGTTACTATCGGGGGTTAGAAATCTTCGGACACAAAAGGTGTATATTTGTATAAACCCCTTTAGTAATTTTAGCTAAACTTTATTTGTATTGATTATGTTTGAATCATTTTTTGTTGGACTGGATGGAAAAGAAAAAGGCAGAAGGAGAAAGAGGGATGTTGGTGGGGGTGTAATGGCACAAAAGAGAGGAAGAAAAATTGAGGAAATTGGAGGATGATTATGGTGGGGGGGCTCCAAGAGTCTTCAGATACAATCTTGTTAACATGCACACAATACAACTACAGATCACATGCAAACTTATGCATACAAACCAACACATGTAAACCATTTCATTCCGTCACGCAAACTATTTATGCAAGGTGAGCTGACACCTGTGTTCAGGTGAGTGTTTATATTTTGCTGAAGTGAATGGTGGAATGTTAAAAAAAAAGAAAAAAGGAGGGAGAGTGCCTGGTCGTCGCCCACACTAAGACCCCCGCCAAAGCAGCATCGCATGAAGAGCCGAACCCCCAAGCCACACGCCCCCCACCCCACACAGAGAGCGAGGAGGCAGGAGGGAGTCAGTCCCAGGGGCAAGCAACGGTGCCCGCCCCCAAGTGCCACCCCTGTGAGATCTCTGGTCAGGCACCAGCAGGGCCAATGTAGACCCACCAGTCGAGGCCCCCAGCAATAGCCTCAATGGAGACCGCAACTCACCAAACCTCCTCGGTCCCATACCTGTTAGTGGACACACACACTCCCTTCCACAACAGGCCCCCCACCCCCAGCAGCCCGTCCTTCCCAGACCCCACGGCCATGGTAGGCATCGCCCAGAGCAACCTCACCCTGTCCCAGGGCCAGGGAAGGTGTGATCTCAGTCCCCAGGTGCAGACAGGAAGCCTGCGGGGGCCCATACCAGCCCCCTCAGCACAAGCAAAAAGACCTCTCCAATGTGCACCGATGATTCATGACTCGGTATTAAATCTTGTTATTTTTTCTTTTTTTTTTTTTTATTGTGATTAGTTGGTCTTTTTGTTTATTTGTATGTTTATTTGACTCATCACTAATCAGATCATCCCTTTAAAAAAAGGACAGTCCCCACCTGGAAGCTTTACCAAAACAAATGTTTAGCATTTTGACTATTCTGTGCTTTATATTAAAGGTAGCAATTCTTTGAGTTTGTGAGTCCCTAAACTATTGGACAACTTCACAAATTAATCCATTTTATGGACACTGCCGGGCTTTCTTGATAGCAAAACAAACTGTGGAAACACAACTATTATAAATTACTATATTGCTATAACATAACTCCACATAGAAATGATGTTTGGCGTTTTTGTTTTGTTTTTTTGCATTTTAGCACAATACCAAACATTTCTGCACAAAAAAGCCCTTTTTTGGGGGTTTTTGGGGAAACATTTTTTTAAATTCCTATTCCCTAATTACCAATGCTTTGCATGTTTTATAATACTCCCTGCCCCAAAGGATCTGTTTTAGCTCATCAGCTCTACAGAAACCAGATGCTGAGTCAGAGTCATTTATATCATGGGTGTTGGAGCAGGGAACTTGTGAAGCTGGATTAGGAACCATTTTTCAAGCAAAAACATTCAGACCCCACTATACCATCTTAGAGAAATCTGAGAAACCAACAAGTTCCAACATCAGCCAGGAGAAATGATCTTTCTCGTGTGTTTTAAAAATTCTACTGGTGTAACTTGGAGCAGATATCCAAACTGAGCTCTAATCCAGCTGCAAATGATTCTCTTTCAGTGACTTTTATTCACTTTATTCCTAGGTGAGGATAGTATCACAGAGCAACCAGTAAACTGAGAATCTTGACTATTGACTTTTTCTCTTTCCCTTCAATATAGATCAGTGTTAGACTTGATGTAGGCAGATGGCACACTA
Source organism: Oryzias celebensis (assembly GCA_014656515.1). Classification (NCBI taxonomy): domain Eukaryota; kingdom Metazoa; phylum Chordata; class Actinopteri; order Beloniformes; family Adrianichthyidae; genus Oryzias; species Oryzias celebensis. The sequence goes on along the minus strand of BNCR01000017.1, from coordinate 15,677,384 downwards.
ATCTAATTGTCAACCTCAGGCTGAATCCTGAATTCCTGAGCAGAACTCCAGAATAGGGCTACCACATATTCTCCAAATGAAGAGATTCCTTCTCAATCTGGAGAAACATGTCTTTCCTTTTTCTAGAGGTCATGCATAAATAAATCAACAGAAGTACATCATCTGCAAAGAAAGAAAAGACGATGGCCAGATCATGTTGCCCCAAAACCAGATTCCCTCGATTCCTCATCTTTGCAAAACAATAATCTTCATATCAATCAATCAATCAATCAATCTTTATTTGTATAGCACCTTTCATATAAAACATAACACAAAGTGCTTTACACAAAATAAAAATAAATAAAACAAAATAATGATACTAAATAAGCAAATAAAAACAAATAATAATATAAAAATAAGCATAAATTAACATAAAGTCCCCTCCCTCAGATCTGTACACAACCCCCACCCCTTTCAGTCCTCCTACCCCCTAACTGATGGATATTGGCAATGAGAAACAGGCTGAGCATGACAGTTTGTTTTTAGAAACGCAAATAGTTGGGACCTCTCTCTCTGTGAGTAGCAGCACAGCCAACCAAATGCAGCGACACAAGCAGGGACCCGCCTCACCACAGCTAGGAAGCGATGCAGTTCCCCATCCAGAGCCGCCGCAGCTGAACGGCAGCCGACCCATAGAGAGAGAGAACCCAACTGAGGAAGCACTGGAAACAAAATAAAATTAAATTAAAAACTAAACATTGCTAAAAGCTAAAAAACCAACAATAAAACATTATAATGAGGAATTTAAAATAAATTAATAGTTTATTGTAAATTGATAAAACATTATAAAATAGATAATAGATAAATAGGTAAAAAGATACAAAGTAAAAATTATATGAAAGCCAGGTTAAAAAGGTGGGTCTTGAGCCTTTTCTTAAAAACATCTATGCTCTCTGCAGCTCTTAGATCCTCTGGCAGACCGTTCCACAAACGAGGGCCATAATACTGAAAGGATGCCTCTCCGTAAGTTTTGGTTTTTAGAGCTGGAATGGTTAGAAGACGAGTGCCAGAGGATCTCAGGGTCCGCGCGGGTTCATATTTAACTAAAAGGTCAGACAGATAAGAAGGCGCAAGACCGTTAAGACATTTAAAAACCATTAAAAGTATCTTAAAATCAATCCTGAAGCTTATGGGGAGCCAATGCAGGGATTTTAAAATTGGAGTGATATGGGCCTGTCGCCTGGTCTTAGTAAGAAGTCTTGCAGCAGAATTTTGGAGAAGCTGAAGATTCTTAAGGTTAGTCTTTGGAAGACCGGCAAGCAGGGCATTACAATAATCAATTCTACTTGTGATAAAAGCATACATCAGCATCTCCATGTTAGCGAGAGAGAGTAGTGGGCGGACTCTAGCCATGTTTCTAAGATGATAAAAACACGTTTTAACCACATGTTTAATATGTGGGATGAAAGTTAGCTTAGAGTCAAAAATAACACCAAGGTTTCTTACCGTTTCTGAATAATCTAATGAAAGTTCTTTTAACTTCAAAAACTGTTTCTCTCTCTTAGCTTCAGGACCAATAATTAAAATTTCAGTTTTCTCCTGGTTGAGCTGCAGAAAATTATTTGCCATCCATGATTTTACCTCTAAAATACAGTTAAAAAGTGCTTCTATTGGCCCTGTGTCATCAGGAGACATAGCTATGTACAGCTGGGTATCATCAGCATAGCTATGAAAGCTGATGTTGTGCCTCCTGATGACATTCCCTAGAGGAAGCATATAGATGTTAAAAAGTAAGGGGCCAAGTATGGAGCCTTGAGGCACACCACATTTAATTTTGTGGATCCTAGAAAAGTAAGTGTCCATATTTACCATATAGTATCTGTCAATGAGATAGGATTTGAACCACTTGAGAACCGTCCCTGATATGCCAAGACTTTTAAGTCTGTTCAACAGGATCAGGTGATCAACAGTATCAAAAGCAGCACTTAGATCTAGTAGGACTAATACTGAGATCTGACCTGAATCCAAGGCACACCTGATATCATTAACTATCTTTAACAGGGCTGTCTCAGTACTGTGGTTTGTTCTAAATCCAGACTGGTTTGTCTCAAAGATGTTGTTTTGTACGAGAAACTCATTCAGCTGAATAAAAACAAGTTTTTCTAAAACCTTGCTTAAAAATGGTAAGTTAGACACTGGTCTGTAGTTATTAAAAACTGAGGGGTCTAAGTTATTTTCTTAAGTAGTGGTTTTACAACGGCAGTTTTAAAGGCAGCAGGGAAAATTCCCGTCTGAAGAGAGTAGTTCATTATATTTAAAATCTCACTCTCAAAAGACCCATAAAATGTTTTAAAAAGGGATGTGGGGATGGGATCTAGAAAGCAGGTTGTTGGGTTAACTTGGTTGTATGTGTTAACCACGTTAGTGGTTACTGGTAGCCATTTATGTGCCTTTACATAGACTTTAAATTGGAAGTAGCTGGCTGAATGCGTGTTCCCAAGGCCTGTGTGAATAAAGCAAAAAAAGGTTAACCAGCACATAGGAAGGACAAAATATTGTATATCTTTTGACTATAGTTGTTTGGTATCGACACTCAGACTTTGCACCCCCCCCCCCCCACCCCCCACCCCACCCCCCAGCTCACAGTACTTCTGTATTTAGCCTGCAGCCAGTTTTTCCTACACCGGGGTTAAATGTCTTGCCTTTAGACACATTGACATACTGATTGCCAAGTCAGGGAGTCAAACTACTGACCTTTCACTTAGCGCACAAAACTTCTACTGACTGTACAGCTGCCCAAATGCACCATTATACTCATACTAAATCATCTGCAGAAAAATATGATCATTTGGGACAATTTTAAGATTCCTTTAGACTCTGCTTAAGAAGTACCAATAATTGTTTGTCCTGAATAAAATGGTTTCCTTTCTTTTGATTTCTTGTCCTAACCTTTTTCTGAAAAGAAATTTAATCTCAATGTATTTTATCCTCCTAGGGGATATTGAGGTTTACAAGTTGGTGAAGCAAAGAAATGTCCACAGAGACTTTCACCCTTTGTGATTTTCTGCACTCCACTACCCTCTAAATCATGTGTGGTCCTAGGCAACAAAAAGCAGCCATCAAGGTTTGACATTTACAGTGATTTGTTTCTCCAGATAACTTTGTCGTGGACCATAACTCCTGTGTAAGAGCATGCCCCACCAACAAGATGGAGGTGGAAGACAATCATATTAAGATGTGCATCCCTTGTACTGACATCTGTCCAAAAGGTAAACCCAAAAAAGATCAAATATATTATATTAAACAGCTAAACAAATACATACACTGCATTGATATTTACACATGTAGTAAATGTCAGTACACCTTCTAGTTCATGCTACATGCATTTTAGTAGCAATGACTGACCAGTCCAGATCAATCAATGTCAAGTACAAGATCATAATTTTTCTTGTTGGTGAAAACTCTCATTCATCCAGGATTGCTCTATGACATGCTTTGTTGCTATTTTTTGTCTTCTCTTTTAGTATTTTACTCAAACCTTAAAACATTTATAATGATGAAATTTATGATCGCAAATTCAATCTTATAAATATAAAAAAATGACTAACTTTTCCGGCACTGTGTGTTCTCTAGCATGTGATGGAATAGGTACGGGCAGCCTGCAGACAGCTCAGACGGTGGACTCCAGCAACATTGATAAGTTTGTTAACTGCACCAAAATCAATGGCAATTTGGTGTTTCTGATCACTGGAATCAAAGGGTGAGAACAGTCATCCTACAAGAATTATAAATGATGGACTGAAAATGTGTGAATATTCAGTATGTAAACAAAAACTTAAAACAGCAACTGCAGAGAAGGTAACATACAATTTACTCAGTGGTTTACTCTGTGAATTTCAGAGCTGAGCCTTCAGTTTTCCTTCGCCAAACCCATGCTTGTTAATATAAACTGTTTTATGTCACCATCCTGTTGTATATCAATATTATTTTCAGAAGCAATTTAAGAAGCATCATAAATGGATCATTTACATAGAATAAATTCACTATGATTGCACATACTTATTGTAAAAACAAACGCAGCGCGTGCAAGTCTCCTCCCACTGCAATAACAACTCATTACATTTGTTTAAAGCATTTTTTTGTTGACAGCAAATCCAACCTATTTAAAGATAAATTCCATTCATGAAGAAACTTCAGGAGATCAGGGGGAGATTTCCCTGCAAAAGCCTGCATGCCGTATATGACCGTCAGTTCTGTTCGCAGTCGAGACCGATCATAGAACTCCATAGATCTGTGCTAAGCTAGACAGGGATGCGTGCGGGAAGTTTTTTTTGTGCTCTTGAAATCTCTAGGGGTCGAGGAGGTGATAAACACCAGTTTTTAATGGTCTTGAATTCTGTTTTTTGGTCTGGAAAATTATATTGTCTGAAATCCTGCCGTGAAGCTGTTTGTAATGAGACACTGCAGCTCAATGCGTTCGGGGGGCTGTGGTTCGTGAGGGTTAGGGTTAAGTTAAACTCTGTCTGGTCATTTCATTGTTAACCCTGTTAACAATCAAAGTCACATCAAAGAATTCACAGCAAATTCAAAGTTTTGGAAAGTAAGATGCTTTTGAAACTCTTTGATGAAATCCGAGAAGAAAAAAAAAAAAACATTTAGCAATTTCATCGCATCAAATTTGAGCTTGTAATAAACTTCGATATGCTGTAGATTATGATACATTGTTTGATTTGGCAAGTTTTTGGGCTCAACGATGTTAGATTAAAATGCAATAAATATTGACATGAATGTTTAGGAAAAAAACCTTATTTTACCCGCTGTCTCAAATTTGTTAAACATAGTTTTATAATAAATAAACACATATATCAACAACAATTGCATTCTTTTGATTCAGCAAGTAGTCATTTTTAAAAAGAATAACAATAGATGAGTTATTCTCACTATAAAATTAGCCAAGCTTTTTCCTGCCAAATGGGTTTTTGAGATTTCAAGGAAACAACTATTTTAAAATGAGCAGGAAAAGTCCATCTACTGTCCCTAGTGGAATAATGATGAAGTAAGTTATGTACCAACTTACTTTTTTTTTTGTGAAAAGTTTCAATCATGCTATTGAAATAGAAGTCTCAGAAATACGTGCCTCAAAAATGATACAAATGGTTATGTTAGATTTTCAGTCAGTCATTTTTTTTGTTTTATCTTTGTTAATGAAAATGCATAGATTGACAAAGTTGTTCTCATTTGTTTCATCCTTTTGGTCCATATTTATTAACAGGGATGTCTATCACAACATAGAAGCACTGGACCCAGAGAAGCTCAATATTTTCCGAAGTGTTCGGGAAATCACAGGTGAGTACACAAGTTAAAATAATAGAATCTAATTTATATGGTGTATCTGCTGCTTGTGGATTATTCTTTTGTGTTTCCTCGACTTAACCCTTTCTCCTCATGAGGCTGTCCACATAAAGGACAGACATGGCAGCATGAGATGAATATCTTATGAGGCTTTCAGTTTCTTCTGTCTCTTTTTTGCTTTTCCCTTGGGGACTTCCTTGCTATGAGTCCCACAGTCCCAGCTCTCCCTTCACGCACCATGAGGAAAAGATCCAGAACATGTGGTGCGCATCGGTAATCCTCTAGCCCCCGCATGCTACCACCACTTTTGAGGTTCATGTGTGCTGTCATTTTTTCCAGCCAAGTCATTTGACAGTGCTATCAGAGAGATTTTTTTGCCTTAAAGTTTCACCCCAAACATATTTTGGTCTGCTGTAAAAGCGTTCCCAGTGCTCATTCAATTATGATTATGCCGATTTTTGCCAAAATCCAAAAAACTGCATCGTTTTCTCGGCGATAGTTTCCGCAGAGCAGCAGTAGTTTATTAGAAATTCACCTCTGAGTTCTCAGCTGGACTGCTGGCGCTGAGTAAGGCCTCATTTCCCGTCATCCATCTGTTTACATGTTCTCCTGCTAGCAGCCCCATCCTAATATTACTGGCAAAACAAAAATGGTGAGCAATAGCAGAGCAATCCAGCTTTACAGTTTTGTGCCACATGCCAGTTCAGACGAGAAAAACAAAGACGTACATGGTTATAGTTGTCCACAAATGGATGCATCTGAATGGAGTGAAGCTAGGAGCTTGTGGCTTGCCATAGGAACAAGTACATCAGACTTAAAACCTTTCTCAAAGGCCATTTTTATATCTCCTCTTGACTCGAAGTGATTGTTTTATCTCTTGTTTTATTATTTTCATGTCACTTAATTATGCTTATTTTATCATTAATTGTTTTAATATTTTAGCTGTTTTTATTTGTGTTTTAATGTATGGTACCTTGTTTGACCGAGGTCATTTTAAGGTGTCTTATAAATCAATAAATCAAATAAAACAAAATTTGAACAAAGAAAAACTCAGAAATCCAATTTTAAGATTCATTTTAGGTATATATGCCATCCATCATGAGAAAAAAGCCAAAAGCATATGCAAAAACAACAATTTTCTTAGGGGTGGGACTGTAACAGGACTAAAAAGAGAAATACACAACCGAACAGATTATTTCACAAAAAGTAAGAGTGCAATAAATCCATATATATATATATATATATATATATATATATATATATATATATATATATATATTTTATAACATTATCATCACCTTTTCAAACACAGCTGGGACCTTTCTATGTGGAGTTTGCATGCACTCCGTGAGTATTTCATAGGTTAATTTGTGATTTTAAATTGTCTCTAGGTATTAAAATGTGTGATTCTCTGTCTTTGTGTGGCCCTGCAACGCACTGGCAACCTGTCCAGGGTGCAACCCATATTTTCCCAAACAAAATAGGTTGGCTCCGGCAACCCTAAGACCCCAAATGGGACCTAAAGGACTTAGAAAATCGATGGATAGATAAATGCTCAAACACATCAAGCCACATGATCATTTGTTAGCAGATCTGTGGCATCGTGTTATTTGTAGAACTGTGACAACACCTTAAACTCTAATATCCTCCGCTGTTAGAGATGTCGTCTTCTTCTAGCAATTGCGTTTCAGACAAGCTCAAAAGATACTAGTGGTCCACACAGTGCACGCAGTAGTGCAGAAGACGGCATGATGATTGACAGGAAAACTCAACCTGCTTCCACTTATGACTCAATCAATGAACAGAGGTAGATAACCCTTCTTACTCTGTGAGGGCAAAGCCGCAGGGCTAATTGGGAATTGGGACTGGGCCAAAGATTGCTCTTCGTTAAATATAAAGACATCATAAAAATGGTGTATGTCCCCATTTTGTGATTTAAAAAGTAATTTAGCATAAAGCACTGCACTTTTCTCCGGCCTTGACCATATGACTCTTTTTTTCTTGTATATCTGTACTTAGTTTGAGATTTTCTGGAGTTCATAGTGGAAAAACAAGTCATTTGAAAGATGTTATCCTATATTTAAAGTATTTTTTGGGGGGAAAAAGCCTAAAGTATGAAAATAGTAAATCAATAGTTTTCATAAAACCTCAAATTTTAATGAATACTGATATGTTTAGGGAAAAATCATAAGCTCCTTGATTCCTTCTGTGGCATTTTCCTGTAGGTTATGAGATTTTACACAGGAGGCACACAAAAGGCTTCTATAAAAAAACATTTTTTTCCTTTTGTTATGGTTAGTGAAAGCATTTTGAAGCAGTTGATGGGCCATGAACTGGTGGCCAGACGTGTGTCAGCTGAGCTTGTCATCCTTCCGACTTGTCTTAAGAACGTGACGTCTGACAGAAGCAGCAAACCTGCCTCTGTGACCTCAGGTCAACACAAACATTGCTCCAGTTTTTAAATGAGCAGGATGGACCTTTCACAGCAGCATATTCTTCTTTTTTCTTTCTACAATTTTGTCCTTCCCTATTTCTTCTCATGACTTTTGTTTTATATCTTCAAAGACATTTTTTGCAGGTCAGAATCCATCACATGCGGTCAAACTTAGCATAAGTGAATTTATCAGTGTTTTGACATGGAGAGTAATCACCACAACTTAAGTACTCTTAACCTTTACTAGTGAGCTCATTTTCTTCTTCACTAAGCACATCCACAGTTCTATTTACTTTGCACACTGGTGTGTTGTTAATGTGGTTCTCAGTAGAGAGTTAATCAAACAAAATCTTAGGTACATCTCTGTAGTGTTGTTCTTGTATCTGTTGTGTTGCTGCTATCATCCCATTGTGTTCAGATGATTAGCCACTGAGGTAAACACTCAAGTGTTGGAAAATTACAACCCGGTTGTTTGGGGAAGTTTGGAGATTTTTTTTCAACCGTTTTCATGGCAAACTTTGGAAAAATCAATACAAGTTTTAGAGTGGTCATCGTATCTCAAGGGCACAATTCATCAAAAGTCTTATTGAGAAATAATGAACATTCTGTATGCTGCTGTTCACCTGTCAGAATATCCCATCAGCAAAGCTAACCAGCATTCACCAAACCGTACATTTGGTTTAGAAGAGAGTTTTACGTCAGATGCCATTCCTGAGACAACCCTGTATGTTATCCGGGCTGGGGACCAGCACAGGGAAACCCGGAATCGAGCTCCCTGTGGCTGCATTGGTTGGCAGTAGTGTGTAGGGTCTTGCCTAGGGACCCACAATGGAGTAAGCTCATCCCTGGGAAACGAACCCTGGTTTCCTATGTGCCTACATGTAGCCAAACATTCTGCATGCTTTGTCAAATTTGACTTTCCATTGGAACATCCTGGAGGACAAAACGTAACTGGCACTCACATGTTTCCACATTAATAGGATGAGTTAAGGCTAGAATAAACTTGGTTTTGTTTTGCACTAGTACAGTATCGTATCATTTTTGTGTTGTCCTCAGAACCAACAAGTTCCTTTTAAAGAAATCTGTGTCTGCTTTGTGCTGCTCTAGCTTTGCCAAGTTATTATTACAGCAGGAAGCCAATTTTTCTGTATTACTTTGCAGTGAGGATGGTGTGGACCAGCGTGTGGCATCTGCTGAAAGATTTAAAAGTGACAGCACTGCCTTCCCACTGCTGGAATGTTGCTGTGGTCTTATAAACAAGTTCAGATCTGTGTTTCAACACTAAGTAGCTTGTTGGAACCTTAAGTTAACCCTTTTTCAATCACGTCAAGGGCTCATGAAACCTAGTTCTACAGTTTCATTCAGTAACCCACTTAAGTGTGGCTTACTAGTTTGGAAAATCCAACACCCTCTCACAATATTTAGGGCATAGTCTTGTTTGTTTGTTTGTGTGTGTGTGTGTAAAGCTCTCAGTGGGTTGTTGGCTTATTATTCATCTGTGCCTGTTCACAGTGTGTTTGTGCTTTTTTTAAATTATTGGTCTCTAACTAATCCGTTCTTTCATCTCTTCTCTGTTTTTTTGTTTGAATCATAACTGAATCTGATAGATTGTACATATGCATTTGTGGGTGTGTGTAAGGTCGGCCAACACTTGCGTTGCGTTAAACCAGCTGTAAGTCACCTCATCCGGACATGCACGACTCTGTCCTGGTGTCCTAATAAGGCTTTTACTCATCCTGATTATATCCCTATATTTCCTTCAAGTCTGCTTTATCCAGCCCACAGGCTGAAAGATTGTCTTCATTTGACACCGAGTCTTTGCATGTCACACACAGTCATGTCCCACTTTCATGACGCTGGCGTGGATTGATCTTCTGAAGTTGTACTAGCTCTCGGTCAGATTGCGGCCTTTTCTCTTGTTTGCCTCATTAAATCTACTTTCAGCTTGGAGTGCTTTTATAGACTCAACTTTATAGATAATCAGTATGATCCAAGGGAGGATAAAAAGCTGAGCATGTCTGGATTTTAGTACCACAAGTTCACCACTTGTGTGTCTTTGCCCAGATGAGGATGTTTGATGCATCTCTGTGTTCTCACAACACATCAGGCATGCGTCTATAATCTCTGGTTGTTGCATGATATTGCCGTTGTAGCATTTTTACACTGACCTTTATTGATAAGAACACAAAACCAACACAAGCTGGCTTTAATCTAATGTCTGTAACTGTCCAAGAAAGTGAAATGTAACTTTAGATCAACTTGGTATGTTATTTTTACGTAAAAAGACATTTTTCTTTGTAGTTTGGGGAGTTTTTGGTTTCTATGATCAGTGAATATTGTGTTTTAATTTGCATATAGTGTGTCTACATTTTTAGCCAAACCAGAAGATTACTTTTTGTCTGAGGATAAACATGTCATTCATGTAAGATTAACACATTTAGAGAACTGTTATTATTCTCTGAAGCAGCTGTAATAGGATTCAATGCAATTACTGCAATGACATTATAGTCATTTTCTTTTTGAGCGAACTTTATGACTTAAAATCTAGGTCAATAAGTTTCAGGTCCCTATTTTATGTGAAATTGGAGCTCCTATAATGACTATTAATATATTTTAAAGAAGCGAAATTTCCAAGTTGAAAGACAGCTCTGGAAGAAAAACACTAATTATGACACTAGTCTGTGCATTTGGGGTTTCACAATAGCAACTCCGACTTCAAATAAATGTGTCATTGCAACTCTCCTGGAGATGAACTTCTGCCATCATCTCTGGAATGATGTTAATTTCATAAATACATGCTCAGTTTAATGTTGGGGAAATACTTACATAAATAAACCATGGTCACCCTGGCTCAGCAAATACATTTATGATTACAGGAAGATTAAAAAAAAGAACTTCTTTGACAGTTTATTACATGATGTGGAATAGCTTTTGACTGATAAGAGCTAGATTAACTTAAAAGTGTGTATTCTGATAATGAACTCATTGGCTAAAAATATGTTTTATTTATTTATGTATTTATTTCAACAGAGAACACATAAAAATGCTCTGTGGTGTTTTTTTTTGCTGTAATGTTTTATGGATTTTATACAGTTAGGATAACCAGCCTACCCTGTTAATTTTGGGCACTTAGTTAATATTGCTGTTAACCTAATATGACATTTGATGGTTATTTTAATAAGAAGAGATCTTGAAAATGGGATTGAAAGAATTATTAGTCAAACAGGAATTTCTGCATGAAATAGTCCATAGTCTTTGGCGGTTATGCTCTGGGATGGATACATCTTGCATGTTTGTCAAAACTTGTCAATCTGTTGTCTCATTAGACTTTTTTTATTTGAAGGTGTAGCACTTCTGCAGCAAACCCAAGTGAAGCGCTGTTGGTTTTTTCTTTCTACTTTGTTTTTATTGTTTTTTTTAAGAAGAGGATCTATGCACTCTCCAAAATGGGCTGTGTGTAATTCTTTAAACTTATCTGATTCTTTAAACTGCACCTCATCAAACATTGTTAATGGGAATCTGTTCAGAGGCTTCTGTTATCCTTTTGGGACGGCTGTAACAAGCCAGGATTCCCTCAAATGGACAAAGATGCTGCTGAAGGTTATTGTTAAGTTGTCAGCAAGCCAATTACTTGGAAATCAACCTTTTCAGTGTGAGAAAACAACACAACATACATTATTTTTATTTTTCTACGTTTTTAAGTATATCATGTCTCTATAGAGATTTTCAGTCATTCAGGTCATGTCCTCACAGGATTCAGTTCCTCATAGTAACTGGACTTTGTAACTGGTTTGGCTGCTTATCTTCCGTTCTGAAGAAGAACTGACTTGTGGAACTGAAAAAAAAACTATTTTGAGATGTATAATGCATCTTCTAAATGAACCGTTAGCAACCAGACGCCTTAAAGAGTAGAATCTTGTGATGCATAACGTCATCCTTTTTCTCGTGCCTTCAGCCAGCTGCATTGTTGGTCCTCTGCTGTTGACTTGGGGTTTGTACTTACCCACTGTTCCACCGCTAAATATTTTATACTTCTGAATCCATTATTGAAAATTCTAAATGAGCAGCAGCCATCCTTTCACTTTTTCATTTACTTCTTTAAATGATTTAACAGAACAGAACGAAGGGGGAAAAAAAGCAAAATATTGGTATGGCTGTCGTGCTTCTATTCCATTTTCTAAGTTGAAATTCCAGATATCATGTTCCAGAAAATCACTCATTTAGCTTACATTTGCTTGTTTTGGTCAGTGGTTTTAAATATTAGGTTTATCTTGAAAGAGGAGACCGTAGTAATCTTATACTTGATTGTGTTTTGTTGATCACGCCTGTACATGTGACATGTTTTAACACATGCTTATGTGTGTTTGCATTTAGGTTACCTTAACATCCAATCTTGGCCAGACAACATGACTGACCTGAGTGTTTTCTCCAACCTGGCAACTATCGGAGGAAGAGCACTATACAGGTATAATAATATACACCTATTAACTGTTTATTACAAGTTCTAAAAATGCCCCAAAATATAGTTAAACCGCTTAAAAAAAACAAATTAAAAATAAAAAAATGAAACCTAAAGCAAGTAGATACTTTTTTGATGTGACCAAAAAATACAAACATTGAATTACTAATTCAGTTTAGACCAGGGATCTACACCCTGAGGCTCCAGAGCCACATGCAGCTCTTTTAACCCTCCATTGTGGCTCTTTGGCTTTAAGAAAAAGTTAAATCATTTGAATAAATAATACATTAGTTAAGTTCGGCCATATTTTAGTTTATACTGCACAACAACATCTAGTCATTATGATGGTGATAGAAAATGCCATGTTTGACTTGGTTTACCTGTGTTTTTAATTCAAGTAAGTCTGCTGCAGCCGGAGGATCTTATTTGAACACAGAGCTTAAGGAACGTGTATGTTCAGCTGGTTTGGACAAACAGTTTATGTAAAAACTAAAAAAAGAGAATGTGTTATTTAAACTTGATTTTAAAATCTTCAGATGCCTGACAGACCTCACCAAACATGTCATATTCTCCTTTACTCCAAATGAACTTTGAGATTACTTTGTAATAGTTCTATGTCTTGTCTTTAATAACATTTTAGAGGGAAATAGTGTGAAGTGTTAACTAAAAACATTAACCCATAAGGTAACAAAAAAACATGAGTACAAATCATTGTGACGAGAGTTGCATGTCAGTATGGATGAAGTCAAATCACAATAATAATGAGAGCTAAAGGTAGGAGAAAAGATTGTTGCAATCCTAAAAAACCAAAAATTTTAATTTATAGACAGCAAAGCCATCAATGAAAAATCTAAACACGTTTTTGAATGCACCTATGTGTTGTTCCAAAACAATAAAGTATTTAAACAAGTGTTTCTATATCAATTTAATGTGTTACAAATGATAAATCAGTTTTGTCAAATTTTGTTTGCTAAAATTACTGATATCCCAGGTTAAACTAAAACAAGTGCAGCCGAAAAAAAGGCATGAGACCCAGGTATATTGCCACAATAGAGATACTGAGAAAGACTTGTGGAAACATAAAAAAAAACATGGAGTTTTTCCTCCATGTTAGCTGTCAGTGTGTTGCAGAATAAACTCTCATTTGACAGTGGGATCCAAAAGAAAGTGTCAGTGGTACATTTATCCTGGCACATTTAATAGGAGCTCCATTGTGTTCTTCCCTCATAAAATAAAGTTTCTTGTCAAATCTCATTCTCTTGTAGGGATTCTTTTCACAACAGACAAGTCAGGCAAAGGGATTTAAGGCATCAAACAGTTGAGGTCACTTGCAAAATCTGTCCATAGCAGGTTTGCTATACAGAAACTCTGCCTTTTAGCAACATTGTTGCCATTAAAGAACAATAGACTTTTGAGACTATTGTGTGCTTTTTATTTTTTGACACTTACATACCCAGTTTTTTTTTCTGTCTCTTACATGCTGCTCTTTTTGCACGTGTGCTCAAAAAAGTGGCATTGTTTACTTCTGATACACTGCATAACTTGTGTGCCTGTGTGCGTGTTTACACCTGTGAGAATTTATAAGCCAATTGCACCTGCCTGCTGATGGCAACATTAAGCTGCAGTACAAATTACAGCTTGCCGCTCAACTTTGCCATGTGCTTGATCTTACAAATTCCGTGTGTGATGGGTCTGACACCATACTAGCATGCTGTGGTATTTAAAATCCGTAAAAGGATCGAATGGGGGCAGGCTGCAAAAACAGGAAGGAGTCAGAAGTCAAGCTAAACGATTTACTGAATAAAGTAAATGAGTTGTTGCTGCAGCCTACTGCATAAACTGAGTGTAATGAGCACATGTGCGGCATTGAATTAGCTGATTGAAAGCAAAGAGCTTGAAACGAAACAAACCTTAGGCACCTCACACATGACACTAAAATTAATATGCTTGCTTTGAGCTGGAAACACGGAGAAGACCAATGAGACAAAACCCAGTGTATCCTATTGTATTGTTGTGAGACCTATTGGCTGAGTTTAGCACAGCAGGAAGAAAATGTTAAGGTTTAGTCGCAACAACATTTCTCTTCTGGTGGTATGGAGTTATAGGCCAATATCTTTAACCTCCCCTTTTTTGAAAACATATTTAGTGTTGATATTTTTTTTAATTCAGCAATACTAATCCTCTGTTACTTAAGAGTTGTTGTCCTCGATGTATATTTTGGGTTAGCTTATACTTTAAGTCAATGCAAAAGAAGACATCTTTTTTTCTAAAATGCTCATCAACATACTCGATGATTATTGCCCACATCATCTTTTGATATTTGTAAAAGCATTCCCAGCGATCTTTTATTTATGATTATTCGGTTTTTGGCCAAAAACCTGTGTCGTTTTCTTGGACAAAGTTTCTGCAAGTGGCAGGAAATAATCAGAAATTCTCCTCTAAGTTGTGGACCGGACTGCTGGCAGGAAGAAAGCCCATCCTCTCTTCCCTCTGTCGTTACTGAGACCTCTCAGTATTTGTGCTCTCCCGCTAGCTTGCAGCTCCTAACACCGCTAGCCTAACATTAGCAGTTCAACGGAACTGACAAGCAATATAGGAGCTATCCAGCCATACAGTTTTGAGCCATGTGCCAGCTCTAACGAAGAAAACAAAGACGTATGTGGATCTAGTTGTCTTTTTTTCAGCGGCATTTTTTTCGTCTGCTCCACTGTTTTTTATCTGTTCCTGATCCATCACGATTTGAATAAAAAAACACTTAAAGTTGCAGTTTTCAGCTCAATTTTCTTTTTATGTTCTCCATCAATTGAAAAATGCCACAAGATAAACACTGAAAACAAAATATATATCTTTAAACTACTACTTCCACTTTTGTTGCTAAACATGTCTACATGTGAATACCCAAGCAACTACCAGTCACTTTCATCTAGAAATGAATGTCTGAACTCCGAGTCTTCAAGTCTTCTTGCTGAAATGCAAGGCTTTTTCTCAGGCGTTACAGGTTTAAAAATCCTTTGAAAGTTAAAGGAAATTGAAAAAGAAAAATGCAAGTCTTTGTAAAACGTTTGAATTCAGGGCTTCATTGATCCAAACTGTAACTGATGATTCAAAATGGATTAGAAGTTCACAGATTAGTATTTAGGGGGGGAAACATGCAAAGAGACTATTTCCTAAACTATTCACCTAAAAACAAATCCACACATTGACTATGTTTTTTGTATTCCTACACAGTTTTGTTTCTCTTCTTTTTACATCATATTTCTTCCCGTCTTGCCCTGTGCTCTCATCCCAACCCATATTTTTCTCTTTCAGTGGGATTTCCCTGCTGGTGCTAAAGCAACAAGGAATCTCCTCATTCCTGCTTCAGTCTCTAAAGGAGATCAGTGCAGGAAATGTGCACATTGCTGAGAACAGACAACTCTGTTTTTACAACACTGTTAACTGGACAAGGCTGTTCCGATCTCCAAACCAAAAGGTTCTGGTCCGCAACAACCGAAACCCACTGGAATGCTGTAAGTTCATGAAAAAAACATTTTGAAAATATTCTCCATACCTGACACGAACCCTTACCTCTGTAAAAAAAAAATGTTTCAAAGTGTGTAAATTGTGCCTGTACTGAAGCAGCTTGGTAACATGCCAAAGAAACGACATAGGGGGAAAAAATCTATTACATTTATGGAGATAGAAAAGTAAAAGAAACATTTGACCTTCGCTTTGTTTTAAATTCCAAAATAAAGTTCATTTAATAAATTAAAAAGAAGATCACTGGTTCAAACTTAATGGCATGAGAAAAATGCTTTGAATAGTATGACATCCATTGTGTGTTTGCAGCTGTAAGGTCAGTGTCCAAGCAAAAGCCTCATGGAGCCCAAAGGTAACATGAAAAATGCCTAAACTCTGAGCGGTTTGGGCTGCAACGTTTTTGGCCTATTTTTGGAGTACCCTCCTACATTAATGACATTTATAATTTGACAATTCTCAATAACTATAATAAATCTTCGATGCGACACTTTAGTTTTTTCAGTTCAAAGAATTCTGAAAGCCTCTTAGAAAAAAAGGGCTAAAAATTCAGTAGTGAAAGATAATCAAATCTAATTTAATTATTTTTTTTACTTTCTTGGAATCAAGAATGAGAATCAGCACAGGTTAATGATCAAATGATGCCAATAGAAGTTTTTGCTTTAGTAATGGTATTTCACCAAGTTACTCAGTTGGGGTTAATTAAAAAAAATGCATGTTAATAGGGATGTAGCAACTCATTAGCCAAATTGATTAATTGATTTATATTTTTATGATCATACAAGATCAATTTGTCAGAAGGAAGTTGTTATTCAGATTAAATTGACCTAAAGTATTATAAAATTGTTTCAAAATGAAATACATTGATTATATTGATATAAATCAATAAGATAATTATTCAAGACAAAGTTTTCTAAAAACAAAAATTATTGGATTGTATCAGCACACATCTGTGTGCGTTATCTATTGTTCATTTAACATTGTCCTTACCTTATCTGAATGCCTGTTAAGGATCTGATTGTGTTTTTTTTTCCTTCCGTTTCTGCTCGGTAAAAACTTTGCATTGATTTGATGTAATTTTATTTTTCACAGAACTGAGTGAAGTGCATTAATGAGGAAAGATTTGCATTATTGAGTTGGCCCCTTTCTGCTGTTCACTGTGCTCCTGTCTTCTGGCAGCTTCTTAGTGTTGAGCATAAAAACACACTCGTACACACAAGCACACTGACTTGTGACTTTGAAGATTAGAGGGTTATTCATGATTCACATCCTTGACATGGTTTTACATGTGTGCAGAGCAGTGTCTAAAAAAAGACGGAAAATACGAGGAAGTGGAGTAATCACACACTCAAAAGAATGTGCATTACTTTATAAAATGAATATATATATATATATATATATATATATATATATATATAAAACAATGTAAAAATACAAAGATTGCAATTTAGCAAAGTACACACATTTTTTTAGAATACTTTTGGTAAAGGTATAGCTATTTTTTTCTTTTTTTTTAGTTTTGCAGTGTGTGTGCTGATATTTTTCTAACATCTACTGATTAAGTTATGTACACTTCAAGCATGTGACACGCAGTCAAGAATGGGCTAACCGGGCTTTCTCGAATGTGCCTTTATTAGCATACTGTGTTCACACTGGACCGTCGCTACCTGATATTTGCGCTTGTACACACAGTTGAGCGAGTCTTGGTGCAAAATGTTTGTGAATCTTTGTTGCTGCAGGTTTTGTCTTTCACAGCTCTATTTCGATAAATGTAAGATTTCTGGCCAGGCACAAACCACAATTATTCATCCATCCTTCATGGCCACTTTTCAAACAGTTGGCCCTTCCGTGTTTTGAAAAGGACACTACTGGTAAATTTAAGTCCCTGATTGTTTAAAAGTTCAACTGGCTTAATTTTAGGCGTGCATTTGTTCAGTGGTCGCACATTTTGTATGCAGAGCCAGAAAAAAAAAGGTCTCTTGAATGCATGTTTTTGAGCCCGGTGTGAACGTATGGCCATGTAATGTTATCTAGGATCATTAAGTATTTCAGATCTGTCCAATATCCAAAACGATCACCCAGGTGACCAAGTTTCCATAAAGCTTGCATCATGTCATCCATGCCTTTTCTGATTCAACTTGAAATGACTTCTGCTGTTTTATTAGGGTCTGCACTATCAGTGGTCTGTGATGTATGCGGTCTTCCAAACTTTCCAAGAGGAAGAACTGCTTGAAGGCTTCCGAAAACAAAGAGCATCTATCTCAGCTTTACTGAGGCAATGCTTTCTGGGAACTTCAACTGCTTTCCCAACCGTCAGTTCCTGTTCTTGTACCATACCAGTAAAGCTAAAATGAATGGACCTTTCTACTGTAGCTTCTGTTGTCCCCCATGAATTGACAAAAGTGACAACTTTCTTGAGCGGTGATTGGCGCTAACCTTGTGATGGATGGCATTTGCCTTGACTATTAATTGATGTCAATAGCATTTCTTCCCTTTTCAACTGTTTACCATTTAAACCCTTTTGCTTTTAAACAGAAGTTATGAATGTTTTGTCCAGAGTACCCCTCTTTAGGTACAGTATGTAAACTGGTGACCCCAATAGAGAAAGTTAGATGGACTTGGGAGAGTTGAGCGGTTTGGCTCAAGAACGTAAGGGTCCACCCTAAATGGGTAGCCAGTCAAGTACAGGGAGGACATGCAAACTTCAAGCTGGGACTTGAACCACAACTGTCTTGCTTTAAGGTATCAGTACAATCCCCAAACAACTGTGCAACCGTCATCTTTCTAATGAATATTTATTCAAAGTTGGACTTTCTGTTATCCTTTCAGTAAAGCAGTTATCAAAATCACCGTCATATTCTTTTCTTCAATCTCCCACATGAATATACTGTTCTTTTTTTCCAGCCATTTCAGATGCATTTGATGTATGCTTTTGAACTGGCTGCACAGATAATGTCATTTCTTTAGAATCCATTCTCTCACCTACTCATTTCTCTCACATCGTTAGTTTACCTGTGGTGCTGTGATCCCAACAGGGGTGGTTTTATCTCTTGGGAGAGGCAGAACTTTCATCTTCTGCTTTCAGACTTGAGTTCTGCCTTCTTTGTGCATCTGTATCCTTTTGTCAGGATGTATGCTCCAAGCATTCTGAATACAGGCTCAGAGGATGCTAAAACACAGCTCGTGGCTTAGACATGGCCAGAAGAGCAAACACAATAGGTAGTTTCTTTCTAAAATAAGTTATAGAAGGTAGAATGTGATTCAAAAATCCAAAAAGCAAAACTGTTAAAAGATGCGCATTACATTGGGGAGGACAGGAGACAGTTGGCAATGTCCAGATGGGAATTATGGCAGGTCCTTAAGCAGTTATTCAATAATAGGCTCTAAATGAATCCTAATCAGCTGTGGTCCACGCAGCATCAGCTGGCTAACTAGTGTGCTATTTATAAAGTAGATATTTATAATATGTATCAAGGATAACTTATAATCTAATGTGGATTAATGGATTTTTATTAACTAAGAAGTTTGGCTCAAAAGGCAATTTTGCATAATTGATGCCCAGGAGGCTTTCCAGACAAGAACATCTATAAAAGGTATCTATGTTGGTTCATCTAAAGAGAGGCACTTGGCCCCAGACGAGTTGTGTCTGACATCATTGTCCCCTTTGTAAGGGTGGGATTATATAAATTTGCTTCTTCCCACTCCTTTTCAGGCAATTAATCAAGCTCTACTAGACTTTAGTTATTAATCACTATTAATAAATGTTACAAATGTGACTTTTTGCTTGTTTTTCATTTCTTTCTTTTCTTTCAATCAATGTATTTCATTGTCTCAGTAATGAGTTTGGTAATTCTGTAAGATATTTTTTTTCTGTGTACTGTCCAGTTTATGCTTGAAATAAACCAATCAATCAGTCAACCCTAAATGTAGTCAGAAGTGTTCAGAATTGTAAAAAAGAAAAAAAAAACTTGTACTAAAGCTGAAAACAAAAAAATAAACATATGTTATGATAGCCAGTTTAAAGTTTTTTTTTTTTTGAGTGAGATGGGGGATATTTACAATTCCTATCAAGGACTTCCAGTAATTAACGTTGATGTTTCCAGGTAGTCTTGCATCTAAATGCAGGTGTAGTTCTTTATTGTTACTGTTACCATGCTAATTTATGAAGAGACACAAAGGATTCATAAACATGTGCACAAACGTCACTAAAATATAAAAAATAAATAAATAACATATAAAACGTCAGACTAATCGCAAATTTTATTTGCTTTGATAGGAGTATCTACATTTTTAGAGTTAATGCATGAGTAAATAAAACTTCCAAGGTTTTAAAACCACTTTTTTATTTTGGCCACAAACAGAACTCTGCCTTTTTGCTGTTGTTTTTCTACTTTTCTATAATTCAATTCCATTGAATTTAGTTTATTTATGAAGCACCAGTTCACGACTGAGGTAGTCTCACGGCACCACACAAAAGGCAGGAAACATTATGCACAACATCAAACATCATCACAATTACTCTTTGATTTATTCTTTAAAAGCTAAACAGAAGCTGAAAAAAGCTAATTAAAAATGCAAATTCTCTATTAAACACTGTGACTTGTGTTTTTATGAGTGATTACAGGACTTTGCTTTTTCTTATTATTATTTTGTTACAAAAAAAAAAAAAACTTGAGGAACATTGTTCTCTCTATGTGGAGTTATGAAGTAACATTTAGGGTGTGCTCGAATTGCTGTGCATTTTCTTGATCTGTTGCTCTCCTCTCTGTTTCTCTGAAGCTGTTTTATTTGTTTGTTTGTTAAAAAAATAGTGTCACGTCATCCCACTCTGTTGAAATTCAACAATTTGAATTATTTTGCTTTTATTTGTTTGTCTGTAGGGACTACTAGCTGAAATGAGCAAAATTCGCTATAACCTGCCACAATTTATCTTTTTTTATATCACGTGATCAAAGTGCTTCTATGCATTGTCCATTGTCTTGAAAAAAAAACAAACAAACAAAACAACTCTCAATTCAGTTATTCTTTCCTTTGTGTTTTGAGCAGCGAAGGATCAAATGGTCTGTGACCCGCTCTGCTCAGACGACGGCTGTTGGGGTTCCGGCCCAGACCAGTGCTTGTCCTGCAAGTTTTTCAGCCGTGGACGATCTTGCATTGAAAGCTGCAACCTTTATCAAGGGTAAGTGAGAGTACAGATACTCTCATGCCATTTTACTATGAGATGGGTGAAAGAATTTCAGTAAACCAGCTTATTTTGTGTTTATTTAAATTGAAATCATTTCTGACCCTCAGCTCCAACTTTTGTACTAAGCCTGTGTCTATTAGTATTTGATATTTACATTTTTCTTGAATCTATACATTTGTGCATATTTGTGTTAATGGACTGTCTACTCCAGTTATCTGCTGCCCATTATCTTCACCTAAATGTAGGACAAAAATTTTGAAAACAATTAAGTGATTTTTTTTTTCCCGCAGTGTACGTTCTCAATGAATGCTAGGTGTTAAGTATAGGAAAAACAATACAAGTATTATCTGTTTTTATATTAATGTAAAAACTGTTCATAGACAACCTATGCACACCAATTTGTTTGAGATTTTCTAAGAAAATTAAATAAATAGACAAACAAAAAGAGGTCAATGCCAACAACCCATTTCAGTTACTTTGTATTTTTTGCAGCTCATGAAACACTTTGATTACTATTTGACCAAACAGCTCTACTTTTTGCCTTAACTTATAGTTTCTCATTATTTTAGCCTTTGATTAAAACGAAAAATAATTCAAATTGAATGGATTTGTGAAATTTGACATCTTAATAAAAAAAAAAAAAAAGGAAGAAAAGAAAAATTGTTTGATCCTTGAAAAAAATAACAGATCAAAAGTTTCAATGTTTGATGGAGCCTTACATCAGTAACTCTAATAGTCCTCGATGCAATACAAAGAAAGACATGTATGGTTTGTAAATCCTGGCACACGTGTTCTGTAGTTTTAAAAGTGCCAGAAATTGCAAGTTGACCATATAATCCAATCTTGCTGTGTAAATAATATTTTTTTTTCTCAAATTTGTATCAGTATGACAAAACGGGTATATGACATGATCTGTCCGGTCTACAACACAGCAGCCAGAATTGTTTGGTTTTTTGTGTGTGTTTGTGATGTGTTTAAAGACATATCACCAGACTCTCTTAAGCTTGCGTCTCCAACATAACTTTAAGTCATCAAATAGGAATCAAGTGTTATTGATGTGCAAAGTATTACGTTATTTTATAGCAACCCAAAAATCCTCAAGGGCTGATGCCTTGCTTGTTTTTGGACACCAAAGTTGTGTCGGCTGTCTCCATTTGGACATGCGATGAATTTGTTGCTCGACACCTGTCCAAAAATGTGTTCAAAAGGTTGATGCCCCAGACGCATGTGGGAGGAGCTATTGCCAAATCTTTTTAGCTTGATGGCTACATGGATCGCTGTATGTGTGTATCTCATTTGCAATGCATGGAAGACACGGAGGATGTTTAGATCTCAGATTTATTTATTTTGAAGAGCTCCACAAAGCATCAGTAAGCATGTTGCCATGTCTGAGTTCATGAGATCTTTCAGAGAGACTCTGAGTAGGGTGAGCTTCACTATCTACTGCAGGAGTCCTGCCTAAATGATGGCACTTTTCTGTCTTTGTGACCCAGTTTGACAACTTGCTGTCCCGCAATAGTCCAAGGAGGGAAAAAACAAAAATAAGGAAAAGATTGAAGGATCTTTTTATTGCAAATATGAACAATGTTGTAAAGTTGAGGAGGAGAATCATCAGATTTCCCCCCATGTTGGTCCTGGACTGAGTACCTGATTGGGTGATGTGACACGTCTTCTTCACCATAGTTCAGATTTTTTAACTCTGGACACGCCATGCCACCCAAATCCCACCATTACACTCATATCATGCTGCTGCTAGACCAACGCACTGTGCCCAACACTCAAATTGTGTTGCAAGACCTCAGATCATGTCTATGCTTGACTTAGCATTGAACTGGACGCCTCTGACATCCAAGCTGTGTTCAGTGTGAACACATCTTAAGAAACCCACAAACTAAACACCATACTTATTGGCTTTTCACATTATTACACAACAATTTTAGGGATGGTTGAATGAGATAACAGACAGAAACATCACATTTAAAGGATTCTTTGTGATAAATCCAACAATTAACAACCTTTGGGCAATGAGAGTTCCTGAAGTCTTCATATAATGTTTTGCAAATTCCATTATAATCCAACCTAATCTGCATAATTTTAAAACAAATCTTTTTTGCAAGTTTTTATTTTGGAATCCATCAGAAGAAGAATGACATGAGCCCAGAAATGCGTTTTGACGGGTGTTGAAAGTAAAGAGGATTTAGGATCCAATACTTTTAATGTTTTTAGGATTAGCCAAAGGATTTTGGATAGTTTTCAAGTTTAGTTGGAATTAAACAGAAACAAAAGTCTAAAACTTTTTAGAACCTTTACAAAAAGGTGTCCCTGCAGAGCCTTACATCAATATAAGTCTCTTGATGCTTCTACTACTTCACTCTTTAGTAATGTTTGATTTCTTTCTTTGATTCCTCCTCAAGCCTTTTTTTCCTTTTATGTTCCCTCTGTTCTCAATTTCCTTGCTAAAGCTGGGTGTTGCGGTTTGGCGGAGAGAAGTTAGGAGCACCTGAAGTTGGGGCAGGCGGGCTAGGCGTGTCACTGCGTGTCACAGTCCCTGCTTGCGCACGGGGCCACGCCCTGCCTACCTGTTCACCTGCACGTCATCAACACTAACAGCATCACCAAATTTCAGATTTTCACAGTTTAAGCTTTTCATTTGGCAAATAAGTCGTGGGAAAGTTTACATGGTATGTGCAGATGTTTGTCTGATTAGTGTGTGTGTTTGGAATTTTTCTATATTTTAAAGACCCACTCAGATTGAAAGCATATTGTTTTTTGTTGTTTTTAACATGTTATTGTGTTGTTTTTCCCCTGATAGAAGACATATATGAAGAAAATTACGCTTAAAATTGCATTTTTTTATTCAAATCCTTGTGAAAAATATTGAATTTGTGATGTAGAAAACACACTGGCCGGCCCACTAGCTTCCTGCTCTGATCCAGTCTAATGCATCCACTTGCAGACAAATAGATCCACCTACGTCTTTGTTTTCCTCGTCCGACCTGCCATCTGGCTCAAAACTGTGCACCTGTTTACCCCCAATATTGCTTGCAATTTTTGTTGCACAAGTAATGTTAGGTTGGGGGTGAGTGAGGGTCTGTAAGATGGTGGGAGAGCATGAAAATGGCACTCATTCATGGATGATGGGAAAGGGGAATAGGGTTGCTCCGTCCCAACAGTCCCACCCACAACTCAGAGGCAAATTTCCAATGAACTACTGCCCCTCTGCAGCCTAGAAAATGACAGGTTTTTTTTTTTGTTTTTTAAGATTTTGGCTAAAAACAGTATATTAAAAAAGAACACAGGGGATGCTTTTGAAATCAAGAGATGATTGGAGCGAGACTTTAAGTTGTATCACATTGACTCTGAGAACATGCAGGAACTGTTGCATAATGATTGTTTTTTGTTATTCCAATGAACTCTTCGCCTACAATTAACCAATCAAATTGGCATAACAAGAAGCTTGTCCTGTGATTTGTCAGTTCTCAAAACTGTTTCTTCCTTGTGTCTGAAAACACCACACGTGAAGGCTTAACTTCACATTAGCAAGCACAGGATTTCTCTAAAGCAATAGCATCTTTGGTCAAAAGTGAAGTTGAATTTTAGCATTTTTTCTGATCCACTGATGATAACATTTGAAAAGAAACAGTAAAACCTTATCTCACTGAGCTTTATTTACTGTATATTTTTAGTGAGAATACCCCTTTTACTTTACTTTATTTTGTAGAAACAGGAAAAAAAATAGTATGAAGCTTGTAGACCCTATAGGCCTCATCGGTATCTTCCAGCCACACTGCAGCTTATTTTAACCAGCTCACATACTGACAAAGCCTTACCTTCTTTGCCCCTTTGAAGGTTTTGTGAAGGCCAGATGAAGCATAATTAATAGTAATTTGATTTATTTCCCACTGGGACTGAATTGTGGTTTTTTTTTTTTCCTTGCTGCTGTTTCCCCCTCCTGACTGAAAGACTCGAATTCCAAATCAATTCTCTGTCTCTTTCAGTAACAAAAGCAAAGGGCCAACTCAGACGGAATGTGGTCAAATGTAATGGATTTCTGAGTATGTTTTCGTGTTATAAACAGATTGCAGAAAATGTAATGTTGGATTAAATGATTTTTTTTTTTTTTAAATGCTGTATCCTCTATTAGCACTACATTGCACAGTTGAGTCAAACCCGCAAGTTCTAAATCCTCTTTCACTCTCAAACCTTTGATATTTTATTTTTGCCCTGAATAGATTTATTTACAGACTATTTGGGGTCATGAAAAGAGCTGTTATTTTTGGAAAGTGCGCATACCAAAAAAAAAAAAACAAGTGTGAAATGTTTTTTTCATAAAGCTTCGTTTTTAATGTGATAACAACAGAATAACCCACCTTTCTGTGTTACCTTTCTATGAAAAATCAATTATGCCAAAAAAATAAATAAATAAAAAATCCAAAAACAATTTGTTCAATCGGATTTTGGGACTTAACTTAAACGTAATAACTGATTTTGAACTTTTGCAAGACGCTGGTACTCTTGATAACTTTTAGTTTCTATTACTGCAAAAACATGACTTAAAAGTCGAGTGGAGGCTAAATCTGACACAGGATTACTTTTAAAATTACACATTAGGACATTGTGCTTTTACACCTAAAAAGGATTTTTTTTTCTCACACAATCTCTTTGTTTGGGCACAGACTGGTATAAATTAAAATGTCAGCGGCTTCTCCTCATATCCTCATAATGTTAGATTTACTGCCAGATCCTAACTAATCTCTGTTCACACCTATAACTCCAGTATGAAGGCAGATTTTATTAAAATGTCTGACTCAGTAAACTTATAATATGTTACATTGATGAAACCTTTCTTCTCTCTATGCCTTTTTAACTTTTTTGCAGGGATATTCGAGAATATGCTAACGGGTCAGTGTGTGTGGAGTGCGATTCCCAATGTGAACAAGGATACGACAACACTTTGACTTGTCGTGGAACGGTAAGATTTGTTCCAAATGCACATGAACTAAAAAAAAGTGTATGTCAAAAAAGCAAGATTGAAGAGTTTGAATATTGGGCCTTAAGTTAACTGAGAAACTAAAGATGCTGAAAATAAAGTACAAATTTTGGTTTGAGTAAACATTTATTTCAATTTAAAAATTAGAAGTCCCCATAGAAACATAAAATCAATAAGAAAACACAAAAAGTATATATCATGAAGTTGTTTCAGCTTTCCAAAAACCAACGAAGAATAACTACAAAAAAAGAATGTTTACGTCAAGAGTGATTAGATCAGTCTCCTGACTGAATTTTAAATGCACTGACAGCTTTATTTTGAAAGTTAAAAATATTTTTTGGAACGAGGCAAAACCCCTCAGTGATGTAGCATAAATTCAGACTCCACAGAGCAAATTTCCTGAATCTGCAGGTGCTTTCTTTATTATTTAAAAGCTTAGTCAAAATACTACACAACACGAGTTGACTGATAAACAAAAGCCTTTTTTTAAGAATGAGGCATTATGCTGTCTTGTAAATGCAAAGATTATAAAGTTAAGATCAATAACATCAGCATTTTCTTTCCTGAAAATTAGTTTGGCATTTTAAGCCAGTGGATGTGCATCTAAATGTTCAAGTTTGTTTCTTTAATCTCCTTTACTGACAGCAAGACAGCCGCAAACCAAAATGATGATTAGTTTAGAAACGAGAAGATTTCACAGTCAGAGACTAAGTGTGAACACCCAAGCAGAGAAATCAAGGAAGATGAGTCATCCTCATGGTGCAAATACATTTGTTTAGCTGCTACGAATTCCTAAAACATTCATGCAAGACGTATGTTTTGTCCATAAAGCAAAGATCGGCAGAATATGTTTCATTTTTAATCAAGCATAAGTAATGGACATTAAAGGACATTTATAGGACAGACAAAAACCGTTTTAAGATATGTATTAGCATTTGTAGACATATACAAATGGCCTATAGGTGTTGATAAGCTCCAGAATTTGAAAGACATTTACAAATCCTAATAAATGTCTCTATCAGCATCTTATTAACACCTGTAAGACATTTTACAACATCTAACTACTCTAATAAATGTATTTAACAGGAGCTGATTAACACCTATCACATTTGTAAGAACCTATGGATGCTAATACATCATTTATCAATGTCCTAACAAGGTTTCGAAACAAATTACAAATGTCTGTTGGTATCTTTCAACTATAATATAGAGACATTTTATTATAGAGCATTACTCAAAGAAGTTCTATTTTTTTTCTTAACTGTTCAAATCTTTTGAAATTCTCATACTCCAGTAGCAAATTATCAATGCAACTCTGTGGCGGAGCTAGAAAATTTTATATAGGGTTGCAGGAGGGGGGCAGAAGGCATTGGAAGGGTGGCAAATGACAGCAACCGGCAATTTTTTTTTGTTTTTGCGGGTTGCTGCCCCCTGTTGCCCCTGGTGCAACTTATGTAGACTGTACTTACAACTTTGGCATCAGAGTCTCAACATAAAGGTGGTTTTATTTCTTTTCTTCACCAAAACGTAGGACAGTTTCTTTACTTTGGCAGAAAGAAACAACTTCAGACAAAAACATGTCAAAGAAATTTCTGTCATTGTTTGTGTCAAATCACAGCTTGTAATGTTAAGTCAAATTACTGCTTAAAATTGTGAATAGTTTTGCTTGCATAAAGAAGTGCTTGAGCGAGACCGAAAAGTGCTAAATTCCATAAAGGTAAAGTTGTTTTCATAAATAAACTATGCTCTGAAAGTACATTTGTAAATAACTGCAAAAAGAAAGCATTTATGTCAGATATTTATGTCACATTAGAAGAGGGTAGGATTTTTCAGCAAGAATATTATGCAGCATATTTTTATGCATATTTGTTTATATAAAGTATCATTAATGTCTATTTTATTTATTTATTTATTTATTTTTTTTGACTACTTTCACTATAAAACTTTAATGAGGAACTTTGAGGAACAAGTACATTAAAAACTTTGGACTGGGCGCTTATAATTGTCAGGGCAAATCCAAAGTTTTTAAACAGTGTTGAAATATTTATGTTTCTTTGTTTTTTGTTCATCTAGAAACTGTTTCATAAAGAATGGATGAAATATATAGGCTTTTATTACACAAACCCACTATATCCAAACTCATTGTTTTGTATTCTGCAATTTTATTTGTTGGTCGTCACGCTGTGAGATAAGGAAATGTCTCAGGGTAACCTGTTGGACCTTGTGTAGATATGAAGCACAGGGACACAAATGGATTACTGCAATCATGTTATAGCTGCACAGCCCATAGCAATTACACTACATAGAGCTGTTTTAAAGACCAAATAACCTATGTGGAAATAGGCTGGAAAAATGACAATAGGGGGCGAATAGTAAGCGAGGGAATACATAGAGGCGGATGCCAATGATCTTCTTTTCATGGAAGCTACAATGTTAAACTCACACAATAAATACAAAATAGAGCAGAATTTGCCTCATGAATTAAAAAAAATCTGGCATTTCACTATCTTCTTTATCACTATAAACATTCATTTTAATTCTCCTGAAATCATATTCATCCTTTATTTTTTTTTTGTAATTTCAGTCAAAGATGCAGTCTTATTGAAGTCCAAGTAAATGATGATAACTTGTGGGCTCAGTGCCTTGTTGAGTAAAGAAACTGTGGAATGTCACACTGCCTTTTGTTTTAAACTCTATAACACCAGAGATGTGGTCTGCGGCACATAAATAACTTTGCACTTTGACGTACCCCTAATCCTCAACCGTTTGTGAGATTGATGTGAATCAGCCGATTTGTAACCTATCAACAGCTTTGGATATCAGATTTGTGCTGTTCTCTGTGGACGTACCGATCTGATCACCTGATCAGAAATTGGACCCAATCACGTAGTTTCATCCTTGATCAGAATCAGATATTGTATCACGACCATGGATTAGATATGTATTTTATTCTTATTATGATCAGCACTTCATATTTCAAGCCTATTATTACAAATACTCTCGTAGAAGTCTGTATATCATGAACAGATCATTGTATTTCACACAAAATTGAAAATGGAAAAAAAAGAACATTTAAACTTTCTCTATTATTCTGTTGTGCTGTATTTTCTACACTAAAAGTATGTATAAGTGGAGTATAACTTGCACTTTAGGGAGAAATGTATTTAACAAAATATGTAAATATACGAATGCTACTTTACTGTGACCGTATTAACTTCATGAAATAATAGAGAAATTGCATAAGAGTCTTTTAGGTTAGCATATGAACAATTATCAATTTAATCACAGAGTCAAGAACATGCAAACATGCGAAACGTGTACTCTTTAAAATCTACCCAGGAATGAGTATACTTTCTTTTTTATTTATTCCCAGCATTTTCATACAAAGCTTTTTATGTCTATTTTCTCCACTTTTATAGTAATTGGTTATTTTTTCATGGAGTCCTAATGCGAAGAAGAAAAAGAAATCTTCATTTAAGCATGCATATAGAAGCAACACGCCTTGGCTTTTGTGTTAAGCACCTGGGAAGAACAATTTGCATTTCCAGCAGGATGCTTTTTATTGGTGTTTTGCCTGACCTACAAAACCCTGTTGGACCATCAACTGCCTTCTTTATCCGTCACTTAGTTTAACCTGCCAGTGTGACAGGACTGTTGGAATTTTGCTTTGGGGGGATCCTAAAAGCCAGGCTCAATGTCAAAGCCAAAAAGAGAAGCAAGACCTTCTGTTTGTGTGATTTTCCCAGTGTCAATTCACATTCATATAAAAGGAGTAAGAAGAATAAAGCATTTATCCAATAATAGTTTTTGGCTTTTGGTAGTATGACTGTTTGTGGCAGCATTCTTGAAGAAAATAAACACAAACCATGTTGATCATTTGTAACCCATTATTATTTAAAAATGTACACAGATGAATTTCTTTGCAAGGAAGTTGTAGAATTGTATCATGATGTTAAATTCACTCAAGTGTAGACCTGTTGTACAGGTTTACTTTGATCCACTTTTTCCTATACGTGTGTGTGTGCGCATGTACTGTTGGCGTTTTAAAAAATGTTGTGTTAGAAAATGTTTCAAGGCTTGTCTTGAAGAGCTCATCACCTCTCTTCATCCCGAACTCTCCCTCCTCTCTGGCCTATATTAGCTTCATAAATCCTGTTTCCTGCGCATTGTTATGGTCATTGTGTTTGCTGTGAGCGATGGTTATTATCTCCCTGCTCTGCTCACACCGCTTTATGCGTCTCGCCTGCTTGCTTCCTTCTTCTCTCTTTTTTTTCACCTCGATATCCTCGCACTGCCTCTCCTCTGTGCTTCTGTATTCATGTCCAGCCTGTTTCCCTCCCCTATTAGTGTTCGGATTATTTTACTTTTCTTTTCTCCTAGCACCGCTTATGCATCGTGTGCGTCAGCTTGGTTAATTTTCCCTCTCACTCAGGCTTTTATTGACACAACATTCATGTAAAAAATCATCAACGCTTGTTTATGCATTATATATGATTATATATTGACAATTCTGAAGGTTTTCCTGTTTGGTTGGACAAAAATATGGAGAATATTTTTTTTTCATTTTGTTATTTATTTAAATATATTCTTCTTTTTATGAACAACATTTGGCATTTTTGTTTTTATCTACATTTTGTGTTTTTTCCTCTAAAATGAACAGCTTGAAAAACATACTTTTTCTTTCTTTCTTTGTATTAATAATTCAAAGCGTTCTGACTAGTTCAAACTGTTTAAATTCGTAACTTTTTGTTGGTGAACATGACGACAACTCTTGAGTTGCAGCTCCGAAGTGTCAATGTCGAGCTGCTTGTTTCAAATGTTCATTTGCTGAACACGCTGGAAAAGTTTAATGTGCACTGACTTGTGTTGTCTTCTTTAATCTTTAACATTCACAGTCAAACACTGAAATAAGCTATTGAAACCTGCAAAGAAAAAGTAAGTTGATTTGCGTAGTTAAGACAATCAAAATTTAACAAAGCAGTAGAATTTGATCAAATCCATGTTTTAACAGTATTTGAAAGAACATCAATTATGAAGCATTTGAATTTAAAAAACAGTCCAGACAGGGAGATTAAGATGCATTTTCCAGCAAAAGAAAGTATTTGGTCCAGTTTTTTATGGACCAAAACTCAGTAAGATTGGCCAAGTCCCACTTTGCAATTTTGAATATATACTTTATTTTTATGTGTGTGGCCATTAAGCCATTCATTTATCAAATGTAGCTTTTTAAATATTTAGAACATTTGATTTATAACAAAGTTATCTTTTTCTATCTATAACAACTTCTTTTACTCATGACAGCAGCATGTATGAGTTCCTTTCAAAATAAAATACACCCTGTGTCAAATAAGGTCATCCTGCTGCAGCAGGATCCAAGAAAGTCAAAACATAAGATTTTTTATGAATGTGACTTTGGTGCACTTTCATCATGTTCTCCCTTTACAATCAATTATAAACATCACATTAGTTTAGAATTAAATGTTACTATAAAAACAATGCAAAAATTGTATAATTAAAAATAAACCATTCATAAAGTGAACTGAGCATTTTATCATTATTTTGTTTTGTAATCTGACATGTAGACTAAATGACAAAACTAAACTAAAACTGTAAACCTATCATGTATTCAAATTGTTAGCATTTTTCTTCAAAGCCAAAGAGTCACAATCAAGAAATAGACCCTCATGTTGCAAACCCCTGATTTAGTTCAATTCAATGTGTTTTTGTCCTTCATGTAATTTCTGCTTTTTTTTTTTTTTTTCCTAAATTTAACAAAGAAACTAAAACTGTGGAAATGCATACTGTGGTCTAATCAGTTCTAACTGAGTTTCTATGGGAAAGTGAGCAAAAAAAAAAATCAAACATCAATTCATTCTAGCTAAATAGTCCTTCATACGCGAAAATCTGCTTCCAAAACATCTGTGGATGTATATGGATATAGTTGGTATCTATGAAAAATGTTTTGTTTTTATAGTAAACTGTATTCAAAAAGCCTCCGGGTCTTTTTTTGACAGACTGCTTTCCAGATTTTCACTAAAAAACACTCAACAGTGGCATGTTATCTTGAATCTTTTTATTTATTGTGATTCCATCAGGGCCCAGAGCATTGTGTGAAATGCCTTCATTTCAAGGACGGTCCAAACTGTGTGGAAAAGTGTCCCGATGGGTTGCAAGGGGCCAGCAGCTTCATCTTCAAGTACGCTGAGGCTAACAACGAATGCCATCCCTGCCACCCTAACTGCACCCAAGGGTAAGAGGGGTCTGTACAAGGACAGCCCAGTTTGTCTGTTAATGAAGTTAAAAATAGAAATGCATAAAAATGTTGCCAAATCCTGAAGACAAAATAAAACATTTACAAAATTAGCACACATTGCCTTCATGTTATCCAGGATTGTTTTGGAAAATTATGCTCAAACAAAACACAATTACATCCATCCAAATTTGTATTAAACAGATTATTTTTATATATGATTAATTTCACACTTTTATGGCTTATTCAACATTTTAAAATGATTCAGTTTGAACATTTTTGCAATTTTTTCAAATACATTTTCACTGCCTACGATTTGAAACCATTAAATTCTTTTCCCATCATCTTTCAAGTTGTGTGAAACACTTAAACACAAAGAGTTGAAACCCAGAAACCATCTGAAAGAATGATATGGAGGAGATTAGAAAAAAACAGCTGTCCCTCTCCACATCCTATTGGCCAATTGCCACTCAATTCAACAACAAGATTTGGAATGACATCATTTTGCATTCAGCTCCACAGGGGGTTCATGTCACTCCCCTGTGTGTTATTTCTCCTCTTTTAAATGACAGACTCCCGCCCGCTTGAGCATAACAATGTGGTCGTTAATGGAAAACACCAGGCTGACATTTGGTCAAAAACACAGCTTCATATCAAAAAGGTTCAACTCTCAAAAACACAAGCTGATGGGGAAAAGCAACATTTAAAAGATGTTTAAAAAAGGCAGGAAATGTCTTTGCTTTTTTTAGTAAAACAGGAGAGGCTATTTGTTCCCTTTTATGTCACGATAAAGTAGACATTTTGGGATATTTTTTATGGTTTGCATACTATCTAAGGACTTTCTGCAATAATTGCACTTTAAGTTAAAGTTAGTTGAAGTCTTATTAGAAGCCACACACCAGAGTGTTTTACCCATCACTCGGGGGTAGCAGGGAGCTGCAGACACAGCCCTGCTCTGAAACTATTTGTTGGTTTAGCCAGTCCAACCCCTTAATGATGAAAGTCGAGCAGGGAGGCAGTGGGTCCCATTATTAGAATCTTTGGTTTGGCTTGAACCCATACAGGTCTTAAAGTTTCATGTTTTTTAACCAAAATAATATATATAAAAAACAACACCCTTTGTGGTTTTCTAGGACATACAGCAGTTTCTGCAGAGTTGTAGGAGTTGATTAGAAATTTGCCTCCAAGTCGTAGGTGGGACTTTTGGTGCAGAGCAATCCTGCCCCCACTTCCCATCATCCCTTTGTTTGCTGTCCTGCTTGCTTAAAGCCACCACCCCAACCAAACATTGGAGCTATCTAGCCATTCAGTTTTTAGCCATGTTATGTTAGTTATGTCGGCTCAGGAAAAGAAAGACGTACATGGATCTATCTGTCTGGAAGTGGATACATCAAAATGGAGCAGAGAAGGGAGCTTGTGGTCCACCAATTGTATGCCCCTACGTCACAACTACGAGATTTTGCCAACAACTCTTTTTAATGAATTTCTGATTTAAAATTGTTTGCATAAAAACTTTTCTTTATACGTGTCCTTCATCATGAAAAAATGACACAAGAGCATGTTAAAAACATCAAAAACGCAATCTCATCAAAGTGGGTCTTTATTTTATTTAAGAAAATAAAATGTTGTGGTTCAAGCTGGAAATGCATGTACTCACTGAAAAAAACATAACACGTGATGAAAGTATATTCCATTTTTTTACAGTCATTTGCAGAAAGAAGTAATTTTCCACCAGTGAAAAAGGAAACCCCCAACTCTGTAAAGGAGCATAGCCCCTGCATAATAAACTTACAAGGAACTTTTCAAACTTTTAACAATTAAATCTTTTTAATAAATTGTTTTGCCTGCACTTTGTGTGTGTGTATGTGACATTGTCTCTCATGTCATCTAATTATGTGGTAGAGTACACCCAAAATAAGCTCAACACAGCCAGTATAAAAATGTGTTTCCTTAAGGCGCCATTAATAATACCATTTCCCCCTACCAAGGTCCAACCACCATCTAGCTTTAATCTATGCTGAATCTTTATTTATTTATGTCGTTTGAAGGTGCATTGGACCAAGACTCCAAGACTGCATTGGCTGGATGGACAGGTACAAAATTCCTTTGTTTCACCATCATCCTCTATCAATAAAAACACTCATGCAGCAGAATGCACACACACATGAAGACACAGCAGAATCCTAGTAAGCAAAGTCTTTGATTTATTGATAGCTGTGAGGCCCAATATTGCTGTCTTCATTGCCTTTGTGCATGCATGTGTTTAAATTGATTGTCTTTTAACACACTTTTTTTTCTTCCTTTTTTTTGTGGGGTTGATTATTTAAAAGAAAACAATGTCAGGCAGGAAGCTAATCTTAATCTGCAAGTATATCGGAAAACAGAGCAGCTTTGTGTACAACAGGTGTAGGGCAATTCTGCAGGCACTCCTGGTGAGCAGATCAGACTTTATCAGATGTGTTTGGAGATAGGTTGCCAAGCAGCTGTATCCTAGTCACAGCTATCAGATGTACCTGTTAGTGGTGAAGTGTCACACAGATTGAAACTCTCCTGCAGGTACTTCAGCCCAGCTGAATATGATTTATCAGAAGTGTGTGATTACTTTAGGCTTTCTGAAACCATTGTTCCATGTTGATTAGGAATTACATTCATGTCTGGTTAAGATGGATTCGTCTGTCATTTAACATCCTATCAAAAACAGGTTTTTTAGGCATCCTGAGGCTTTTCATTTTTATTGTTATTGTTATTTTGGTTCCCCGTCGTTTTGTAGCTTTCATCGTGTAGATATTTATTTAAACTTATTCAGATGGATGTCAGTTCAAGGGCAGAGGTAGAATGTGTATTTATAACTGTTAGACTTCACGGGAAAACCTATGGGACCTGTTAATGTCAGTTTGAAAGACTGCTGAAGTGGAGCGTATGAAATGAGTTTATGTGAACTGTAAATGTTGATGTCAATATAATATTTGACATTGCAGGAAATCCTCAGTGGCCACTCTTGCTTAATAATATAAGAGTACTGGAAGCGATGGCGTGAATCTGTCCTTGGACTCCAGCTTTCCTCATTTCTCAAAACCGTGAAGCTACGTACACGCCGGGCATGTGGGACACATTCAAGAACCCACATTCAGCATGTTCTTGAAAGCGCTTTTAGCTTTTGGTGTTCACACAGATGTGTCGCAACCCGATACTTGAATATATATTCACAGTTGGAAGAGGCTTGGTGCCAAATGTCAAATCTTACTCCAGGCTGCTCTTTTTGGATACATGAAAGACTTGGTGTCATATAATTCCATCCGGGGACAAACAGTTGGCATTTTTGTGTATTGAATAGGACACGATCCATGTCACTACCAAATCAACGTTTAAATTTATGTTGAACGTTCAGCAATGTTCAATTGCTGCGAATTTTGTACGCTGAGTCAGAAAACAGACTCAAAACTTGTTTAGCGACAAGTGAATCCCAGAGTTCTGAACATGAAAGCCTGAAACCTGCATTTACGTGGGAAGTGGTCGCTCTGGCATGCGTTTCTGAGCCTGGTGTGAACGTAGCATTAATGTCGCCACACATCACTTCTAAGTTCATATTACAGTGACTATACAAGTCGTCTCTTTGCTGTAATATCCACTTCATTAATTTAGCACTGGTTTTAATGATTAATGCTCCTCGCTTGTGTGTACTGTGTCACTCTGTTTATTGAATGCAGTGATTAGTTTTTGCTAGTTTGCACTTATGGACTCATCGGGGTCAGATTCAGAATGCAAGGAAGTTTCCTTGTGTAGCGGCACTGCAGATCCAATTACAGGTCCTCCGATTAGACTATTCTTACCCCAATGGACCTGCTTCTGTAGTATGAAAAAAATCTTAAACCATGTGGAAGAAATTGCTCCAACTCCTAAATAACAAGTCTGATTGTTGTATTTATTTTGCAGTATTGCTTCACATACAGAACCTGCTTGCTTGATTTACTGAATGTTAATAAAAATGTGAATCATTTTCTGCAATTTTTTTCCCACTGATTTGGAGCAATATGACAATGGTTTGCATAAGACAGCTTCTTGCGATACATTTCAATACTGGGCTAATGGACACGAAAGGACTGAACTCTGTTTTGCTTCTGTAGGAACTCTGCACACTTTTGGGGCAAATGAGGAATTTATTAATGCTTGATTTCTAATGACAGCAGTGAGAGTGTGAGAATTCGTTTTGATGCTGATTTACATGTTTTTGATCTTGACCTGATTTTTAATGAGACAGCGGGGAAGAGTATTCGTTATCCAAAGGATTTGTGGGAAACTATGCGGATATAAAAAAAAAGGTGAAGGATTTTAAGAAAAAGTCACAAGTACATAACAAGAATATGTTTATTCATCTGCCTGCTTTATTGTTTTTCTTTGTGTAAACATGAGGCTTTTGTGATTGTTGCTCAAATTCGTACTTAATCTGTCTTTTTGAATATCAGGTAGATTTCATCGGTTCATTTTTCATCTCCTCCTTCTCCACTTTTCTCCAGAACCCCTCTAATTGCAGCAGGAGTGATTGGTGGCCTCTTCATGGTGGTGATCATGGCACTCAGCGTGGCCGTGTCGGTACGGCGGAAGAACATTAAGAAAAAGAGAGCCCTTCGCCGCTTCCTGGAAACAGAGGTTTGCGAGACTTAAGACTTTTTTTTTTTCAGAAAAAAAAAGTTGGAAAGTATGTTATTTATTGTCCCAAGAAGATCCTCCCCGTTAAAAAAAACCCCAAA
This sequence comes from Oryzias celebensis, assembly GCA_014656515.1. Lineage (NCBI taxonomy): Eukaryota > Metazoa > Chordata > Actinopteri > Beloniformes > Adrianichthyidae > Oryzias > Oryzias celebensis. The sequence continues at coordinate 15,640,471 of BNCR01000017.1, read as the reverse complement.
ACTGTTATACAAAAGATCCCTGGTTTTTGAAAATGTTGAAGCAAAAGACTAAAATGTGATGAAATGTGTTTGTCAGCTTGAAAAAAACTATAAGAAAAATAATGAGACTTCTTTATTTCAAGAGGTAACTTCGAAAACTGGAAAAAGCGTCTAACTCTGTGAGACCCAGTTGTTGACTTTGCCCTAATCTGCTGGAGTGAATACTTATTTTAGGAGGAGGTGGGGGAGTGTACCATTAGAAGAGGAGAAAGCACTCTATCTCTGTTTTTTAAAAAGAGGAGTGCATCCTTATCAGCTGCTCTAGTGTGTCCTTAGTGAGAAAAAAGGTCTTGTTTCCCTGCTTTTTCTCTCTTCACAACCAACAAGTATAAGTAAAGTGTCAAATAACGAAGAACTTTAATATGTTCTGCCATTTCACTTCCTTTCCTAAACTGTACTTTTCTCACAGTTATTCTGCATTTTTGAATCTTACACAAGTTTATTTTTTTGTGCATACATTGAAGCATTTCCCAGGATCCCAAAACCACATTGCCACAAAATATGCAGCGGTGATTTGCATAATGAATGCAGTTCGTTCCAGTGGTGCATTCGTCATATGAGGTGTTCCTCAAGACAAGATTTCCCATACATGTCTATACCAAGACATAAAATATGTTGCAAGATTATGCAAAAAAATTAATGATATAGAAAAAAAAAATGATAACAGAGAACCCTTAAGGAAGAGAATCAACTAAAAATACTCACCAAAGCAGGGAATGGGGTCTTCCATTTCCAGAGGAATCCTTTTTTTTTTAGTTTAGTTAGTGTGTTTTAGACTAGTTAGTGAATCTAAGGTTAAAAGACTCACGTCCTGTAAAATCTGTGGCAGTATTCTTATTTTCTTCAATCCTGTTTTCATGGGTTTTATGAGCTTGGACCTAAATTTATGTAAAAATAAACAAATACTTGGAATTAATGAAACAGTGGGCCCTTAATCTATATTCTATGAATGTTTCATTTTTTTAATGGAACTGTGGAAATTCATACTTTCCCTTTTTTTTTTTGTAGGAGAGTGTTATTGTTTGTTTTTGCACAAGATTTTGCTGCTTTTTCTATTAAGGGTATTTAATTCGTTGATCATGAAAAAGAAAAAAATAGTTTTATGCATCTCACTGTAGACTTTGGTGGTCGACAAGCCACTAATATTTGACCATTTCAGCAGCACTTTTGCAGGATTCTCTCAGCTTAATGGGATGGCATCACATTGACATTTTTGGAAAAGTTTTGATACTGTTGTGTTTGACTGACTAATCTACTCATCCTCGTATTTTTGGAAGAGTCCTAAAAAATATTTACCAAAACTTGGCTTGTGTGTGTTGTTGTTCACCTTTTGGCATGTCTTGTCAGGGGTCACCACAGGTGAATCAGCTTTCACCAATCCGCATACTTGGTTTGGCAGAGATTTTAACACCAGATGCCCTTCCTAACCTGTGGGCTGGGGACGGGCACAGGGAGACCCAGACTCTTTTTTTTTTTTTTTTTTTTTTTTTTTTTATCTTGTTTTTTCTACAATCATTTTCCCCCTGAGTTTTCTTGATGCGAAATCTATCTTATATGAATATTAAACTTAGTAAATTTTCAGAGCAGCAATAACATCTTACAGTATATTATAGTCCACTTCAATTTAAATAAATCAAGATTGTTATAAATCATTTGTGTCCATATCATTCCAGTAAGGTCAAATTGTCTTCATTTTGTTTTGAAAATGACTTATTTAGTTAATGAAAATGAGTGATTTTGGTGTAATACCCTTTATGTAGCAAATGGGATTACAGGAAAATATTCAATGATAGCTTCTAACAATCTTTAGGGAATAAATGTTTTATCGATCAACTTGTATGTAACTTCATTCGTTTGAAGTTCTCAGAGCACACCAATCAATAATGTTTTTTTTCTTTACATTGCTTGCTTACCATTTGTTGCTGATTTTGTGTTTTCTTTTTTCCAGTTGGTTGAACCTTTGACACCAAGTGGAACAGCTCCTAATCAAGCCCAACTTCGCATCCTGAAAGAAACCGAACTTAAAAGAATCAAGATCTTGGGATCTGGAGCTTTTGGAACTGTGTACAAGGTAAAAAGTTTGTCCTCCAATTGTGACAGGTCTCTAATGCCTTGTTTCCACTGAGCTGAACGGACCATTCTATATGCGACCAGAACAGTATTCTCAGCATTTCCACTGCAAAATGGACTGATCAAACAGTTCTGGACCCTCCCCCTTTAGGTCATAGGTCCATAGAAGGCCCAAACTGAATGGTTGGGGTGGAGCTGCTGTAACCACGCGATGATTGGCAGAAAGTGATGATGACTCAAATGTGATAATGGCTACATGCTAGCAATGACGAAAGCACGCTAGCAGTCTACACATGGGCCGTGGGAAAAGAAGTGCTTAGTGGAAGCGGGACTTTAACTGAATGGAAACGCCCACCAGATTTAACTGACCCGTTCCCTTCAACCACTGTTCCACCCATTCCGTTCCGCTCAGTGGAAACAAGGCTGCTGTGACACTGGTCTCCAATAGCCGCCGGGTCTGACAGGTGCTTGAAACTGTTAGATGCCGCCGGTCTCTAATAGTGACCAGGCTCCTTTAAGATCTGCCAAAACCCTCCACCACCAGGCAACAAGAAAACTGTTGCCTTCTGGAGGTGCAAAGAAAGCGAGCGACGAATTAGTAGAACTGCTTTGAAAATGGATTATTGAGCAAAGATGGAAATGTCCACATATCTCCAGGAGAATGATCAGCATGAAAGTAACGAGGATTTTTGATACAGAGGTGGGTGTCGCTTCAAAGAGAAAAATGCTCCCAGCAAGTGTTAATCAGAACATAATGCAATGTTCTCCATAAATCCTGGAGTGTTCTTATGGTGGTGTTGTCTGCTTTTCTTGACTGAATTGAACCCATAAGCCATCACCATTCTGTCTGTGATGGAATAAACACCCATCTCCAACAGACACTCGCCTCTTATAAACGTCAAGCCATCTGCCAAATTTTAAGAATAAAAGCCAAGGCTACTAATGGGACATATATTGTAAACATTTTTATATAAATATATATTATCTCAAGCAGGTAGATAGATCTTCAGCTTGTCTTTTACAAAGGAAAATTTCTCCCATAACGATGATGGTAACGGTGAAGGTGAAGGCTTACTAAAGCAGCACTAACCTTGTAAACAGTAGCAACCTTTTTCCTTTTTCTTTGAAAACAATAACTTCTGGGTTTTCATCAGGTGACCTTGACAAAATAAAATAAATTATTAAAATGATATAAACATTGGCATTGCTGAATGAGAGGTCACAGACTCGGCTGACCCAAACTCCCCCAGGGAGCTTTTCCCATACCTTTAATCCAATAATTGCAAATTCTCTGTCATTTCTAGTTTTCAGCAGAACCATAGAAACAGTTAAACAGGACTTTTTTAGAGGAGCAGATTACACGGAAGATCATATGTGACTTAGAGGTCAGATATGTAGCACAGACCAAAACCTGGTAGTGCTGTAAATCGCACATGATGTTGAAGAAATCCCACATCTTCCACAACGAGTTCAGCATCATTAATAACAGGTTATGTAGTGGAAGGCTAAAGGCCAGAACATAAAGAGTAAGTAACTGCACACGCTGAAAACCCTGGGGTGACAGTAAAACAGAATGGTAGTAAGGGTTATCATCTGTGCAACACTTGGTTGGAGAGAAGCAGACAGAAACAGGAGCAATAATAATCATTAAAAAAAACTTTACTCCTGGAAATGTCATTATTTCTGTTTACTGCATCTGATCAAAGTTGTTCATTCTGAAGTTTATAGATTATCAGTACCTGACCAGAAGCTATAAACTTATTTAAAATGTAGGATATATGTCCTATGAAGTCAGTAAAGATTATCAGGAAGACCTTTTTTTATCATAAATATAAAGAAAAGACTTTGAATCTGTTTTATTCAAAGATTAATTTGTACATTATAGTTTCCATACAGCATGATTGATGTAAACTTTCAGTCATACAGTTGTTAATAAAATACATTTTGTGGACATGAAATTACAGACACGTGTGTGTGTGAATTAGTCATTTAAAAATGAATAGAAAGTCACATTTAAAGTTAGCACAAAAGTTTCAGTTTTGAGCTAAAAGTGTATCTCAATTATTATTTGTAGTTACAGGAGCATAGACTAACAGTAAAAAGAAAAAAAAAAAAAAAAAACTTTTAAAGGTTAGAAGTTGCAAACATTAATAATGAACCCCTTTAGTTGCACTTAAATTTAGACCAATCTGAACGACTGATTTTCAATAATTCAGTTTTGGTTTTTTTTTTTTCCCAGAAAAAGAGAAAAGTCATGATTCATATTGTTTTACTTAGATTTACACTGCATGGATGTATTGATGATTTGTTTATTCATTTAGCTTTCTGTTTTGCACTGTATTTTTCTGTTCAGGGTATTTGGATCCCAGAAGGGGAAACAGTGAAAATTCCAGTGGCGGTTAAAATCCTCAACGAAACCACCGGACCCAAGGCGAATGTGGAGTTCATGGATGTGAGTATGTTGAGACAGACCTTGCAATAAGAAAAGAATTGACAAAATACTACACTGCATAATAAAAATAAAAACCATCTAGCCTAACGTGCAAAAAAAATGGTTTTGATTTATTGCGTTTGTATTACAGGATTGATTTCATAAATGGACTTAAAAATTCCCCAAAAAATGATTCAAACAAATAATGTGTGTTTGTTTTGAAAAAAAAAATCTTTATGATTTAATCATTAGAAAAATCTGTGTTAATACAATGATCACTGACTGACTCATTTATTTTTATTGCTGCATATTAATTTCACTGAAAAGCATCAATAACAACAATCTGCTTCTTGATAATATCCCACCTTAAAAAAAACAAACAAACATGAGGCCAAAAGAGCCTTTTTGGAGCCTCTAAGACTCTTACCTGCAGAAATGAGAACATACATCACACATGCAGCGGACTCTTCACACGGTTCATAAGACTCCATGTATTAAACATTTGCAGCTTGGCACATTTCAAAAGAAAAAAGTGAAAAATAAATCTAAATTATTACACTGAGATGATGCAATGCAGATGAAATAACGTTCATCAGCGTAAGCACACACATCGAAAGCGACCCGCTTGCAGTCATGCTCTCCTTTTACTTTGACAGCCTTTAAGGGAGAGTCTCTCCATGTGACTGTGATGAATATCACATGTGTTTTTTTTAGTTTTATGTTTAACTTTGAGAGCTCTTCTATGGCACGCATGGCATAGATGCAGGTGTTTGTCAGACTATATTGGCACAGTGCTCAGGAGAGCGTCTGCAATTCACTTTATTGGCAAGGTGACCAGGATTATATTTACCATGTTTACAAGCTGTTCCAAGTCAAGGATTTTTCCTAATGCAATGCATACATGTGTGCATGTGGCATATTCCCTGTCATCTAATGAGATATGTGTAGTAAAGCTTAGCAAAGTAGCACAATGAAAGGGTGAATTTTAAATCTCAGTTTTTAAATATTCATGCAGCTACACATGGCTTATATGTGAAACATCCTGGATGTGCACATAAAAGTATTTTGTGAGAGTAGAATAAAAGAAATGTTCTTATAAATTGAGATATTGCAGCTGATAGAAATCTATTCTCAAGGATCCCAAACAAATCTGAAATACTGACAAAATTATCAAACTTGGTCATATATTAAAAAAAAAAAAAAAAAAAAACAACTTGGGATACAGTTTAAAATCAATCTTCCCTGAAATTGTGTTTTTGCTGTCTTATGGTTTTGGGATTGCTTTATAATTATGTATTCTTTTACTTATTTTGGATGGCAGTATGTTTTTTTTTATTATTAAATGGTTGAAATAAAGACGCATTTGTTTCATAAAAATCAATGTAAAAACCTAAACATAAAAAATAAAAATCTGAAAACAAAAATAATTTAATACTTCATGCCGACAGAAACTGATGTGCTCTTACAAGCAAATGCCGACTATGAGCACATTTTCCCGCAAAAAGAAAGCAAAACCGCTGCAGCGGCAAAAGAGAGAGTTGGTGTGAGAGAAAAATGCCAGAGTTAATGCGTACATTTACATGTTAACTATTTCAATTCAGTATAAGTACTAAAAAATGTCAGTAATGTTGTCATTTTAGCAGAAATTTTTTGCGTAGGGCGCAATGCAGTCCAGGGCTGGGCCTGCCACTAACCTGCAATCCTGCAATACTCCTCTTTTATCCCTATGTGCCCAGGAAAAACAACAAAAATGGGTAAAAAGCACTTGAGCATGAGGCACACTTTCCTGACTATTCAGGGACAGTGGCCTTACTGATGTGCTCGGCATCCCCAATATTATAAAGAAAACTATCATTTGCAAAAAAACGTCACGCAACACAAAGCCTCTGCTCGGATGTCAGAGCATGGCCACGATGGGTGGCGTGTATGATGTATGGGTCGATGAGATTGTGAATGTATAATACCGAGTCCCTGGAAAAATGGTATAGCTTAAACAAAAATGAATTGGGAAACACCAGGCAATTGACTCATGGCCTCGAAATCCTCTCCCGACCTAAGTGACATTCCCTCCGGATTAATCCAGCCTCCTCGTCTACGGGATCCTTCATTAATGGACATGCCATTTTGGTTTCAGCGTGGCGGAAACGTGCAGTCTCTAATGTGAATGTTCTCAAAATTTGAATGAGGAAATCCTATTTGAACATCCTTCACTTTAAAAAGGGGCGGAGACCGCAGGAAACTCCGAGCTTCCTGGAGGAAACCTGCTCCAGACCAGGTTAGCTTCACAGAGTCAGTTGCCATAGTGATTAACTTTGAGTTCAGCTTACCCCGCTTCGTGAAACGGGTTTGGATTAACCCACTTTCACTTGTTTAAGTTGTTTCCGTTTCTGAAACTGGAAACTAAGTTTTCCTTAACTCTGGGTTAACAAACTCAGTTTCAACAAAACCTGCTTCTTGACTTGGGCCCCTGATTGGATGATGATATCCAGTTTTGCTTCATGTCAAATAACATTCGGTTGAAATAATTGACTAATGTCATCATCCAATCACCAAGCGTTTTGTTTTTCTAACATTTGATCTTGTTCTCTGGAATTTGTTTTTGTTTTGTTTTACACGTTTTGACTTCTGAAATTTTGTTTTGTTTCCTGTATTTTTTTTTTCAATATTTGTTTTGATTTTAATCGTGTTGTGTCATCTTTTATGTGAATAGCACTTCAAGCCCGCTGTACTTTTCATTTTTCAAGATATTTTTTTACTGGAACATCAATGGAAAGCCTTTGTAACTCAATGTTTTACCCCCTAATACCTATTGATGCAATTATCCATCAAAACACTGCTTCTCAAAAATTACCTGAATTTACCATCTACTGTACTTGAAAGCCAAAATATAAGGGATTTTTCAGGTGTTAAAATATTTATGGGCCCCTTTTTTACATATACTTTCTTGTTTTGCAAATGCTTGTCTTATGCTAATTTCTCGTGAATTCTCACACGATGAGACTGCAGAAGACTGCAGACGGAAACACAAAATACAAGTGGAGGCATATGCTCAAACTATTTCTACCCTCAGTCTGCGATCCTAGAAAAAATGTTAACTCACATTCTTTAGACTGTCAGACAAAGCCGGAACACCTGGGGAAAACCGAGACAGCCTACAGAGATCTTGCACACTCTGCAGGAACAGCCACACAGTGAAGTGACAATGCTTAAGCGCCCTCCAACCGTGTCGGGACAGGTTTTTATAGTTCAGTCTACATTGATTGGAATAAAGACGAATCTCTGCTTTACACACTTTTCACGTACAGCAAGGGCAAAGTAACTGTGATGCAACATCAAAATCCTATGCAGGGATGATTCTACAAGCTTTTCAAATGCATTTTCCTGACAGTTTCTGCAGGTACTTTTGACAGGAAGGATCAAGGTTAGTCAGGATGTATAGGGAGTTTTAGTGCACATATTTTCTGCTCTCCATAAAATGTCTTTACTAAGTCCATGTCCAGACTCTCCGGACATTTTTTTACCTCAGGTTTGCAGTACAAGTATTCTTACAGACCACGTCCACCACATCTCATAAACAGGATTCCCTGCTGTTTGCAGGATAAAGCACTCTTTCCTCTTCTTTGTGATGCAGCACATCATTCTGCATGAATTTCTCCCTCTCGTGTGATTCTTAACTGTGCTTCATTACATGAGTCTTGTCAGATTTTTTTCTTTGAAAGACTTCCAACTAGTTAACTTATCAAAACGATGACTCAAAGAGGATTTCACCATTTTTAATTCTTAAATCTCCACAGAGGATCACTTCTTAACCTCGTCTCATAATTTATACCTTTTATGCTCAGGCTCAGACATTATGAAGGCAGAAAAGGTTCAGTACTTTCAAGTAATAAATGTGCATTCCAGACAATTGTTTGACTCATTTAAAAATTCACAAGCAGATAGCAACAATTCAAAATGTTTAGATAAAGGGTTTTGTTCATTTAAAAACGAATGACTAAAATGGAAAGACAATCTATTTATGTTTTAATTCTGTGTTTATAGTAGAGTTAAAACTATTAAACCTAAAATTTATTTTAAAAGAAAATCTAAAATACTAAAATCTAAGTGGTTTTATACAGTATTTTGTTTTTCTTAGCCATTAAAAACAATCATTTATTGTAACTTGAAATACACATTTAAAATATAATCCTATTTTTAAAAAAATATATAATCGCAGACCATCAGCAAAGTGAAGTGATATAAGACTTTTGAATGAAACTGTTCATCACTTTTTATCATTTTATATTCTTCTAGTGAGTGCTTTTGTACATGTCCTGTCATCTTGATTGTGCATGTGCTGGCTCAGATATTTAGATATTTTTGGATTAAAAAGAAAAATAAAACATTAAAATGTCTGTCAAAGTGTCATGCTGCCACCCTTATCTCATTAAGAGGACAGTGTGTTAATAATTTTAAATATTTGTATTCTATGCATTCTTACAATGATCTAAGTTTGCATGCTTAGTGCTTCGATCTAGCCCTTCTTCTTATTTTTTTTTCAGATAAAGACAGAATCCCATTTTTTTTTTTTTTTGAATTAGTTAGTATTGTAAAAGTACTGAGTTTGGGTTTATCTTCTTTTTGAATGAGGCCATATCATCCTGGAAAACCCATCAGATCAAATACCTTCATAGCATCATTTACATTTGTGCATTTGTTAAAAAAGAATAAATTCAGTATAAACTGAAATATTTTGCTCTTTTTTCTATTGTTTCTAACATAATGCTGACACAACCTGTTTCAAGTGTTACTTTGCGCTTAGCGATGACGAGTCTCTACTGATTGGTTAACTTCTGGGAAGTTATAGAAAACTTTTGGGTATGTTATATATCTTCCAAAAGTAGCCCCTCTATTTATGCCAAAAGTTTGGCGGCCTGCCCCACATTTATAAGAGACAGGTCTCTATTGGAGACCAGCTTTTGTTCCATCGCAGACAGAATGGTGATGGGTAATGGGTTCAATTCAGTCAAGAAATACAAACAACAACACCAGACTTCAGCACCTGGATCATCAGCTGGAACGGCTTCCTGTGACATCATTTCCGGGTGAGCGTAACCAGTGCTTGGTCACTGTCATTGTTGCTCCTGTCTCTTTAGCACCTGATTTGCTAATATCTAACTTAGTGTTATCTGGTTTGGTATTCAAAAATTAAAAATATCTTCTTTAGGATTTTAGGGAGTAACTGCTATGTTAACCATTGCTGTCTAAGCAGTCTGCGACGTAGTTACTTCTCCTTAGCCAAACACCGCTAGCCATAGCTAAGTCCTAGCATGGCCTCCACCTCGTCTGCCTTCACTCCTCTGTCCTGCTCCATGTGTCATATGTTCAGTGAAGATCCTGCCTCCTTTAGTGAAAATAGTGCTAGATGTTTTAAGTGTGGTCTTATTTTAGATTTGGAGGCCAGACTAGAGCAGTTTGAAGTGCGGCTACACACAGTGGATGCTAAGCCTTTAGCCAGTTTGAGTTGTGATTCACGCAGTCGGTAATGACGCCAGATGGAGACTGTCAGAGGTCCTTAAACCAAACATAGAATCGGTGTGTAAACTTGCTAAGTCTATGTCGGACACTCACATTTTCTCTGGTCCCTCAGTGAACCTAGTCAGTGATGAAATGTGAAATGAAATTTTATAAACCTAAAAGTAAAAGCTACTAGTACTCTCAATCACAACAAGCAAAATCATGATGTAATAAAATGTGGGTTACTAAACACAATATCGATCTCCTCCAAGTCCCTCTTAGTCAATGAATTAAATGATAACAAACTTAGCCAAACAGTCCAAACAGAAACCTGGCTACAACAGGATGACTATGCTAGGTTGAATGAAGCAACCCCCCCCCAGTTATAATACCTGATCAATAAAAAATCCAGGATTTCAGGGAAAGGAGGTGGGTTAGCAGTTATATCAAGTAGTAAGTCAAACACATTTATAATTAATTTGAAAACATCATATTGTCTATAAATCACCCTAAGAGGAAAAAAAAAACCCTGTTTTATTCATAATTATTTATCGCCCTCCAGGCCCTTACTGTGAATTTTTCTGACTTTCTATCAACTATTGTTTTAGATTCTGATAAAATATTTAATAGTAGGAGATTTTAATATTCATGTTGATGACTCTAGTGACTGTCTAGGAAATGCTTTCTCAGCTATATTAGATAATGTTGGTTTCACACAAAATGCAAATGAACCCACTCACTGTCACAAGCACACTCTGGACCTTGTTTTAACTCATGGTATAAAGATCAGCCAGCTGAGTGTCCTTCCTCATAACCCCATACTTTCAGATCACTTCCTAATTACATTTCAGTTTGTTCTAGAGAATTTCCCCGCTCCAATAAATAAAAAAACAGCTCCAAAGAACATTATCTGACTATTCTGTGTCTGAATTTAAACTTACAGTCCAACCAATATTTAGTAACATGCTGAGCACACACTCTGAGACCAGCTCCCACTGTTTCAGTCCCAGTAAAAACGATCAGTTTGTTATTGACATCATGGAGAATACTTGATGTTGTTGCTCCTTTGAAACCTGAGCTTATTAGACAAAACCAATAGCACCGTGGTTTACTGCTGAAACACGTTCCCTTAAACAAGCAACCCGCAAGTTAGAAAGAGAATAGCGCCGCTCCGGCTCAAAGCAGTCCCTGTATAACTGGAAATATAGCCTTTTAAACTTTAATATATATATATATATATAAAACCCAATACTATTCAACTTTAATAGCAGAGAATGGAAAAAATCTGAGATTTCTTTTTAGTATATAGCCAGACTGACTAGCAGTCACAGCTCAGTGGAACCACATATTCCTGCTACTCTCAGCTCTGAAGAATTTCCTACATTTATTGATGGAAAAATCTTAACTATTAGACATAAGTTGAACAAAATTATCCCTAATATCAGCCCAGAGCAGGCTGAAGTGGTAGAAACAAAGGCATCTATAGAAACCTCCGTAGCATTTTACTGCTTCACTGCTAGAAATAACATCAGTTCATCTTCAACATCATCCTCCAAAACCTTAAATGGTCTCTTAGACCCAATTCCCACTAAGCCTTTTAAAGAAACCTTCCCCCTAAATAATATATCAATTTTAACTATAATAAATACGTCTTTAGTAACAGGTTATGTGCCACAGTCTTTTAAATATGCAGGTGCCAAGCCTCTACTGAAAAAGCCCAGTTTAGATACTGGAATTCTGGGCAATTATAGACCAATATCAAATCTCCCCTTTATTTCAAAGATCTTAGAATTCTAGTTAAACAGCTATACTACCACCTACAGGACAAAAGCCAGTTTGAAAGTTTTCAATCAGGGTTCAGACCTCACCATAGTACTGAAACTGCACTAGTTAGTCACTAATGACTTGCTACTGGCCTCAGAAAAATGACTAATCTCTATTGTGGTCCTGTTAGATCTTTGTGCAGCCTTTGACACTATAGACCACAGCCTCTTACTCCAGAGACTAGAGGATGACATAGGGATCAGAGAATCTGCCCTCCAATGGTTTGAATCCTACTTATCTGATAGACACTAGTTTGTTAATGTAAATGGACATTCCTCTCATTGCACTCGAGTTAGCCACGGAGTCCCACAGGGCTCAGTTCTAGGACCCATCCTGTTTATACTCTACATGCTGCCTCTAGGGAATATAATCAGAAAACACAGAATTTATTTTCACTGTTATGCAGATGATACATAGTTGTATATATCCATTAAAACTGACCAGAATGACCACATAGAGAAATGCAATGCCTGCATTAGTAACATCAAGATTTGGATGACAACTATTTACCTCCTCCTAAACCCAGAAGAAACTGAAGTCATTATACTAGGTCCAAAATACCTGAGAGATGCTCTATCCAATCAGATGGTCTCACTGGATGGTGGAAATATAGCATCCAATCTCACAGGATTTATTGAAATGTTGAGAACATTGTATTATGTTCTGATTAGCACTGGCTGTGAACGTTTCTCTTGTCTTTGAAATATCATCAAATCTCAGTATCAAAAATGATCTTCACTTTCATGCCAATCATCTTCCTGGAGACATTTGCACATTTCCGTCTTTGCGCAATAGCTCATGTTAAAACCAGTTCTTTTGATTCGTCGCTCGCTTTCTTTGTACCACCACCACCTTTTTCTGCAGCTGTCTTCTCAATATCACTCATCTTGCTTGCGCTGTTCTCTGATACATTTAGGATCCACCCCAAAATGTTGCGCAAATTTCTCACCAAAATGTCATTTGGTGTATGAATCGCACAAAGTTTGAATGGTAAATCGAATGAGCTTTTCTTGGCCATCACTACATTGGCTCACAACACAAATACCACTGACACCCGACGTCTGTGCACGCCTGTGCACGTCTGGGGGAAGGGGGGATCTTAAAGGAGCCCAGCCACTATTAGAGATCAATGTCTAGAGGTGACGAGCATTTGTTAGACCAAAGTATGTGATGTTCAAATAACATGCAGTCTTACAGCCCTTAGGAAAAGATAGGCTATTTAAGTGTACTACGTGTATACCTATTCTCAACCAAAAGTGGGGCAGTATACTTGAAGTTTACTTTTTATGCAGTATAATATCTAACTGTAAACTTAAAATGTTCCATTAGTCCAAAGAAGTATTGAGTTAGTATACTTTGTTTGCTGCATGTACATTGTCTGTAGAATATTTGTTATACTTATATTCAAGTATGCTTAATAAAACACACTTATATTGAACTAGTTTTTGCTAAGGGAGTGGGTTCCTGCCTGAAATGTGCATCTAATCTAACAAAAAAAATGCTGACATTTGTATCAAACTAAACCAAGCATCTACAGTAAATCCACAACCATTGCTATATTTTTATCTTTCAATATGACATACTGAAAGTCTTAATGTTGGGTTACTTTGAAGTTGGGTATCTGTATAAGATTGTAGGGCTTCTGATTGGAGTGGAAATTTGCTCCTCACTTCAAGAGAAACTTCAGCCTTAAACAGAATAAGGCGTCCTATGATCTGGAGCAGGTCAGGCTACATTTGAAGACGGGAATAATACTCTGGTGGTGTTTAATGCCTTCAATGTTGGCTCTGACGCTGACATTAAGTGCTATGTGAGTGCAGTAAATGTGTTGGGATTGGTGTCTGCACATGGTAACCTTTTTTTGCCCTACAAATTATTGGGGGAAAATAAAAAGAAAAGTGCAAACAGCAGGAGGGTTTGTGTCCCTTCCAGAGTATTTGATTTCAGCTATAATCGTTACTAAGTGAATATAACTTTTCTTATATTGTTATTTTTTTTCTACAGCTAAAGCTAGAAATGTGGATTTTCTGAAATAGAGAAAATGTTTGTGTTAAAGCATTTAAAAGCAGAAGTAAATATCTGGGTTACAGTTAAGTGAATTGTTGGCTTGTCTGAGACCAATTCCATCAAAGTCTAGCTATTTATAACATTTACAGTGTTTGGGGAAGGAGAAGCTTGTATTTCCAGTAAAATAAGCCTTCTGTCCTGTGTTGTGAAAACAAAATTTTAGAGTCGCCCTGAATATAATAGGCAGTAAATCAATTAAAAGCAACTTCATTCCTCAGCAACCAGTCTTTGCTGAGCTTTATGGAAGGAAAAGCCAATTAAAAGTTTTTATATTTGTGTACTTTGATAAAGCATGTGACGTGTGTTCAAAAACGCGCTAAATACAGATTCTTGAATGTGAGTGTAGCCCATAGTGTTCTAGGCAAGCAGGGAGGAGCTTCTTCTTCTTTGAACCACAATTGATTTTTTTCTCCTCCACGATCAATTTTCAAACAGGTGGCATTTCTGTAAATTAGAAGGCATGCCATCCATACATCACTACTAAATCTGAGACCCTGATTGGTCAAAGTCCGACTTGGTTCAACTTGCAATGTGTGCTCAGAGGCCACATATTTGTATGTAGAGCTTGAAAACGGCCGTGAAAATTTGCGCAGCTTAAGTATGAACGCGAAAGTTTTGAACACAGAATGCATGTCTACATAGACTTTTCATTGGAAGTGGCTGCTTGAACACGTGTTGTTGAGGGCGGTCGGATTCTAGCTTTAGTCACAACTGCCGTTATGGGTGGAATACACTTGGAATACAGGTGGCCTGTTCAATTGATGTTCAATAGGCATTCCAATCAAGTCAATTTTCTACAGGCGTGCTGCGGGTCAGGCAACAGGTTGTAGGGAATACTTTAACTACATGTAGGGGTAAATAAGGGTGAAGGTGAAATGGAGGCACATCGGACAGATTTTTCATCTTTTCAACTCCCCCAAATCCTGAGACTTCTTAGGAAGCCCTTCAGTCCTGTTCTAGTGAAAAGTTCATGCACTTTGCAGACATCCTTGCGTGCAGCTGGCTGTTGGAATTTAGGAAATTAGACAGTGTACCTTGTATGGGCATCCTGCAAGTGTCTTGAGGGCAGCTATGTAAAACCTGCACAATTCATGGGTGCGGCATCTGTGCATGGTCAGAAAGCAGCTTTTACGTACAACTCACAAATGACTAGAGTGTGACATAAGGGCACATCCCCCCGTTAAAAGTGCGTACAACTCATGATACATTTATCACACACACATAACAACGGTAAATTCAATTTTCATAACGTCCCTTAAGGTGGCCACACGAGCTTCTTGAAAACTGCAAGACAAAACTGTGATCCCCCTTAAAATGTGGCTGCCTTCCTCTAAGGCCCTTAACCGCCCTGGACCACCGTACATAGCACCTGTACGGGTCACCGTACACACCACCCGTACGGGTCAACCCCTGTACAGAGTACGTTAAATTAAGGCTTTAAAACATCTTACTTTACCCGTTAGCTTTAATGGAAATACTTTATTTTAAGTAAGTTGTAGTCACATAATTTAAAAAGTGGTTTGTTTTATTGTTTGGTTTCTATTTTCATGTGGCATTGCTGTTTAAGAGCATGCAAACATATGTCTCATGTTAGGCTCTCATGCCTGGCTGCATCTGTCTCTCTCAGGAGGCTCTGATCATGGCGAGCATGGAACACCCTCACCTGGTGCGGCTGTTGGGTGTGTGCCTGAGTCCCACAATCCAGCTTGTTACACAGCTGATGCCTCACGGCTGCCTGCTTGATTATGTCCATGAGCACAAGGACAACATTGGATCACAGCTATTGCTCAACTGGTGTGTCCAAATTGCCAAGGTAAGATGAATTTATGTATATTACTAGTACAGCTATTGTAATAAATGTCAGGCAGACCGGTTGATAGTTATTGGCTTAAAAAAAGGTGTTATAATTAAATGTGTTTTTTTTTGTATACCTGAAAAACTACCTTTTGTGTATCTGAGTGACTTTGTAGATCTAATGCAATCTAAAACAAAAGAGTTAAGTACTTGATAAAGTTAGAATTGTCTTTTTTTCTGAAATACAAGAAACTAAACAAAACCAAATACAAAAAGTGATTAATTTTCTGTGCAAACAATATATTTACCTTTGTGTTTGAGGTGTACTTTGAGCAGATACATACTGCTACCCAGCTGTACAATGTACAGAATGAGGGACCTATGGTAATCAGCTGCTGCAGAAGTTGCCCCAGAGCAGTTGCAGTGAATGGTCTGCTATCAGGAATGAGGGTTTTGCTATCATCTCTCTGTTATCCACTGCCTTTCTTGGACTCAGGGACATGACCCTGTGCTAAGCTGGCCTTCTCGGTAAATGTAGTTGGTTTCTTCCTGCCCACTGGAATGGCTCTGCGGCTCCAGCTGACCGTGCCACAAAAAAATCTTCAAAGCCTTAAAAGGTTATCTGAAGTATATCTTACCAAAACACCTGAGTCTACCTAAAAACAATCTGCTGTGGCTTCTTCTGTATATGGTTATGATTTGTGTTCAGTTCAGGGGTTTTTTTTGTTGTTTTTGTTTAGGTGAGTACTCTGGTTTTTAAAGTACTCTTCTATTTCTAGTCACTGAGGCTGCCTAACAGTGGAACCAAATCCAAAAACCGCTGTTTTGATTTTATTTTTCTGAGACATTTCACCAAGACAACTCAACCAGGACGAACCATTAAAATGTCATTACTGGCCTTCTCTGTAGACTGTAAACTTCTCTTCCTTTTAAGCAGTTGAACTTTTTTGATTGTTTTTGTCAATGCTGGACCGCAAAACAAGAGTTGCATTCTGCATTATTATAAACACAAGTTTGATGTTGTTAAAACTTACTTGTACTTTATTTCTTTGTGGCATTTATTAAACCGTTAAAACCTGACTCATAAAACATCAGTGAGAAAAAAAGCATTTGTAGGAATCCCAAACAGGTATGGTCAAATAAAGAGAATATAAAATCAAACAGAACCACATCTGATATAAATGTCCATTACATGTAACTTGAAAAACAGGGGAATAAATCCGGTATGAAAATTGTTGAAATTTTATAAGTAATTTAATAAATTAATGTAATTAATTAATTAAATTTAATACTATAATAATAATATAAAAAATAACATGTTTATTTTCCACAGATTGCCAGTTTGAGTCCGTTTTTGGGCTTTCAACAGTCACATTTAGCATTTACCATTTAGCATATTTTGAACATGGTCAGACTCATTTCTCAGTTCTATTTTAACATTTTATCTGAAATATGTCAAACAAAAGTTTTGTAGCCTAGAAAAATGCCTGACCCACTAAGCGCTTGACATATAAGGTTGTCTTCTGGTGATGAGGTCATAAAATAAGAAAAGATGGAAGGTTTAAGGAAGTAGGGCATTTCTCCAATCAGTTCCCTGCAAAACATAATCGAATGTTGACTTTTGATGAGATGCTGAACTTTAGTTTTATCTAAATATGTTGGTATTTTTTTTTTACATTAAGGGCTAAAAAAATTGATTTGTAAAGTGTGAACTCAGATATCCCAGAAATGTCATTTGTGTGAAGAAAACACCTCAACAGTAAGATAAGCAGAACTGTGAAGCCTTTTGTGTCTGCAGTATGACTCAAAGAAAACAAAGGTGCTGATATACAGCCATAAGAATCAACCTATGTGTTTCTGCACTTTAAATGGCTCGAGTGAATACTCAAATCTGATTGGCTGCTATGTTTTCATGCGCACAAAAATAAGTTCTGATCATAAAGCCCAAATGTTCTATATCACTGCGCAGGCTTCTTTAAAACAACCTTTTTGCTTCATCTTCTGAACAAAAACAAGCGGTAAGAGGTGAACTTTCTCTCTGAACTGATGCTTTTTTGAAGTTATCGTGACGATCAGCAACGCAGTCTTGTGTTACCATGACAACGGGCAGCACCACGTATGAAATAGTCCTGTTTTTGTGAAAAAGCGATCTAAACTGACAAAAAAACAAAATGAAAAATCTGTTGAATATTGATTTATTGTGTAAGTGACCACGTTATAAGTGGGATTGTGCCTGAGAAAGTGTGCATTTTCAGATATTAGCTCATTCTGTGGTAGTTTGAGCTGTCCGACGCAAAGCGGAACACGGTCGCTTCTGACATGTAATTAATCTGGATCATAAATATTAACTTGTTTTTTTTGTTTTTTAAATTATTCACATAGTTTAACGTTGACACCCCTCTTTAACATACAATGATGTCGTTTTTTTTAAGACAAGAATAACTACAGTAAATCTTTTTTTTCCCCCTGAAAACTATCATGTGCAGTAAAACACTTACTGAGTGGTGTTGACTGTAAAATCTCTGGATTTTGCAGTGAAATAAATTTCCCTTGTTGAGCTTCATGTGTTTGCTGGACTCAACAGGAGTGTGACAGTCTGCTGCTGTTTCAGACAGCTGTTGCTCCATGCTATTCTCAAAACCCAAGCAGTCATGCAGACAGTTGTATTCAAGGTGACACACAGATGACTTTATTAACTTTGGGGTTATTAAAATCAAAAGGTGTTTCTTTCTTCATGTTTTTTTTTTTTTTTTGGTTTGTTTTTATTTATTTAAAATAAAACTGAGTAGTTGACTCATCATCTCCCTAAGGATCCCTGAATATGACATTAAGAAAAAAAAATACTCCATCAAATTAGCATTTTGTGAACAAATAACTGCTATAAACTACTATTTTATGGCCACAAATTTGCATTGTTTTTTGGCATTTTGTGCTTATTTTATGCCCACAAGATGGAGGCATCTTGTACACACAAGGTAGCATTTTTTGCAGATAAAATACATATCCATGGCTCCCTATCTTCTTTTTATTTTTATTTCTTATCAAATTTATCAAAAGAGTGGCCCACACTTAAAACTAAAACAAACTATAGAAAAAAAGGGTCTTTTTTTCCCCCGTTTTTTTTTTTAAATAAAATAAATCCCAATACAATAACTATTTATTAGACAACTTACAAATGCCATTCATTCTCATTTATTTTGACCATGATTTGTTGATAGCATCTGTGCTCTAAGACACAGAGCGAGGGCAGATCACAGACTCTGAGCCTTTGATTATACCGACCCTTAGAAATGTCAACAAGTGTCCGCCTTCCAGCCCCCCCATCCCCTCACTGCCTCTTTACTGCCTGCTCCTCTTTCATGTCTGTAGTAATTAATTCTGATGCATTTCTGTCAGGGTCTTTCATGATTGCATAAGTAAGTGTATGATTCAATGTTAGGGACTAAAATGTCTGCAGTCCTGCGGGTTTCTATTTAATTTATGACGACAGCAGTTTATGCATGTGTTCTACAGCAGCACTATGTCTCTACTTGGTAGGATTGATTGATTTTGTTCCCTTTTTGTCCTGTATTGTAGTTCATTGTGCATTGCAATCAATTTAGTGCTTTTTAGATCACTGCTAAATCAATTATGGAAATACAATTACGAATGATGAAATTATTTAGATCAAGTGGTCTTCCTGTTGGGACAGGGTTTTCCTTTTTTTGTGAAAAATCACTCACCCCCCAATGTTATTTAGGTTTTAATCATTGCAATGTGACACATTACACATTTTCTGTGTTTTTTTTATTCACTCCATAAATATTCCCTTGCAAAAACTAATTACTTGTAAGCCATTGAAGGCAAAATAAAATAAAACACACGTTTTTTTACTGTAATAACCCAGAAAAAAAATTATTGAAACTGCCGCCATTTAATCCAAACGTCATGAATTCAAACTGCAAAATTTAAGGCAGCATTAAGACCAGCAAAGAACAACAAGACATTTTTCAAAGTGGTAATTATGAAGGGCAAAATGATTATTTTGTCTAAAGTGTTTCATGGAAATTTACAGAATTCCACAGTTAGTTACAGAGTTTGGAGTTTAAAAGGACTTTTACACCTTTAATACCATGGTGAGGAGCAGTCTTAGTCCTTTTTTTACAGTTTAAAGGTGTTTTATGAATAACACAAATTAATTATTTACTTAAATTTTAAGGGCGAATAGTTGATGGTTACAACTCGTGAATGTTGTTATTAAGAGCTTTTTTGCAATAGGAGTTTAGGGATGGCAGAATTAAAGCTGCAGTTAAAAAAAAAAAAAACTAAACAAAACTTGCTTTACAAGTTTTCTCGTTTCATTGCACACAGTTTAGTTTGACTTTTCATGCCCCACCAAAATGTTAGGAGTCAAAGAGTGATTCAATGGTGTCTTTCTGTTGCTTCAGCAATTCAAATATTCCGTTTTTAATTGAAATCAAAATCTTTGATTTAAAGACCTTGGAGTAGGAGTCTCAGCAGGATGACCCAAACTATTGCACAGGAAAAAAAATATATAAGGAGATCTTTTGAGGTAAAATAAGGGAAGCCTTGAAACATAGAGCTCATAAATGTAAAGCCCAAAACAAAAGATAATCTTGTTCCTTTGCACGCTGATAAACCTGTGCGTAAAGTCAGAGTGGCGATGGAAATCCATCATCGGGGAAGGGTGAAGTTCATACACAAGGGGAGCTAAAATCCAAAGTATTTGATTCTATGACAAAACAAAGAGATCCACTTCGAAGAAAATTGTGTTTTTGGAGTTTTTAAAATGCTCGTGTGGCATTTTCTCATGATAGAGGACAAAAGAAAAAATAAAAACTATGTTTCAGATATATATAGATATAATATATATATATAATATAGATGTATTTCATTATACAAATCATTGTGAATCACAGGCAAACAAGAATTTCTATTGGAAAAAGCTTGTAGTTTCAATGTATAAATTGCAATTGACTGTAAGCAAGTGGCAGATGGGATGATGGGAAACGAGTAGAGGCTTTCATTTGTGATAATGGCCCACAATTTCTCAGAGGCGAGCCTTCTTAGATCTGAGACAAATTTCTGATGAATTAATGATGCTCTGCAGAAACTATGTCTTAGAAAATGGCCCAGCTTTTATGATTTTGGCTAAAAAGGGCATAATCATAATTAAAAGCCCACTGGGAACCTTTTAACTAAAGATCAAAAGATGATTGGAGTGGGACTTTAATGTCTGTAGGACAGACAGATGACGAGAAGGGAATAGCAAAATCATAAACAGGGACAGAAACAGATGGACAAACCTTTAGGAACTATGACAAAACGCTTGAACATGAGCTAAAGCACAACAAAAAGAAGTGAGGAACCATAAGTGTAACTTGGCCTACACAGATGGTGAGAGAAAACAGGTTTGGGAAGAGAAAGTGGAGAACATAAAAAAAAATCCCACCACCATAACAGTTAGAGAAAGATGATGTTTCTTTCTTTCTTTTTTTTTCTCCAGACGAACAGAAGATAAAGCAGTAAAATTATGTGACTGAAATGTCTAAGAATAATTTTCTGTCATTTACTCCTAATGGCTTTTATCTGTCATTTAAAGCTACTGCAGGGTACTTATTCACGGCCACAGCAACCTTTTTGCCTCACTATGATCTTCATAAATGACACACAGGACTCACTGTTTATGCAGCATGTAACCAACTCACTTTTAGAGTTTGCATGCCCCCCCTGAGTTAGTAATGGCAGGTGAACGGTAAACACTCTTTAACACCGATTGTTCCCCAACAGGTCCCACAACTGAATACAAAGGAAGAGAGTGATTACTGAGCTGCCAAAGTTCTGTTACACGATCTCCTGTGGCACTGCCTGAACCAGTGCCCCTGTACCACCCTGCAGCTGACTATAAATCACACACAGACTCGGGGCCCAACAGGAAGTCAACAAGCTCTAGATGTTTTGGAATTCAAAGCCCTTCAGTATTTTTAAATCCATGTTTTACTTCACAGACATTGGTTTTTAACTGTGCCAGTAAGAGGCAGTTGAGCGTGTTTATGAGCAGTCTGAAAAAGCTGCTCTTTTCTAGTGAAATCTGTCTGTTTGTGGTGTAGCTCCTTTTTTGTTGATGGTCTTGATATGTTCAAAGTCAAATTGAAGGGGAAACGTGCTAAAAAAAAAAACAACATTTCCCAGTTGGTAAGAAACCACATAGGACTTTTCCCAAGAGAAGTGCTAGATTGGTAGAAAAACGAAAAGAAATGTCATCTGTGTTTAGTCTGTTGCTGCTATAATCCAGACCTGGCAATAGGAAAATGAAATAGATAACCTTGTAGTCCTAGCAGTAATTTTAATAGCGCTTTTGCATCCTCAAATGGGATTCTTTTTTTAATAAAAGATATGACATTTGTAGCATTTGTGAAGCTCTGCCCTCTTAAATGCAAACCATCAACTTAAAGGCAGCAGACAGATGGGTTTGGAAGGAGTATTTAGCCTACACTGACTCGTGCTTGGCAGTGTTGTCACTCAAAAGCACATCCAAACAAACCAAGAGGAATACACTTGTGCTTTTTCAATCTTTCTTCCACCATCACTCATACTCCCTCACACACACACATACACCTACAGCAGCGACACACTTTTAACTGTGTCTGGCTGCACCGAGATGGATGTGGCCACATGGAGTGATGGAAGAAATGGATGGCTGCAGGCAGCCCTCGCAATGGATGAGACAGGCAGGTAGGGAAGACAGGTCGACACTGATGAGTGACTGCCAGACAAACACAGTCTCAGCAGGTAAATGAAGCCTTACAACACAACTGTGTTCTAAAATGAGGGGTGTATTTAACAAAGGAATTTACAGACACTCCCCACCCTACATCTCAATCTTTCTTTAAGTCAACGTACTTTCTCTTGGAACAACCTGAATTAAAATTAAATATGATAGCAAAAAAGAAATCATCTTTTTTCTTCTTGTTTATGCCAGCCCCCAACCCAGATTAAATACAGGGTTGAGTCAGGAAGGGCATCTGGCATTAAACTCTGCCAAATCACTTATGCGAATCAGTGGAAGCTGATTTGCTGTGGCGCCCCCTGATGGGATGCGCCAAAAGATGAACAACATGGTAGCTTTTTACTGATCATCAGTCCATTAATGGATCTCAAAGATATAAGCAACTATGCCCTTTCAGTCCAGCAGATACTTTTGGAGGCATTCACACGATCCTTGTTATATTTTACTAAAATTAGTTTCTTCTGATATTCCCTTTCATTGTGCAGGTATGAAAGCCAGCTTAAATACTTGTGCAAGACTAACAGGTAAATTCTGAAAACAATGGTCTCTATTGGCTGGTTAACAAACTCTGGTGTGATTGAGCAACAGTGTGAATGGGACACACATTCAAGCAGACCGTAGAGCAGACGTGAACTAAAGAGAGGAGGTAATGTAAAGGCCATGCTTCATTGAAATTCAGGACAGTTCTAAGGACGTGGCAGTTTAAACTTGGGTCACGTTACATGCTCATTTCTGCAGACCTGCACCATCTGTTCTTTCCGGTGGCTGACTCATATTCAGACCTTAGTCATCATTTTTCAAGAAAATATCTTGTATAATGGATGCATAAAATTTGCAGTAATTTTTTTTCCAAGAATGACATTTAGATATGACTTTCTGACAGTAGTTTTGATTCTAGATTTAAGATTAACTAAAAATAACTGATCCATGTGAGCTGCGACAAGCAGGGCAGGGATAGTTGGAAAATATGGAAGGACAGTCCTGCAGATTCAGTTGATAAAACTTTGTGACTTCATGCACAGTATTTAGCTACTTTCAATGATGCACGTTCAAGTGGTCACTTCCAATGAAAAGTCTAAAAGGCTTCCGTGTATAAAACTCGCATTCACGCATAGCTACTCAGGTTTCTATGACAGTTTTTGGGCTCCATGTCCAAAATGTGTGGACATTGAATGCGATTTTCAAGTTAAACCAGGTCGAACTTGGACCAATCCGGGACTCGGATTTGGTAGTGACTTATGGATGGCATCTCTTTAAATTTATTGGTGTCTCAACCGTGTGATCAGGGAGGAGAAATTAATAATTGTGATTTGTGGCAGTTGTATTTGTGATTGTCTCATCACATACCAGATGTAAATGTAGCTTTAAACCTTAAGCATTTTTGTTGTGATGCGGTCTGTCATTATGGTATATTTTTTTCAATTTTTAAGTATTTTCTGTTGTTGTCATTATCAAACGAACACTCAAAAAGGACTTTCAACCCTTACTGGAAGCAATCAATAATGTTTTCCTTTCACTTGGTTTCCCAATATGCGTTCAAAGTTGCACATATCATCAGAATTTAAAAAATGTCAACTTATTTTCATAATTCCTGAATTCCTAAACATTGTACTAGTTGCAATTAGTTAAACCCTTGATGTATTTAATTTAAATCTAATGTAATGTCAAAGTATGACAGAAAAACAGAATCATGAACGTTTCTGTGGTCCTCTCGCTGCCTGACCAGAACAGAAGGTTTGGTATTCTAGAGGCTGTTATCATGGCCAAGACAATATCCTTCTGATACATTATGGATGTGTTAGAACTCTTGACAGGATGCAGGCAGGTCTCTGCTTCTTTCTGAAAGCTCAGCCTGACTGCAAAGACCTCACACTACTGCTCCCATACGCACACAAAAACTAACACACACATAGGCTGGAAAAGACAGCCCTGTCAAAACGCATCCCAAATCTCAGAGGTGAAAGAAGTACAATATACCTTCCAGTTCACTCCACTCTCTTTGAGGTTTACCACGCGATCACCTTCAGCTACCCACACAATGAAAAGCCCCTGTGTGTACAGAAATGAGATTGCACTCTTACATTGAGGTTCAATTGCATCAGGGCATTCGTATACCCACAAACTTGTTGGATGGAAGAGACACACTTTGTATTATTTACTTGATATATAGAGAGGACATACTCACTCAGAATGAAGAACCTCTGGTTGGGCGGTGGTGGGTGTAGTCAAGAACTTAACTACACAGTACACTTTAGTTTTATTTTTTCAGGGGATTTTTTTGTGTGTGAGTTCAAATTTGCTCAGTGTTCCAGTCCAGTGTGTTTGTGGTGTATTCAGCCCTGAGAACCAAAAAAGCAATCATTTTTCACCAACAAACGGAGTTTAATTTTCAATAAAACAATGCAATTATTTATGTTTAATTTACAGAGTAACAGGGGAAAAATTGAAAATAAACACATTTAATTTTTATTGATTTGGGACATATTCTGGCAAAGTTTCTTTAATCAACTGTGAACTTAAGTTAAAAGTGAAATACACTGAAACTGACAAAAAAGAGGAGAGAAATTAGTCTTTATCAGTGTTCTAGGGGTGGGCAAACTTTGACCTGGGGGCCAAATGCGACCCGTTAAACTATTCAATCCGGCTTGCCAAATTTGAATTAACTATATTAATAAATCCTTATTATTATTATTTTATTTTCCTGTAATTCTGGTGTGTCCTCAATGTGCTTTACAAGCACACTGACCGTTGTTTAGTTGCAGAGTGTTATTCTGCATTTATGTTGGAGGATTTGTTATTTTTTTCATGTGTTTTTGGAGTCGGACAGTCATTTGTCCCATCATCCCTGAGGCCAACATTTCTCTAATTATGCATTTTTCCCTGAGGGACATCAACCCATTGGTGCTATTGTCACCTAAATGTGAACAAAAGCCACAACTTTGAAATGAAAACACCAAATTGTTCAGTTTTTACATCAATTTTTAATCAAAATTTAAGCATATTTTTATCCAGATTCCATGTAACTTTTTTCTCTTATGAAGAGGATTACGCAAACGCTTCATACATATTCTTCTGGTAAGACCCTTCTGTCAAATTTTTGAACTCTTTGTGGCCCTCAAGTCAAAGCCTTTCCCTACGACCATTCTGGACTAAAATTGCAATTTTAGAAAGTTAATAAAAAGAGATCTTTGACAAGTCAAGATATAGTTATTAATTGAGAGTTCTGAGATTCTACTGGATAAAAATATTCAATTTTTACAAGTACTCCATCCTTCCATTTATTTTCTAAACCCATTTTGTTCCTTTCAGTGTACACCCTGGACAGGTCACCAGTCTGTCGCAGGGCCACAATCACACAACCATACACACTCGCATCCATACTTAGAGACAATTTAGATTAACAATGGGAGGAAGCCCACTGTGCAGCCCTCTTAAATACCCAGAAAATCTAAAATAACCCAAGATTTAGTGTACAAAGCACAACATTTGAGTATATGAACTACAAAAGCAGGAACACACAAAAATAAAGACTAGGTTTCATTAAAGCTGAAGGTAATTGAGTAACAAAAATAAGATAAACATGACCGTCTGTAAGAAGTCCAGGGAATGTGATGCCCTGATACATGATTTGTTGAAACGTTCAGGCAAAAACATGCTATACCATATTTAATTCTCAACAAACACAATTGAACAAACATAATCTGCATCATTTCATTCCAGGGATTTCTTGCACGATTACCAAGCTGCCACCCTTGCAACAGATCAATCATAGATCTTGCTTAATGGTTCCCGTTATGGCACCCTGTGATTGCCCTGTTATTATCCCACTAATTACAACTATCATCATTATTATCATTTCCCTATTACAGTTCATTACTTTAGAGCTACAAACAGATGATATAATGGCCCAAGTGTCAGTTATTCCATTTATTGACTGGTTTGAGAGTGTAGACCTTGTTACATTCAGCTTTCTCCTTAGATGGAAGTTTTCTGAGTGCTAAGATTCTCAGAAATCAGTTTATTATGTACAGCTTGCAACCATATAGTTGAGCAGTGCAGTAAGAAAGTGGCTGAAGATTCAGGATCCTTCAATTGTAGACCTGACTAAAAACTTTAAAAAATAGGCAAACAAAGTGAAAAACTGCATCCTCTTACATCTGGGGTTTTGCCCTTCGGTTTAATAACAAAGCTTTATATTACATTCTAAAATGTAATAAAACAAAGTAATTTCACAGGAATATTTCAATAAACTACATTTTTACATACAAGCATCCTTACCGCTTTGTATTTTTCCGTTCCCAACCTTTCAAAACAAATGAAGCAAAAAATCCTCTACAGAAATAATAAACACAAAAAATATCATACAGGAAGCTTACATTTTCAATTTGTTTTGAATGTATAACATTTCTTGTGAAAATATGCTATTTTAAAAGGTTTTAAAGACCATGGTTTCATTTTATTGTCTCCTGACACTTAAAAACATTCGTATTATATAGCACTTAGTTTTTCATTGATAGAAAAAAAAAAACGTGGTTATTGTTAGTCATTTCGGATACAAGTTATTTAACACTACAAATTAAAGCTGTGAAAAAAAGTACAAATTTATGAATTGTGTTAACAACTTGGTTAATATTAAGATAACTTCATCTGTTTTTTTAATTTTTGTTTTATTTTTTGGCAATGTTGGCACATAAAAAATAGTAGCTTCAAAAGGGTTCACACAAAAAGTTACAAAATGTTCACATTATAGGCTAATAACAAAAATAACAGTATTTTTTTTAATTAACCTTCCCTATTTATGCATCTAATGTTGCATAAATATGTGTGGACTCTTAGAGGCATTTTCTTATGATGTGCAGTTCAAATCAAGTGCAGTTTACACAAGAGGGTGTACACACTCCACACCAGTGTGCTTTAACACACCCACCCCTTCACAAACAACCTGGGGCGATCTCTGCACTCTCTCAAGAAAGCACAAACACCACACTGGGTTGTCTTAAAGATAGGAAGCTGCTTCAATTTCATTCATCAACTAGCATATATGTACATACGCACACACAGATATATCATATCTTGAGCTTTTTAAAAATATTTTTTTCTCAGAATTCAAAAATCTAAACCTAGAAAAAATGTATGTTTTTTTTTTTTTTTTGCTTTATGTATTATTAATAGTTGCCTTGTTTTGGGAGTGGCGTTCTAAAAGTTTACTGGCTGTTTTTGAATTACTGTGCTGACCCCCCCCTTCTAAGTGTCTCTACAAATGGTAGACTGGTATAGGGAGATTCTAACTGAAGCTGCTGCTCATCTATCTGGCCACGTGCTTCTTTATAAAGCTTTGAGAATTACATTTTACTCTGCGTACACACATTGACGAGATATTGGGCAAGACAGAGGGTGATAGAAGCTGGTTACATCATGCCAGATACATCACCATTTCCATCTGTTGTCTCAATCGTTTGCCTCTCTCTCCCTCTCACCTTTTTGGCCGCTGTTGCCCCCATTGCTGGACTTCAGTGGGCTCCTCCAAGACAAGGTCATGTTGTTGGCATATGTTGTGAATCTGCCACCTGATCCCAGAAATGCCTGTAGGAAAATGCCAGGGTGACGGTGGTGGTAGTGACACCTCACAAGTAAATTGACAAGAAGAACGCTAGGATGATAAATGGATTATAAAAAAAGAGGGAGAAAAGAAACATCTGACAAAAGTATATATAAAAGAAGGAAAACAGATGTGCCCAAGAAGATGATTGACAAAATCCTCCTAAACTGACTAATGCTTGTTGACGTCTGTTTCCAAAAGAAGAGACAAGAAAAAAGAAAAGGAAAAAAATTGATTTTGCACTAAAAGGGGAACTAAAAAGCCTTTTTTCTTTTTTTTTCTTGCATTATGTGTTAAACCGGTTGAACCTTGACCAGTCAGGGACTATAATTTGTTACTGACCTACGGATAGCGTCTTTTTCTAAACATGGAAGTGCCAACAGTTTGAGAATTGATCATAAAGGAGACATTTCTACGTGCGCTTTTATTCAATTTCAGTCTTCTGCTCCTCACTACTCTGTTTACCTTCCACCTACCATTTCTACTGAGGTTTCCCAGGGAACTACATAAAATATTCAGACCACAACACCAAATGTCTCAAGGTCTCAAATGTAAATGAACAACATCATGAGGAAAAAAATTATCCCATCTATAAAGTAAATCCACCCACCATTCACTTTCTAAACCTGATTAAAAGCAACACTAACATCTATAAGTGAAAACTGTTCTATTTTTTGTGAACTACTTTATAGAAAACAGTAGGTTGTATAAGCAAGCCATTTGTGACCTTTGCGCATTTGAATTTTAATTTATGAATCAAAGATGATTGACGTAAATATGTGCACAATTAACATGTTTTTGCTAACTGTGTTTAAAGTAAAACACAGTTGATTACTTAATAGTAAGTGATAATTGACAATACCTGTATTACTAAAAATGAGGACGGTTACCTTTTATAGTTGAACTGCAGTTTTATTTATTTTTTACAAAGATCTTGTGTAAAGCGGCAGTAAAATATCAGCTTTATCTTCACAGCTGCCCTACTGTTCTTTGTTCTTTTCTCACTGTGTGACTGTTTATCTCTGCTCCTCTCGTTGTGGGTGGTAAGGTTAAAAGACAGCCTTCATACATTAATTCATAGGAGACAGTAACATGAAGGGATTCAACAAAACCAAGTCATTTTTTGGGGGGGGGGGGGGGGGGGGGGGGGGGGGGGGGGGGGGGGGGGGGGGGGGGGGGGGGGGGGGGGGGGGGGGGGGGGGGGGGGGGGGGGGGGGGGGGGGGGGGGGGGGGGGGAATATATAAAAAACAAATGCTAAGGCGTAATGACAAGGAATCTCCAGAATCCTCAAGATTAGCTGCCGCCCGATTGTTTTTAGACAATTGAGCAGTTGAGAAATTAGGCAGTGGCAGCCGGCGGCAGCAACTGAATGGACTATGTGTAAATGTCTCCGAATGGCAGCCATCCATATCAAGTGCTGCCAGCCACCCTGTAGCCCAGGGGTATATAAAAGAGTTGGCCATTCTGCACCACTGGTTATTTGCAACTCAGATTTTGAGCACACATAAGAATCTTGTCAATTTACATTTTTTAGACAACATGCCTCCCAAAAAAGCTCAATATTCTGTCTTCTTTGTATTCTTCAGCATCTACTCCAATTTGTTATCATGTAGGTCTCAGAGTTGCTGTGGTTCTGTCAACACCATGATGGGTTTTGTTTAGCATCGATGGCGTCTCCTCATTTGGAGCAACGCTGGCTGAGACCACCAGATTGACATCTGGTCATTCTCGGGCTCCCAGCCCATGTCAACTGCCCTCGTCAAGTGCCTGTGCTGCTATCGTCCAATTTCTAATAATCGGACGGTAGCAGGAGGGTGCCAGTCTGGAATAGGCTGATCATCAGAAAATTTGGGGGACTGCCACGTCCTGACCTCCAGGGTGCCCAGGCGGCCACTTACTCATGTCAAAAAAATCGTCCGGTTGCAGTTTAATTTGAACTTTTACTTAAAAACTCTGTGATCACTGCTTAGTATGTAAAAATGCCACCGAGTGGCCACTTGGCGATTTTGCAGAAAAAATTCTATTTAGGTCGCAGCACTGTGACTCTTTGGGAAATATGACTGGCATCTTATTTTAGTAGAACAGTAATGCTGTCCTAAACTGGGTTCTTCCAGATCAGAAAGGATCAGTTCCTTGTGTAATTTTCAAATCTTTGTCTTCTGCAATTGAAAATAATGCCACTCACAGCTACAGCGTAATCATTTATTGCTCCTCAATCCTTACTGTCACAGTTTTTCACACATTTGGTGTGAAATTGCTTCCAATTGTTCTGGAATTTAGTCTGTTGCAACTTGATGCTAACCAGAATTAGCATCAATCTTTATACAATTAGACAGTGTCTTTCACAACAATAAACATTGGCAGAATGAGCTGCAAGATGTAACTGACCATGGAGTAATTCTTCATAAAAGTGAGAATTCATAGCTTAACATACTTGGTCATCACTCTGTAGAGGTAAGTTGCTAAATCGATCAGATGGAAATTTTGTTTTTAGACGACCAATCAGATTGCATGAGTATTATATATTTTTTAAGTTGTGTAAATCTGCACTGACATGAAGTCAAAGTTTTAGCTTGATGTTTATATTCTCGTATTCTCTGTCATTGTGCACACTATTGGAAAGTATTATTCCTGCTTCTGCTGGAGCCAGGTCAAGAAATAGATGCCATAGATCACTGAGGGAGTAAAGCTTTCGACTTGACCTTTGTTAACATTTGAAAAGCCTCCCTTTTTGCCTTTTCATCAATGCTGAAGCTGAGATGGAAACAAAAACAAAGAAAAAGTAAGATCTAAAAAAAATCTGCAGCTCTTTGCTTGTAGCCATGAGACATTTCTAAATGATTAATACCAAAGATTGTTGGCGACTAATACTATAGTATTTGTAATAATTCCACATAATACCACAAACTGAAGAGCAAGCTTTACGTTTTATTCCCTTGTTTAATGTCACACTTAGTACAACAATCTTGTAACACCTGTTACCCTAAAATCCACTTGTCTCTGCCAACTGTTTAAATCTTTAATATTTTGTGGAATATTTTTTATCAAATTTAGTTGATGCCTAACTTTTTTTTTAATTAAGTTAACTCAATGCATTTTATAATGCAGTTTCATTTCAATCATAACTAAGTTTGAGTGTTAAAATACATTTGTTCAGTCTGAGTACATAAGTGACATTTCTGCTCAGTGGTAAGGATCCCCAAGTGTCACATTCAGCACATTTTAGCAATTAAATACAACAACAACAACAAAAAAAGCAGAACTGTAATGTGTCTGAAGACGAGAAAGACAGCAAAGTTCCTCTCGGCAGCTTGACTCACAGTCAAAACAAGATGGCACAAGAAAAAAAAAGTAGGAAAACAACAATTGGATTTAATAAAATAAATAAATAAACAGAAAATATACAAAAATAAGTTAGAAACATAAATCATGTATGCAGAAAAAAAAATCTAACAATTCTAACATGTGAAGTCACTTCCTGTTTGCTGTTGTAAATGAATGTGAATGATGACATGTAGAATGCTCCAGTTTGAGAGCTTGCTTTACTATTGAGACTGCTGACAAGAAATTAAAAAAAATAAAAATTCAAGCTGGTGTTCAGGTGCTGTCCTGCAACCTGTGACGCTGCTTCATCACACCAACCCTCCAAAACAAGAACCTGCAACACATGGAAAAACATATGTGCTGCAGACACACAGCAGCTCTGCTGAAGGGAGGGATGACGCTCACACTCCATTAATGTTATCTTTAAACATTTCTTTGACTGTATTTCATGTAAATTCATTTTTACTTGAAACAAAGACATTTGGTTGCTTATTTTTCATCAAGATTTTCCGAAATAAAAAGTAAAGTAGAAATGCACTTAATGCTGAGGCTCAATGAAAAATTAGAACCTAAAAAGATGGGCTGGTTAGGGGGAGTCATTGACTGTTTTATTCTTTTTCTGATTTGCAAAGCTGTTTCTCAGAATGTTTTGCATCATGTTTGCTGCAAATGACAAAGCTTGAAAGCACAGAATGCTATACTTTTAGTATGTTCCTTAGTTTTTGCAGCAAGTTGTTGTTATGCATTCACGACAGTTTTCTTCTAAGCTGCATTTTTCATGCTTTACTTTATAAACCAGCCATAAAAATATATACATGGAAAACTGCAAGTGAAAAAAAAAAATCAGTTTTAGAGATCAGAAAATATTGATTTAATCACCAGTCCTTAACCACTTCCTGCATAATCTGTCTTTACAAAACTAATATGCTTATCCACTAGAGTTTTGTTATGCTCTGTGAAGTCAACTTAAATTATGGCAGTAGGCGTTTTTTAAGAGTGTTTTTGGGTAAGTAAAAATTGTTTTGACTGTTCAGAAAATGGTTAAGCTCTTTGCAAATAGCCTGAAGCACGGCTGGAGCCTTGTTCATTTCCCAGTTTTAGATTTGTGTCTTCAAGCAACATTACTGTTTGCAGCTCGTGAAGCTTAAACAAAATGAGCGTGGTGGAAATGTCTCCTAACATGCAAAAAGTCCAACCTGCACCTGAGATTGTTTAACATATTAAGATTTTTTTTTTCGAAATGCTAGTGGTGGTTA
Organism: Oryzias celebensis; assembly: GCA_014656515.1. Lineage (NCBI taxonomy): Eukaryota > Metazoa > Chordata > Actinopteri > Beloniformes > Adrianichthyidae > Oryzias > Oryzias celebensis. The sequence goes on along the minus strand of BNCR01000017.1, from coordinate 15,607,780 downwards.
TTCAATGTTTTGACATTTTTGCCTTTAGCTACTGCATGGATTTTTCCCCCTTGCTTTCACTCTTTATCTCTACATGTAGGGTTTCAGGGATAGGCATGATCCCTGCAGACTAGTAAGCAGCACTCATCTTGGTGTGTGATCAAAGCCGACTGCCTGAAGCCTATGGATTTTCTGTGGTGGCAAGCTCACATGCTATACTGGCGTCAGCTTGGGTATCTTATCCAGATTTGCCACAATTACCAACCTCGGGCAATCAGTTGTTCTCAAAATGGCCACATTGGAGTGAAATTGAATAGAAGACAAAGAAAAAGTTTGTGCACCATGTACTTCCACAAGTACTTCCCCTGTCAGTCTTAATGTGTAATAATTCAAGCAAAAATGCAACTTTCTGTCTCTGCTACCAAATGAATTTCAAAATAAAAGTTTACATAATGTTTTTTTTTTTTTTTTTTTTTTACACAATCTGGAAAATGTACTATAAGAAATCTTTCCATATGACTTTTGGAAGGGATTTCTTTTTAAAACAAGTGAAATATTCCTGGGGCGAATATAAATGTAGAAAAACATAGCAATTCATGTTTATTCAAAAGTACTTCCCATTTCTGCATATAATTTACCATTTTGCTGCCTTCTAGCTAAGAACTTAGTCTCTAAAAGTAAAACATGGTTAATTTTTATTAAAAGATTACATATGATCTAAATTTACAGAAATCGCGAACGGCCAACCTTACTTTCTTTTTTTTTGCAAGTTTTCTTGCGATAACGACATTGTTTTCCCGTTTTCTTTTTTGTCCTATTTTAACATCATAACTTCTACTATTTCGTTTTTACAAGAAAGCAAGGTCTTTTTTTCTTGTGATAATAAAACTCCAAGACAGTATTTCTCATAAGCATAAGAACACTGTAAATTGGAAACTCATTGGAGATCATCGTAGATGCACCTCTCATGCATCATTCTGTAACTACGTGATCACGCAGGATCATGGAACTGCACTCGTCTGCACAGCTGTTGTCAGGCTAACATTCTTCTCAAATGACTGATTTGGACATTGTTCATGACTGACAACATGGGCACAACTTAGACCACAACTAAATGAATGAAATATAATTTGATCAGTTCTTCTGGTGTTTGACATTATCTCAAACAAACTGCTTTGTTTTGCTGCAGATTATAAAAATAGAGATTCTTCATAATCTGGTTATGGTAACTTAACAACTAGTGTTATCTCGTGATAAATACATCTACTTTCTCGTTATCATTGCATAAAAACTTGTTTTCTAGTGATAACATGAGGGTACATGTCATCGTCACAAGAAAAAAACAAGCTTCCATATGAACCAAATGGCATTCTAAGACTTACGTTTTTTGTCTCGGACAACCAGGATTTAAAATGATCACTGTGCAGACAATAACATAACTAATATTTTACTTGGATATATATTTATATTGATTACATTCATCTATATATATATATATATATATATATTGATTACATTCATCTAGTACATCTTGAAGTGAATTCAGCAACTAAGTCTAACTAACTAACTAAATCTTGAGTGACTGGCAGTATCCTGCTCGCACACAGTGGCAGCACACAGGTGCATTTCCATGTGAGGTGCACATCTGTCTGCAGCTGCATTTAGGTCTGTATGCAAAGTTGCAGATGTGCTTTAAAACATGTGCATCAGAATAAGATGTGCATGGTATTGCCTGGGTTGGAACCCAGTGAGGCACTTTGATTACAGCCTGACCGATGTAGTCTCACGTTTTCGTGAGATGCTCCAGCTCAACCCCACTTATGCCCACCCCCTCATCTCTACCCCAACCCCCCTCCCACTTTTCATTTCATTCAGCCCATTCCAACTAAATGCAATTTGTTATAGCTTCAAATAAGGCCTTGTTTTCTGTCTTTGCGGCACTTCAAACAAAGTGGCTTCTGTTATTGCTTATCCAATTTGAAGTAGGCCCTCCTGCCTCAGCTTTTTTTTTTCTTTTCAATGTTTCTTTCTCCTCAGGTCCACTTCAGTGGTGCACAACTGCCAATTTAGACTCCGAAAATGTAGCATAAGAGGTTAAATTCTCATTAAGCATATGTGGAAAGGTTTTGTTTTGTTTTTTTGGTGATGGAATTACAACATTGCTATTTTGTGTTGGATCGAACTGATATGCTGAACTCTATTTCTCCCTCCCTCTTGTTTTGAAGCACAAATACCTGCTGCACAAATGTGAAGATAAAACTAGTGAAGTTATTAAAGCAAACTTGAATGTATCTTTTGGTATACAACTGTGGTTTTGCCTCATGTTTACTTGTCTCTGTTTTCCTGGACGCTGATCAAAAAAATAAAACAACAAAAAAAAAAGAGTTCTTGGTGAATTTTCCAATAATACATTTTGGATTTGCAATAATGAAAAGCAAATTGTGATGTTTGCCTGAAAAGCAATTGGCATGACTTTCTGTGATTGCTTCAAAACACAAAAAAAATTGGTCTGTTCTCAACTGTGAAGTTCTGTTTAATGTACACAGCATGTATCAGACCTGTTCTCTTTTTAAACAATAGAATTGGTCATAATCATTTGATTTTTTTCATGATTTTGCGTGTTTCAGGGAATGATGTATTTGGAGGAGCGCAGGTTGGTCCACAGAGATTTGGCAGCTCGAAACGTTTTGGTCAAATCTCCAAACCACGTAAAGATAACAGACTTTGGACTGGCTCGACTGCTGGATGTCAATGAGAAAGAATACAATGCAGATGGAGGAAAGGTATCACCACACCAGCACCCTTGAGAAACATCCACAAAATGTTTTTTTGTCTTCTCCGAAAAATTGCTTGATCAAGCGGCAACTATCAATGAAAAGTCTGCATAAGCAAATGTGAATGCGCATTTCAGGCATCTATACTCTTGCTTTCACGCATAGCTACTTAAATTATAGGGCCATTTGAATAGCTTCTGTCTTAATCCACAGAGGTACCAACCATTTGAAAATTGATCGTGGAGGAGAAATGAAGAATTGCAGTTTGTGGCCGGCCAGAATTACATGTCACCAAGTCTTTCGTAGATCTGATAGACTTGGCACAGAAATAGGCTGGAGTACAATTTAAAAGATTTGCACAGCTTCAACATTCTGCACCAAACCTCTTCCATGTGTTGGTGGTGGACATGCACTAGTATCAGGTAGCAACAGTCCTAGTAAAACGCCCATCAAATAAATGTGAATGTAGAGTCACACATTTTTGTAATAAAAAGATATATCTGTTATTCTACACTACATTTTCCTCCAATGTAAATAAACCAAAAGGTGAAAAAAAGCAGGTTTTATTTTAAGTATTGTTTATTTTAGACACAAGGGATTCATCATTCACAAAAAACTTTCCGGGACTTCTTTGCACTCATGTTAAAATCAAGAATGAACACAACTGAGTGTGTTCCTGAAGCTTTGGCTCTGTCCTGTGAGCCATCCTTGATTTATTACTGAGTATTTAAGACCTTGTGATCCCAGAGGCAGTTCTTATATGTTTACACTCTTATAAATACTTGGCAATATAGTCACTTTTTCTTCTTTCTAACATTTTTTGAGTGGAAATAATAAATGCTCGAACTGCTGTTTCGAACTGATGACACCACCTGATATAAGACGGCAGATGATAATGTTAATAAGGGTTTCATGGCCTTCGGGTGAAACTTAAACCATCACAATAAGAACATTTTCAGTGGATAGGAATACTATTCTGGTTTATTGAACCCTTTTTATTTACCTTCAGGGAACAGAGATCTCCAAACCTTGTAACGCTGTAAACAAATCCATCCTCTGGGTTTTCTGCACACAGGTCTCTGACCTCTTCTCATCTTTGTTTATCTCCTTCTTCACTTATGTTTGGTTACCAACGTTTTCTTGCAAGAAGGGCAACTCCATCCTCTCCCACTCCCCTTCCCAATTTGTTGATTGTGGTTTATGTTTGTGATGGGTGCAGGTGATAACATCCTTCTCCCAGCTGAGAGAATATAGCATTCTAACCTTCAACATTTCCCCTCCTCATCCTCTGTCTCTTTAAACATTGGAATCAGTCTTTAAATCAAATTACTTTGCTAGGCTGCATCCGGAACCGCAATGTTTTGCTTCGTTCTTATTTTATTCAGCTTTTGGTGTCTTTTCTTTGTGACTTTTTCTAATAGTTTATTTGATCTTTTTTATTTTCCAAATAAAATGTATTATTTTGGTCAAAACATATCCTTGAATCATCATAGCAGAATATCTACAAACAAATTAAAGAATCTTTCAGTGACTTGTTATCTGAAAATTAAACTTTAATTTTTATATAATAACTTGTGCAAAATGTAATCCTGATTCTTCATCTATCTGGCAGATGCCTATCAAATGGATGGCTTTGGAGTGCATCCATTACAGGAAGTTTACTCATCAGAGTGATGTTTGGAGCTATGGTAAGTCTAATCATTGAATCAATGGTTGTTTTTTCTGTTTTTAATCACATCTGACTTTGTTTTAAAAGAAAAAAACACAACTGCTTTATATAGCAAAGCTAAAAAAGGAAGGTATAGAGAAAGTAAGGAAGCATTTCTTTTACTTCCCAACATCTTTAATGTCCATCTTTTTGCAAATACAATAGATGTTTAACATGTTTTTTGTTTCTAACATCATAATTTTGCCAGGAACTTAAGCTTCATATCTGAAAAAAAAAGTCAACTTTCTTTTTAAACAACAAACTGTGTATCTCCTGTTATCTAACAAAAATGTAGAAAATGAAAAATAAAAGTTTTTGAAGACAAATTGCGGTAGTTATTTTTCATTCTGTATAATTGATTATTATTTTGGTATTTTTTAAATGTGATTTTTTATTTTTACAATATTTCCGCAAAATTATTGTTTCATAACATTTTTATTATATTTTGAACTTTTGTTTAGTGGCATTGACTTAATCAATAGCTATGAAAAATTACGAGTCAATAAATAGTGATGTTACCTTTTTTTTTGAAAAGCACTTAATAATGTAGTTATTAATATAAACAGTAGGGATGTTTATCATGGAATGCTGAATTCAACGTCAGGTTTAGGTTGCATAAATCTTCAGATTAAATAGTTGGGTTTTGTTCATATTTAGAAGAATATACACATTTTTTTATCTAGTGTTTTTTTTATGCATTTCATTCATGCACTCATTAATTTTTATAAGTCTTTTTCAACTTCAAAATTACAAAATTAATCTTATCTTTAAACTCTGTAAAAAATACTTTGGTATTATAAAATGGTATAAAATGTAAGTTGAACGATACCTGTTGACATCATATGTTTCTTAAAGCCTCTAGTCGCCTTCTGTGACCCAAAGCTGGGTATTCATTACTTTTTATTCTATTCATTCTCCTTTTTTCAATGCATTTCTCCTAATTAACTAAGCTTTAATTCCATAACTTTATTCATGCTCCTGGTATCTGTTCTGGTATTTCTTATACTTTTTCTTTTTGTCATTTTAATGCTAATTTGAGGTAATTTTCTCCTGTGTTTCCTATGTACTTTGCAAAAAGCTCATGTCACTCTCTTTCATTATAAAGTTTCAGTCGATCTGAAAAACCGCCACTGACAAAAAGGCCTCCTGCAGTGCTTTTCTTGCAGTGCAGAAATCTTGTAAAAGAATGGAGCCTTTAACTCCTTGGAAAGGAGCTCCAACTTGGAGCCAAATTTTAAAATTCAGTATTGCATACAAGGAGCCACTGCAGTTAAGGACAAAGCTCTTTTATGTATCAAAGTCCTTCAGGACAGTTGGGACTCACAATTTGCATTCTAATTTAAAGCAACACATTAGGTGGTTAGTTTATTTTTTATGGTTTTGTTTGGTTTCATGCTCAGAGAAAAAAAAAAATTCATGTCACTTTTCAACTTTCTGATCTTTCTTTCAAGTTATTTCTTTGTCTTTCTCTAAATAACCCTGAACTGAACTCTAGTTTTGAGAACTAAGATCATGTATACCCCTCTTTTATTTAGGTGTAACTATATGGGAGCTGATGACTTTTGGAGGAAAACCATATGATGGAATTTCAACCAGAGATATTCCAGATCTTCTGGAAAAGGGAGAGCGTCTTCCCCAGCCGCCCATCTGCACAATTGATGTCTACATGGTCATGGTCAAATGTAAGTGGTTTCAGAGTGGCAGCAGAATACGGATTCATCGAAATAGCAGCACAAATGTTTCTCTCAAACGTTGTGTCTGCTGCTCTCTGTTAAAGAAAAAACGTGCAAAAATGATCTCCTTTGAAAAAATTACTCAAAGTTTGTCATCATTTTAATGCAAAAGTGTTCTCGCAGCAACCACAACAACTTCAGGCTATTTTAAAAATGTTAGTCAAATTGAAATGCTTTGTTGGAGCTTTGTCAGGCTGCCTCTCCGTCTCATATTCAACTAGAAAGTGATTTCCAGATGTTTTTCTCTGTCATTAGTAAAGAAGAAGAAAGGAAATGTGCCTGTTGTCATGGTGATTTGTTGTCTCTCAAGGTTTGGACCAAAGGCAGATACTCTTCTTTGTAAAAGAATAATAAAGATATATAAGTATATATTTAAAAAAATTATACAGAATTTACAGAAAAATAATACATTACTGACACATTTCTTAAATAAGTTGTTTTGGGCTCATTTGTAGAATTTCCTGCTCGCTGATATCATTAAATCAGGCAGCATTATAACTTCTGCTCCTTGTTGCCAAACCAAAGACACGATGCCAGCTTCACTGTGGCCTTGTCCTTCCAGAGCAGGGGGCAACTCTGATAGTCGCCCCCACTTTGGCTTTTATGGCCACCCTGAACCAGCGCCAACCTGTGCAGCAGAGACCTCTTATCAGACTATGACCCAACTTTTTCCACACTACAGTACATTCAAAAATATCAAAGCTAAAAATAAAAAACACACTCCACATATAAATATTATCTTATGGTCACTGTTAGATTATAAAAAAGGAAGTGGATTCAATGTAAAATATGTTTACCTGTATTCTAAAGCCACAGCTTTTTCTTTAGTACCTTCTTTTTTTCTTTCAAAGTGTAAACAGACTGTACCCGAGGCTGGATCACATGAGTGCTTTGGTGTTTTACCCATGTGTTAACAGGGAAATTGGCAGGAAAACAAATTGGTCCATATGGCCATTTTAGTGATGGAAAAAAGTAACCATGTTTTCATTAAAAACACTACATTTGGATTTTATTCATGGAAATTAATATTTATAATAAAACACACATTTTTAATACATTCATCAAATTATGAAAAATTCTGCTGTTGCCAAATAAAGTGACGCACTCTATTAAACAAATGTTGTCTTTAAAACTGGGATTAATAACAGATATTAATCGGAGTTTGTACTGTTAAAATTTCACATTGGTGGGGTAAATGCATTTTTATTTGTGTAAAACTATTTGTTTTTTCTTTATTCTTCTCATCCTGCACCTGGAAACTAACTAGTGTGTCCTTTAGAGAAAAAGTTTGACCAAGATGAATTCGTTCAATTACTTCAGAGTCCAGAAAGAAAAAAGAAAAGAAAACTTGAGCTTAACATGTTCGTGGATGCTGCAGAAAAAATACAAATGTCATCCAGCAAAGAGTACATATTCAAATCTCTGCTGTTAATTAACTTTAATCGGGCTGTTTTCAGGCTGGATGATTGATGCAGACAGTCGACCACGGTTTAAGGAGCTAGCTGCAGAGTTCACTCGAATGGCACGTGATCCCCAGCGATACCTGGTCATCCAGGTGGGTAATCTCCTTAATGGTAAAGTCATACAGGTCTCAGACTCCAGGCCTTGAGGGCCAGTTTTCTACGTTTTAAAACTAAGCTGACATTGAAGCTCTTCAGTGGCTAAACATTCAGAAAATAATCAGCAGATAAGGCAGGATTTCTTAAAAACCAGCAGGATATGCCGGCCCTTGAGGCCCCTGCAAGCCCACGCTACAAGCCCACATTACAAGCTTTCCTCTCTTTCATTATGATTGTTCTTGTAGCACTTTGAATATGTATGCAATGCTCAAATAATTAGTTTTATTAATACAATGACACAACGGAACTTCAAACTACAAAATATTTCTTTAGGGGGATGACCGCATGAAGCTGCCAAGTCCCAATGACAGCAAGTTTTTCCAGAGCCTCCTGGAGGAGGAGGAACTAGAGGACCTGATGGATGCAGAGGAGTACTTGGTGCCCCACTCCTTCAACATTCCACCTCTTGCATATGCGCCTCACTCCGGCATGGACTCCAGCAAGGTATTTTATTTTAGAAACCTGCAAACATTTTAAAGAACAGAGAACCTTTACCTTTGTATGAGGAAAAAAAATAGTACATCACAAAACTGTGATATTAGAAAAGTATTTATATGACATATTATATGACATTGAACTCATGTTCAAAATGGCTAACATAGTTTTGTTCTTTCAAAACAGGCAATTATAGTTGTTCCCAATCGCTAAAACACAAAAAAAACCACGAAAAAACTTCCAGGCACTCATTTCTCAAAGCTATCTGTTTACACGCCCTACCTCTAGCTTACAGCCCCTCACACTCCTGACCTAATTTTACCAGTGCAGCAAAAATGGTGAGCAATAGTGGAGCTATCCAGCCCTATCACACAATTAATGTGTTTTGAGGTTGAATTTTAGAGCGAGATCTTCTCAGGATCTGATGGTGACACATTACTCCTGTCAATTTCAATCATTTCTTTGTGTGGAAATGAAATTATTTTCTCTTAACTGAAGTAAAACAGGTATAACATTGTTAGTTTCATATTTTCTTATACTTTCTTACATGCAAATTGAAGGAACACAAGGATCAAGTTTGTGTGCATTAAGAAAAAAACACTTGCAATAGGGTTACAAAAACAAAAATGTTCTGAGAGGCTCTTTTTTCTTTTCCTTCTACTACAGGTCTAAATACACACAGCAGGGCTCAGGCGATATGGTTACTTTAGGCTTCTGCTGCAAGGAGCCTTTAATTAAAATCCTTTTTAATTAAGTTGTTTATGCTAGTCTTGCTGTTATGTCATTGTTAGGTCCTGCTGCTTGTCTTCACTGCCTGTCACTTTCAAATACAACAGACAAAAATTGAGAAAAGCATTTGACATACTTAGTGTTTCTTAGACTCTAAGTGGTCTCCATTTTCTTTTAAGTTGCAAATTTCATTTTATATTTGCGCATTTGATCTTCTCGTCTGTGTATTTTGCAAACCAAGTGGCTAAAAAAAATTACCCATCCCTGGATCTGTTTCCTTTTTTTTCTTCTTTATTTCCTCCAAGAACCAGTTCAGCTGCCAAGATCCCGGTGTGAGTTTAGAGGACATACTGGCCTCCCTCCCTAGAGCAGTTCCACCCATGTCTGGAGGAAGCCTGTCTCCACAGGAACTTACTTCAGGTGCGCAGATCAGCAGCAGATTTGCTCATGTCGGCCAGGATGACCCTCGCTGTAACGGAACGCTGAGGAGGCAGGCCTCCCCGAGATCAAGCAAGATCATAGCTGGTTCGATTCTCAGTGCAGGACAAGGTGAAGTAAAGTCTTGATTTTTTTTTTTATTACTTTTTTGAGCGTCAGGATGATGTTGTTAATGTTTTAAACCTTTTTTAATAAATGCAAAAAATGTAAAGATGACTTTTGAATATAATTTTAATGAAGTTAACCTAATATTTCCCTAAAAGAATACTTGTGCTCTACATACAGTTCACACCATAACTTGTACCTTTACAATCAGGTTATCTTTTGTGTCCCCCAGATATAAAGAACAGTTGTGGGAAAATGCGTTCCATGTGTTAAGGCATCCAATGACTTTTACTTCAATCTTCCTTTTTTGTCTCTGTGCCCTCTTACAACACTGTCAACATTTAGGAAATCTCACTCAGTTCAACTGAAACACACTTGCCTTTGTTTTTATTTATTTTCTGTTTTAAATGTATGTATTGTGTTTTACTTTTAGAACTTTGCACAGTCATTTGAGTGAAGGGTGAATATTGTGAGTCAGTTTGTATGTGGTGATGGGATGGAGCGACAAGAAGGTGCAAGGGGGTGGGGGGGGGGCACAGCAAAAAGCTTTGCCTCCCAAATTTTGAGTCAATATTAGCATAATTATTGTCAAAAATTAAGAGTTAAATAAATCCATTTTGAACTATATATTTTTTAACCTTTTAGTTGTAATGACTATTCACTCTGCTGATCTCATTTGCCGCCCTTCCAAAGTCTTCTGACCCCCCACCCCCAATAAAATGTTGTAGCCCTGCCACTGATGTGGGTGTATGTGAATGTCTGTATGTTAAGTGATCCTGCAAACCATTTTTTCTTTTGTTCATGTTTGTAAGTAACTGGGATGTCCCCTTGAAAACAAGATGTGAAGAAGCCAATCCTCCTTTAAATTGAAGTGTTTAAATAAAATCAGTAAATAAAACCAATGGTCAGGGTAAAGTTTAAGGATAATAAAAAGTAAAAGACATGTCACAACACACCAAATACAGTCAGTCAGCTTTATTCGGAAATGTGATGGTATTTTTTATTTTTTTTGAAAGTGTTGTAAAAAGTATTCAGAGACATAGGGATGCTTAAAAAAAGGCTTGCTGCATCCAAGATACGTTCTTGATGTACAGTGTGCATTTGGTCGGGTTAGTTCATGTTTATGTGCTTTAGAATTCTGTTTTTCTACTTGTCTGGGTTTTGCCTACCAAGGTGGAGCAGAGGACAACGGCGGACAGCGTTACAGCGCCGACCCCACTGGTGCTTTGGCTGAACGCGGTGCAAAGGATAAGGACAAAGATGGCTTCATAGCTGCTATGAGAGACAAGAACGCATCAGGTTTAGTCCCAGTTTTCAAAAAACTGACTGTCTCTTCATAGAATCCACATTTCTGTTCAATCTGAACTTGTCTAAATCTCTATGTACTTGTGTACAAAGTAAATAAACTTTTACAAAAGTTTATGTAAAATGTGAAAGGCTCTTGGTATTTGCTAAACTACTGCACGCCTTCTCTTTTTGGTTAGATTACCCCCACCCCGTTGAAGAAAACCCTTTCGTTGCACGTCGCAGGAATGGGGATGCCCATGTGACGTTTGATGGAGCAAGTTGCCACACCCTGCATTTGGCCAGAGCAGCTGCAGCCCCGAAAAGCCAGCCCTCACTCGGGGATGAGTACGTCAACGAGCCACTGTACCTGAATACATTCCTTAACCCCGGGGACAAAAACAGATTGGCTGTTGCTAGCTTAATTTCTACACCTTCTACTGTACAATCAGTTCAGCAGACAGTGAATCCATCAACCTCAAGCCACAAAGTCTCCAGTGCTGGATATGTAGTAACCCCTGGCCACCTTCCACATCCATCATATCCCTCACACACCTTGCATCCAGGACATTCAGGAAAAGCTCCGCATTCGGATGTCACCAGCAACACCATCATGTTCGAAAGCAAAGGCAAGAAAACCACTTTTGACAATCCAGAATACTGGCAGCACAGTCTCCCTCCCAAGTCCTCATTGCACAACCCAGAGTACCTGCAGGACTGCAGCACTCGTTTTTTCTACCGGCAGAATGGACGCATTCGACCCGCTGTGGCCGAAAATCAGGAATACTTGTCTGAGGCTGCTATGAAAGCAGGTAATGTTTTGCCTCCCCCTCCATACAGGCAGAGGAACACTGTGGTGTAGTGACCCACCTGTAGCTCCCGAGGGCTGAGAGATGCGGTGGAGATTAATACTCCTCTCTTTTCCATGACGCACTTCTTCACCGGGATTGTCCTTGCACCTTTCCTAAACACTCCTGTGATTGCAGATCTTGCAGTCTTGCTCTGAAGATCTGCCTTTTCATGAACGAACCGTAATAACCGTCACTGAGAGCCTCAACTGACACGCTGACCATCTTTACTAACTTTATTCTCTGTGATAATCCCTGAAGCATTTGTAAGCAAAGCTGTGAGAATGAGTTATGTTCTGGAAGAATACAACTGAGCACTAAAAAGAAATCAACAAAAACATAAATTAGAAATAGAATTACAATTACCCAATGGGGATTATTTCATGATCTTACAGCAGTGCTTCATGCACCCTTGAAACTCAAATCAGCAAAGTTTAACATCCCACTTGATTTTTTTTTTTTTTTCACTGGCCGGCTATTATAGTTCATGCATTCATCACACCAGCTCTTATTATGGATGGACCAAGTTAAGAAGTCTGAAGGCTTGACAAACCAACAATAACTATTCATCAAACCTCCTTTGAAACGCAGACTGAAAGATGAGCCTGCTGCCCGAAGAAATACTTTATGATTTGGAATGACCTTGTGCTGGAAGACGAAGTGTGCTGGCAGAGCCTGTGGCACCAAGTCACCTGATTGAGAGCATGTTATAGATGATGGGATGACAGAGTGGAAAGTTGAATGTTTGGTTTCTGTGAAGAAAACATTTTAAATCTCCACTTTATTTACTATCTTTAATATACATTAAATTAAATGTACCAGTTAACAGCCATATCAATATTCATTTTTTGTGTTTTTGTATTAGCAACTTCTTGAAACTTTTCGTACATTATTGAATCATAAAGATGGACTCGATCTTTCTTTTTTCATTACGGATGTGACTTTGTCTATGACTTAAGTAATTTGATCTCGATTTGAAACAGACATTGTGACATGATCATACGTGAATTCACAAAACTGTAAAAAAAAAAGCAATACTATATCACTTTCAGACAGAAGTGATCCTTGAAGTTGTCTCTTTAAACATGGTGTGTCTGAAAAGTGTTTTCAGTGCATAAAAACAGATGTGTAATGCACGTATGTGTGTTATTAAAAACAACAATCCTCTTAAGTAACTCACAATCAGGTCTCTTGTGTTTCAGAGAAGCACATGCGAGGATCTGCAAGAACCTTTCTACAGAAAACGTTAAATAACACAGTGAAGGAAAGGGACGCCTGCTTTTTAACATCACTAGTGTGATATGATGGTCTAGTTTCCAATAGTGATGGGTGATACCGCATTTTTTAGATTCAATACCACACCGATTATTTGATACCAATCACTGATAGCAATTACTGGTAACTTGTTCTTGTTGCTTCTCTCAATCATATTAATTGCAATCCTAAAAACAAATACTATCAGAAATGCCAGATAAGAACTTTAATGTGCAAGGTTAACAAAAAAAACACCAAAATCCCCTACTCATGGTGAGCTGTATTGTTGCCAAGGGTAACACGCACAACTCACAGCTCCTCTGGTCATGTGACTGATGTTAAATATGTTGTGGGCTGGGTGGCACAAAACACTGGAGTAACCAACCTAGTTACCAAAAATACCTAAAAATGTCATATGCACTTTTATTTTCTCAATTATTAATTAGTAATCGGTACTTCATGGAGTAGTCGATACCAAAATTGGTGATGTGCAGGTATCTATATTAACTATGAATATTCTCATCACTAGTTCCTAGCTTTCTGGACTCATACAGAGTCATTAAATGGCATTTTAAACTCCGGCTTGCTGTCATGATTAAATAAATACAGAAGCATAATGTAATCCTATGACAAATTGAATGCACAGCCCAGGACAGTTAATATTCAAATCTAATTTATTGTTTTATCTTCATTTTATTGACAAAGTAACTTTACAGTAGAGATTTACTGCTTTTGAGCAAGGTTGAATTACAAATGTTTTTCCTCTGAATATAGTGGCAACTCATGATATTACCATTTGCTAAAACTGTAGCTATCTGCAGAGAAGCTTTTAAATTGAACTTTTTTCATTATGTTGGTGGAGGCGCAGTGAATTAAAAATCTGTAGTAAAACTGACTAACAGGATTCTACCTCATTATTAATATTAGGGTGTTTTATTTTTTATTCACTTTCATATTTAGCCTTACTTTAAATTAGTTCCAAATTGTTTGACTAATATTTAGTTATTTTTCTTTTTTTTTTTTTTTTGCCGTGTTATAAATTAGATGCGCAAGAATTCACATTTGATACTTTAAAATTATCCTATCTAGCTTTTTGGTACAAATAATTTATGTTTATCATTTTGAATGAAGATTATTACTGGTGGACAGCAATGCATGACATTATCTTGACATCCACCATACAATTATAATGGTTAACAGATTCATAAATTTAACAAGTATAACAAAAGGCATGATAAGAGAACCAGCCCAATGTTGTGAGTTTTTATGTCAGGTTTTTTTATTTTTAATTATCTAATAATAAAAAAAGGACCCAAGATAACTTACACTGACAAGAAAATATAATCATATCACCGTATTGTTCTGCATGTTAATCATGTTATCATCTTCCTGTGAAAGGCAGTAACAAAATGTGACTGCCTAATGTCTGTGCATGTCCCACTTCTGATGAACACTCCAATTTACAAGCACTGTTACACAACTTTGTGCCTCTCTATTCAATATTCTGATAAGCAGTGCGAATGATTTGCAAAGCACAGATGTTGCCCTGGTAGTATTTTTTCTGCCTCTTAGGTTTTTATGGAGGATCATTTAAACCCAGTTGAGTTCCAGCTGAGGTACAAGTTATCAAATCATAATGGGACATTAAACCTATTAAGAAATTATAATTAAAGATTAGCGCCATGTAGCTACTTTAGACACGCAGATGAAAGGTTCATTTTTGTATACACCTTGTTGAGGAAAAAAGTCAACTCTGAATCAAGTAAGAAAAACTGAAAAAAGGAGCTGGTATATCCTCAACAGCCTTTTCTAAATAAAATACAAAGCCATTTTTGGCTTTCGTTCTGCTGATATTTCAAACAACCTACTTTAGACATGCTAATGCATTTCTGTAACTTTTTGGAAAGCCTTGAACCTTATTTGCTGGAGTATAAGTCGCAGGGGCAAAAAAAACAAAAAAAAGAAGCATAATCAAGAAAAAAAAAAACAAAAGTTGCTCTGGAAAACAGATTGCACTTTAACGAGAAAAGAGCGACATTTCTGAACAAATCCGCTCAGCCCGGTGTAATGAAGCATTCACGCTGAAAGCAATTCCTGTGTCAAATTTGCGTCCACTGCCACTTTTGACGCACGTCAAATTCGACGCTCAATGCTTTTTCAAAAATGTGTTCATTTACCAGGCGCTAGCCTCTCTGCTAATAATACCATAAAATTCACAAGAACGATCAGATTTTGCTCTGTTTCAACGGCTCTTCTTCTTCTCCTTTGCTGTCAATAGCAAATACTGATCCACACACCTACAGTGCCCTCTAGCAGTTCTTAGTGGGTAACTACCGCTTAAGGGCTACCTGTTTTTAGTGAGAAAATAACAAATATTTTACCCTAATAATATTTTTAAAAAGCACTCATTTAAGTTGCTTCTGAGTATATGTCGCACCCCTGGCCAACCTACGCAAAAAACTGCAACTTATGCCATGAAATATTCTGCACGTTTTCCTTTTTTGTTCAGATGTGCCAAAAATCCACTTCAGAGTTGGAAAGTTTACAAAATGTATCACCCACCAGGTGTTGGTAGCAGTGCTTGTAGACCACTATATGTCCAGGTATGTAAGAGCAACAAGAACATCAGAGAGTCCCCAAAAAGCTTTTGAAATGGGTCTCTGTGGAAAAGTAAAGCCAATCTGGAGGAGAAAACCTCCCATTGCTCTCAGCCAGTAACCATCGCAGAAGGCTTTTAACTTTCCAAATGCTAATTCATCCACTTTCTCTTTTGTTGTTCTGCTGGGAAATCATTCCACCGTAAGGTTAGAACAGGGGGTTTTAGCATTCAAAAAAGGTTACCCACACAATTCATCAATATACGTCAGAATATACGGAGAAAAATATCTGAGTGCACTGTAACATGAAAGGGGGAGGGAGCGTTTAAATGGCACTCTTTATTATTCCTCATGGATGACGGTTGGATGATGTGTCACAAATTCTGTTCTGCTGCAGATGCAGTGGCACATGGAGAGCAGCCATGTGGAATTATTTTTTTCAAAACTGTGTTTTGATAGTCATAATAATGGTAAAAAAAACAAAAAGCCAAAAGAAGTCATGAACAAATGTAAACAGGTCATATTTTATTGTGAGAGTATGTCATGCCTCAGAGGAAAAGTGCATAAATTATGTAAAGCAAGCGATCATTTAAATAACCGGTCATGCTGACTGCTCACTCAGAAAATAGTCCCTGAGGATTTTTTTGTGTTTGTGAGCCCATGTCTGTGTTAAAGGACTGGACGATGACATGAAGATTACAAGTAAAAACTGTTTTATTCCAACATTTAAAGTTAAAGTTTTATTTTGACTTTTTTTTCTACAGTAACTATTGACTGTACATAGAAAACCGGGCTGAGCGACTCCACCCCCCTCGCTTTCCAAATAGGAAGTATCTGCTAGAAGAAGCCCAAATCCCATAGACTTCTATTGAGAAATAAACAGCTATAACTCAGTCATTCCATTTGTCAGAATAACCATTCTTGTTCTAATGTCCTTCTCTTAACATCTTCTAGCTAATCCAATTTTTGTTTTCAGAGGTTGCTGTAGAAACGCTGGCTCAGACCAACAGACAAAGCACTGTCTTCTGCTTCCAACATGGCAACGTCTGAAAAGCGGACAAATAGGGACTGAATTTGATTAATTTCACTTGAAGCGTCAGGAATGCATTTTCTATGGGTGATGTCACACCCGCTCAGTCCAGTACTCTATATACAGTCAATGTCAATAACGCATATAACTTTTCTGTTTTAAATCAACTTTTATCTAAGTTATAGTTAAGAAATGGGTAAAGGAGAATCTCAAGGTCATTTTCAAGTTTAGCATCATTGCCAAAGGAGATTTTAATAAACAAGTTTAGATCATTCCTTTAATTTTGCAAGTTACGATTTAAATTTATGTTTGAAGAAAACTTAAGTCTTTAGGCTTTTTGAAATCATAAAACAGCTTACAGTATTGTTTTAATTTCCATTTAACACAAGATGAAAAATCCCATGAGGATTTTGCTTTTATTTTTTGAACGTATCCGAAGATTTGATTTTTTGCTAGATCTGTCGTAGGCGTAATATAATTTGACAAGGCTTTCCACACCAACACATACGCAAGGGTTGCAATAAAAAAGGCAGTCAGGTCATTTCAGTCTAAAGTTATCTGACTTTTTCTGTCAAATTTTCTTTGACCTTTAATAATCTCATTCTGTCTATTTGGCCTCTCCAAAAAAAGAATATATCTTTCAAACTGGGACATAGGGACTGTAATTGCAAGCCGTGCTCCATTTCTGTTATTCGATTATTATCTTAAGGGCATTTTAGACAACAGAAATCAATGCATTCTACCTGTGCTCGGAATTATATTTCTTTGTTAGAAAAGCAACATTAGAAAAAAAAAAAAAAAACAATTTAGTTCTGTGATGTTGTAAAATTCTTCTTCAAAGAAAAAAAAAAAAACAAAAATCTGGCAAACATGAATTTTAAAGGAATGGTAGAATCAAACTCTGTGTATAAAGGTGGTAATTTGATTTTGTACTGATTCATACGGAATTTGTATAATTGCCTTGCTGACTGGTTTGGATGGTTAGGTAAGCACAGATTATGGTGCACTAAACTGATAACGAAACTGTAAAAATAAATCAACATTTGTCAATGGTTTTACTATGTGAATTGAGTAAAAAAGGTACATATTTTTTTAGGTGAAAAAGATGGCCAGGTACATTTGTAAATAGAGCAATGATGCTTTTTTCTTTTGATTTTATTTTATTTTTTTAATCGTCATTGCATTTTTAGTGGCTGAAATGTAACTTAAGCTGTATTTTGGGGGAACATAATTTCTTTAATGTACATAAGTATACATACAGTAAATATATCTATACTGTAAATGTAATTTTAAGAGTGATTTCTGGCATTAAAAACACTTGCAGGGTTTTCTTGTCATCCACGCATCATTTTCCCCTGTGATTGTGTGATTGTGTTTTTAGCACAATTTTGGTGAAATGTGCATTTCGGCTCAGTCACCTTGTAGGAATGATTTTTTTTTCCCTAATTTTGCATATATACATGCATTACCCCCCACTGTTCTCTTAGCATTATCGACCTCTCGAGGGTTTTACTTTGTTGAAGTTTTTGAAAACTTGATGTTGCAATGTGCTTATTATTCAGTAGGGCATCTCTAATTTTATTGTTCCACCCGTGTCACCACACATCCTAACTTTTGAGGACCTATGTTGCTCTGTACCTTGACAATTGTAAGTTCCCCTTTTATGACCGCATTGCTTTTTTATTATTTATCTAGATGGAATTTCACAAAGGGAGACTACATTGTTCATTTTCTTTCTTTTTTATGCCAGAACGAATAAATCCAGATGAATACTTTGATTTATTAAAAAAATGTTTTTCTCCAGAAGTTTCTTTTTCAAAAGAAGCTTTAAGTTTAACGCAATAGTCTTGGGAATTTTTGTGCAGCAGTTTCCATCGTGGAAACAAATTGACCTTAATACTGCCACCAAAATCATCATGTTAAACTCTTTGTTTAAGGTCTTTGTAGCAGCTGAGGTACACTGCGAAAGTCCATCATAAATCCAATAATACGTAAGAACTAAGGCTGTATTTCTGTTATAGGTATTTTATTGTGTATATGCTCAACATATTCTACCGTTTTTGTCATACATGGCTCAAATATATTAAAATCCAAGCACAATTTGTGTTTTATATGCAGGACGTGAGCCAGGAAATGACAGAATGTTTGTCATGTTATGAAACACCTTGTAGTTTACTAATGATTATCACTGATATTTTGTTTTCAGAAATTTAACTGGTGAGAATTTGATTATATATATATACACACACACACACACACGCACACACATATACACACAACATAATCACAAAATGCTGAGGTATCTTAATATTCACTGTCACTACTAGTGCATTAGATGATTTTGGTGGCGATTCTGTTACTTTTTATGCCCCAGCATAAAAAAAATCTCAAATATTGTTGTTGTTCGTTGATGTAAACTGAAGCTTAAAAGAAAGGATCTTCTGTCATTAAGTCATTAACTGTTTGTAATAATTCTTTTGTATGAATGAACATTTTTTTTGTCACATTTACAGGTTTACGTGATACTTTTTACTATTTAATTGACACATTCTGCCCTGCTACAACAATGGAACATATATTCCATCTGTTTTGTTACATTAATCTGTCTAAAATATATTTTTAACTCAATATGAATAAAAAAAAATCTGTCAATATTTAAGAAAAATGTGTGCTTATGTATTTTGTTGTGGGCTTTTTTTCTGAAAGTACACCTACTATAAAAAATGTAGGCTGACACCAAAGAAATTCGTAAGGCCCAGACTTATAACTGCGTTCTGTGTCCCCAGGCCTCCTCCGACCAGGAATGTATAGCTTACAGGGATGTACACAGATCTGTGTTAATTAGATATGCACCTATGTCTACACAAAACTTGGTAAGACCTTAGAGCATAAATGTTCATGCACATTTTTCTCGTTGGGCATGATGCGAGCGACTGGTTTTATCGAACACTTATACAACACGTAAGGGTAAGGATAAGAATGAAGTAGATGAGACACTTTTTCAGTTTTTTACTGCCCAAGTGGCCCGTTCGTGTTATTCAAGTAAGAAGTGGGTGCTCCTTGCACACTCTCTACATGCAGCTTGGTTGTTAAAAATGTTGAAATTAAAGTGTAGTTTGTGTGGGCATCCAACAGAAAATTATGTATCACGTACATACCCTAGGATTTAAGACCCCAATGAGCTACAAAACAATTAGCAGAAAGCTGGAGGTTAAAGTGACAACAGTTGGTGCAATTGTGCAAAAGTATAAGAATTACAATATGATCATCACTGGACCTAGGTCTGGGGCTCCAAACAACTTCTCACTTGGTGTCGTTTTTGTGATCATGAGATCAGTGAGAAATAGGCCTTAAAATAACACGACAGGAGTTAGTTACAATGCAATGTTCTAAAAACTTCCAGCACTCCCAAAGTATCCCTGCTTAAGAAGGTACATGTGCAGATGCCACTGACGTTTGCCAATAAACACCTTCAAGATTTAGTGATTGGGAGAAGGCGTTGCGTTCAGGCCCATCGTGTCTGGAGGAAGAGAACTGCTGCCTGTGACTAGAACACAAGAACATTTTTCTGTCCCGCTCTACACAAAACTATCATAAACAGCTTCACTTCACACCATCTATACTCAATCATGTGTACTTTGTGTTTTGAGATCTCTACATTTGCTTTGTTTTCTCTATTTTCTTTGAAGAACACAGAACATTACTGATCTGTTGTCTCTCAAACAATGCTTTGCTTTTGTAACCTTAGCGTACTTCACTGTAAAAAAAAACAAAACCAAAAAAAACAGGACTGAATTGAAGTTTTTATACCCTCCACCTCACATATGCTTCTACCACCACAGACTTTAGAGTTTTCATATTTTTAATGTCAGCATCATAGTTTTCATAGTTGGAGATGTGACAAGTTAGCAGAGCTGCCAACTCATTTTTATAATGTATTTCTTTTTTTCCGTTAACATTTAGTAGAGTTACTGGTACTTATGAGATTTTAGAGACTGGGACATCAATGATAATTCGGGGGGAGTTTTTGCTGTGTTTGCATACCTCCAACCTGTTGCTCTCCACGGACTCTCCAAGCTGAAAATGTTGCTTGTGTAAGGTCTCTCTTCCCTAAATTCAACAGGACAATCAAGTCAAACACCAAACATCAACCAATAAATCAACACAGTTGGCATCAATTGATAACAGTTGGCCCCTAGTAGTGCTGGCAGCAGTCACAAACATTGTTGCCTATTGCAAAACTAAACAGTACACAATCTCTAATTTTAATGTTGTAGTTCTTCCAATGACCACTGGGTGTTGATTTCAAAGGGTAACCATTTTCAAACAACTCCTATGTTGAAAAGTCCTGGTTTACACCAAAAATATGCATGTGGCCTTTATTGCGTTGTCTGATTGGTTGTGCTAGGGGAATTTTGTATTACTTTAAATCAGATATTCACATTTTTATTCAGTTTTTAGAACCATGTGCATCGTGAAGTGTGTATCACTTCAGTTATCATGAGTCAGTCTGTGTACCATAGAGAGACCACGTCATAACACTGTTATCAAATTGTCTTTGACGTCCCACAAGAAACTCTAGTATGAATCTGTAATTGAATCTATAAAATAAGAGTAAACTCACACAAAACCAGATTTTCACTCCACCACAAACATGACTACGTAACACAAACAGAAAAATAAAGCAGGGATGTTTCCTTGGATCAATTAAAGATCTCTTTTCATTTGACTGATATGGTGTAGGTTTGCATTTTAGCTGTTGTTTATTAATCACATGATAATGTGGAAAAATAGGCAATTCCTAGCTTACATTCAACTGTTGTTTTCGTCTTCTGTATGTAGTCTAAAGAGAATGTCAACTCCATGTAGTTCTCAGTGTTCTTTGCATCTACTTTAAATGTCAGCCATTTCTCAAGAGCTTTAAAAAGACACATGGGAATGGAGTATAGGCTGAAGTTACAGCATGAGCTCTCCATTCTGCTTGAGCTCATCTCATCACTCAGTAGATTATGCCTTTTAGCTACAGAGAATCTTCATGTCAGTCCTTTCTGCTTAACATAATTTGTGTTTTCAACTTATTTTCCAAAGAACAAGAACATGTTCTCTTGCTCTCCCCTTTTCACAAACCAAAGTTTAAACTTGTCCAAATTCACACAACATCCCCATTAATAAAAAGTCATCAGTCAAGACAAGACACGCTCTTACATGATAGATGAATTTCTTTCCCAGCTGATGACAGTTTATGGCATAATCATCAGAAATCCAATAACAAGATTAGCATCTTGGAGCCCTCCTCCCATGCAAAGTCAAATCACCTGCCCTAATATGGAGATAGAATATGATCGAAACAATCTGTCACTGCCTCTTCTCTCACTATTGCACTGCGACTACCTCGAAAAAGTGTATGGATTTTTACCTGCTATGAGTGATGGTCTGCACAGTTGAATGTAAATGATCTGAAATGTCTTGAGGTGAATCGATTGTCATGCAGCTCCTCCACAAATAAAAGGGAACACTCAATTTAGTAGGGAATCTCTCTCTTTTTTTTTTTTTTTTTTTTTTTTTTTTTTACTACAGCCTTTTACAGTTTGTATGTGCAGTCGTTTCAATTTGTGCAGATCAAATACTTGGCATTTCCTTGAATTAAAAGGGCGTCATCCAAACGTCACTACCAAACTCGAGTCCCCGATTGGTCAAAGTTCAACCTGGTTTAACGCACATTTATGGATGGGTTTTGTACGTAGAGCCCAAAAAATGTTTGTTGTAAAAACTTGCCAAGTGATGCATAAACGCAAGTTTTGAACGCGGAGGCCCAAAACGTGTTTACACACATTTACATAGACTTTAAATTGGAAGTAGCCGGTGGATCGCTCTTTCCCGAGTGCAGTGTGAACGTAGCTTTAAATATTTAAGGAAAGACATACAAACACACCATTCAAGTGTCACTGTCAAACTGTCCCTGATTGGTTAAAGTTCAACTGGTTTAACGTTTAATGTGTGTTCAGTGTTTGCACATTTCGTATTAAGAGCCTGGAAACAGCTGTAGAAACTTGCACGTAAGCAAGAGTTTTACAAATAGAAGCCCAAAACGTGCATATGCGTGCGTTTCCATGAAGTTTGTCATTGGTAGAGGTCTCTTGAACGCATGTTGCAGAGGCCGGTGTGAATGTAGCATCAGAGTGACTTTTCTCAATACAGTTTTGTTTTCTAATCTGAAGTCTAAACCGACTGTCACAGCAAAGCAACTGAGCAGAGGCCCTCTGACGCACATGACTGGTGGCATGAATGTTTCACAGCTGCAGATCATTTTCTGGCAGTTTGTGCCAACTTTATTAATTGATGCCATTTTTAATGTAAAAAAAAAACAAGTGCAGCAACAATGTTGTGCTGTTGTTTTCCCAGCTTTTCTATTGTTATCTCTTTTTCTCAGAGAGCCACCGCTGAGGGCAGCTACCTCTAAATCCTAGCATGTTGGCAGTCTTTGATTGAATGGACCCTACAAAGCCCGCTAAGCGGTGTTGTGATCCCCGTGAGAGCTTTCATTATAAACAACATATTGGATTCTCTTCACAGGCTGCCTGTCTCTGGAGGGCACAGTCTCTCCGGTAATGCAGACACATACAGAGCAGAATACAAAAACATGTAGACACCATACCCCCCCAAAAGAAATCCAGTCTGCTTCTTGCAGAATTTGGTGTCTTGAGAAGCACACAAACATAGACTCTAAAGTTGTTGCTAGAACTTTAATATTGCTGTATGGGTCCAGACACACACACACACACACACATTGTCACATCACAAGGACAAAGCATGCAATAATCAGACCTGTGGGTATCCATTATGAAAAAAAAAAAGAAAAAAGAAAGATGATAGATGCACGTACAAAATAAAGTTCAACTGAAGGACGTAGATCCTGTTTATGCCCGCTATTCATCAATTAGATCTGAAACTCCCCTGTGAAGAAGTCAGAGGCAACGAAGAAGCATTGTGCCTTTGTTCTCACAAAAACACAACACAACTCTTGTGCTTTTAAAAGAACACATTTATAAACAGATTTATCTAAAGGATGCTCCAACACTTCTTCACAGCTCAAAGCAAGCGTAAGTTGGGCTTAATTAGATGTGTGCTGGATTTTTTTTATCCTAAATGTTAATTCTGATGATTCTGTTTTGTTGTCAAGTGGCAACGTTTCACATGTATGCTGTAACAATAGGATTTAGGTGTACTTGGAAACTGCTAAAACTGTTGACGTTCAGACATTCACAAAAAAAAATAAAAATCCAGAATTTTAGAATTAAAACAAAGATCTTATCGCCATCAAAGATTTATGTAAACGTGACAAGCTGTACAGGAAATACGACGTGGGTAAGATAGACAAAGACAACAGCCAATCAGAACACACACATTGCGCAATTTAAAAAAAACATGTTTTAAACTACATGTAAATTGCACTGAAAAAAATCGTGAAACAGCAAGACTGCGAAAAGTAAACCGCAATATGGTAAAGGACTAATGTATTAGGCATTTTTAGCGGTTTTAAGCATTAACCCTGATCCATATAACACATGCATTTGAAATGTATAAAAACCAAGCAGACGTGTTGAAGAACTATAGTTTTCAAAGCAAACTATCACAGTTGTACAACTTTCAAAGTTATACAATATATGTATGTAAATGCATTATTCCATGAATCATCTTGTAGCATTTGACATCAACATGCTCTAAGCTTATTTCGAATCCTTGCATGTCTCACCTCGACTGCAGATGTTTCCTTTACCATAGCAGACATCACACCTTTTATGATGATGTTCTAAAAAACCAATAAAGCACCAAGATTCCTTGACATTCTGAAGCTTTACCTGCGTCAGCGCTACGGCACATTCTTTCTGAAGGAGGTAATCCGTGACATAGAGCTTTGATCAGGTACTTGTTTATGGTGCAGCAGTCTAACACTTTAATCTGCCAGAGACATTTCGGATAGTGTCGTTCCCGGGCGATGTTGAGTGGACGGAAGAGTGTCTGGTCGTGACTTTGTGTGCAGAGAAGGGGATTAACTGAGAACAAAACGGAGAAATGAAAGAAAGAGCTGTAAAATAACGAAGAGAGGTGGAACACGTTTTACTAGAAGCACATGCCCACATTGAATAGACAAAAACCATTAAAACATTTACATTTTTGAGACTTTTGGAGACAGATTTCTAAAATAGGTTTTTTGTTTTGTTGTTTTATGGCAATACTATGCAAGTAGAGGTACTTTTTGAGGAAGACTAAATGTTGTTTTAAAGAAAACTATTCAATATTTTATGCTCTACGCAGCTGTAAGCTTGTTTTTTTAAATATTTGTATTGAATATTACACATTGAAACAGAAAATGAACAAAATTTAACTGAAGTGGTAAAGCACTACGAACATTAGGTAATGATGCTCTGAATGGTACAAAGTCGGGTAAAACAAAAGGAAACTAGAAAACAAAAAGACAGACCAACATGTTTTAGGATATCCCTTCACAAAAAGGCAAAGCAGAAGCCTTTGTCGCTCATTTCAACACCGGAAATTCACTTGGATTGGAATGTCAAAGATGAACAATATTTTTGTCCAAGCCAAGGGTATCTGGCACCAGTCCAGCTAGAGAAAATGTTGTACTTTTTTTTTTATATTCTCTCCTACATACCTGGACCAGGTGAGTTCTGCCAGTGATTACAAAACCCTTGACATGACACTGGTCTGCAGTGTTGACAACAAGGGAAAATGCAGCCTTCTTGAGAGCACAACAACAAAATAAGTGTAGTAGAATGAAATTGTGATGTGAACTTGTTTCACAGCAACACACATTGTTTTGCGACATTGTGTTCCAAAAGCAATGTCTACATCTATAAATCAATACATTTTTTCAAGTTTTATACTTTTGCTGCTTCTAAGCAACACAAAGTATCTCAGAGTTTGGGGTCCAAAAATATACTTCCAAATATCAGTAGAAAAGAGCAGCAATCAGTTACACCCATTTGTGACTGTGGTCAATGATCTGCACCATCAATATGAAAACCTGACCTTTTCTTTTCTGTTTTTAATGCATATTAGCATAAGTTACATAATCAGTTTCCAAAATATGTTTGTTACAGCAAACAAATCTGATGTTTTAACTACAATTAAAACAATTGTTTACAAAAAAAGCCAAACAAACTAATAAATACCTGCTCCCCTTTACAAGTATAGAAAGTGAAAAACATTCTTTTTTAAATATTCTGAATTCACTCTGTTTTTCATTGAAGTAGAGGCTTTTGTATTGAAGCTAAGGGAATCACATCTCTCATTATGCATCACCATTCGCAGTGCAAGCAGAAGAGAGATTAGAGTGCTGATTAGCAAGACTCCATTATTCTATGTCCCAAATGGCTCTAGAATCAATGGCCCAGCCCAAGAACGTGGTTCCTTTTGTTCTACTTGTACAATCGCTTGAAGGACAGTTTGTTAGAGGCAGTTCTTGGATCCTGTTTTAGTGTCATTCTATTTCCGTTTTTAGTTCAACAATGTTGGGCTCACCCTGCATTTAACCTTTGTGACATTTACAATAAAAAATTATGCCAAAATACTGCAGAAGGTGATTTAAAGTACAGTGTAAATGTGGTCAGCAATAAAGAGTCACACATTTAACCATGAGCTGTTGTTAGCTAACATGACGGCAGATGGCTGGATGTCCTTCTTTTATTGGTAGCTGTGTACAAACTATGAACTTTATGGAAGCACTTAGCTCATAAAACTGAACTGCTGAAATTAAAAAAAATAGAAAATAATTGGAGGAGAGAGGCTGAAAGAAATGATAGGTGGCAAAAAAAGCACTAATCATTTTTCAAAAGGATGTTTTCCTTGGGACACGATTGTGAGGTGGAAAGAGATGGTTGAATTAGGGAAAAATAATCGTTATAAGAAATGCCAATATGCAGAGAAATTAATTAAATGATGTCAAGTTAGATTTTATTTGACATGCAGGTAATTTGTCTCTTTGGCCGCCTGCGGACTGTGTGTGTCTGTGTGTTACTTTTGTAATTGCTTTGTGCCAATGGGGCAACTTTTCTGAGCTGGATGTTTCTGTGATGTGAACATTTTTCCATTTTGCATATGCTTTTTCAGTGGTGCTAAAAAAAAAAAAAAAAAAAAAAAAGATGTATCTTCTGAGTCAGGAAAGTGAAGGATGTCAAGCACAATCAGTTACAGCAGCCTGCCAATTCTAAATTATCCTTGTTATTAGTTCAGAAGTTCACCACCACCTTTACTCATTATCTCCAAAAAAACATGGAACTATACAACATTTCTTATGTAAATTACACAGCAGTTTTAAAATTTTCAAAATAATTAACTTGATTCTGAGACCTGGTAGTACAGTAAAAAGATTGCAAATTTTGTACAGAATTAATGAAAAAAATATGATTTCATGGTCTTTAAACTCATGCGGTTGATTTCTCTTTTGTGCGATTAATAATCTTACTTTTTTCACTTACTGAACATTCAAGTTTTATTGGTTTATTTATTTTTTTCTTGTTCATTCTTAAACAATCGGAACAATATGAAGACACATTTTCTAGTTAATTTTCTGTTTGTGTTTATCTAATATCCCATCTGTAAGCATCGTTTTTAATGTAGCAATGCTTGTCGTTTCTTTCATACTATTGTCCAGTGAGTTCCATAGTTTGACTCCATAAACTGATATGTGAGTCTGTCTCAAAGTTGTGAAAATGGGACTTTGAAATTATACCTCCTCCTCTTGCAATCGTCTTCTGAAACCAAAGAAAAATCTGATTGAATGATGTTTAGGAGAGTTTTCAATTTGGCATTTAACATAAATATTAAATTTTCTAAATCAACTAAATCTGAAAACTTCAGCAGTCAGGATTCAGCAAACAGATTATTTGTGTGTTCTCTGCTGCCTTTTTTGTTAATTATTCTGATTGCTTTTTTCTGTAAGTGGAACAAAGGCAAGATATGCCTTAGATTTTTGCAAGATATGTGGACAAGATATGCTTTTCCCCAAACTTTAAGGCAATAACTAATAAATATATGGTAAAATGAATGAACAATTTAACCTTTGTAAGGATTTACTGTTAAATATATCTTTTACTTGATAAAAAATTCAAATAACTTTACTAATCTTCCTTTTTAAGTCATTAATGTGAGATTTCCAATTTAACTTTTCATCCAAGTTAACTGCAAGAAATTTTATTTTTCTCACTTTGCAAATATTGACTTAATCAATATTTAATTATAAATTGTCATGTTTGGTGATGACTAAAATGTGGGAAACACCCCCCCCCCTTAATAAATAACTTATTGTCAGAAAACACAATTTTCACCTTAGCTATTTCTTCTATTGTTTCCATTAGTTCAGGTAAATTTGTTCCGGAAAAAAAAAAGGCTGTCAGCAAACAACAGAAACTGAATTATTTTGGAGACTTTGCAAACATATTTGAAAACAGAATAAAAATAAGAGACCTAGAATAGATCCTTGTGGAACTCCAGTAGTTACCATTTGGTGGTTTCCATTTTGTTTTCACTAGTCAGTCATTTATTTTCTAAAAGAAAAAAAAGAACATTTCAGTTTTTTCTAGGATTTTAGAAAATTAAGAAAGTAATGAAACAAGTCTGTAATTATTAAATATATGTTTTTATGTCAATTACTTGCGTGAATGTAATGAGTAATGGTAAGTGTCTATTCAAATGTAGTAAAGAGTTTAAATATTCAATCAAAAATGTAGTCGAGTAGAGAGTAAGTTGCTTAAATTTTTGATACTCAGTACAAGTACAAAGTATCCAAAAAAGAAGAACTTAACTAAAGTCCATTCACACATGAACTTTACACCATTGGCATGCAGCAATGACATTTCTGCTTTCACACAGCTCAATTTCAACAACTACACATTCCCAGACCCTTCTATTGCAACAGACATCACTTTAATCGGTTTACTTTTCAGCTCATTATGACCATAAAACACCATTCCACCTCCTCATTTTCTTCACGGTTTGTGTGGTATTAATTGCAGTTTTCTATCTCAAATTCATCACTTTTATCTTTGTCAAGCCATTGTTTAGAGAGTGCTAATAACTTGAACCTATAAGTCATACTGGTAAGACACTTTTTTAGCCTATTGACGTTAGCATAAAGACTTTGTGTGTTAAATGAATATATGGCAGATTCTGGTGAATAAACAACTGAATTAATATGTAAGATGGATTTAATCCTCTGAGAAATATTTAGTTATCATTAAATTAATTGTGGAAATCAATATCTGGGTCCATATCTTTGTCAAAATCATACATTTGATCTTGTTTACTTCTGCCATCTTCCATTATTCACTTTAACTTTTTTAATTCAATTGACATCCCACATAGCTAGAACAAAATATGTATTATAAGCTATTTATCAGAAGAACAAAAAATAAATATACTTTAGCGACCGCAGTGCTTGCTCTTTCTCTTCCCTCCCCGAACCCACTCATCTGTATCGTTCTTCCCCCTTTTTGTTTAAATTAAAAAACATTAAATGCGAGTGTCATCTGCAAACTTACAAATCTAATAAATTATTGCTGTGTTCGTTATGTTCACTTGATTGTCCTGAGTCAATATTAAGATGAAACAATGAACAATGTCCACAAACACGGTCAAAGTATGTAGTCATGCAAGCCTTCAGGCGTCTCACCGTCTTATCAACGTTTGTGCAAGAATAGTCTCATCAGTTTGTTGTAACCAGATAAGGTTTTCTGCTTGATCTGCTTCCTGAAATATGTGGTTGTTGTTGTCAGTCAGTTTAATTGTTGCGAGATACAGGAGGAAAGCTTGGAATACTTTTTCCGCGTGCATGCATCACCGAGTAGCATGACGGTGGCTTTGCTGTAAGCACCAAGTTTACATTGGATCTTTGCAACTTCAGGTGCATTTTTCCTGGATTCCTTGAGGATGCGATCCCTGTCCATAAAGCGATGTCTCATATTTGTGCCTTTTTTCCACAAACTCAGAGACTGCTTGTTTAGCATCATCCAGGCGTTGTTTTAACCACGTGTTTTCTTTGCGTATGACCTTTATTTCTTCCGTATGCTTGGTTAATTTTGCACAGAGAGTGTCAATGCTTATCTCAAGTCAGTTGACTCTTGCTTTAGCCGTTTTGTCGGCTGTTTTAAAGTATTTGGCCATAAGCTCCTCCATGCCTCGCATCAAGCCTGGATTGTTTTTTTCAAGCTGTTTGTCAACTTCGGTTATCTTATATAGTCTGGATGCTGATCCCTTCCTTGTTTCTTTCATTGACCAAAATAACTTTGCTTTTGGTTATATTTGCTAAGAACGAAGGATGCATGTTGCATACCAAGACTTTCAGTTAATTTTCCAGGTGTATGACGCCAGCCTTAACACACTGCCACCATCTTGAACTGCCAAACAAATACCAAACATAACTAATTTGATCTTATTTACAGCACCCATTTCTACCGAACTTGTATTGCTTTGATTATTCTTGCTGCCCTCAGAGCACAGAACCTTGCATCTCCATAAAACCCTTTTTTGTTGTTTTTGACATGTGGATGGTGGGGCAAAACCTGCGATGACCCTGGCCTAACCTTCAGTGGTAATGTTGTATTCTTCTCAGTTTTCCCCCTGGACTTGTAATGCTTTGTCTGTTTTCCATGCAACTTAAAGCTTCAGTGACCTTTCAGTGGTTTGAGAAGGTGATGGGTTAAACGAATGTGGATCCCACAGCCTTTCAGAAAGCTGCAGGTCTAAAATGTAAGAAAAATGTTGCCAGAAAGTAGGCAACAAGTATTTCTGACATAAAACAAACTGCACTTCTGAATCAGGAATCACTACAAGCTTTAAACCTTATAAGAAACATCGATCAGTAACTACTACCATCAATGGCCACCATTTGTAGTTACGAAAAAGAATTCAATACAAGCAGCCATGAGAGAACGAGGATAAAGAACATAATTTTTTGTCTTGGAAATTTTTTTGGGAAAAATCATGAAGGAAAACATGGAAAACATGATCAAAATATGTCAGTTAAAAGTATTAGGAATTGTAAAAAAATGACAATCTTCAAAATTAACCTAAATGCATAAACATTATACCTCTATTGTTTTTTTAAAATTAAGTCATTTGAGCAAACATTATGGAATAATATTTTGAAAATAGTACAGGGTAAGAAAAACGTTATTAACAAGTTGCTTCTGTTCACATAATAGATTTAAATGCTTTGTGAATCTGTTGAAAAAGCAGGTTAAGACATAAAATCAAGACCTGCAAAATTTCTTGCAAAATAAAGTGATAAAAGTTGCTACAGAATAATCCTAAAATGGTAAGCCTTTATAGTTTTACATAGATCTGTTTATTTCAAATAGTAAAAAAAAAAAAAAGAAATCTAAAACGTTCTATTTTTTGTGTAAAACACTTACAGGAAACTGTCATGGAGCTATTGTGCTGTTTATGAGTAGAGCTGCATAATTCCAGTGGAGTTCACTTTAACGATGACGCCTCCTCACAATATACTGCTTCTTAATTAAAATGCACTGTTGCTCACAACAGCTGTCATTTATCATGTTGCTTACAAACCATTAGTGATTTTTTTTTTACATTAGAAGTAAATTTGAAATCAGTTTTGCAGACATGTGGTAGTGTTTGTTTTCTAGTGGAGTCCATTACTTATCCTTTATTTGAGTAATAAGAAACCCTTATATAAAACCTAATTAAGAGGGTTTTACTTTTATTGACATTTGGAAAGACTATACTGCTACTTTAGTGTTTTCTATAAATCCAGCAATATAAATTACCAAAGCTTGTTCACATAATTTCACTCTAATACATATGATGTGACAAAGCCCTCTTCAATTTATATCCAGTAAGGTAACATCATAAAATTGACTATAATTCAAATGTGTTTTTTAACTATTTTATTCCTAATGAAATTTTTGAATAGTAAACACCAGTTCCACAAACCTCTTTTTTTAAAGAATTTATAGTGAATCTTAAGAATACAACTTTAAATGTCTCCAAATTAAGAGCATGTTTACAACATGGATATCTGACAATATTCTTCTGGTCTTTTCTTTTTTCCATTTTATATGCTGTACTGAGTATTTAAAAGCTGTGGCACACGCAGTTCTACACTTAGGAAAAACTGCCAGGTTTTTCATTTCCAATCAGGGTTATAACCTTATGTCTCTTTCAAGGAACTGGCCTTCACAGAAAACATTTATGTGCAGATGTTGTGCAAATAAGGAAAGGTAATGAATGTTAAGTTGTTTCATAACAAACTGCACTAGATTCATTTAATGATTTACTGAAAATAACTACTTCACTGTTCTCAATTATTATTTAGTCCATGAGAACATCTATAATGCAATACAGTTCTAGTATTAAGGAATATAATGCTCATAAATGCAGCTCTATGTTTTATTTTGTAGATCATTGAGATTCAAGTTGCAAGACAAGGTTTGCACATTTAAGACAAAATGAAACCTGCTTACAAAAGTTTTGTAACATTATTTCAGCTTCACTAATGAAGTTTTGGGGAAAATTGTTGCACAGAGAATTTTATGAAACGTAAAGTTGTGTAACTTCCAATAAATAAGTGCATGAAAAGTATTTGTTCAATTTGTGTTTTTTTCTTTTCATAATCTTACCTAAAAAAACGTATTTGTGCAACGATACATGTTACTAAACAGTAAAATAAAAAATTTAAAACAGAAAAATGCACTTAACTGTATATTGCCTTGAAATATGTGAACTTATCTTCAGCCATAAGTGAAATTACAGTTTCCCTACCTAGAAAACTTTACGCTGTATGTGTAAAGCCTCAAACTATTCTTGTACAAACTGGTAGACTAACCACAGATGTCTTGGCCTGAGAAACTCAGATCATTTCCCACAAATAGTGTCTGTTGGCTTTGGTCGAAACAATTGGAATGTCTTCTACCAACACTCATGGGAGCCAGCTAAGGTAAAGCAGGCAAGAAAAACACAGAGGACATTTTTCAACTTTTTTGCAATATTGGTTGCTTGCTATTTGTGGTGTTACTTCTCCTAGTTCATAAATCACTTATTGGAGTGGGACCGAAACCTCTGTCAGATATTTAGGTGGTTCACAAACCCAACAGTAGCTGATTTCAGCCACTGTACTAGCAGACCAAGATAAGCTCAGTTCCAATAAAACTGTTCCAATAAAAAAAGTCTAAATTTAAAACATCTAAACTGTTGATAATATGAGTGAACAATGGCATACCAGAGTCTTTCACACTATCATATTCACTTTTGAAACTAGAGAAGCCAAATGCTCCTAAATTAAGTTCACCTATCATCTAGTCTTTTTGCTAATGAGATACTTAATTTAATTCATTACTCTGCCATGCACGCATTTGATAAATGAGAGACACACTCAGCTTGATGCCAGACCTGTAACTGACAATTGTTGTGGAATGGACAAAGTTAAATGAGATGGCTCTCTGTTTTTGAGACTCAAAATGTGTTTTTTGACTGAAACGACTCCTCCATAGCTGGCTGAGTCACATTCTCCATATCCATGTCCCCAGGTTTCTAAACTCTGGCCCTGCATGTTAGATGCAGCAATAACTCAAATAGCCTCTAATTACTATGTTTTTATAAGTTCCTGGTGTTGTTCTGAATGTATTCCTAAATTTAGATGTGTTAATCCCCTGGTCTGATTGACCTTTTTGTTTTCTTTTTTTTTTTTACATTTTCCTTTGATGACTAATTTATCTTTTTTGCGATTGTTCCATACATGTTAGATTTTTGTTTGTCATGATCACTTTCTCACATCTGGGCTCAATGAAAAAAATAAAATAAAAATACAAATTAAACATAAAGCTTTGTCAAAGATAGAGGGATGGCAGACTGGTGCATAGATGACTTATGCAATTCCCTTGCAATATTGTTTTGTACCAAATTCAGCCCTATAATTAAGCAACAAACAAAACATCACGCCAGCCCAATGGCTGATGAGGAGGCTGCAGGCCCAAATAATTTCTTCCATACAGAAATCCCCATTACTACATTTTATTCTGTTTCAATATTTTCTCTTTCTTTTCTACAGAGCAAGGGCTGAAAGGGAGTCAATTTTTATCTTTCTTATTAGCCAATAGAAGCTCTTTAGGTGACATGTGAAAAGACATTCATCCGCAGCCCCCTGTCCTCTTTAGCATTCCTCAAGTCTGTCTCTCTCTGGAAGCAAGGGAGAACAGCAAAAATCCTATTAATACCTATCATAATGAACAGGGGCCACACACAATGGTGCTTTCAGAGGGGGAACGGGTGATCACAAAGGTAGATGAGAAGTCCAGTTCATTCCATGATTCTTTAGTAGACAAAACGGGCTTTTGACCTCATCAGCTAGAAGTGAAGCAGGACAAGTAACGATCCTCATTTTTTTCTAAGACATGCCCCTATGACTTTGGCTGAACAGTCTACCCATGAAACAATGATGTTGTTCTATTTGAAGCCTTATCTAAAGCACAAAAATAATCAGTAGTTCTCGATTAATGTCAACCTTCACAAGAGTTGAGGTAATACTAAACTGTTCCTATTCACACCTGATTTATGCATGACAACTACTGTAAATAACTACAAGTATTTACTGTAAGTTTCTCTTAAAAAGGAATACATAAAAGACGGGATTTTCTTTTAAAAAGAAAAAGCATATAATAAATGTTAAGAGGTAAAACTAACATTATAAAAGAAAACTTTTTATTTGCTTCTTTATTTGTGTTTACTACCGTATTTTCCACACTAAAGGGGCACCAGATTTCAAGGCGCAACATCAATGAACAGCAGGACTCGTGCCCAAGAAACCTGGGTTTGTTTCCCAGAGGGTGCCGTGAGCTAAATCCAGTGTTCGTCCTTAGGCAGGACCCTGCTCACTGCTGCCTAACTACTGTGTGTAGCCACGACTCTGTGGTATGGACTTCCCTGTGCAAGTTCCCAGCCCAGATAAAATGCAAAGTTGTGTCAGGAGGGCATCTGGAATAAAACTCTGGCAAATCAAATGAGCAGATCAGTGAAAGCAATTCACTGTGGTGGATAAATTGAAAGGTGAACAAACAAAATAATAATAATTTTAAACTCCTCCTGTAGTGCAGAAAATACAGTAACTTCCTAAAATGTTAATACTATATAATCTGTTTTTCATAATAGATTTGTTTCAACAGACAGAGGTGTTTTTGGGGGAGCTGGTTTCTTTGTAGGTTTTAGATCAAACGCATTACTTTCTGGTTATATAACAGGCATTAAGAAAAGGGATGAAAAGGAAAAGCAGTATTCAATTTTGATAACAGAATATGCTGGGTTTAAACCTGAAAATTCTTTTTCCATTTGTACATCTCCTAAAGACTGCCTTCTTCAGACATCATTATATGAATATGGAGTTTTTTTTTCCTTTTAAAGTTCAGTTCATCTTTTCAAACAATATGACAGAAGTAATAACTAAGAGTAGCAGCACAGGCAGTACGTCCCTGGAGGTTTTTGTTTCTCACAATTTCCGTAATGAACCAGGTTGTCACAAAACCCTGCAGTCAATGTCATAATGTTTGCTTGAGTCAGATATTCAGATAACACTCTTCTTTTCTGGTTTTGCTTAATATTCTGTTGACTGACACATTGTTTCAAAAACATTTGCTTGCATCTCCTTTCAGAAAATATACAGAAGGACATACCTGATAGGACTGTCAGATCGTTCTCTGTTGAAGTGTCATTGCTTGCAGTATTATATTGTCTAAGATACAATTTCCAGGGAAATTCAATTATGACAAGGAAAGTCATACATGACCAACAGGGGACAAGCTAAAATATCATTGGAACCTTTCCCTGTATCTATCCATCTAAAAATATATGGGCAGTCTTTGGTTAGAGTGTAGGTCTTTTGGCTTTGGCTTTATTTTACCAATACAGGTTAGGGTAACATCTGTATTCCCATTTTTTTTTTTTTTTTTTAGAGTTTTTTCTTGAAATTCTTATTTTTTACACACAGAATGGTACCTGCTCGGCTGTTTTGTATGTTCTAAGATGAGTAAGAGGATGTCTCCACAACTGCATGCAAAATTAAGAGCATAACACATAGACCAGTTTGTGAGTATGAGGGGTCAAGTGTCAGACTGCATGAAGAACAATAATAGGTACATCCAGAAACACACACATCTATTGGTTCAATGTAGTTGTGTGTGACAACAGGCTAAATGAAAAAAAAACAACTTGAGGGAAGATTCACAGTTGGTCCACCTCCAGGAAAATATTTTCCATCTCGCTGTATTTTTGTTTGCAGTAATCTGTCGGTACAGCAGAAACACAGCCAGAGAATCAAAACAACTTAGCAAGGAACCAGACATTTCTAGTTCATTGTTCAGCATGCAAACTGTGCTAACCACTGATTACAAAGGTCTGGGACTAATCTGTCCCCCGCTAGTGTTGATTTGTTTCCTAAGAAGCTTAGTGTTAAAGTTATTACTTTAGTACTCAGTATTCCTGTAAATAAGTACTCAGTATTACTGAGTACTAACTCAGTTAGTACTCAGCTGGTCGTGCAATAACATGTAATTAGCTTCTTTTAGTAATGATTGTGGGGAATGTTAACATGTTTCCCTGTAAAGACTGTACATACACCATGCAGGGCAAAATTTGGACAGATAATGACAAACACGTCAGAGGTCACATCAAAGAATCAAAAAAGGATAATAATACGGACTGCTTTCCCAGACAAGGTTTCCTGTCTTTACTTTATTTTGTCTTTAAAATCGCTTTTTTTTTGGTTATTGTTCTATTGTGTCATTTTATGTCAGTGAAACTGGACAGAGACAGAACAGAGACCATGTAAACTAAGCAACGGTCGTAAGACGAACTCTCCACACCATGCAAGGGAGACGCACCGCAAACGAACCAGTGTGAATCCGGTGTAAACCAAACTTCAAATGCATAAAGCAATCTAAATAACAAAACCAAAGTCACAAAGTCACAGATAGAAGTCTTCGATTGCCTTTATTCTATAAACAGTTAAATGAAAGGTAGAAAGAAACGGCAGTCCCTCACTATAAACAGTCTACTCTTTTACTGGCTGCTTTTTAGCAGACTTTTTTGGTGAAATTTTGTTTTGTTTTTTTTTTTTTACACAGCACATTGTGTTCTACATCGCCCCGATTGGCTGTAGACCACTGTCAATTAATCTTCTCCATGCCACATCTCCTGAAAGAGTTCATCTTACCATAACATAAGTCTCCATAAATCTTCTATTGCGAAAAGATATTTGGTTACTTTCTAACTTATGCAACGACTTACTTGTGACTTATTTTTTGGTGAAGCCTTGAACTTTAGGAGTATTTAAACAAAAGAGTCTGAAAATGTTCATGTCTGTCTGAGAAAAATAAGTGTATAAAGTGTTTAGTGAGGGGTTACACCGCTTTAAAGCATCCATATCTCAAATGTCTTGTTTTGTATTTTTACACTAACAGTAAGTATTTTCAAACATGATCATGTGCCTTTTTAAACCAAAGAATCAATTTTATTTCTATCATGCAAAATACCTTTGGGTTTCAGTGACCATAAAGCAGTCGATGCAAAGACCATCATATAAACCACCATTAACTTAGTCAATGTCCCTTACACACTGCTGACTCCCCGTCTCTTGTCGAGACTGAACTATTCAGCATTTTTCATGATCGATTACACATTTAGTCAGGGGAAGCCACTGGGCCTTTGGGGAGCCGACACGAACACACATACTCTCACTCCGGCTCTGCAGCGCATGCTTAAAGGCCCCCCCTCTGACCTTGATCATGAACTATGAAGAACATGACATCTAATAAGTGTTTTTCATTGTTCACTGTCCCCGTAAATCCATAAATCACTCATCACCTTGCATGCTCAAGGTTAAAGTGGACAGTACATAGATCTAAAAGTGCATTAGTTTAGATGAGGAAGACCACGATGAAGTAATGTGACAGAGAATACTACCATGATAGAACCAGTAATGTAACCGTGAATGACACATGGCGAAATGTGCAAGGCAAGTCCGTGTTTTTATGATGATAGACTTTATATTGACAAAAAAAGAAGATGCTAATCAAAGTCTGAGTATCATAATAAAAAGAAAAAAAGGTTGCAGAAGTGCAGGTTAGAAGGAGCCGTTCGACAGTGGATCATGTCTGAGCTCATCCATTGTTGCTATGCTTCAAATTAAGGCACCACAACGAGAAATGCCAGCTAGCCCGAGAGGCGGTGCCAAGGCAGACTGCAAATCAGCAGGTGGCATTCTGGGATTGGACCCATCATGAACAAACATTGTGTAATGGGCAAGACTCACCCCACCCCCAACACCCACTTCTCCCACTTAAGCTTAGCTCCTTCACCTTCACTGTCTTATCCACCTCCGCACAATATGGGAGTATGGGCTGTTTTTTTATTCTTTTTGTTTTTTGGTCCCCTCATTTTTCCGTTACTGCAGTTATCACTCACCAGGAAAAAAAACCACAGCATTAATTAAAGTTACATGATAGATTCTGGTCTTGCATGCTTTTGATGCCTACAGTTGGACACTTTTGCTCTTATAGTTAAAAGTCTGTAGAGAAAATAACTCTCAAGAACTAAAACGGTGGCATAGAGGGACACTGGGGTAACTGCAGGGAACATCTCGTCTTTTCCTCATTGCTTATTCCTTTTGACAAAGGTTTCTGAAAGTGGGAAATTAGAGATACTCTTGTAGACAACAGTGCTGAGATTTTCAGATGGCACACGCCTGAGGAGACAGTGTACATCAGTGCAGAACACAGACAGGACATTGTTCCGTTTAGGTTACAGCAGTGTTTGCTACTGTTCTTCTCTTCTCTTCTCATGGGCTCTTACCTCATCCTTTCGTTGCCGAGGGATCAGTTTATTTCCACGAGCCCAAAGCAACACCCCACCCCTTCCAACAACCACCCCCATCGCCGCCACCATCCACCCACTTCCACCCATCATTTTTTAAGTCTGAAGTGTGGATCATAGGAGATGAAACGGCTTCGGCACGTAAAGCCCTCGTCTTCCCCTCAACGCACATTTGTGGTAGTTATTCATTCATGACAAAACCCATTCACGCTCTGACAGCCTATGTCCCCGCTGATGTATGGTGTCGTCTTCTGCCATGATCCCTGCAATGTGCAGTGGATCCTCCGTGACTCACTCCCACCCCAACCTCCACATATCACTTTATCTCCGACAGGATATGACGTCGGGTTTGGGGCTTTATTCATATATATGACAGGCTTGATACATGGCAGAGAAAATGCACTGGTGGCAGTGAGTGCCAAGAAATCTGTTTAAGATCAAACAACTGAGAGCAATGGCCCCACCATGTGAATATGAATGAATGTGGGAAATTAATGCTCTTGCCTCCTCTTTTCTCATCCTCTCTCAGTTATTTATTCGCATTACATACAGTGAGCACCCAAGCCTTACAGTTTCTCTGTCAGAACAAGCAAATGGGGTGGGGGTGTCTCTGAATATTAAAGTTATCTCAGTCTTCCCTGATCTTTGAGCATACACAGGTGAAATAAGGTGATTCATTTCTTAAGATTCTGCTTAGAGATAGCTGTTTCTTCTCTCTCTTATTTACAGGAAGTGTTTCTGTAATTTTTCATCACTGTCCCCTCATAACAACAGCATGAAATTAAGAAACTTTCTTTTTATAACCATTCTAGTGATAATTCTGCACAGAACAGGCTTAATAAGCAAGCTAACCGTCATATTTGGGGTCCTGTGAAAGCCGATGCCAAAAAGGCTCAGAATGATGCTTTATTTTTGTATTCAAATTATTTTACATTGCTACTTAACAAGCTTCAGTAAAGGTCCAAACAAAATCTAGCTGGCAAAACAGAAAATTAGGTTAATGTTAGAGCCTTAAGTTTAAAGCATGATTGGTTTGTATTTGTGAGAAATTTCATGAATATCATTAAAGTTCTGAACATCATTTCTTGGTTTGTCTCAAGGACTGGGGTTCATTAATGGCTTCCACAAATACGTTTATTTTGCCAGTTATTAAGACTAAAAAAGTGTGATAAAAACATGCATTTTCAAAAGTGAAAATATTGTCCAGCCTGTCTTTGATGAGGATTATTTTTAGAATACTTTTTTTTCTGAGGGATCTTTGTTTATTCTCCTGAAACTCCAAATCTTGAAAACTCAACTTCCACCAAACTTTTGTGTTGCTTACAATTTTTTATGTAGTTTATGATAATCATTTGAATATTTCCTATTCAACTTGTCTTATTTGTAAGAAAATTAAAATTAGACAGTCCACATAAATAATTATTTAGAGATAAAACAAATAAATGACAGATTTGAAGCAAGATAGCAAAAGTTTTTTTATTCATATTTTTTCTCTGTAATTCTTCCTTTCAGTCATTTACTCTTCATAATTTTCATCTCAAGCAGTGAATTTGTACTTATTACTTTAAGCACCCTTCTTTCAAATGTTGTTCTTCATTTTTTTGTGGATGGGCTAAAGGGGAAGTAAATAATTGCAACATGCAACCACATTCTAGCTTTCCCAACATCATAGTCTTTACTGACTAAATCTTTTTGTAAATATCTGAACAATTTAGAAGCCTCATTTTTCTGTTGACTCGTTTGTAGAAACAGAAGTTATTTGGCTAATAAATGTGTCGTTCTATTCTAAGCTATTTACATCTCACACTGAGATTTAGCTACCCCACTCCATCATACTCCCACTTTGTTGGGAGGCATCTGTTCTTCTGTTACAATACCATTCAGTCCAATTGAAATCAATGACAGATAATAGGAATTGTATTGCAATATATCTTGTGGACAGGCAGATAATGCAGGC
Organism: Oryzias celebensis; assembly: GCA_014656515.1. Taxonomy (NCBI): domain Eukaryota; kingdom Metazoa; phylum Chordata; class Actinopteri; order Beloniformes; family Adrianichthyidae; genus Oryzias; species Oryzias celebensis. The sequence continues at coordinate 15,567,396 of BNCR01000017.1, read as the reverse complement.
CAGTTTCTGACCTGCTACAAAAAAATGATTAAAAATGTTTAAATCTAGCGTCTTAATGATGTTAATTATGGCATAGCTTATGTGTCATAATAAAGTGTGAAATTATGAAGGAGGAAGATAGATTATAACAAAAAACATACAATTTACAGGAATTTTCATTTGTGATGATCCTTATGTAACAAACAAAACAACACAACTGCTTAAACCCTTTTAAGCAATAGAAGCTTGTTGGTATCAATACAGAAGTTGCAATAGTTTAATTTGCTGTAAGAAACTTTGTAACTTGCATAACATTTATTTAATGCAAACTCTAGATTCTTCTTAACTCCTAACTGATTAAGCCCTTCAGATCATGTAAAAAAACACTGTTAAGGTTTATCAGTATTTTTCACCCCAGGATTGAAGGTACAACATGCATGAACACAGCAGTTTCATAGAATGACACCTGACAGACTGGCTTCCAAAACCCAGTGAGACACTTTCTGATTGTTCAAACTTCTGCTTGTTAAACAGCTCTTTCAATTTGAGTCACTTTCACTCAGCCACTCACAAAATCATCCGCTGTATTCATATTAGTTTCAGTAAAGCAATTGCTCACTGAGCCCTCACAAAACAGTTTATCTAAGAGGATTTGGCCAATATCTCATTAGCTTCAAGGCAGAGGCTCCTTCTGCCCTCTCCTTTATTTGGACAGCATTGCTGCGGATTAAGACTCTCTAAATAACAAATGCCACCAAGCCAATCTGGCTTTGTTTGCCTTAATTCAATTAAAACCTCTAACAACTTTTGTTTTCCTGGACAGGGCAAACTTTTAAGTTGACAGCTATAACAGGTGTACTTTGATCTTTAGATTTTCTAGAAAATAAAAATGACTTATCAAGACTTTTGAGGCCGAGTTTAATCAGTTGTCTTTCATTAACCATTTCTCCTCTGACATATTAACTTTAATGAAGCTCCTGCTGATGTACTGTAGGCCTCTCAGCTGAAGATGCTTGTTTAGTTTTGCTCGAGGTGGGATTTACAAATGATTTAAAAAATATATATATATATTGGCTCCAGCCCTGTGACAGACTGGTGACCTGTCTTGTGTGGACCCTGCCTTCGCCCAATAGTAGCCGGGTTAAGTTCCAGTGACCTTGTAAGCCCGTCAGGGATAAAATGTTATTGGAAAATGGATGGATGGAATATTGGTTCATATTTTCATTATTTTTCTGCTAACAACCGGTTGCTCTTTAGCGGTTGTTTCCCACTAACAACCACTAGAGGGTACTTGGTGTTTGTATCATTATTTGCTATGGACAGCATAGCAGAAGAACTGCAGTTCAAAACAAGCATGGAGGATATTCTGATTGTTTTCCTCCCTAGCTTTATGATTTTTTATTTGCTTAAAGACATTATTATTCTTGTTTTTATTTTTTTCCTCCTTGGAATATTGCAGGACAGCAAGATGTTAAAACTGGGCTACAGAGAACGGAAGTACCGCTGAACGCTGTAATATACAGATGCAGCCCCTCCCTAGAGAACCTGGCCGCAGACAACAACATGGCAAAAACATGGTGCAAGAGCATTAGCCACAAGTCCTCGACAGAAGTTCACGCTCTTCCCCTAGAAAAAGAGGGGTTAGGGATTACAGTTAGAAATTTTCTATTATATATCAAATTTCGGCCTCCGGTGTAGGTACCATATGTGTTCGGCCTGTCCGATTGGTACAAGGCTTGTGTCTAATGATGACGTTGCCATATTTGATTCGCTGTATAATGGCCTGATGACGTTTAAGATTGCGATTGGACAAATTACTGTACGGTCAGCCTGAGCAGATATCAAAACTAAGGCTATTTCTGAATTCCCTCCCTTTTATCACTGAAATCGTTCAAACGCAGTGCATTGTGGTCCATATTCCCCAATCTAGTAAGCATCGATGCACACTGTTTTTTCAGAGAATTCTGGGAAACTTCTAGAACATTCGATTTTGGAATTATAGATTTGGACAGCAATACAAAATGGCAAACTCCCTATATAGTGATTAGAGAAGGAATTCGGACTAGAGGATGATATGGGAAAGAATTTTCATTCCTGTCCCATCCTGCTCCCAGACAAAAGTTTAAAATAACCCTGTCCCATTTTGCTTCCAGTAATCTGACTCCCACTCCCGTCCAAAATAATCCTGCTCCGGTCCCACTCCCTTATATATATATTTTTTGTCGTTATGTAAAGCATTACATGTAATTATAATTTTAAGTGACGTTTTTGGGTTTTAATTTGAAAGGCAAATTGCAAGCTGTATATGCCGTTGCATCACCAACGCACTCAACTCTTGATACATTTTGTTCCGTCTGACTTCCCTACCAGCTTTCTGAACTTAACAGAAAAGTCTTTCATCTTTACTCTTCTCTGGATGTCATTTTTTCTGTCATTAAACTTGCCATGGTTGTATTTCTCCTCATCGCTGCCATCAATAAATGATTGCTACACTTCTGGGTAACGTTATATTTTCAAATGAGTTACACTTTAGGCTTATTAAAACTACTAAATGGCTCAGACTTTTTTTGTCCTCGTTTTCAGTGGTTGTAGTGATGGGCATTCTGGGGATGGGCTCACTAAAACCAGTCGGCTCAGTTGGCTACAAAACAGCTCTTAAGGTTGCTTTGTTGCTTTATTTAATTTATTATCAACAACTTTATAAAATTATGCACAAAATTGATAACTAATGTAAAAAAAGTGGTTTTATTTATATAAAAGTGTATATTTTGTATATGCTGTTATTTACTTCTTCCAGATAAAATGTACAAAATAAATGATTAAAAACAACTATTTACAATTCAACCTTTAACTATACCAATTTTTAGTTTTTTTCGTTTTATACAAATTTGAAGCAAAACAACAGCAAACACTGCAACGCAAAACCAGAAAAAAAAGACTTATTCACAATGAAGGATTGCATTTAAAAATACAGTTTGGAAGAAGGTTCTCTCAGCTCTCTCTCTCAGGTTGGTTGGGGAGCCTGTTCTAGATTCAATTACTTTCCTGGAGACCCTACACTTTGTGTTATCAATAAAAATGAAATGGTTCTTGATTTGGCTTCTTTTCCCGCTGTCACTCATTTTCTTTACGTTTCAGTGTTGCTGTAGTTTGTTGTTGTTGCACCTTCAACCTACTTGGTTCATGTGCTGTTGTATGTGTAACGGCCCACCCCCACTGCTCAGTGCAAACTCGCTCGCGCTCAGCACAAACCACAGGCGAAAGCACGTATGTATTGATCAATCACGTGCGGCTTGAAGAGAAAAAGCAAGAGGGTGAATAAAAAAAAAAAAAACCTGCTCATAGGAAGGAGCCGTGCTTGTGGTATCCATAACGGCTAATGATTGGTTTCATGATGTGCTTTGGTGCCATCTTGTCTGCAACAAGCTCCCCTTCGCTCCTGCAGTAGATGGTAAACATTACCGTGAAAAAAGGGACTGAATGAGCCCAGACACGGAGAAGTGATTACCAATGTTTTCATAGAGCTCTACAAAAATAAATAAACCTGATCTCTCAACATAAGAGACCATGTCTTTTGTGCATTGTAAAAGAGATATACATTCAATGCTTTCATGTAGCAATGAGGCTAAAAACTCAATGATGGCTTCTCCCACACACGACAGGAGCATCTAGTTTATTAAGACATTATTAAGACATTTTTCTTCTTCACTGTACATTTTTTGCTCCTGCGACTTACACTCTGGTGAGTCTAACTCTAGAAAATACTGTACACTTATTTTACAATAAATAGAACATATTAGGAAAAACAGTAACCTATTTGAGTGATCGGATCCTAATGATAACCCGGGGTCGATTTGACTTTTATTGATTTATAGGTTGTCTCTTTGTGAATTCCATAGTTTGCATTTTTTCTCACAAGCTAAATTGTTCACCATGACTCTGTGTGCATCAAAGTGGGCCACCGCTAACATTTCAGAGCATGTCAGCATGCAGTGCCTGCACCCTGTGGGAGCTGCAAGAGCCCACGCTAGCACATTGTCATCCCCTTAGCTTGTTTTCTAGTTTGACGCATTTGCTGTTTTGCCACTTTTTCTCTTCTCACTGCTATTTGCTTTTGTCAGACACATCCTTACAGTTAGTTCTCCATGCATGCTGTCGATTCCCTGCAGCTGTGCCTCTTCCCAGCCGGGAGGCTCATTTAATTGGAGTTTAGCATCAGCAGAGATTGTGACCCAGTCAAAAGCAGAAGGTGAATAAAGTATATCTTGACCCACCATATACAGCACTTCCAGGCCCAAAACCAATGACATTTGAGTGGGAGATACGATTTTTTTTTTTTAAATGGCAGTGCACAGATTGTGAAGAACATAACCCTGCATAAAAAAGCATGCCGAGTGCAGTCCAGTGTCATACACCAGAAATAGAGACATAATCATCCCGAAACTGACTTCAAGTTCTCCAAGCTTCAAAAGTGTGCACATTCGTTTTTTAAGTGACAATATTTACTCCAAGTGAAAACAGTATAACACGTATGAGCAAAAGTTAAAGTGTGGACAAGTCTTATGAATCTACTCATAAACTGGCAGGTAAAACTGTAATTGTAAAATTGTCTGTAAAATTTTAGGCTTGCACAGAAAAGCTACAAAAACCAAAGGTTCAGGCTCTCTTAATTAAGGGACCTAAGATAGAAACTTCAAGTCCCAGAAGACAATACAGTAATGACAAAACTAAAGGCGTTTCTTCTGAATCACCATTGATGTGAAAATCTCTGCTCCATTGCTGCCATTTTTCCAACATAAGTTTGCAGTTTACTAGTTTCGCTCATGGCTGCTTTGTCAATGGATCATTCTTCTTTTTCCTGTAAGCAATTTGTAAGGTTTTGTTTTTTCAATACCTAAAACTTTGGCAATCAGGCCCCATAACCTCTCCTTCCTCACTGAGTTCTAAGTTAAATGCATGTTTCCTGTCATAAATGATGTCAGTTTAGACAAGCAGAGCGAAAATTTTTATTATCAAGTAATCCTTTCATCTATTTTCTTTCTTTTGGGGCCATGGAGCTGCTGGGGCCTGTCCTTGCAACTATTGGGTACACCCTCAACAGATTGTTGTAGGGATACACGCACATCCCCTAGGGAAACTTTAGAATTTCCCATTAACCTATGTAGCACGTTTTTGGACTGTGGAATGAAACCAGTTCCCGGAAAAAGTCTTGCACAAGAACAACATGCAAATGCCACACCAAAAGAACCCCGTTGGGAATTCAACCATGGCCTTCTCCCTGTAAGGTAAAGGAGCCAACCACTATGCCACTGTGCAGCTCCTGATCAAGAATTTATAACTAATATAAAGAAGTAATATAATAAAAAGAAGTGTTTCGACTTTCAAATAGCACTCAACCCTATCATGACCTAAAGTCCACCTGGTAGCAACTAACATCACTCATGAAAATAGTCCAAAAGTCCACTACAGTTAGTTCTGGAATTATTCTCTCTTTCATGGAGCAAACCAAACACAGAAAGGAACATGGTCCACCCAAAGTAGTTGTTTAATGTGTTTGTTTTAATTAATTCACTAAGAAAAGAGGTATTGAGGTTTACAGAACAAAACATGCATGAGTAGCCAGGTGTAGAATGACGGGCCAGACACAAGCAGCCCCAAAATAATGCCGGTATTTTAATTTCCTGACTATTCCAATAAAATGGAACAGCATTCATTTTGGATTAATATGGTTGTGCAGCAAAAGAAGATGCAGGATGAAACAAAGAAACAAAAATAATCCTAAACAAGACACCAGCGGTCTTTTTCTAAAATAAAACACAAAAGAGGCCACTGATCCTTTACATGTTTACAATATTCTGCTATCACACTGTCACAACATTAAGAAACTCAAACTCATTGAAAAGTGATGGCAAGTGGCCTAACCCACCAGCAATCCTGACAATGCTGCCAACTCTGTGTAGAACATTATAAAATTTACTTTGTGAACATCAAACATAAAATTGAACTTTTTATATGGAAATAAATAAATAAAACTCACGTTGTCCTGCAGCTCCGCATTCTTTCTGGCTAAGATCTTTTCCAATGAACTTCGCAGCTTACGTCACACGTCGTCATGCAGCGCTTTAACTCTTCAGAACGCCACCTAAACAAGAGCTTTTTCACTCTAAAAGCGCAACTTATTTCTGGAAACACTTTCTTTTTACCAAAGCACATGTGCCGACCCTGGACCGTCAGGACACCATATTGTGATACCCTCCCGCCCGTTACGACTTCACTTGTTTGTGAACTTTGAGTCTCAACATAAACAATAGCGCCACTTACTGGCCCCTCCCGGCATTACGTATTTTTCGATGGGTGTAGCCAGGGTTCTAAAATAACACCCGCCAAATGCGGGTAAAACGTATTTTATTCGGCGGGTAGAGAAACTATTTCACTAGCAACTTTGGCAGGTGAGACATTGTTCACCTCTGACACTGGGCTCAAACTCATAACCATGACTTTTAGGGTCGGTTTAAACATCTAATTTTGACATTATTGCGTGATTTAGTTAAACATTCGTCGCAGCAGGAGGTGCATTCAGGACCTGCATGGAATTTCCGCACTTATGCGCTTTCATGGACCTCGCCATTGTTGCATTCAGGTGCGCTGGTAATTTCTAGCATTTGCTGAGAGTGAATGACCTCAGTCAACACAAACTCACACGTGTTGCTCTATGTCATTGTTATTCTTTGAAATAACTAAAACTCACAACTTCAACACACTGATATGTAAGAACACACACAATAAGGCAAAATGTTGCTCAAATATCAATCTATGGATGTTTTTTTTTCTCTGCATGACATTTAAAAAAAGCAATTTAAAGTAATTATTTTATTTTTTATTAATAGTTTTAAATCTTTATTAAATCATTGCAATTTAAAAAAGGTGGTCATTTTTTTTATTGAATGCAGTGTGCTTCTATAAAAAATTAAATCATTAAAAAAATATATTTTAAAAAACAGAGTTTAAGCGATAAAGTGGACCACACCCACAACATGAGTGCCCAGCAGATAAGAACTTTACTGTTTTGTGCCCAATATCATTGTCGTGACTGACTGACAAGCAAGCAAACAGTCCGTATTGGTCAATACACTTCCCCAACGTTTTGCTGTGTAATGTTTGTAGCTAAAGTCAATGCTTTAAATAAATGTAAATGTTCATAAAAAGTTCAGAGATCAGAAGTCTTTTATTAAAATAACATTCCGTTTCTGTAATGTTATAAAACATAACATAAGACTACAGTTTCAATTATTATAAGTGCTTTTTTGCAAGAAAAAATCATTACCTGAAACTTTATAAATAAAGGGAATAACTGTTTTACTTTGAAATACACCAATTATTTTTCCTGAGAAATGTTTGGTTTGTAGAGTCCAGATTTACCTGGTAGACTTTGGATGTTACTGGCCACACCAGCAAGGAACCAAAAAAAGCAACAGAGCTGTCAGCACTAAATTATTGTGCATTTTATATATGAGTTTTTTTTTATATAAGAGTTGGCCCCATAGTTGGCTGGCCCTTTTTGACAATGTCCAATTTTTCCAGATAAATCCATCTTGAGAATTGCTCATGCAACTAAATCAACTTCTCCTTCTTCTATTGTTAACTGCAAAACAGCTAGTAATTCAAACAAAAGTCTAGTGCAGTTAGCATTTGGTAGCATGAGCTTTGACCATCCAATCAGAGGCGATTATGTCATCCGTCTACGTGAAGCTACAGAGACCCTAATTGAAATTCTGATTGGTTGAATCATTTATTTATCAGTGTTTTTTAAATGGAAAGTTACCTACAAAACTTGAAGTTGAGGGCGGAAGCACCTACTGTATGAGTGAAAGGCAGACTTTTATGAACTCAGCAACAAGTGAGGGCTAAAATCTGACTGCTTAGAAACTTTCATGTGAATAACCAGTCTGACAGCAGCGCAGCTGGGGCGTAAGGCTGTGAGAGAAGCTGACAGAACAGCTGAAATGATCTGAAATATATTTTTGATATAAATATGTCCAAATATATAGTCATAGATATGGATATATCTATATATCTATTTATCTATTTATCTATATATCCATATATATGCCATTGATGTATATATTTCTGTATACATATGATATTTTTTTCCTCCAGCCCTTTACCTTACACTTCCTCTGCCAAATGTGCTGGCTCCTTCAATTTGCTGATGTACCTTGCTTCCACGCACGAGGTCCTCTCCAAAAGTAAATGCATCTCTGGTATCTATAACCAGCTGTCAACTGCTGAAATGAGTTTTACATTTTCCACATAAAAGATTGTCAAAAGACTGAGATATTTTATTTTTCAACTTGGAGTGAGAGGAGCTTTAATGTGCCCACAAATGAGCTCACAAATCTCTGCTACATTTGTGAGATTGCCAAGAAGTGCTGTCAGCACAGATGTGTTTGTGACTTTGTGTGAATATATGTCTTGTATGAGGAGTTTTTCCAGGAAAGTAGCCAAACTCTATGATCAGGCTGTCTTCATGATGTACGTTATGTTGTAAGGTAAGCTCTGCTGGAAATAAATAAATAAGAAACAACCAAAAATCAGGCTTTGATGTCAATGTTAACATTTTTCATTTTTTCTCTGAAACAGTTTACCTTTTGCTTTCAGCTCCCTCGGACTTCAGTCGTAGTCACAAAGGAAATTAAGTAATAGGGCTGACAGTGTCAGAAGAAAAAGAGGTAATGACAGAGGTACGAGCAGATGCACCGTTTTTTCACCTTTCTTCTTCAACTAGGTCTTTTACCCTCTTCACATCCGTGCTCTCAGTGCAGGCAAATTGCTGCTGTGCTTTTTATATGTGTGAGAGAGCTCCATCCTGGGCCATTATTTCACTCTCTTGCTTAATTCCAACCCTTTTTTTTGGCACCCCTTCCACTCATCATCCCTCTTCTCCGCTATTATTTAACTGGATAGAGGCAGCTCGTTTCTTGAAAGCCACATGCATATCCAGCATTTTAAAATATATGCAAGAGTTCATTTTAAATAAAGAGTGTGGTCATTTTCGCTTCCTTTGCAGCGGCTCATGTAGCGAACCGTTTCTGTACACTGTTGCATGGAGCCGCAAAAAGGAAAATATAATGGATCAGGGGCCAATTGCAGATTTTTCCTGTAATCTTCCCAGCTTGTATGTAAGATAGAGGTGACAGTTGGGGGTGACTCCTGGATTTCTCTTCAAAATAGGCCAAAATATATGCAGGAAGAACAAGTGCCGCATTCTTATTCATTCTCAGCTGCCCTTCTCTCTATCTTTTTCATCTTCTTTGTTAAGACAGGTGGTTAAGAGCAAAACAAGTGATTCGAACAAAACACTCAGTGAATAACAGAGCAGCAGAAAGAAGGTAATTAACACAGAACACCCTCTTCTACTGAGCTTAGAGAAGACATTTTAAAAGAGATGCCATATTGAAAAAGCACCTGAAGGCCTTCTGTTTATGTAACAAGTTCTTCAGACAAAATTTCACAACTACTCATGTTTATTTAAAAAGCACTTCTTACTCGCTTGTCCATCTTTTCTTGGTGGGGGAGGGGGGCAGTGTGATCTCAGATTTGGTGTTTTAAAACTTTGTCCAGACAAACTCCAAAACTAGAAAGACTGACAGAATAAATTAACTTTTTTTTTTTTTTACCAGAAAATCGATAAAAAAATCATTTTGAGCACCTAACCACTAAAAATGCCCAATATATTTGAAGAATATCTACTTTTTTACTAAATTTTCACGCTTTATGGTAGGAACGACAACACAATGTTTTGATTACCAACAACAAATGCAGCACAACATCCATGACACTACGATAGTAAATCATAAATGAAGTATTTTAAATTTCAATTTCTTTGTTACCTTTCATTTCCACAAAACAACAAAAACAAAAGATATTGCACAAGTTCTAATACAAGGTAAATGAAATGTAACAGAAGGAAGGAAACTTTTTTTATCTGTTAATATATAATACATACACATAATAATAAATGATAAAAAATATAAAATAAGATAAGATATTTTTGCTAAACATAATTATAAATGTACATGTATGCAATATGGCATATAGCTACGTCTGTAATTTACATAAAATTAATTTGCTTAGAATAGCCCAGACACTGGCAATTTTGTTTATTTTTAAGCTTCCAATTCATATCTGAAATTAGTCAATGTCGGTAAATACCCGGACCAAATCCTTTGTTTAAATGTTTGTTTGTTTGTTTGTTTTTTTTTGTCAATACAACCAATTGATTATTTTACTTGGTTGTTGAGTTTTTCGTTCACACTCTGGGCACCCCAAGACAAACAGCTCTTCTCTAGTCAGTGCGTCTAGTCCTAAAGCAAGCATTACACTTCCAACTTCACAGATGTGTCATATCAAGATGCTTACTAGACAGCATAATTATTGCGCAGGTGTGCCTTAGACCGGCCACAATAATAGACCATTCTAAAACGTGCTGCTTTGTTTTATGGAGGTTTTTCTGGTGGTTTCCTGGGTCTGGGAACTCAGGAAACCAGTCAGTGTCTGGTGTGACCACCATTTGCCTAACGCAATCAAACGCTTCTTCTTCACAGAGTTGATTAGGTTGTCAATTGAGCTCTACGGTGGCAGTGGGGTTATGGTATGGGCAGGCGTATGTCATGGACAAAAAAGAGGTGCATTTTATTAATAGCATTCTGAATGCAATAAGATACTGTGAGGAGCTCTTGAGGCCCATTATTGTGCCATGCATCAAAGAACATCATATCATTTTGCAGTAGGATGATGCAAGGCCCCACGTTGCAAGAATCGCTGAACAACTCTTGGAAGCCGAAATCATCCCAGTTTGTGCATGGTCAGCATGCACACCGGACATGTCACCCATTGAGCATGTTTGGGATGCTGTGGATCAGGATTCATTACAGTGTTCCAGTTCCAGCAACTTCACACAACCATTGAAGAAGAGTGGACCAACATTCCACAGGCCACAATCGACAACCTGATCAAATCTATGCGAAGGAGATCTGTTGTACCGTATGAGGCAAATGGTGGCCACACAAGATACTGACTGGCTTTCTGAGTCGCCACCCCTTAATAAAACAAAACAGCATGTTTCAGAGAGGCTTTTTACTGTGGCCAGTCTAAGGCACACCTGTGCTATAATCATGCTGTCTAATCTGAATCTTGATATGGCACACCTGTGAGGTTGGACAGACTATTATAGCAAAGACGTGCTCACTATCACAGATTGAGACCTACTTATGTACAATATTTGAGTGAAATTGTTATTTTGTATTTGTAGAATATGTTTTAGATCTTTGAGTTCATCTCAGGACAAATGAGAGCTAAAACAACATGCTGGATTTATATTTTTGTTTAGTGTATTTTCAATGTAGGAGTTGTAACACTAGTTGCTGAAAAGTTTCAGACTGATGAGAGTCCAGTGTTTTCTATGCACATTATAACATCCATGTAACACTTTCATTTTAGCTGTTCTCATAAAACCCTGATTTTGGTGTGGTTCCTCAAGTTTGTGCATTTTGGTGAATTAATCATTACTGAAGCTTGAACATTTTCATAAAAACAGGAAAGCAACAGCCTGAAAGAAAACACGGACAATATAAAATGAACAGCTTCCTGGAAAAACATTTTGTGATAATTATTTTCTCCAACAACTGCGGTCTTTGAATCTTTTTAAATATTTGTTTCCTCTTTTAGCAGTAATGTATCACCAAGATTGATTGTGTCAATGATCCCAAAACACTTATGGTGTTTTTGTCACAGACATATGACCAAAATTCAGTTTAATAACTCAAGCAAGCTATATTATTCAAAACTAACTTAGATGAGTTAATTTTTTCTGAAATAGCACACTCGAACGATTAAAACATGCTTGACAGCATCTATTTTACTATCTTAGTCTTTAATTTATAAAATAAATCTTTGGTAGTGATTTTCAATGAAGTATGAGTTGATGGTCTTGTTATTCATTTAGAGCTCTGATAAAAACATGCAATTAAGGTTCTCAGAGGTAAAGTAAAATGGCTGAAGCTACAGGGTCCTTGGTGGTCCAAAAGAAGAGTGAAGGGCATGCTGAGATGAATTTATGACTTGGATTGGATTTTAAAAGGTTTTTTTTTCTTTTTGGGGGTTTGGGGTTTATGCCACGCATCTTAGATGGAAGCTTTTAGGTAAATGCACAACCTTTGTGGCTCAAGTCAAGTTGATGACTTCAATTAATTTTCCCTCAGACAACCTAAGAGAAAAAACATCTATATAAACAACAAACTAAGCTGGCAGATGCAACTGAGAGCTCAAAAAGTTGATGAAATGAAGTGGTACACTGGAAGGACTAAAGCTGCATTCAAACCGGACATGATTCCCATGGCAGGGGCGTCGATTTTTAATGTTAAGTCATTGTGCAGATGTGATCTGTAGTCCTGCACAGCATGTGCTGTCAATCTGGCAGCAGTGCGATTTGGGCGTTGAGTGTGGTGAGTCAGGGACTCAGCTTTTTGCCATTTTCAGTGACCTGATCAGCAGGTTGAAAAAAATCCAATATGGTTACTTGATGCGAGGATTTTCATCCTGAACTTCCATCCATTTTTTTTAATCGGCTGGGGCCCCAGGTTTGCCAGAGACTGTCCAAGTTGCTGCTGGGTAAAGGTGGAATAAACCCTGGACAGGTTGCCAGCCCTTCCACAGATCCCCTGGAGCTAGTGCAATCGAGTCCGCTATGCTAGCCAGCTGCCCCAAGGAAACTGTAGTGAGCCCTGCCCCCAGGGTCTGGAAAAGCAAGCGGACATCCTCAACCAGGTTCCGGCAGAGCTAGCGAACATTGTAGCCAGGGTCGTGGCCCAGGGTCGCAGGCCAAGGGTCTGGCAGAGCTAGCAGGGTCGCTGCACAATCTGCCAACCCCTGGGCAATGGAGCTCGCTATGCTGGCCCGCAAAAAAAAATGCAGAATTCGCAAATTTGACATCGCTCTATAGGAACATTTTGAGAAACTTTTTACATCTTAGGGAAGCATGTCAATGAGTACTTCAAGTTCTTGAAAACATTTTAAAAAATGTAGATGAATAGATCATTCAATTTCGAAAAGTTCTTAAAGCCATTCAATTGAAAATCTATTGTATAATTCTACAAATAGTTTTTTACACCTAGCAACCATTTAGATGTTTAGGTTGTTGATGTTTGGTTAAATCTTTCCTTAATAAATAGTTACATGATGAAGGTTGCGCTTGACACTATGATGACCTTGTTGTAGAAGGGCATGAAAGTTAAAGTTATGCAAATGCCTAATCCGTGCATAAAATAAACTAAAAGACTGTTTTGAAATTCAGTTCAGACAAAAAAAGCAAAGCTCAGATGCCATTTTATTACAGCCACCAACAAAACAAAAATATAGATAAACATATAAGACAAGAATAAAGGAAAACATTTATGAAGATAAAGTATAAATATGAGAAAAAAGTTAATATTTTATGACATTAAACTCATTTCGTATGTTCTGAGTTGAGAATAACAAGAGTAAAGTCATACTTTTTTGAGGCAAAAGGCTGCTAAGAAAAATAGAAACAACGAAAAAAAAGTATATCAGGTTTCAATTTCAGCATTGGTTTCATAAATTAAGAAATACAAAATCATAATGTGTTAACATTGTTTCACTGTAAATATAAGAACATTGAAAAGAATTGGCAGGACATTGATTCTCTTCAGGAGATTCTTGATTATTGGCTTAGATATATCAACTTCATTTTAGAAAAAAAACAGGGATGTGTTGACTTTTTTCATAACATAATGACTTCCCATTCATAAATTTGATCTTTTTCCGTGTACTTTCACAACTTTATTCTCATTTGAATGTATTTTTATTCTTTTATAGGAGGCTTAATACTCCATTGCAATTTTACTGATGTCAGTGACCTAAAAAATATACTTACCTGTACCAACTCAAAAATCGGAGTCGTTGTTCGTAAAACGTTTTTGAATTTGGATTGAAATTTTCCTTTGTGTTTCTGGCGGTTTTACTGGAGCAGCCCACATGCTCCAAATGAAAGGACAGGCGCAATGGGTTTAGAAAGTACCTCTTCAATTAAGATGGCTGCTGAATCACAGCACATTTGTGGGGCAGTCTGACATTTGTACATTACAGTTATTACGCTGCACTCTTGTACCCAGGTGTTTCAGCAAGCAGCATCTTACCACAGCTGTGTCTGAAATCCTGCACCACTGAGTTTTATTTTATTCCGGATGAGCTGCAATATCTCCCTCTACTGGATCCAGGGCAGATGCTAAATGCCTCCAAGGAGGTTACATGTCAACAGTTCCAAAGGGGGAAAAAAAAAATCTAAAATAAAGGCAGTGGTTAGGTGAAAACACTATTGCTACTAGAAATAAATAGAAAAAAAAGAATGAAGCTTTTAAACTCTTTAAAGCTTTGAAACACTTTTAAAAGCCAACTGAAAATCTCTTATTTTTAACTGTATTTTAACTGAAGCTGTTATTTAATTCGGGCTAGAGATGATTGCTTTATGTGGTACATGTTCTTTTGTTTTAGATTTTTAGCTTTAGGTCATTGTCTTTTATGTTTTAAACCTCTGAAGTTTTTTTTATCATATGTTTTTACCTTATAAAGTTTCTGTCTTTTGTGTTCTTAACTTGTGAAGCACCGTATGACTTCTGTCTGGGAAAGGTGGTATTTAAGTAAAGCTTACTATAATTGGAATGAATAAAAGTCTAACTAAAACTACAAAATTAACAATACCAACTCTTATTCTTGAAAGTGTAAGATCAAGTATGATTTTTCCTTTTAAAAAATCAACATAAATCAGCTTGAGATTTGTCAGGTTTTACACTGAATGTACTACTTTTATGTCTATGATTCAATGAAAAAAAAAAAGTTTTTATTAAAGAAAAATGGTAAATCACCTAAGCAAACTGAGATCCTGACAACTTTTAGGATTGTTTTAGGACAGGGGGCTTTGTGTCTATTAGTGACTTGCAGGTGTGTTCAAAAGTGTGTGCATGTGTAAGTGTGAGGGTGGAGGCACAGGTAAACAGAGGGCCACTCAGCTGTGTTCACACTTAGTACTGCAGGGGTGCGGAAATGCCGTTCCTGGCAACATACATGTAACATGTGTGCCCGGCAGGTGATTTGCTACTCGGAAAGTGTGTGCCAGTGAGACGCACCAGGCACCAGAGGGAAGCCGTGCCAATCTCCTGCCAACACTGTGGGGCTCATTCAGGGCAGAGAAATGACTGTTTGCAGAGAAAAGTGAATGTCCTTCACAAATCCAAACATTTTTTTTTTTTTGTGGAACAGAACTGTTTTTTTCTTTTTTCCGCACAAGTTATTTAAGTGCAGAAAGCTTTGTACCTGTCTCTAGTTTGGATACCTACTTTAGTTAGGCACTTAAGGTGCATTGAGGTGAAACTTGACTGTGTAATGCCAACCTGCAAGGATAACTTGCGT
The DNA here is from genome assembly GCA_014656515.1 of Oryzias celebensis. Classification (NCBI taxonomy): domain Eukaryota; kingdom Metazoa; phylum Chordata; class Actinopteri; order Beloniformes; family Adrianichthyidae; genus Oryzias; species Oryzias celebensis. Next base: position 15,551,934 of record BNCR01000017.1, on the reverse strand, counting down.
CAGTGTGCTTGTCTCTCTCTGCCTCCTGTTGTGCACTAGCAGCGGAGTCTGTGTCTAGTTCCGTGCACGTCTCATGTTTTCATTACCACTAACAACCTTGAGGCGGCCTCGTCATTAGAGGGAATTATTTTCAATCCAATCACACATCAGTTACGCTACGCTAGACAGGCCCGCAATCTGTCCTCATCTGATGTCTGAGATTTCTTGAATGTGTCCTGAATTGAAAAGGACATCGAGAGAAGTCTTAGAACAAGAAACAAATGCATCTGAAAGTGCTAAATCGTTGCGTCTTTTGCAGCTGTCAGACGGCTAATCGACAAAGTTTTGTTTTAACAAATGTTCTCATTTTGTTTTTCTCCAGCAGGATGCTATCTGCCAGTGACCTTTAACACAATCCTAACACAATCAGTAGAAATATTTAGCTACACCAGGGGGATTCGTTTTCCCATTTCTGTGGTACAAACGCCTTCGGGATGTTAGCTTCAGCCTTCAATTTTCAAAGAACGGTCTTGTTTTTTCACTTTGCAAACTGTGACCCGCCTTTATTTTAGACATAAATATACATAACTTTGCATGTTCTTCTCGTCGGTTTTCTCTGGGCACTCCGGCTTCCTCCCACAGTCCAAAAACATGCTTCATAGGTTGATTGATCACTCTAAGGTTTACCTGTGAGCATGTGTGGGTATATAGCTGCGTGACCCTGGGACAGACTGGCAACCTGTCCAGGGTGTACCCTGCCTTCACCCAACAGTTAGGCTTTGGCAACATTGTGACCCCAAAAGGGATGAACCGAGTTAAGAAAATGGATAGAGAAAAAGACATAATGCCTAATTATTTTTAAAGCTTTCAACAGGAGTGTGTAAACTAATTAATAAACAGATAACCAAGTTTCTACCATGTGATATTATGCACACTTCTCAGGTAAAAAAAAAAGACAATCTGAAACCTCCGTTCAATCTAAGATGGCCCCATTCGTATTGTGTTTAAAAGATTGGAGCAGAAAGCTGCGTATAATCAATTAATGAAAATGTAGTGGAATTTCAACTATTGTGTAACATGTGAGAGTGATTGCTCTCTTAAATTCTTTTTTTTTTCCCTTCGCTCCATGTGTTAAATTGACGTTTTTCCCTAAATGCATCATACAGGAAAGCCTAACTTCATTTGTCACAATTATTTCCATGAGTTACGGTCAGTTTTCTTGTTTCTAAATTTGCTTTATAAGTAAATTGACTTGTCACAGTTATTTTTTTTTTTCTTTAGGCTTTCCCCCCCTTTTTTTCCTTGATCTTTCATTCGGACTTAGGAATTCTTTCTTACCGCTTGTCTGCTCTCCTGCCAGTCCTCCACTGCGTTTCAGTTTCCTGCTGTCGGTGGTAGTTGTGCAGGTAGGGAATATGAATTACCTGGCAAGCAGATGCTGTTCTGCTTGGAGAACTGCTGTCAACATGGCAAGGATGGATGAAGAGAAACAGAAGAATGATGGAACGGACAGCTTCAGAAAGCCTACATTCATCCACTTCTCCCTCCATTTTTGCATGGGCTCTCCATGAACTGCTGAGAACTTTTAAGACAAATTAATAAATAAAACTGAAACTACAATAAAATAATGAAGTTCCAACTACAACTTAATTTTAAAAAAAGGGAATTTGTTAGACATAAATCATAGAATATTTTCTAATTATTGTAACTTGTGCATTGTGGTCATTGACTGTATAAGAGAACTGGACATAGTGAGTGTGACGTCACCCACAGAAAATGTCTTTCTTCTACTTTCAACGAAATTCAGTCAATTCAGTTGCCATTTTTCCTCGATACAGACTTTGTCATGTCTGCTGGCAGTACTGCATTGCAGCCTCACAGCTGTGGAGTGGACTTCGTTGCTGTCCCAGTCTGGATGGGCACTGTGGCGGCGTTCCTGTGACTGAACAGTGGCTAGTAGTTACCCTCTGCCCTTTCTCCAACCAATGTTTTCTTATCTCATCTCTCTACATCTTCTTTGTTGTCCAATTTTTCCAGTCCATAACAAAAAAAAAAAAAAAACTGGAAGTAAAATAATTGATAAAATAATGCTTACTTTGAAAAATAAATACATTAGTATTACAGATTTACTCCATGGAGTAAATAACAGAACTATAATTGTAAAAACAACAGTTTTCCAACATAATAAGCTTTCAAATTATATTTGTTTAGCTGCTGGACAGGAAAAAAAAACTTTATGATAGGTAGTTTTACATGAATAAAAAAATGCATATGGAGACTTATTTTCACTTGATAGTTTCAAATGTTTTAAACACTAATTGTACTGCAATGCCCCATAAAGTTTAAAAAGTCCCCATTTTACATGGAAACAACTTTTACATGAAAAAACTTTTCTTACATTTTGTTCTCCTGATGTGTTTGGTGGTTTGGGGTCTATAATTGAAAGGCTATTTTCCAGATTATTTTGTAAATTACCATTTTAAAAGTGTCTTTTTTTTTATTTGTCCCTTAGCTGCTTTGTTTCACTTTCTTCTGTCGCTCTAGTACAAATAAGTTGAGCTAGAGCAGACTGAGCACCTATGCAGGGATCCATTAGGGAAAAACCAATTTCACACTGAGCCAATTTCATAAATATGGAGTATGGGTCTACCGTTAGCTGTGGATGGGTAGCTTTTAGAGGAATACACATAAGCATAAACAACAGGTCTCGTTTTTGATAAGTGAAGACTTAAAACTGGACTTCAGCACAATGAATACGGATTTTTGCTGTTAAAAAAGAAGAAGTTAAAAAAGGCCTCCTGCCTGATAGCTAAGAAATACTAGGGAATGTGTTTCAGTTAAATTTACTCTTATCATTATGTTAAGTATTAGTGTTCAGTTCAGCTTTAAAATTTCTAAGAGGATTTGGTGGAAGGCGTGTTCTTGAAGCATTTTGTAATCTTTAGGGCTGTTTTGTTTAGAACTGCATACGCCTCTGAGAACTTTAGATGTCATTCTCTGGAATTATGGTTATTTTGTTTTGTTAAATAATTAAGTCAGATTTTAAAAAGTAGCCACAAATTCTTTTACTCTAAAATAAACCTAATCCTTATTGGGTTTTTTTGTTTTTTTTTTTCCAAAGATCCATTTAGCAATCCAGGTTTCTTTGTAGCATCAAGCCTGTAAAATTCAATAGATGATGGAACAGACAATTTCTAAAATGTTTTGAAAAAGACTAAATAAAAAAGCCATTTATAAATTCTTTTCAAGCTATCAATTGTATATTAGATGATAAATGATATATACTCATTTAGCACTTTTCTACCTTCCTTAAGGCCCAGAGCACTTCATAGTCTGTCTCATTCACCTATTCACACATTCACACACTGATGGTGGTCTGCTGCTGAACACTAGCGCCAGCCTTCCACTAGAGAAAATGTGGAGTTCAGTGTCTTGCCCAAGGACACATCTACACATGGGCGGGGAAGCCGGGAATTGAACCTGCAAACTTCTGAACGGAGCTTGACTGCCCTACGGCTGCACGAGACCCCTGTTTCAACACTACTTTTTCCTTAAAACACTGTGTGGAAAGATGAAACAAAAGCCAAACTTTAGTTTCTCTTGACTTGATACTGAAGTTTGACCAAAGAATCACGCAATTATCAAAGCAAATGAGGAAAGGAAAAAACATGAACAGAAAGGTTAAAGAAAAGGAAAAAAAAAGAATGGCAAACTTTAGGAAGTATTAGAAAACGCCTGCACAATATAGGGAAGAATTACATGTTGAGGAACAGACAAATACTGATCACAAAAGGAAAACTTTAAAATGTTCTATTTATAATAATGAAAAAAGTAATGAACATTGAAAAAACCCTTTTCAATTTCCCTTTTTAAAAAAAAAATGAACACAGAGCAAAATAATTTAGTAAAAAACAAAACATGTTAAAGATTGTAGAGAAAATTGTAGAAAAAAAGAGACAAGTTTAAAAAGCAGATGATGTAGAGGTTGCAAAGTGGTACGGGCCCTGTTCAGATATGGGACCTTTCTGTGTGGAGTTTTTCAGTTCTCCCCGTTCATACATTAAGTTTTCTGCAGGCATTCCAGCTTCTTCCCACAGTCCAAAAAACTCGTATCACTACATTGCCCTTAGGTGTGCATATGACTGTGTAATGACTGCAACTGACTGGTGGAGTGTTTAGGGTGTACTGCGCCTTCACCCAACAGTAGCTAGGTCAGCTCCAGCAACCCCCGTGACCTCAGAAGAGATAGAGCAGGTTCTGAAGATGGATGGATGGATGAATCCAACCCCTTAATGCTGAGCGTCAAACAGAGAGCCAGGTATGGCTGACTGATAGGATTCGAACTCCTGACGTCCAGTCTCTGGCCAGACACTCCACTACAAGGCCACTGAGGTGACTATTCAAAATTAAAGTAAAAGGAGGGGGCCTGTGGGATATCTACAGTGTTTAACTTAATTCAAACTGACATATTCCTTTAAAAAACTACCATAATTATATAATCTTTTTTAAATTCAACAAAAAATAAAACAACAGAAAGGCTGTTTCCATTCCTGAGTAAAGCCAAATATGTCTGTTTAAAATGAACTTTTTGTTGTCTTTCAGGACAGTTTTGCACAATGCAAACTGCATTAAACTAGCAACAACAACAAAAAAAAAAATTCTAAACATAGATTTAAAAAAAAAAAGAGAGGGACACGAGGGATCAGGCTTACATTCGGTAGCCTATGGTGAAATATTTACTTGGCCTAGATTCATATCTAATAAGCTAAAAGAAACCCACTTATGCAACACGCCCAAAGTTAAATGTTTAATCTTGTGTTGCTGTAAACTCACCCATGGAGACTGACACCCATCTTGAAGTCTGACTAAAATAAAAGATTTCTTTTCACCTTTAGTGTTTTTAATGATATCTGATTATTAAAAAGTTTTTTTTTTTCTTGTTTTATCTACGAAGTTGGTCTTAGTTAACCTGCTAAACCTCCCTGCAATCATCTGCACAGTTCTGCTCCCCATGGCAAGCAACAGAAAGCAAAAACAAAATGAACGGGCCCAGCTGGTGGCAAAGCCTGTGATGTGCTTAATAACCCCACAAACTCATCCATCAGTTATTTTTCCTCAAAGGCTATTTTGCAAATTGTCTTTTTTAGGGCACATTTTAAGTACCAACAAAAAAAATGAAAAAATAACAATAAAGCATTAGTGTTACTTAGGAAAATTTACTTACAATGATAAGTCCAATTTGTCATTAACACCAGTAGGAGGTCAGTCGACCTCTGATCAAAAGATCACAGGTTCAATTGCTGCCTTGGCCAACCATGTGTTGAAGTGTCCCTGGGCAAGACGCTGAACTCCACATTGCTCCTGGTGGTTTTAAGTTGGTGCCAGTGTTCGGCAGTGTAGCTGTCATGTATGTGTAAACTTTAAAAACCAGACTGGGGTTTAAGACTGGGATTTAGCAAATTGTGTTCCCTCTACCGATACTAGCGCTAGTACCAGCAGTTGGATGAGGCTTGATGCAAAATGTTGAAGCAGTGCAAATCTGGTAAATGCTCACAGGTCCGTTCCGATATATAAAAGACTTGGAAGGAGTGGACTGACTGGTTTGGCAGCTTTAAATTCCTTATTAAAATACGTTCAACCAGAGACGTGTGGTCAGGGGAGACAGGTGAAGCAGTGCCTCACCTGCGGTCATGAGATGTATAATCTACCAATAATAAAATAAATGTGTCCACTAATCTGTTCCTTAAATGCAATTCATACGTGATCTAAATCCATTCATTTTTATCCTCAAAAATGGCTGTATTTTGCATATTTCCTGTTCAATTTCAGAGCATGTTGCGACATCTGCCGCACGAGTTTTAAAAATATTTCATCTTTTAAGTGCTTATCAAAGCATTTGGATTCTTGACATTGACTCTTTCAACTAGTGGACCAATGAAAAAGTTATTTGACATTTTAACCTTAGTCAGAATTTCATTTTATCTTTTTTAATGATTAATACAACCGCTGCAGAGGGTCCTTACTTATTTTTTGCCTGGGGTCTCCAAGCTGCTAAGTCCGCCACTGAGACTTGGTGTCAACTATAGTGAAAGGTCACTACCAAATTTGTGTCCCTGACTGGGTAAACTTCAAGCAGGTTTAACTTTCAGTGCGTGTTCAATGGCCACACATTCTGTACGTAGAGACCAAAAACAGTCTTAAAAATGTGCGTAGCGACGTGTGATTGCAACAGTTTTTAACGCGAAAGCCCAAAACACACATTTACATAGACTTTGTTTTGTAAAAGGTCGCTTTATAGTGCATTGCCAAGGGCGTTGTTGTTAGATCTAAAGTACTTGTTATCTTAAAACCTAAGAACAACGGAGAAAAATTAGACTGGAGACTGGAAATAGTTTTTACGGTTACGACCGGGAGAGAGGACTTTTTTGGAGTTTTTCTGCCCTCAGATGAACTCTCTCTCTCCGCCCCTCCGCGATCGGACCCTTTTATTGAGCACGCTGTTGCTAGGCAGATTTGGCAGTCTCAAGGTATATATGTAAAAAAGTTAAATAAGACACCCTTATGGGTCAGTCATGTTTTAAGCACACAAACACATAAGTATAAAGAACAAATTTATCTTACAGTTGTGAACGAAGCTTTAGATCTCATCACTTCAGAAATCTTTCAGCCTTAACACTATCTTTTTTCCTTTTTATCTTGTTTATCTTTAGCAATTCATGAAACTATTTTACTACTACTAACAAAAACATTTGATAGAGGAAAGATATTTGGAATGTGAGTTGAAATTAATTTGTTTTACAGAGATATGTGCATGAAAACTACGATTGTGATTGGCTGAGAAGGTGGTGAGCTAATTAGCTATTGGTTCAAACTGATGGCCTAAGTGTTATTGGTGTGTGAAGTGTAATGAGAACCCAGCAAACCTGTGAGTAAAGTAGATCCTTCTCATTTAAATAGTGCCGCAGTTTTACTCAATGGCTGTGGAACGTGTGGTAAAAACACCACCAACATTACACCTGTAATATTCACAGGACTTTACCATCTCCAGCTCAATTGACTCAGTTGAATAACCTCAGGAATTTTTTGTGTAAAAGTTAAGGCTTTCTACTAAAACACTGTAAGAGGGAAATAAGAGCATAAAAAATATAATCACATAAATCTACCAAATTTGAAATTCAGACTTGGCACTCACTTTCATTTTAAGTTTACAAACTAAAATGATTTCTTATAAAGTTGTTGGCACAAACACTTGCCTTGCTTAATATCTGAAAGGTAAATGCAGCGTAGTGAATGTATCAAATCCTTCACTTGTCTGCACTACTCAATCTGAACTGTTCCGCATCTACTGCAAGTGTCGAATGTATTAGTGAATCAGCGGCGGATTGTTGAATGGTTGGAGGCGAGGAAAGATAATCCTGTGATGTTATGAGTAGAAACTTTCCCTTGAGCATATTTTACAGCTTTGCCGTGAGCTTTAGAAGACTACACACAGATCTCTGCAAATGCCTCGCTGTGTGAGCAGATACTTGTGTATTCTAGAAGCCAATAACACATTATCTTTGAAATTCTAAACAAAGTCTTCATTATTTACTTCACAGCCTCACAGGAAAATTTCCCATACACAACCAGAATGCAAATAATGAGGGGTCAAATGTCTTGCAAAAGGACATTCAAAGCTAAGAATAGTAATGTAAACTAAGCAGTCAGCAGAAGGCTGTTGTTGTCTCAAGTCAAACAGGGTATTAAAACCTTAATTTTCTGTTTTAAGTATGTATCTTAAATTTCCTAAAGAGATCAGTTAAAATTTGTGCACGTTACATACCGCATTAATTGATTTCCGTTCTTTAATTTATGAATAGTACTGTATTTCCTGCACTATAAGGTGCACTTAAGAGTCTAAATGTTTTCAAAGTAATATAATGTGCATTATAATCCGGAGCCCCTTTCATATGGATTAATTCTGGTTACTTATGTTGAAATAAATTGAGGAGTACACGACGCTCTGTCAAAATGTCAGTCAGTTTTTTACGAGTTGTTAACAAGGTTGGGCATTTTGTAAATACAGTAGTCCGGCTAATATGTGAGCGGTGTCGGACAGTTTTTTTAAATGTTACCAGTGAGGTTTGGGAGTTAGCGTAGTTAAAACAAAGTTTGTTTTAGCGGTATCAGCCCCAAAGGAAGAGCTAAAACATTTTAATTGAGGGGCAGGGAGTTGTCTAGCACTTTACGGAAGGCAGGTCCAGGAGGGGGCCAGGTACAGAGGGCGCAGATGCAATTCTGGATGCGTGTTGGCCCCTCTCGCGGATCTCCCCAGCTGCGGCTCCCGCTGGGGGTCCCCTGTTTTGACTTAGAACAGGTGCTGATGTGATTTCTGCCCAGTGGTTTGAATGTCAAAGGGAAGATATTCAACACGGATTTATGTGTTTTTTTGTTTATTTGTACTTCTTCCATAGTTTTAACAAAGTTCATTCATGATACATCTGTGAATGTCACATGAAAGACCACAACTTTTCTCACTTTTTCCACGCATATTCATGTATGATACATTTTCATCCCTGCGATTTGAGCAACATGTACATAGTGGCTGTGTGGCATGGCCTTAAAGCATCAAAAACGTGTGTTAGCCTAATATCTTTTTTATATCATTAAGCATTAAGTATAATATTTTTCACAATACAGGGTGCATTTAATTAAAAGGTGCACCATCAATGAATGATATATTTTCATACTTATGTCATATATAAAGCATTACAAACTATAGGGACATTAGGCGAAACAAGAGTCTTAAATAAGTCAGACCTTATTATCACAGTAACTCTAGAACTTGTTTGTAACACGCTACACATTAGCCAGGTTAGAGGTGTTAGCCGCGTTAGCATATTCACAATACCTGTAACTCCCAACATTGTCTGCAACACCTAGAAAACAAACTGATACTAATAAAACAAACATTACTGTGACTATGCAAATGCCCAACCTTGTTAGAAACGCATGAAAAAAAAAAAAAGAAAATTTGACACCACTATACATTAGCCGCGTTAGCCTATTCATAATAACATCCAACCACACATTTGTACAGAGCACTATCTGCTATTGAAAATGCACAAAATGTATGTAGTAGCTGCATGACATGGCCTTTAGGTTTAATGCCATTCAGATATGTGTTACAAATGTATGAGAAGGCGCCTCATGTGTCAAGAATCATAGAAAAGATTTCACGAAAACTGTCTGATCAAGACATACCACAGTAAACTGACTAACTAGATTTAATTAAAATGAATTTCATATAGCATGACTGTTTCAACCCTAATTGCAGCAGCACTAGTTTATTCCAATCATAAAATATTTCAATCAGATTATTTAAAGTTCAAGTTTCAAGTTTTTAGAATTTTTGTGCTGCGCTTCTTCTTTGCCAGACCACTTAACTGAAAAACAACAACATGGTTTTATAAAAAGACAAATACAGAATTAGAAATGTGTACAAGCTAATTTTGTACAGTAAACTTGGTGATGAATTATAGTCTGTTATCCTCGAACACTTCCTACTTTTTTTAGCCAACTAGATGGAACTTTATTTTTCTCAATGTAGTTGATCACTTTATCAGCTACCGCTGACAATGTGACTCATCTTTTAATTTCTTTCTGCTCTTCACCTCAATAAATCTTTCATTTGCTCTGCATGAAAAGTGCATGTCAATTAGCCCGGGATATTTTTTTCTATCTCTCACAAGAAAAGCAGTGGGTCTTTCTAAAAGAAAAAAAACAACTTGAGGAATTACAGTGAAACAATGCAATATTTAGCATTTTTGATCTCAACTGCTTAGACATGGCCTCTTTTTTTTTTTTTTTTGAAGATAGAGATGGGAAACAATACGACAACATCGACTAATCTGTCTGGTTTGTTGTTTAACCTGGAGCCAGAGATGGGAAGTTAGACTTGACACTTAGGCTACATCCAAATTCCCACACTACTCCATAAGTCCTAAAAGACTATGTATTGCAGAACTATCCAGTGCCCTGAATTTAACTTTAATTTAGCGTAATTTGGACACATGCTCACTACTTTTATTTTTTTTTAAGGAAAATATGATGTCATCCTTTTACTTAAGCAAAAGCCTAATATAAACATTTTTCAACAACTATTTATGGATCCACTGTGTTCTGAAGATGAAAACTTTTATAAGTAGTAAAAAATAGATTTAAATAAAACTTTTTCAAGTATAAATGATGAAAACGCAATGCACTGCGTTCTATATTTGTTAACCTAGTGAACATCAATGTACACTAGCTATTTGAAAAGACCTCTAAGAGAATTCTAAGGCACTAGATTTTGATTCTTTGCTTTAATACGTTTGCCTTTATTAGCTATGATGCTAGCGTCATTCAACCACTGAGACACAGGTCTTGTTCTGTCCTGCAAACCCTCAGCTGTTCCAAGATATGTATCTCCTGCCAGAATTTGAGTCCCATGTCACTGACATTATTGATTTGTTTTGTGACACTTGTACAGCAGCCCCGCCGTCGGGCATTGCTAAGGGAACATCTTGAGCCAGCGACTCGAAACAATAAGGTTCTGGACCATGAGAGCCAGGCACAGTAGAAGATGAAGCAGAAAAGTCCACCTTCTCGCGTGATGCCAGTTTCACATCACTTTGCTCTATATCCCTCTCCATGATTGGAGAACCGGTGTATGTTACCTCAAGCTAACCTCACTGTTGCTGTCCATCACAGATCAAGACCACACCCACGCCGCTCAGCTCGCCTACTCCAGTCCTGCCTCTTTTTTTTTCCATTTTTCAAATCTGGGCTGAGCATGGAGTCAGCCTCCAACTGTCCTGTTGTGTTACCCTTTAACCTCCATCTTTTGACACAGTAGCATATTTTGTCCTAGATTAAGCCTATATTATTATTATTATTTTTAATTATTACTTACAACTAACTGACATTTTTTGTAAATTCTCCCATCTTACACTAAATCTGATGATGTTCCTCATCTTTCTTTTTCACTCAACATCTAAGAAAAGCTGAACAACGACTGAAGGATTATTCTCCAGAACCCCCTAAATAGCAACAACACAGCAGCCTGCAGAAGATCCCCTCACTACCCTCAGATATCTAGATCATTGACTTGCTCCATGTCCATTAAAATGGCCTATTCAATGCAACTATATTGTCATGATTTTCACATCTGTAATACTCAGGTTACACTTATTTTAATGTGTTGTTTAATTCGATTTTTATCTGTACAATGTCCTTGAGTGACCTGAATGGCAGAAATTGATGTATTGTCACTATTATTTACCAGCGAGATGTTTGTCTTTGTTTTATCTTTAGATAAAGCTCAATTTAATCAGTGTAGTATGTTGTGGTTTCATAGTTTTTCTCTCTGCTCATTACATATGATCAGCTTTGATGTTGTAGCCGGATTTGCTCAAAACCATTTTCTTTCGAAAGCCTTTGATCCCGTCTAAGAGGACCGTATGCATTGTGAAATGGTTAAAAGCTTTATCCAGCCCCCATGACAAGCAAATATGGTTAAATTAAGAATACTATTTAATCATAACTGGATTTACAGGCAAAGAACAAAAAAAATCAACCTGGGAGTTACTGTCAGATAGGAACATTACGTGCAGCCCTGTTGCTAAGATACCATACCTGCAACGGATTACAATTCTGCTGGCCCTCAGCTTCTCAGGTAAGAAAGTTCATTGAACAGGTGCTGAGTTTTTGATCTTCCCTGTTTAGAAGATTTAAGGCAGAAAAAATGAAAAGATGAAAGACTCATTTGGATCACAAAAGCCTAGCTTTGCATTTGGAAAAGTATGAATGAGTAGATCCCTAAATAAATAACAAAAAAAGAAAAGACATACAAATGCAAATTACACCTGAACAAAACCTGGAACAAAAGAGAGTAAACACTTAAAGTAAGCAAAGAACCTACAAATAATTTTTTTTTATTTTCTAAAGAAATAACAACAAAAAAAGAAAAAGCAAATTGACAACATTTGAAAATGATCATGAGAAAAAAAAAATCAAGACAAAATGCTGCATTTTTTACTGTTGGGGTTATTTATTCAACAAAACCAAAAATGAAAAAGAAAATAAACAAGATGTTCAGTAACAAAAAAAAAGTACAACTGACTGGATTACACTTATAACATTAACAAAATCATAATGTTTGATAATTAGCCAAATACAGTGTTCAATAAATACAAAAAAAAAGAAAATTAAAAAGAAAAAGGTAATAAAATAGAATATACGTGGGAATCCAATAGCAATTTTATTGCATTAATTTTTGTATTTACTTATTTCAACTGGGTTGGGGCTCTGATCCTAATTATGAAACAGATTCTTTAACTAAATCTACACTATATTACCAAAAGTATTGGTTCACTCGTCTGATCACTTGGCTTGGCCAGAGCTGAATAAAATCAAGCATTCAGGCCTGCCGACTGTTTTCAACAATATTTGTGAAAGAATGGGCCGTTCTCAGGGGCTCATTGAATTCCAGCGTGGAACTGTCATAGAATGCTACCTGTGCAACAAATCTAGTCTTGCAATTTCCTCACTTCTAAATATTACAGTTAACTGCCAGCTCTATCATAACAGAATAGTTTGAGAACAACAGCAACTCAGCCATGAAGTGGTAGACCACGTAAACTGACGGAGAGGGGTCAGAGAATGTTGAAGTGCATAGTGCAAAGAGGTCACCGACTTTCTGCAGAGTCAATTGGGACAGAACTCCGAACTTCATGTGAACTTCAGATTAGCCCAGGTACAGTACGCAGAAAGCTTAATGGAATGGGTTTCCATGGCCGAGCAGCTGCACCCAAGCCACACATCACCAAGTGTAATGCAAAGCGTCGGATGCAGTGGTGTAAAGCACATTGCCACCGGACTCTAGAGCAGTGGAGATACGTTTTTCCATCTGGTAATCTGATAGACAACTCTGGATTTGGAGGTTGCCAGGAGAAAGGTACATTCAGATTGCATTGTGCCGAGTATGAAATTTGGTGGAGGAGGAATGATGGTGTGGGATTGTTTTTTAGGACTTGGGCTTGGTCTCTCAGTTCCAACATTAGTGTGTGGCCTTGCCATTTCGCTTTTGGAAGAATGGTCAAAAATTCCTATAAATACACTCCTGAACCTTGTGGACGTCCTTCCCTGAAGAGTTGAAGATGTAATGGCTGCAAAAGATCGACTGACTTCATATTGAACTCTATGAGTTGGGAACGGAACGGCACCCAATACTTTTGGTCTTATAGTGGGTTTTATTATTATTTTTTAAACCACATTTGCAGTGACTCAATATGGAGAAAATAAGAAATAATAAAGATAAAAACAATAGCAGCTAAAGAAGTGTCAAATAAATGGCTTCAAGAACCAAATCCAATGTAGCTTTTTGGAAAACAAAAGAAAACAGAAGTATATGTGCATTTGTAAAGATGTTGGTTTAGTGCCAACAACGAACATCCAATGATCCATTTTATCTGAATGAGTAATTCAAATTGACATTTTTAACCTTCAGTCTGTGTCCTCAGGACAGCCAAATCTTTTCTTGTGGTCAATAGTCAAAGAACATGAATTACAAAAAGATTGCTTTTTTAAGACATCTGTTAAAAAAAAGTTTTGTTTCCTTTTTCTTTTAAACTTTTCATACTCAGAAATGTAACCATAAAACACACACAAAAAAAACCTAATTTGTCCTTCAACATCAATCATTTCAGAATAAATCTGAAAATATAGAAAACATTAGCACTTCAAATTCTATTTATAAAAACCTCAAACTGTTATCTCAGATTCATTTTTTTAGAAGACTGAACTTGTAGCACATAATATAGAAGAAGAATGAAGAACCCTCTCCTCTTTACAACCTCTTAATTTTTTTTTCCTCCACTTGCTCTATGAAGTCTTTTTGTTGTTTGCATACACTTTACCAACAAATCCCTCCTGATGTAGTGAGTCTATTGTTAACACGATCACTTTACAATATCAATCTTTTTTTGTTCCTGTCAAACTTCCTGCCATCCCATTTCCCTTATTTTTGAGAAGATGGGGTTCCACTTTCTTAAAGAAAAAAGAACCAGAGTTTGACATGTGCCCAAATACAATGTACTTGAGTTGAACTTTTATTTTTGTAGATCTATCATTATAGCTTTACTTGTTCAAGTTTAAAAAGAAACAAATGGACTGTTTGAAACAAACTAAACCAAAGTGAACGTCTGCAAGTGGGAAAGGTTTGGGCTGAATAGATTTGTAAGACATTTATTATCTTAATTCTACTTAATTCAACTACACTAACTTAATTCTTTTCAGTTTTTTTAATGTAAAGAAACATATTGTTTTAGACTTTTTATGCTCGTGTGGAGGTGTGTTATGTGTTTAGTGAATGAATTTTCTTTTCTTTTTTTTTGCGGATATTGGAGTGGAAGAGCAACCTCCACTATACAATGAAAGTCCCAATTTTAGAAAAATGCTACTGGGTTTTAGTGATGTTGTTGCCTCTGAGGGTTGGAGAATCACTGGGCAAACTTTAAAATACTGTTATTTCTTACAGCAGGAATCAAAGGGCTGGAGTACATGGGTAGCGATGTTCCTACCCTTGTTGATTGGCACCTCTCGGTTGTCCTTTCTGACGGTAGTGAAATAGGCTGGTGGTGTCAAGCTCACCTGCTGAACGAATGGCTTCTGCAAACAGCTTAACCACCTGTCAAACAGAAACAGGTTGAGTAAAAAGCAATCATGTTAAAAAAACAAGTAATGTAAAAAGTCCACTTCCATTGACTGACCTGGTAATTGGTGATGAGGGGAACACCATGATCAACGGCCATTCTGCGGATAAGGAAGTTGTCTTTCAGGTGTCGCGTGTTGTTATTGGGCAAGTTGACCACAAGATCGATTTCACCCTCATGGATCAGTCTGTTAACACACACAGAGTGAGAGATAACAAAGAATAGTCACACTTTGCTATATTTTGATACAGATTTAATATTTAGGAACTGACAGCAGTTCCTATTAAACTAGCCACAAAAACGGTAACTATAGCCTGTCAGTGAAAGTGCAAGATCCAAAGACAGCCAGTTACATAAAGAAAGACTTGAAGTAGGTACAATAAAAAACATTCAGTTTAAATGATTTTTTTATAACAAGGGTGGAAATAAAATTAAAACAAAAACTTTTTTACTTTTTGCAATATAAATGCCTTTTCTAAAATAATGTAAATATAACTTCACATTTTGTATAGTAGATTTCTTTGGAAACAAAGCAAGTATTTTTTAAAGTAAATGTGATTAGTTTCTTCATTAAGGATGAAACATTAATAAATAACAAAATCTGATACATAATAAACATTGTATAATATTTATAGAATATGTCATTGATGAATTTTCCTTTTAAAGTAACAACTTGTATTTTTGTCATTCCTGAATGTAGACTATTTTACACTGCATATATCTATCAAAAATCTCCAGAATTCCCACTGTAAACATCTACAAACCCTTTAATACTGGGGAGTGTAGTAACTCCTTTTTCGGTGGGCCAGGCGACTGGAATGGCAGGTACATCATTGGCACACAACCAGGCAGAAGTGGCTTCAGTGGCATACAGCTAAAACAAATCAAATGGGGGATAAATGTAGAAAAATTAAATAGTATATTTTTTGTAAGTCTTGACATTAACACAAAATATACCAATCTACATAATTATTAAATATGATAAGACAAGTTGACATAGTTTAAGAGGCCACCTTGAAGCCTTCCTCTTTGAGCTGGTGTGCTGTAGCAAGGAAGTTGGGTCTGAAAGATTGCTGGAAACAAAAGAAGTGGATGTTTTATTTCTTTTCAAACTTTACTAAAAATATTACAACAAATAATGTATTGTGTTGATTATTTTATGTAAAATTACTTTGTATATCCATTGAGCTTTACGTAAAAAATTTGAAATTCACTATCAGTCTTCCAGATCTCAGTTGTGATTAGGTAAAATGCTGAGGGATATTTTTACTCTTAGCAGCAACCAGTTGAAATGGTTTAAAAAAACAAAAAAACTTTAGTTTATCTTTCATTTTTAATGTCCAAAATAAAACATGTTTTCATGAGGTAAAAGTAAACAAGAACAGAATAGTGAGAATTGTGATTTCTAAAATCTAGTAACCTCGAGTGTATTATCTTCTGAGAATTACCAACAAATAATGCATTTTAATGAACCTGGTTTTGCTTTGTTTTGTTGGACAAAAACAATGAAAAAAAGTCACAGGAGAAAAGCAGTTTTGGTTTTACCTGAATTCCAATAAGGATGCCTTTCTGTGGCAGTTTAAAGCCTGTAGAGAGCATAGCCTTCAGGAAGGCTGAATAAATGTTTGGTCCAAAACACGCTACCTGCAAAAATACACATACAGGCATACTTGAAACGTCTTTAGATAACAATTTAAAAAAACAGGTTTAATTAATAACATACACAAACAGTACAAAAACTGAGTTGTGCATTCACAATGGGCTCACTTCTCCAGTGGATGCCATTTCACATCGAAGCACGGGGTCTGCGTCCCTTAGTCTGGGCCAGGAGAACATTGGAGCCTGGTTGGAAAAAGCAGGGAATATTTTGCCAAATTTTGCCATAAAACACACCACAAGTTTTTTTTTTTGTTTTAAAATTGCTTATTTAGCTGTTGGTACACAGCTGGTTAGTGGTACAAGCTGACCAAATGGACAATTCAAAAGTCTACCAACAGGAATCTGTAACACTTAAAGAGCTATTTAGGTCAAACTCTCACTGACCACAACCCGGTGGAAGCCTCAAAATCTTTCTTACATCTTAAGAAAAGTATGATGCTGCTTTGTATTTATGTTAATGTTTTGATAAAAATAACTGAACTCTTGTGTTTTTGGCATGAATAAAACATAAAAAGAAATATAACTTTTCTTCTAAATATAAAATAATGTCAACAATTGACAGTTTTTTAGCCATGAATTTGTAAAACGTATTAACTAAAATTAAATCAGAGCTCAACGACCGCTCAATGGATTGGAGGAGTGTATCGTGCCTCAACTGTCTGTGAATAAGTTCAATTTAGACTTATAACTGTAATTTGACAATCAAATCATCACAAATCATATGACTGATTTGTTTGCATCTTATGTCTGAAAAATACATTAAAATTTGAAACATTGATTTTTCTTGAACCAATGAGCCACAAGAGAGGGTTAAAAAAGTGGCTACAGGGCCTCAGGTTGTAGACCCCTGGTCTACGGCATAGAACTGAGTTGCCACAGAACAATCCAGTCATGCACAAATGAATACAAAGAAATCTCAGCTGTCAACCTAAACTGTATAAAAATGACAGGAATATACATGATGCTGCAGGCCTATTTCTGACAGAGGTTTTAAAATGTTACTATGCTAAAACAACAAACCTTTTACACAGCAACCTAAGGTGATATGTAATAATGGTAGAGTTTGAGTGAGAAACAATGTATTTTAGAAAAGAAAAACATAATTTACAGCTCAGAGAAAAAAGTGGAAACAAAGGTAAGTCAGTAAATGAATGCTATTAAATAACACCAAGTAAGAAAGAAGGTAAAGATAATGGGCAGTGCAAAAAGAAAGAAAACAGGATAATTACCAAAATAGTCCTGTGACGCCAGAAAAGGAGATAAAAAGAGGAAACAATTAGTTGAAGATTGACGAAGGAAGGGAATAAGGGACATAAGACACAAGAAGAATGAAATAAGGATAACTTTGCACAAATTAAAGATGAGATATGCATCAGACAATGATTGAAGGAAAAAATACAGGGATGTCCCTGGAAGACAGTATCTTCAATATCTGTCATTTTATTCTAAAATAAACGAAGATGGGGGTAAAATGCCTGTTGGGAAGCCATTCTTATTACCGCCTTTGAAAAGCAGACAATCGAGGTTACCACGAGGAGAACAAGAAGCAGTTTGGAGTGGTGTGGTTTAAATGTTCATTTCCACACGTTCTGCAGTCAAAGGCCACTAGGGGGAATTCATCTTTTCATCCTTGAAATGGGCTATCTAATCAATGTAATGGGAATGTAACGTTAGCATAGTAATGTCTGGAGGGAGACTGAGAATGCGTTGCACATAGGGAACCAGGATGGCTTTTAATACTCTTGTTCTAAAAGTCAGGAACATATGCACGGATAAAATAAAGCATATTGATGAAAAAAGGACAGAAAAAGACTAACTATGAAAAGTATTTTGACGTCCGTAAAAACAGATGCAAGTACAAACGTGTCATATAGAAACCAACAATTATGTATTTTTTTTTAGTGTTGTCAATCGATTAAAAAAATAATCAGAATAATCACACTTTTGGATTTTGATTAATCCTGATTAATCAAAATGTTTTACTGGGTAAATTTTACACGAAGGTATGCAGCTCTTGAACAAAAACAGGCCAGAGAGAAAATGTTTCCTTCATGTTTATTGTCTGAAATGATTCCATTTATAAAGTGTTAACTCAGAAGATTAATTTGTGTGCACACAACACATCAACAGTAAGATAAGCAGAACTGTAAAGACTTTGTATCTGCAGTATTACTAAAAAAGAAACAAAGATTCTGATTTACAGCCATAAGAAACTAACATTGAGTTTCTGTACTTTAAATATTCAGAGTGAATACTCTATTCTGATTGACTGCTGGGTGTTCCGGAAGAAGTTCTGGTCACAAAGTTCAAAGAACAGGCTTTTTCAAAACAAACTTTTCCTTTATGATCCAGACAAAAACATGCGGTAAGGGGTGAACTATCTCTCTTGACTGATGTTTAATTTAACCTATCGTGACGATCAGCGCATATAAATTGCTTTCCTTTGCAGCTGCAATTAAAGGTTGCTGCCGGATCAGCAGCGCATTATGTTATAGTGACAACAGGCCGCATTACGTACCAAATAATCTGCCTTTTATTAAAAAAAATAAAAAAAAGCGATCTAAACCTAAGAAATGACAAGAATAAACTACTAAAAATCAATTAAACATCTTTTTTTTTTTTTAAGGTGACCATGCTGTAAGCGGGATAGTGCTCGACGAACTGAGCATTTTCAGAAATTAACGCACGCCGCAGAAGCCTGAACCGGCGGAAGACAGTTGCTTCACTGAGTGTAATTAATCAGTGTTAATAAATATCGATGTGTTATTTTTCTTTTATTAATCGCATGCAGCCCTAATTTCTTTGTGCAGAAAAATATTATGTAATCATCCACATGTACTGGTGTCTTAATGTATACATGGGTTTTCTGTTGAAGTCTTTGTTTCTTGACTGGCTCTCCCTTATGCAATGTTCATATTGAATGGGATTTGCATGCTAAATTTGCGTCTGCCACCTCTCTTTTGACATATTTTTATTATTACCTCAATACAAATAAGAAAAATATAAAGTTCGAGACGAGCACCAACAATGACCAAATTCTCCTTTATGTTGGTTTTGGACTTCAGCCTCTTTTAATATCATCAGCACATTACTGTCAAAGCTTGACTGGTTGCAATAAAAAGCTTTGCCAAAGTTCAGATATTTGAACTCTGGAAGAATCGGCCATGCTAGAATTTTTACCGCACCACCTAAAACATGCAAGACCTCTCATTGAGTCCATATATTGACTTATCATAAAAAACTGGACACCCCTGTGGCGCGAATGGTATTTGGTGTGAACGTGGTTTAAGGCTGGGTGCTCAGGGGTGGAGGGGTCTTCAAATCTTGTGGTACCCTAAGACTATAGTCACATATCCCAAAATGCCAGAGTTTAATTAACATCTCAACAAAAACAAAACTCACATACAACTGCAAAAGTAGAACAGTTCATGTAGTTTATTTTCTCTGTTTTATCTGCGAAGGGCAGCAGGTGGTGCAGGGCTGCCGAATGTGTTTTGCTGTATTAATATGGACATTTTTAAGGTCCTGAGATAAATCCCAGGGATTCTCACTTCTGACCAGTTTATAAAACAATATGTATACATAGACAAAGTGACTGAAGTTACCACATTGGCTCTACTCGCTCCTACTCACTCTTTGTCCGCCTCCTTCCCTCTCCCCCTCTCTTCCCTTCTCCCCTTCCAGAACCAGGGACTGTATCCTAATCTCATCCCTCCCCCTCTCCCCCCTAACCCCAACCAGGGTCTGTATCTTTCTCCCACCCCCCACTACTCCCCTTCCACTCTCCCCCACCCGAACCAGGGTTTGTACCCCCCCTTCCTTACCCGAACCAGGGTTTGTTTTCTTCTCCCACCCCCAGTCCCCCTTTCTGTAATCTTCTTTACATCCATTTTTATGTGCCAATGCTTCATTTTATTTTGTTCATCATCCCTCTGTTTGGTGCAGTGCAATTCACATGTTGTCCCTCCTTCCCTCCCATATGGGGGAGATTCCTGATTCATTCTAGGTGGATTGTCTGTGTTCCTGTCTGTGACTTCGCCTCTGGCTCCTCCAGCAACCCCAGCTGTTCCACAACTCCAGTTGCATGAAGCCCATCTGCAACACTATTCAAACATGTCGTTGTTTATTTAAATATTTAGCTGATATCTTAACCTGTAGCTATTTATCTAGACATGTGTTTGTTTATTAGACATATACTTGTTATTCAACCATGTAGTTGTAGAATTAATTAAGCTCTTTTTTCTTTAATAGTTCTAGCACATCACCTGTCTGTCCGGGGTTGAGGATTCCCCCTTCATGTCTCTAAAAAGAGACAGGGTTTTTTTTAAGGGCCAGAGATGTTTGTTTAGCTTAGTCTGTTTACAAAAACCTATTTACATTTTCATGTTTGCCTTTTTGTTCTTGCAAATACTGATGTAAGTCCAATGAGACGGCCATAGCTGTGATATTTGGCTACATAAATAAAATTGAATTTAAGAAAATTGAATGGCTGAAATTTTTTAACATAAGATTGAAAATCAAACCTATGAAGCAACAAATATGAAAAGCACTTATCATTTTTAGTGTTTAAGAATAAAAATGCATTAAGTGTGAGTTTTAGTACTTTTCTCGAATATGGTCTAGCTGACAAAAAAATCTGTTTTAAAAACTAGTAACTTTGCAAAGGGAAGCAACACAAAGTCATTTAAGTTTCCCATCCTCAAGTGATTTATGCTTCTCTGTTTTTGTTCTTTTCTTTTCTATAAAAATATAAAAAGAAAAAAAGCAATTTAAAAGGAACTTGTTTTTTTAAAAATACATGAAACAAAGCTTCACATAGTGAGAAAAAAAGTAGGGATACAGAGTTGGTGAGGGAAAATGACATGAATGAGGACAACAAAATTATGTGAGCTCTGTAGTAATAAGTTGAAGATAAAAATACTATGACAGGCAAAATATGAAACAAACATATTTCAGACTCCTCACAGTGCAGAAAAACGGGTTTACAATGCTGACCAAATGTCAAAGCAGAAAAAATGTGTTCAAAAGTAAAAAAGAAATTAGGAATACTTTGTTAAACAGCTAACCTACAAAGCTCTAAGCGAGTTCTTATCAGTAAAAAGAATTAAGGATGTATAATATACTACAAGCAAATTCTTGAAGCCTTTTCAACTTTTCGCTTGGAGAATTCAAAGCTCTAATTAATATTCCTCACCAACAGACAGCAGACTGGAAATTGAAAACTTTAGGCGGTGAGGGAGAGTGGGGGATTATACCTGTGTGATTGGCTCCAAACTACAACCTTTGTTAAAGCAGCTCTGTTGTCATTAGAGTGAGAAATTGCTTTGGAAAAATTGCTTTAGAACAGCTGGTGACAAGCAATCACTCTCATAGCCAATCTAAGACGAGGGTCTCCCAGATGATATGAAAAACCCACCAACTACTCCCATCTTCAGGTCCGTGGAAAGGGATGCTAAGGGATGCTACACTAATTACTGTGTTCATACGTACACTACAATATCTAATATAAAATGGGGAAAGTGGAGACTGAAAGAGTAAATTTTTCAGACTTTCTCTGCATCTCATTAAAGTTTAGTATGGATCAGGAAAATATTGAGTGTCTGTTTACTCTGCGGCCACTTAAGTTACACCTGTTCAACTGCTCATTAACACAAATGTCTCATCAGTCTTAGTCAGATGTTAGCAACTCAATACATTTAAGCATGTGATTGGCTCAAGACGATCTGCTGTAGTTCAAACTGAGCATCAAAATGATGAAGAACGGGAATTTAAGTGACTTTGAACGTGGTATGGTTGAAGGTACAAGACGGGCTGGTCTGAGCATTTCAGAAATTGATCTACTGAGATTTTCATGCACAACTATCTATAGATTTTACACAGAATGGTCAGATAAATAGAAAATATCTTGTGAGCGTTCGGTGGGCGGAAATGCCTTGTTTATGCCAGAGGTCAAAGGAGAATGGCCAGACTGGTTTGAGTTGATAGAAATACAACAGAAACTCAAATAACCACTGGTTACAACTGAGGTCTGCATAAGAGCATCCCTGAAAGCACAGCATGTCCAACCTTTAAGCAGATGGGCTACAGCAGCAGAAGACCACACCGGGTGCCACTCCTTTCAGCTAAGAACAGGAAACTGAGGCTACAGTTCACACAGGCTCACCAAAATCAGACAAGACAGATTGGATGGTAGCGTCAGAATTTGGCATCAACAACATGAAAGCACGGACCCATCCTGCCTTCTATCAACAATTCAGGCAGGTGGTGGTGGTGTCATAGTGTGGGGGATATTTTCTTAAAAAACTTTGGATCCCTTAGCTAAAATTGAGCATGGTTACAATACCACAGCCAACCTGAGTATTGTTGCTGACCATGTCAATCCCTTTCAATCAATCAATCATTATTTATATAACACATTTTATAAGAAACATAACACAAAGTGCTGTACACCAAAATAAAATATATAAGCAAGCAATATAAAAATAGCACCACCCCACCCCCCTACCAATGACCACAGTGTCTCCATCTTCTGATGGTCCTGCTGAAAGTCAGCAGGATAAGGAACCATGTCATCAAGATGGAATCATCTCAGACTGGTTTCTTGAACATGACAATGAGTTCACTGAACTCAAATGGCCTCCACGGTGCTCCTGTGTTGGAACAGGCGATTGGCATCATGGATGTGCAGCTGACAAATCTGCAGCATATTCTGACCAAGCTCTGAGGAAGGTTTCCAGTACCATGTTGAATTTATGCCATCAAGGATGAAGGCAATAGGGGATCCAGCCTGTTACTAGCAATATGTAATTTAAAAAGTGGCAGATGAGTGTATATTACTTCCGTGTGATTGGTCCCTCATTTACAATGGGAGTTACGCCTTAAGAATGACGTGATACAAGTGAAATCTGTGAAGCAGTCACTTTAAAAAAAAAACAATTCCAATAATTCTAGATCTTTTAAAGCTGTAAAAGCCCTCGCAATAAATTAACCAGATCTCTTAACATCATCCATGTCTGTCATGCATAGTAAATGAGATAAACACAGAGATCACTCCGTGTAGCTAACAGGCTAAAAACATTCGCTGCTAGCTCCATGTAGCAATTCTGCGGTGAATCCTAAACCACAGAGACGGCTGCAAAAAGAAATGGAGCAAGCCTGGTTTCCCGCTGAGCAGAGAAAGCAGCAACAAATTAGATGAACTGGTTTGAACATGGGATACTAAGCAAAGGAAAAGGTGCGGGTATCTCCAGGAAAATGAAGGGAACTTTTGATACAAGATTGATGACTCAAACAGAAAAGTGCTAATCAGAACAGAAAACAATGTTCTCATCATTTCAATAAATCCTGAAATGTTCATCTGTTGCTTTCTGCATTTTGTGACTGAATTTCACCACAAAATGAACCCATTGACCATCATCATTCTGTCTGTGATGGAATAAACGCCGGTCTCCAATAGACGCTGGTCTCTAATAAACGTTGGGTCGGCTGACAAGTTTTTAAAATAAACCCTATTCTATAAAGCTACTATTTGAAGAAATACTGTAAATTACACACAGGTGGACTCTATTAAGTCATTAAGTTAACGAATGATCAGTCATCAATCATCAAGCAACTTCTGAAGGTAATTGGATGCACTCAGAGAAAATGGGGCTGAATACTTTTTAACACTGCACTTTTCAGTTTTTTATTTGTAAATAAAAAAATGTAATTTTTGTATAATTTTCTTTCCACTTCACAATTGTGTGCCACTTTGTTTTGGTCTTTCATATAATATTGCAATCAAATATATTTATGTCTGTGGTGATAATGTGAGAAAATGTGGAGAAGTTCAAGGGGTATGAATATGTTTGCAAGCCAATGTAACCGCAAACATAAAAATAAAAACATCCAATGTTTTGCATGGATATTTACTATGTAATAATGCTAAGAGGAAGTTGGAGCTGACACAAAGGACAGAAAAAAGCATTTATGTTGTGTTGGATTCCAGTTCCACTTATTTTGCTCATCAATCTCCTTGGCATAACAACAGAGCAACAATTGAACTCAAAATTAGAAAATGTGATTGTTACCTGCAGTGTTCATGTTTTACTGTACTTTGGTACACAACAAGCCTTACCTTGATCCCTACATAGTCTACAGGAATGAATGGTTTGTCCAGTGACGGTAGAGCGGCTTCATCCAAAGGCTCTCCAACCATTACTTTGGTTGCTACGTTGATGAAGTCCACACCAATTGTTTTTGATACAAATGGAAAGGAACGTGATGCTCGCAGATTACACTCTATCACCTATGAGGGTTCACAACAAAAAGTGATCATATTAAAATGGTGAAACAGATGTTTCAGAATGCTGCATTTTTAATCAATGCAAGTAATGTGCATATTTATACACATCACAAGTCATTATCAACATGTATAAACACCCCCAGAACGTATTTATGAACACCTTTTGAGTGGGCAGCAGATGGAACATCTACTGAAAGCAACAAAGATCATAAAGGCGTTCTACTTTCACAAGTCACTCTAAAGGCGATGCAGCTGCAGTATGAGTGGAAATCACATCTGCTGAAACTAGATGCAGATTGCCAACCTGTCAATAAGTCATACCTGTGAAAATATTACTTACCATAACATCATTGCCTTTAACTAGAAATTGAGTGTTGAAAGGCCCGGAAATTTCAAACGCTCGTGCAATCTTTCGAGTGGCAATTTTCACCTAAAGACAAGGAGAAGGAACATTTATTTTGAAAAGGTATTAGACAGTTTTATGTAATGTATAGTTCAATGTAACAAACTCCATGAAAAAGAACATTTACATTAATATTTTTCAATATAATCCTAAAGTCAAATATCATTATTATTTATCCTTTTTTATTTAATATGTGTCTTTCTTTTTGAATAAATGCACTAAAGTTGGCAATATTGGTGGTAAGCTTTTCTACAGGTATCAGAGAAAAACTGAAGTGATTATATAATATGAAATGCATACAAGAGACAAGAATTAAAATGTGACAAAGTCACTTCAAGATTAGAAAAGAACAATTGACTGTAGAAGATAACTGGAACAAGTCAGCGGGATAAAATTGAATGAATGAATTGAAAATGGCTTACTTGCAGCTCCAACCAAATGAAGTCAATTCAGTGGCTATTTTTCTGCGATACGTACTCCACCATGTTAGAGGCAGACAACGTCAGTAAGAAAAGATTGGTCTGAGTCAGTCTGAGTCATAATTTCTATGGCAACCACTCTTGCTATTCAGGAGTGAGCTTGTTGGAAGTCTATACCCCTACCACTTAAAAACAGACTTGAGAGAATCTGTTTTTAACTTGAATCACT
Organism: Oryzias celebensis; assembly: GCA_014656515.1. Classification (NCBI taxonomy): domain Eukaryota; kingdom Metazoa; phylum Chordata; class Actinopteri; order Beloniformes; family Adrianichthyidae; genus Oryzias; species Oryzias celebensis. Next base: position 15,526,229 of record BNCR01000017.1, on the reverse strand, counting down.
TTGAACAAAGGAAAAAATAGAATTAAAAAGAACATGCTAAAAAGGTAGCAGAGCAAGACTAGTTATTCTGACAAATAACTAATAGCTGTATACTTCTAAATAGAAGTCTATGGAATTTTAATTTCTTGCAGCCAGCAGGTACTTCCTGATTGGAATGGGGGGTGGGGGTATCACTCAGTCCAGTTCTCATATACACTCAATGGAAATAACTGTCGTGGAAAACTAGTTTGCAGAAACTGTAGAAATTAAATAAATAAAGAAAGAAACAAACACAATGGATCTAAGAAAACAAAAGAGAGCCACTTCTATTTAGATTTGAATGCTACAAAATGTCAAGTGTTTGGTTAAGATGGTTTTGGCCAAGTAAATAAAATAATTAGCTACCTGTGGTCCCGTACGTTCAAAATCACAGTTTTCCCTGCCGGTTTAAATAACAGAGTATTTGCTTATAATGTTCTGTGTGCTTGAACATGTGGTATTTTAATAATACTCAGAACTCTCTAGAAGAAGATAAAAAGGTCAGATCTTAAGTACATCTGCTAACAAAAAAAACACATTACAATAAATGTAATCTCCTCAATGCAACTCTATCCATCACAGTACATTATGGTATGTGTTAGTATTTAGGATTTAACTGACCTTTTCTAAACCTCCCTGGCTAATGGTTTGCGTTGGGAGCATTAAGGTGGCGTCCCCTGAATGCACCCCAGCATCTTCCACATGCTCTGTAATGGCATGGACAAGAACCTGAAAAGACACACGGAGATGACGCAGGAGAAAATAAAAGTTTCCAGTTCTTAAAAGCAACAGTGATACATACTCATGCTTAGTAATCTTTTCATTCTGATGACTAAGTGAAACCTTAAAGTTGCAAGTAGGAAGCACTCAGGAGTATATATAGTTTACCATGAATAACTCAGAAGTGGGTGAATAACTTTAAATGTTTATTTGGAGTAAAAAATAAAGGCTGAAAAGGTCAATGAGAAAAATGTCCTGCATCTCTTACTGAGAATTGTGATGCAAACAACAGTAATTTCAACAAAATCAACAGTTGCCGTTTTAAAGAAAACTCCCTGAATCCAGAACCATGATTACTTTTTACCTCCAGACCACATCCTTGTAGAAAAATTAAAAAGTCAGATTAATTAAACAAATTTTTGCAAATTCTTAGAGAGAAAGAATCACACTGCCAAGTTCAGCCCTAACCGTGGCAGGAGAACAATGTTCACATTCACAGTCAAAGGAGTAACTTACATTCCACCCACAGAAGAGAAGATATAAATCACCCAGCAACTCAATGCAAGTATGCGTCCGCAAATGAGCTGCTGTGTCATTAGCCTATTTAAATTGCGACTAACCACAGCATTCATTAGCACTCTACAGATAGAGGCTGTAATTAATACATATTATCTCAGACTTTTTTTTTTCTCCACTCTCCTACTCATACAGCCTAGCATCAGGTTATGAGCACCATTTGGTATTCAAGGAGTGGCAGCCTTGTTAATGTGATACTGGAGATAAAGGAAGGGCTGAATTCAGAGAATGTGGAGCGAGGAAATCTACCGTAGCGCTGAAAAGCCCACGTACAGACATCCTTGAAATGACTCTCATAGTCTGAACAAAAGAACAACAGTCAGGCTGTTCACAATAAGTACCTGGCTGGTTCTATCATCTACAGCAACCCATCCTGCTCTATAACACTGTAAAGTACTACTTAAAGCAATGTCACCTTATCATTAGGACGACTATAATCTCAAAGGTAACTCAAGTTTCTATGTACCTGAGGGGTCAAGTCAAATTTTAAGTGAGTTTTATTTATTTTCAAACTTAATATGAATACCAAACCAGCATTCTTTTAAAGCAGCAACAAACGGTTTGCCTTTTGAAAGTTTATTTTTTAATTATAATTATTATTATTACAAAGTAACTTAACAGTTCATTAGGTTTACAATTTTGAAACAATTTTAATATTTATACTTTTATATTTAGGATAAAAAAAAGCATTTTTTTTTGTATATAGTTCCTTCCTAAAAGGTAAATTAGTTTTATTAGCAATATTTGTTATATTTAAATTGCAATCAGAATATAAAGTATAGAGTATTTTAAACTTGGAACTTTAACTCTCCATTGTATTATTTTTAACAAACTTATATGTGCTCCATCTTTTACCCTAAAGATAAACGTTCATACTTCAGCTGCACCTTTCCGCTCCAGTCAATGCAATATGTTTTCCTACCTCTCATTTAAAAAAAAAAAAAGAAAAAAACTAACTTTTCAAGGTTGAGGAGATAAACAAAAGTAACATCATAAATGCAAATGTGGCAAACATGCTGTAGGCACAAAACATTAGATAATGTCCTCCAGGCTGTATAATTTAATGTTTTTAATTAACTATGTTAAAGTCTGCTTTTCATAAGGTCTCTGATTAGCCCTTGAAAATAAATGATTTAATTCTTGAGAAATTGACGACAACAGGAGAGGCTCACCTTGCCATCCTTAGCCACAGCATCTACTTCTACCTCCCTGGCTCCACGCACAAACTTAGTGATGACCACTGGATGTTCCTGGAGTCAGGAAGACAAAACAGTCATTGAAGAAAGAAAAAGGGGATGACAAAAATACAAGACATACAGTGTTTTAATGGTTCTTTAAAGAAGTTCAGGCGAACATTCTCAGGATTCATAAATAAACAAAATAAAGACCATCCTTTTAAATCAAACTATTTAACTGAGAAAGGGCAGAGAACTTTCTAAAACCCAGATATCTTAGTTTTCAAGACTGTTCCCCTGCATTATCTTCAGAACTCATTATATGGACTTATAGGGAACGCAGGAGAAAAGCTTTTATTTTGTTGGTTTGTTTATGGCCTGTTACTGTCAAACACCAACAACACAAAGGATTTGAGATTAAACTATTGAAAAAGCTATTTAAAACTACACATAGCAAGTCTTTCGTTCTTAGAAAGTGTTTCTCTACACACAGGTGTTTCCTTTTCCACTTAGTTTTTATTACGTTCATTTTTATGCGATCATCTGTAAAATTTTAATTTGGTGAAATAGTTAGATTTTTATTTTCTCTGCCAAATCAAAAAGTGAAATTCATACCATAAAGGATGATTTCTTTTTATGATTATGACTGAAAGGAAATGAACATCTAAAATGACTATTTTAAAAATTTACAAAATCTTAAAAATCCAAAGCTTCCAGAGCCTTCAAACGGTCTGTCAGTCTGAGTCAGTAGGATCCACAATCATGAAGAAGACTGCTGACTAGACGTGTCCAGAAGACAGCAATCAACACCCTTCATTAGGAGGGAAAGCCACTAAAGGTCATTGCTAAACAAGATAGTTGTTCACAGAGTTCTGGATCCAAGCATTTTTACAAAAAAATTGATGACAAGAAAAGTTGTGGTGAGAAAGGTCCACCAGGACCAGTGAAGGCAGCACTTCCACTCCTGCTCAGAAGGAATCTCACTCCTGTACATCTCCTTTATTTATATATTTTTTACTTAATTTGGTCACTATATGTAATACATTACAAGTTATTTTATCTCCAATCCTGCTTTAGAGCAACTGTTCAGTTCCTGTATCTAGATTCTAGATTTGACATACTTCACATTATGTCTACCATGGTTTAATAAACCCAAACAAAAAACTCAATTTTGCTTATTTCTTGAACAGTTTTTTAATGAAATTTAAATGGGCTTTGTCTTTACTTTTTTGTCATCTTTCCAATTGGTTGGTTCCCACTTCCGTTTTTCTCCCATTAAGTATTGTATCCCGTATCATTCTGATCTCATGATTAGTGTAACAGATGACTCCCATCGCATGGGAATCCTTCAGGAATCTCGTAAACCCGGTGGGATTTCCCAAAAAATATCATCCTGTAATTCAGAACCATCACACACTAGTGAATACCAAACATGAGAAATGTCACATTCCTCCGGTCAAGGCCCTCCTGAACCAGAAGCAATGGCAGAAGCCTCTTATCTGTGCTAAGGAGGACAGAATTGGACTGCTGCTCAAAAGTTCAAAGTCCTACTTTCAGATCAAGGTACATTTAAGTAAATTTAAGTAAAATACATGTAAAGCATGACATTCAGTCAGTGGTGGTTTGATGGCCATGCATGTCATCTACAGGTGGTGTTTTCTGAAATCTATACAGTCATCGCAGGAAATTCTATAGCACCTCATGCTGCCCCTCTACTGACAAACTGTATCGAGATGCTCATTTTATTTTCTAGCAGAACTTGACACCTGCCCACACTGTTATAGCAAGTTTGACGACAACTGAAGGTGTTACTGTACTTAATTCCGCCATCAAACTCTCCTGACTTAAACCTGACAGAAAATCTATGAACTTTTGACAAGGGGAAGTTGAGAGACTCCAGACCCAACAATGCAGATGATCTGAAGGCAGCCATCAAGCAACCTGAGTTTCCATAAAATGCATGCGGTGCTACAGGCTGATCCATGTCATGACACAGCACACGGAGGCAGTAATTCATGCAAAAGTAATGCGTGCATATCAGTGAACAGTTTTTTTGGTATATGATATTCTAATTTTCCAAGACTTTACATTTAAGATTTTCATTTTCTATAGACCATAATCATTAAAATTACAAGAAATAATAACTTCAAATGTTTAAACCTATGGGTGATGATTCTAGTTTCACTCTGTTTTAATTGACTGACTAAAGATATATTACTACAATTATTAATATACTATTATCCAACTTTCAAATGATTCTGTTAATTGCAGCTGAAAATTGCTATTGAAAAACTATTAAGCTGAAGAAAAGCCATTACTAAAATGTTACTATACTATCAGTACAGAAAAGCTGTGAAAAATGGCTGTTTGTTACCTTTGGCTAATCTAACTCAGCCTCCAATTTACTTGCAGAGCAAACCGGAGCATGACAGAAAGCAAAAGTGAAGACTTTTGAACTGCAGGCTAAAAGCACTTCAGACAGCTTTTCTACAAATGGATTTGTTGGTTTTTAGGCTTACTGTAAATGACAGAGTCTGCACTGTTAAAGCTTCCTGTCACTACCTTTCATGCAAGTTAATGGTAAGATACCTACTTCATTCATTTATTCCAGTAACTGGTTTATTTAAGTTTTTTTGTTAGTTAAAGATGTGACTAACAGGGCAGATGTGGCTTAGAAAGAAAATTTCACAGCAAAAACAGAATCTTAAGGTGGTAAATAGATCTTTGCTTCAATAAAAAAAAATGTTTTATTTACTTTTTTGCAAATAATTTTCTTAAGAAATCATGTCTCAACGACTAAGATTTTTTCTTAAAACAAAAATTCTTGGTAAGAATTGTTTTTACCCCATTAGCATTTCTTGTGCTCATTTAAAGAAAAAAAAATTCACATTTTCAGAATTTTGTACTTATTTACAGGAGTATACATGTTCAAATTGAAATGTGAAAGTGAACTCAAAGAGGCCCTAACATTGAGGAAAGACTAGTTAATGTGATGGTGTTCAACAGTTCTTTGTGGGCTAATAGTTTCAACCATTAAATGTTAAATATTATTCAAACATGTGGATGTGTTAACCTGTTAAAATTACAGTTAACAGGGTTGTTTTGATGCTGAATGTGGGAAAGACTAACATGGTAGAGGCGACAATGACCAGCTGGCAAAACCAATGCTATGGTTGTGTGACATAAAGAAAACAACTGTAGTTTCACTTAAATAAATAAAATGCGTTTTAAATGTAATAAAAGAAGTGATTAAAATAAAATTTGATTATTTAATGTCAAGAAAATGTCAAAGTGAAAGACTAAATATTAGGAAACAAGTCTATGGATATTTTTTGTCTCGTGTGTAAGCAGGATCTCACCTGGGACACCTGTGTAGCCTCTTCTAAGAAGCGTTTCATCTCCTCTTCCCCATACACAACATTCATGGCAGAGCCACTGGTGAGAAGCATGCATAGGAAGGAGAGAAAACGAGGGATAAAAACACAAGGAAAGAGAAGCCATTGAGCAAAAGAAAGTATGAACTTCAGATGGTTGTTTAAAACACTCATTATCTCACTATTGCATCACCATTACCATAGGGAACAAGGCCTAGAAACTCAAATTAAGGAGAAAGAAAGAGAGAAAGAAGAACTGCTATTTAGGTCGAAAAGCACTTGAGGCACTTCAAAATGAGATCAGAACCTAATCGTTTAAAAAAACAACGGATTTGTGCAAGTGTTTCCCTCTTTTTCAGTGGTTTCAGTATTTAGCCAGGCGGTTAAAAAGAAAAGGGACAAACGTCAAAGAAAGGCCACAGCTTTGTGTCCAATTTTTATTTCTCAGCTGTCAAAAACTTGCTGGACAACAAATGTTCATCCTAAAAAGATTGATGCTGCTTTTACAGAGGTGTAAAAAAAGAGATTAAGGAGTATGAAACTGTGCACAAATTGGGACTTGAGTCCATGACTTGGCCTCGAGTTGGACTTTGATGTTTCACAGTGTGAGTTGAGACATGGCATTGAGGATTTTTTTTTCTAAAGGCTAATAAAATTTGACAATCTACACCTGTTTTGTAAGACATTTTCTATAGTAAATTTATGAGTGTATAAACAAAATAAAAGCATTTTATTGTACAACCCATACTCAAACATCTCAATAAAGTTTAATTTAAGCAAAAGATCACTTGTGTTCAAAATTAATCCAAACATCAATGTAACAATATAACCCAGAGTAAGATTCACAAAAAGGGAACCAGATTTCTCCCTATAATCCGGAACACATTTTCAGTCTGAAAACACGCAAGCAGACCCTGGTCCAGGCCCACAAACCGCACTCTGACCCATCTTTTGAAGTGGTCTTGGTTTGTTTCCAGTCAGACTAAGCTCCAGTTCGCTCTGACTTTTCTCAGTCTAAATAGGTACCGTTTGAATAAAATATCCCAACAAAGATTGCAAAGCTTAGGACTTCCATTATTCTTTTTCTTTTTCCTTTGCCCCGCCCTCGTAACTCTTAGCCAATGACTGAAGAGATCTTTAGTCACGTGGTTTTGATTAAAGGCTTTACTGTGAAACAGAAATGTCCAGTAGACGGCAGTCTGAATACAGACATGGATTAAGCCACACCGCTAGCACCTCAGTGGTATTTTGACCTAAGATGGTGATTCTTTTCGGTTCTTACCTGAGAACATATGAGGGCCGCAGAAGACAGGGATAGCCCACCTGGTTGACAAAGGCAAAGGCATCCTCCTGTGGTCAATACAAAACATGACTTGTTTGAAACAAAGTCAGCCAAAAAAATTATTTGAAATATAAGAGCGTATTCAAAAATAGGTTTGACTATAATAATAATATATACACACACACATATATATATATATATATATATATATATATACACAAATAATAAATAATACATTAACATAAAACATTTTAAAAAATAGTGATTTTTTTTTTAAAGTAAAGTTGAATGTTTTTGTTCTATTGAAAATTTCCACAAATTTAGATCATTCTACTTCAGTTTCTTGTAATTTGAATGATTCATGGGTCAGATAAATATTTTTAGTTTTCTCAGACTGCACTTTTGTGTCCTAAACTGCTCGTTTACAAGCACATACTTCCACACGCATGCACACAAACTGTTGAAGAATTCCTCATCGTTATTATAATCATAGCTCCTTCTCTCCACGCCATCTCTCCTCGGGCTCAGAATTTTTATCTCACTCATTACCCGGTGTTCACTCAGGGTGAAGCAGCATTTATAAACACAAAATAGTTTCCCAGAGATGCACCAAGCATCTTCCCATGACTCTGCCAGAGTTATTCCAGCCCATTAAACCAAACTGCCTCTTCAAGGCTGCTATGAAAGGAGAACGGGCAGATAGGCTGAGGAGAGACACAGGACCTGCAGTTTATGTGTGTACTCGATAATCACTCCTCATTGGCAACTCAACACATGAAAAACAAAAATGAAGAAAGGTTTTAGCTCTGGAAGCAGACACTTCATGTCGACTCTTTTTACATTCTGCAGGGTTTGCATAATTTAGATGAACCCAGTAGCAAATCAAGATTGTCAAACACAAGACAAAAAGTGTCAAAAAGCGGGGAGTTGAACGATAGATAACAAAGGTTGAATCATTTTTTTACAAATCTACAAATTAAAGGCATTATCTTTCAAAAAGCAATAAATAAAAACAGAAACTTTACATTTGTCAAAAAATGCATTTTGACGGTTAAAGAAATTTTCTAGTTTCTAGTTTCTACTGGTGTTTTGGTGCTGGGTTCAGTTACAGTTGCTCACAATCTTCCAAAGTTCATGCGAAATCATTTACCCTCAAAAAGTCACAAATTGATTTACACACGAGTACATTTTTCTGTTTTTTATTTCTCTTACCAGGGAGCTCAGTGCCCTCCATGGGGCCTGGGACACTTCAAGGTCATCGAGGATACTTGAAAAGACGGAGCGTTCCTCAGCCCGATCAATCTGCAAAGGGCTCGTCCCGAGAATTTTTATCCCATTCATGTGCAGCGGGATGGCCAAGTTGTTGGGAATCTGACCTCCCACTGACACAATGCTACCAGAGCAATCCTGTAGAAGGAGATGAACATTTAAAGCCGCAGCAATACCTACTAGAAGATAATAGCCTTCAAATTCATCACCACCTATGTCCACAAATTGCTTTTGTGTAGATAGTAAATTAAGGTAAGTTTGGAGCAGAAGTAGTTTGATGCATATTTACATCAATAGGCATCTGGGGATTAATGCTCATGCAGCTCTACTGGGCTCTTGGTCTCTTGATTGTCATGGCAACATCTTCAGGCCGAGGTATGGGTTCATTCATGACAGCAAACAGATTTGTGCCAACCCTAAAATTAGTGTATACCTTTGTTTAGGTAAATGTGTTTGGATTTTTTTTCCAGAAAAATCAAAGTAAACAAATGATTAGAGCAACATCTTTGGACCGCTGCTACTACATTCAGTCATTTTTAAATCCAGCCATAGATCGTACAGAGAAACATTACCTCTAGTTAATGTTTAGTTATCAACTTTGATGGTGCTTTGTTTTGCTAAAAGTAAGGTTGTGGAAATTTGTATCTCTAAAGGTGACATGATGTTTGGGAAACTAGTACTTAATGACACATCTTTCATCAAGAAATATTTTAAATGAGTCTGAAAAAAATGTAAATGTGTTTCTATTTGCATTTGGAACTTTGTTATGACCTTCTCTGTCTAAATGGGTGACCACAAAGACCAAGGACCATTTTTATAAAAGGCACACTACATTTGTGAAACATTGGTAAGGATGCAAGTATACACTGGCTTAAATATTAATAATAAAAAAAATAGCTGTAGCACAAATATTCATGCATTTAGTAGAAAAGTAGTTTATGTGAATGTGTATATTATTCAGTATGTTCTTTTTGTTTTTTAATCATGATATAAAGCTCCCTTTTCCTTTTCTTAGTGATCCAAGAGGAATGCTGTTTCCATGGTAATGCCAGGTTGTAGCTCTTCATTATTTATGCGATTGCTCTCCTGTTTCTGCCCAGGGTTTTATCTCCATTCTCTAATGCTGTATTTATCACACACACACAAATACAAAAGCAAAAAGGGGACATGGAGTTTTTGGGACAAATGTATCCCTGTGTAAACAAACACCTAATCGTGTTGTGATCCCATCACAACTTGAACTGGATTACTTTTCCTCTGCTGGGGAAAGTCGACGAAAATCATTATGCCAATCCACAGACATATACAGGTGAAAACAACGTCTTCACCAATATCTGAACAATGACGCTGTTGACCTTACTAGACTCAGGACAAGTTCACTAATCATGATCAAGGTATGATAGTAAAGATCAAACTGTAAAAGTCATAACAAGTTTTGAAAACCAGTCTTTTCAAGCTATCAACAAGATAAGCCCATCCGTTTATGTTTTATGTCAAATGCTACCCTGAAACAATCAAGACAAATCCTGAGATTTGTAAAGCCTATGAACTTTTTAGTATTCTTCTTAACACTGGAGCTTTAACTCCAGTATTTACATTGTTTTGACTACCGTAACTCCTCAACCATTTACGCAATAAATGTTATTCCAGTGGATTCTGAAGTACAGAAAGGCAGGAGCATTGCACTGATTTGCAACATCCTGTAGTGCTTATGCAAGAAATGTAAAAGCTGATTCTGTTGCAAAGAAAGGAGGCTTCCAAGCCACTTTTCTCTCAACAGAATCAGCTGACTCACTTTGCAAAGTCAGTTATATAGAAGGTCACAGACTGTGTGTTATGTAGGTGTATATCTCCAGTGTAAAACCATTAAACTATTGGAAAATTAAAGACCCACTCTCAAGAAAATTAAGTTTTTGATGTTTTTAACATTTTCTTACAACATTTTCTTCTGAAGATCGGAGACTTAAACTTAAGCTTAAAATGGCATTTGTGAGTCGTTCGTCATTAAAATCGCTATCCAGAACTGTGAAACTGCGCCCAACTGTTGATTTTGATTAAAAATGGCATAATCATAATGAAATGACCAGTGGGACCGCTTTACCAATAGATCAAAAGATGATTGGAGTGGGTCTTTAACATTTATTCTGTCTCATTTTGTTAAACTTCAGCAATGTTTTCTTTTTCTTTAAATAAAACAAACATTACCAGCACTATATCATTCCTTCAACTTTAAAATTGTTACTAGTCAAGATTTAAGGTGACTAAAAAGTTGGTGTTAGCTTTCAGAGCATTTTATGGAAAGACTTCTCAGAACAAAACTGATCTATTGTTCCTAACACCACAAAATATACTTCCTACTTCTCTGGAGAGAACCTCCTTTTGGTTCCTATGATCCACTTGAAAAGTTGTGGTGACCAATCTTTTCATGTACACCTCTCAAACTGTGAAATGACCTGCATCCCCCTCACAAGTTGCTGACTCAGTTCAGTGTTTCAAAAACAAAGCTCAATACACTTATGTCGGCTGGCTTTTTGTTGGCTGGTTTTAAATTCTCACTATGTGAGTGCTTTACAAACCCCTCTAAAAGTTGCAGTTTTGTATTATTGATGTTAACTTCTTGTATTGTCTTTCCAACAAAAACCCACACAGCTGCACACAATTTTTTATGTTTGCATTAATACATTCAAGGCAATAGCATGTGTGGGAGGAATTCTGATTTTTCCACCAGAGATTACACATTTTCAGACTTGTTTTTGTTGAATATATTTAAACAGGTTTAAAAGTTTCTCAGCTCAACTAAACAAAAAGAGAGAGAATATGAGGTGTATGGTAGGATGTACTGTGGTGTTGGTGATGACCTAACCTCCTGCTGGGTGATATCAAGGATGCGCTCCAGGGTTAACTCTTCAAAGTACAGGCGGTCACACTCATCAAAGTCAGTGCTGACCGTCTCCGGATTGTGATTAACCACCACTGTCTTCTTGCCCATTTGCCTCAAGGCTCTGATAGCGGATACAGCACACCAGTCAAACTCAACACTGCTGCCTAGTGGATGAGACAGGGGGTTATTTTACACATCCTGTTCCTAACTGGAATTCAGGATGTTCAGTGATTACAGCATAAAAATAAAAAATAACCACATTTGCTGTTTTTACTGAAACATAATTTCCTGTCAATAACTTTTAATCAACCAAATAAATAATTTCAGTTAAAAAAATGTCTTTAAAATTTACTGCATCCAGAGATTCATGACTGGACCAAAATGATCAAATATAACAGTAAATTCATATCAAAGTGTGATGCAGTGTAAAATGTTTCTGCATTAAGTTTTAAAATACAAAAGTCCCTTTATAAATAGTACAGTAATAATTTACTAGATAGTTAATTTGTTTGTGAAGAATTTGTCATTCATGTAATGCAATGACAGGATTTCAGTTCTTCTGGTAACAGACTTGCAAGATTCATCTTCAAGTAAGCAGCCAATGCCATCTACATACATTTTAAAAATCCATGGCCAGACGAAAAAAAAAAATCCAGTAAAAAGAACAAAGAAACGAAAACCGTTCAACATTAGACTCACCAATGTGGTAAGGTCCACAGCCAAGAACCATAATCCCCTTGTCTTGAAAGTCTAGATCATGCTCCTGATTTAAGTCAATGAAAAAAATAGATTAAATGGTTTAATAGCAACAATATTTGTAATGATTTAATAAAGTAAGTGTGGAAAAGAAATTACTTACTTGACCGTGATATGTACAATACAGGTAGTTGGTCATTGCTGGATACTCTGCTGCCAAAGTGTCGATCTATATAAAAGAAAATACGTAAATTAATAAATTATAAGATTATAAGATTATAATTTTGTTTTGTTATAAATAATAAAAAGAAAAAGTTGGTAAGGGTGCAAGTAAAATATATATATATATATATATATATATATATATATATTTTTTTTATATTATATATATAATATATATATATAATTTATATATATATACAGAGAGAGAGAGAGAGAGAGAGAGATTTTAACAAGATTCTAGAAACTATTGCATTTAAAGTGTTTTAGAGAGGTACACAAAAGCAACATAATCAGAAGAATCTGGTGGATACTTTTCATTTCCTTTGTCTTTCTGAGTCTGATCTGCTCTGCTCTGCTTCCTTGGCCTATTTTCAGAAGTCTTTATTTTGCTTTGGAGCTTGAGTGTTTTAATATTAAAGTTGAAAGAATGATTACTAAAAGAAGCCAAGTCTATGATTCATCCAGCTGTGTACAATCAACTACCAAACCAGCTTACATGTTCCCAAAATGCAACATTCTACAGGTACATGAGATTGTACAGCCTATTTGTTTATAACCTCGGTAGGGAAGCGATGAAGAAAGTGAAAGGAAAACCATGCGTTTGTGAGCTAAATTTGATTAAATTCAAATTAATTAAAAAGTATTCTTAGTTAATTTACCATTGATTATTAATTTCAATCCACCTAGAAAGCCCCTTTTGCAGTGTATAACCGTTATTTGTTAAGACCCAAAACAACAAACATGTTGGTAAATGCCCCATTCTAATCGCATCTCACTCTTCTTACCTCTTCTTATACTCATCTCACCTGATTCTTCAATTCAAATAAAAAATGCAATGCTAATAAATCAATTTAATCTAGAAACACAGCCTGGTATTTATATAATTCTTTTGGCTTTCCGAAACAATCTGTAAACGTATAAAAAATTTCTTTTAACAGTATAAAATGTGTTCCCTAAGCTCGCCGCCTCGTTCACGTGTGGGAGGAGCTAGCTAGCTAATGTTGGTGATCACTACATGAAGCTTTGTCTGTATTTCATTTACAATGCATGGAAGACATGGATGATGTTTTTTCTCTTTTGAAGAGCTCTTTAAAAACATGATCATGTCTGCATGTAGATCATCAAAAATAAATTAACAAATGCATAAAGCTATATAAAAAAAGTTAAATTCAGTCATCAAATAGTAAACACTCTTGAATGAATCTGCACTTGAGGCGACAGCGGTTTGTCCTACGCTCATAAAATTACCATTCCAGATGTAACCTGGTTCAAATCTATTGTTGTGTTTTACTTTTTAAATATATATTAGCATTAAATTAAGCATAAAGAATACATCTTTTTTTTTTTAATAAATCTCTATGAACATCTTTTTAAAACCAACAAGAAAATTAAAACCAAAGGTTTCACAGACTATATCTATGTGTGTTAAATATGGATTACTTAAAAAAAACTCATGGCTATAAAAAATACATTCTAATTATGTTTTAAATTCAAAGAATTACCCTTATGTTTTTAATTAATATTTATAGTAAAGTGTGTTAAGTAATTTAGTGGAAAAAAGGAAAAAAAAACTTAATGAGCCATAAAAGTCAGGTAGAGGGATTGCAACCCAGGTTCTTAAGACAACAAATATCACAATGCATATGACTTACCAGAGTCACCATGAGCGCAGCTAACCGACATAAGGGTTTGTCACGACTCACAAAACGCTGAGTGAAGGGTTTGCTCGGTTTGTCACGAAAGCATTTGTTCATCCATGGATTTTTCATGTTTTAAACAGGAATCATGTGTTTCTGCTGTAACAGCATGTTGGTTGTATGTTTGAGCGCTTAAAATGACAACCACATTATTTTATGAGTTTTAAGTAGCTCACATGCCAAAAAAGTGTGAGCACCCATGATTTAGAGGTTCTCAGGGTATGGTGAGTTTTTTTTGTCTGCTCTTGATTTACAAGAAGTTAATAAAAAAAAAAGAAATGCAATTTTAACCTTAATTTTCTGAGAAAAAAACCCCCACATATTTCATCGGAGTAGGTCTTTAAAAAACTTAAAACTTAAAAAAAAAAAAACAGTTGAAATGCCAACACAAGAAATGTAAAAATTCTATCATGTAATTCATTTTTTTTTTATCACGAAGTTGAAAATGTTTACTTTTTTAAGAAGTAAATATGTTAAATCTGTGAAAATTTGCAATATTATGCTGACCAATGTTACACTGGATTAACAAGATTGGTCAATTTAAGTGTTTGTTTGTCACCCAGAGATCCTCACCTGTTTGACCCAGGGTCTGATCCCATAAGAGAGCCTTAGCTCTCTGGCTCCACTCTCATTACCATCTAGAATCCGACCAATCTGCTTGTCCGAAAAACCATCTTGCTTGGCCTTCAGCAACAGCTCTTTAGGTACTGTACCACTGGGAAAAAAGGGGAAAAGAAAATCAAAAGTAAGATAAAATCAAAAGAAACAAGCTCAGAATTCTGAAAACAGTTTAAAATGTCCATTTAAGAGAAGCACCTTAAGCACTGGGTGACTTGCAATATTTTCAAACTATAAAAGTCCGTTTTTAAAACTTCCAGGAGCACAAATCTTAAATTGAATCATTTTCTCGATCAGTTGCACTTTTGCTAATTATTTCTCAGTGACTGTTATTTATTCTTCAGAAACAACAGGTGCAAGATATTTATAGTTCCATTTCTCCAGCAAAAAACAAATGAGCAGCCAAGAAAATGTAAAACACTTTAAATCATCAGTAAAGTTACGATGAGATCAATGTGATACTGAGGAAAAATATGCTTTGCACAACAGTGACAGTTTATGTCATTAATGTCAGTTAAGCTTCTCAGGTCGGTTGTATTTTATTTTACTTAGTGGTAAATATTGGTTCTCTTACACCTGGATGTAGAAAAATTAAAAGATGAAACCAAAAGTGAAGCAACCACATGTGAAAGTCTTGTAGGGGAAGTTTTAAAACAATTAATTCTGGTGAAATCAGAGTACTAAAGTTATAATGAATGGATGACATATCGTGGCTTTTTTTTTTTTAAAAAGTGTTTATTCCCAAACATCGCCAATGTTACCATGTCTAACTAGCTGTGATTAGGCTTGAGTCAACTCACACTAAACCAACATGAGGCAATTCCGCACACTACAAAATAAAGCAATCAAAACAGTGGGGTTTCAAAATCATACTGTTCCAATATTTCTTTCAGAAATTCTCAGACTTAGTCAAACTTAAAAATTGAAGAACATTATCAAAATAAGAGAAAATTGTTTTTTTTGTTCAAAACAATCTACTGGTAGTCACTCACAGAGCTGGGCCCACAATCAAAGAAACAAGCACCTATTTCTAAGAATGTTTTTTTTTTAAATATCTGAGTGTGTGGTGAAGCTGTGGAATCGCTTTAATAAAGATTTAAAACTGAAGTCTTACTGTACATTGTTGAAAAAAACTGCAACTATCTTCACTAAACTGACCCAATAATGGTTATATTATGGCTTAAGGTAAAGGGTATTGTTAAAAAATGCCTGGGCTGACACCCATCATTTGAAATCTGCTATTGTTGTTTTAGAATAAACATATGTTTACCATCAGTCTGTGGCTTAAAGACAAAAAGGAGAATTATTACAAATACAGAATTTGTACTCGTATTTACTGGTATATTTCTATTTATTTATTTCTTTTTTTTTTAATATTGTCAAATATTAATATTTTTGTTTTATTTGTTAAGATTCATTATTTTAATCATGTTGGTTATTATCTGTGTTTTATTTAATTTTCATGCAGGTTAAAGCTGAAAATCAAAACACCAAAGTCATGTTTTGAAGAAAACTGTTTTACTGATTTCCAACCGTACCTTTCAAAAAGATAGGCTTGTAGTTGTTTCTGTTGTTGTATATCAAATGTTAAACCTCCAGATGTGCACGACTGGTTAAGCCATGAAAGGAATAAAAAGCCTCATTTAACCCTAAAAGGAAAAAAAAACAGTTTCTGGTCCAGAGGAGTTTTGTTTGAAGATAAAATCCAAATCCAAGGAAAAAAAAGTTTTTAATTAATAAAATTAATGGAATTATTATTAACATGTTAATCCTACAGTTCAAATTCACCAGGACCCATTGAAATTTGGAGCCCACCTGCATTTAGCTCCACGAGCCATCATTTTGACAGCACCCCAATGTTTTTGCTCAACCCAACATTCCCAGCACCACAGGCAGGGAGACTACAATAACCCCCAATGTGTCAGTGTGCTTTACTGGGGTCCCCGTTGCATGGCCGGTCATTAATTATTTAACAGCAAAGATAGAAAAAGGCAGAAGGTAACCTTTGGCTACCCCATGATAATTCACTGTAGCTTTGATTTGAACTGCTCAAGTAAAAGCTGGAGGGAAAGTGGGAGGAAAATACAGAGGAAACTGACAGGTAGCAAACCTTTTCGAGAAACTGAAATGTGAAGTGACTTTTAATGCTTCACAATGTGTTTTGTGTAGTTTTCATTAAAAAAAATAGTTGCAAATTCTGATTAATCACATAAATCATATAATTTAATGAACTCTATTATATTGTATTTAATAATAATAATGGATTGGATTTATCTGTGCTTTTCCAGACGCTCAACGCGCTTACAATGTAAATCCATTTTTCATTTATTCACACCTCATTCATACTTGGTGATGGTAAGCTTCTGATGTAGCCACAGCCACCCTGGGGGAGACTGACAGTGGCATGGCTGCCAATGCACGCCAAACAGCCCCTCTGACTGTCACTGCTACATTGATATGCATTTACACACCAGTGGAGCAACACACTGGAGACAAGGAGGGTTAAGTGCCTTGCCCAAGAACACAGTGACAATTGGCTGGAGGGAGCGGGGATCAAACCACCAATCCTTTGATCATTGGCTGACCTGCTCAACCACCTGAGCTACTACTGCCCTTAAATACTTAAAAATATATCTAAATACGTAAATATATTTCTATAGCAATAAATCTAAAGGAGATAGTTATATATAGATGTTGTACATAGCTTTAATAAAAGTTAGACTTTTACCATATCTCTTGCCAAGCATATCTCTAACCCTTGAAATCACCTAATTTGGCATATTTTTTCAAGGAAGACTACCATTGCCCTTGACCAATTTCTCAAGATGATGACGAAGAGTTCTAGGCTGCCAGTAACTGCCAGCCTAGAACTGCAGAACTGCATCCTAGAACAGCATCCAGCAGTGGATGCAGGTTATTTTTCAGGCTAGATTTGAGGCTGTGAAGGTTTTCTCGATGCGCATCTTATGCCGTAGAGACAACTGCATTTACGGGTGGATACAGGTTGTCTGTACAGACAACAGCAGATGAAAAATGGGCAAGTCTGTACAGAGCACGAAGATGGAACACACAAAATATCAAGGTTGTAGACCGCTTGGTGGAGCTAAAATGTTAATACACATTTTGTCTTCAGGCATTCTGTGAGCAACAAGTCTTAGCGAACACTTATACAACATGCAAGAGTAAAGTGAAGTAGATGAGACACAGGCGTGCCTTATGAATTTTCATTTTTTTAACCCGTCTCAATCCTATAGATTGTGCAAGGGACCTTTACGTTCACGTGATAAGTGCATATGGGATCCTTGCATGCCCCTGTACATGGTTGACCAATTTTCATGTGCAGGCAGCCCATATTTACCTGTAAGGGCAGTTGTGACTGATACTAAAGTCTACAGCAGGGATGGGCGACTCCATACCTAAAGGGCCACATTCCGCATGTTTTCCAACATAAGCTGCTCTTGCATGTTCTAATTGGCTGGACACACCTGAACCAGGTAATCAGTCATGAGTAGGGCTTGGATATCTCGAAATCATGCAGACACACCGGCCCTTGAGGACTGGAGTTTCCCATCCCTGGACTAGAGGTGTGGAATAAGGGCACAATGCGACAATGCACAATGCGAAATAGTAATGTCACTATACCTTTAATAATATTCTAGCCTTACATTGGAATAATTTGGAAAAGTACAGCATCTCAAGGGGCTGTGCAATAGGAACTGTTGTTACAAGCATAAAGCAGTATTTCTTTCCTACATTTCCACACATCTATATTTTGTTGTTTAAGACTAATAGTCTAGAAAGAATGAATACAGAGGGAGCCAAAAAACAATCCAGGCAGAAAACATGGCATAAATACAACAACAGAACTACACAGCAGTTACTTTAATATTTTTATAATGCTGGCGTGCAAAGCAACAACAGTTTTTTTTTCTGTAAACATACTTGCAGGGTTCACAACTGAGAATTATGATTATCTGAATTTTTACTGCAGACTAATTCACAGTCTAAAGCAGGTGTTCCAAACTCTCAGCCTTGAGGCTCACTGTCCTGCTTCTTTTCTGAACACTCTGGCAGATTAATTCTGATTAAACATCTGATGAAGATGTTAACAGGCAGACCTGAAATAACTGAAAAACAAGTGGGATATCAGCCCTAGAATGTGGGGTTAGGGAAGCCCTGATCAAAAGTTGTTCCTGTGTGGCTTCTCCTCACCTTTGTACTGTTGGTCAGTTACCAGAACCAGCATAAGACATTAACCAGTCAGAAGACACTCAACAAAGACAGAGAAGATTAAAAATATGAGTATTTAATACTAAAACAAAAATTATTTCTGTTGTAGAGATGAATATGACTGTGATAAGGTGTTGACCTTATTTTTTTTTAATGACACTTTGAAACAAACAAACATTTGGCAACAATAATCCATCTAAAACAATGTCTTATAACAATCAAAAACAACTTCTATGTTCTTCCACTCTTTATTTGCTCTCTTTGTTCATGTTTTTACTGAAATATTTTTTTAAATAATAAATGTAAACTCTAAAAAAAAGTGTTTATCCATAGAAAATTTACACAAACTTTGTATTTGTTTTCATCTGGGTTTTTCTTTTTTTGGATACTGATAAAAATCTTTTTTTTTTCCTAAACTGTCTGCTAAGGTCACAGCCTTTTTGTCATAGTATTTTATTCTTTCTCCATAAGTAGTTTCAAATGAATGGTTCTTGATTAGAGCAGGTATTTAAAAAGCAATGGAATGCCCATTTAGCTCCAACTCCTGCCACCTCAGTCCAACACTGCTTTTCTATGTGTCTGGTATATGTTATCCAAAGTTTCCTGTTTTCCAGTGTTCTTCTGTTTCATACCCTTGTTTGTGGTATTTAAAAAAAAATTCTGTTTTTGACAATCTTTTGTGAATCTCTTTCTACTTGTAGGTTAGAGGAGTTGAGAGAGATCAAAACCCTAAAATGAACTTTGTCAAAACCTTTTTTTTAATCGCAATAATTATAAAAAGTTGTATTCACTTCAGTAAACAAAAAGTCTGTTTATTTTCTTTAGTTACAGGTCAAGTAGTGAGTGCAGAATCTTCATAAGGTAGTTAGATCTTCAGAGAAGCACAAGTGGAACTATAACGTGTCACTTTTATGTTTGTGTTACCTTTTATAAGTTTTAAGGTGTTGTTCCAGGTGTGTTATCCTTTGGAGTTTATGGAGGAACCACTTGTCTATGGCCGTCAGTTGATGGATCTCACCAACACTCATACCTTGATGGAGGGCCTTTAAGGTAAACATGTCAACCATTATGTTATTTATTGTTGCTTGCAAAAGTTGACATTCAGACTCTAAAATAACTGATAAATCACCACGGACATGAAGAATTTCTCCACTATCGACGGTTTCTTGAGGGTCATGAGTTTGATAAGAATTATTATTAGCTTCTTCAACATAATTTTCACTTTGTGGACTATTAAGGAAATTGATGTTTACAAAGTTAAAGAACTTTCAAATGACAACCTCATTCAACTTTTGTCTCAGATCGAAAGGTGTTGAGGGTTTTTAGAAAAACTTGAGTCATCTCTGCAGTTCACAAATAAATCCAGGTCTCACTTTTATCCAACTCTCTTATAGCAGCTCAAACTCGCTGGGAGCCCACTGTAGTCAGAAACATTCATAATTAACATATAGAAGCATTTGCTCACTTTAGCCAGGGAGAAAATGCGAGTACTGGAGGGCACAGCCAGCTCCCATTGCAGGTCGTGGGTGTCAGCCCAGGCTTTCTTGAGCGGCAGCTGGGGAACAAAGCCGTCCACAGATGGATGGCACATCCTCAAGGCCTTCTGAACACTCTCTTCAAAAGTTCGACCCACTGCCATTACCTTAACGTGATGGAAAAAATAAAGGTATGTAATTTATTAATACAGCAAGCTAAAAAAATGAGTGAATAAATGAGTGTTCATCCACACCTCTCCAACACTCTTCATAGCGCTGCCTATTTCACGGGACATGCCCTGAAAGCGGTCAAGGTCCCAACGAGGAATTTTGGTGACAATATAGTCTAAGCTCGGCTCAAAGCAGGCAGTGGTTTTCTCTGACACAGCATTCCGAATTTCAGGAAGAGGTATTCCAAGAGCCACCTTAGCTGCCACAAAGGCCAGAGGATACCTGTGACGGAAGTATAAAGAGGGCCGGGTGACCAACAGGAACAAAGCTTTTCAGGTGAGTTTGTCTGCAACAAGTGAACACATTCGGTTAATCTCAATCAGCAAGTATGCATGTATATTGCTGGTGTTTTTTTTTCCTTCACTGTGTTTTGTTAGCTACGTCCTTGACAATGTAAGGCCTTAAACACATGCACCCCTACGGGTGCTGCAGGATTTTGGACAGTTTGGTTCCATGGAGCATTATAGACAGAAGCAACAGCATTTTAAAAGAAGAGCAGGTGTTTCTTGAGACTCATCAGCTACCTCAAAAGATGTCATGAAAATGGAACGTACAATTGTAATGTGTGGTAAGTATATCTTCTTACTCACTCAGTAAACTCTTTGCTCCTAAAAACTTTCAAAAAGGCTCACCCACCAAAAAAAATGTTATTCTATATTGTATGACAAAATCAAAAATATGAACTCTTAGTTAAATGTGTAAGCGCCAATATGGTCTCACCCTGTTGCCTTGGATGCCAGAGCTGAGCTTCTAGAGAGCCGGGCATTGACCTCAATGATGCAGTACTCAAGAGAAGAAGGATGAAGAGCATACTGAATGTTGCATTCACCCACAATTCCCAAGTGGCGAACCACCTTGATAGCAGTCTCACGAAGCATGTGGTATTCCTCATTGGAAAGTGTCTGACTAGGTGCCACCACTATAGAGTCACCTGCAGAAAAAAGTGAAGATGGTTTTTCAAAGGTGAAAGGCAATTCCAGTTTTATTTTATTAAAAAAAAAAAATCAGAATATATATTTATATGCATTTTTAAATGTTTTTCTCAAATTTTTATGGGAAAGTTGGTCACCTGTGTGAATTCCCAATGGATCAAAGTTTTCCATGTTGCAGACAGTAACACAATTATCAGCCACATCTCTCACCACTTCATATTCTACCTCTTTCCAACCCAGTAAGGACCTCTCCACCAGGATTTGACTGCTCATGGCGAGAGCCTGGAGAATACATTTTTTTCAGTTCCAAATTTAAGACAGGAACAGCCATGTAATACTTGATGTCAAAGACTTGTCACTATTTTCTTTATTTCAATTTGCGATTACAGTAAATTCGTTTCCCTCTTCAAAATACACAAAAATAATAAAAATAATAAAAATTAACTTTAAGACTTTTTAAGCCATTTAAATCTTATTTAAGTCTTCACGTGCACAGAATAAACACGTCATCCTTAATGTCATGGCATAATGCATTAATAAAATAAAAGTAATATGTAAGAATAAAGTTACAAAAAAAATGATAAACCCAGTGCAGTACTGTCCTAATGCTTATGAATTAAACCAAATGTCATTGCTGCTGTTTTTTTGACCAACATTCTTTCTTCACACCATTTTAACTAAACTTCTTTTTTTTTAATAAATATAATTGCATTTTTCTGCATTATTGATATATTTGTCATTGTTTGTTTAAATGATCAAAGTGAATAAAATAATGTATTTATATATCTGATGAATATACTGACCAAGTGGTTAACATTAAAATTTTTAAGTGCTATATGGAGTTATTTTTTATCATAATTTAATAATACATTTTGTAGCTAAAATTACAACAGCTTCTGCCAAATCTGTTTTACAATTTACCTTTTTTACATTTCAAGGATTCAAAAGATATTTTAATAATTTTAGAATTATATTTGATTTGAAACTCTCATGCATAGAGTGACTGTGTAGACAGTTTTCTTTGGCACATGATGGAGCAAAGAGCATCTCTTACTTTTCTGACTTCCACGCAGAGAGTAGGTTTAAACGTGATTTTCTGGCAGAGCATAGAGTATTGACATACACACACACACACACACATATATATAAAACTTTTTTAATCAACATTGCATTTACCAGACAAAAAATATTGACCTTTCACAAAGAATTTAAGACAAATATATGTATTTTAAAGTATTTAAGGTCTTAAATAAGGTATTTTAAGGTTTTTATTGATCCTTTAAAACACTCCCTTTCTAAAAAAAAAAAAACGATCCAAACTCCTGTAAAAAAAATTTATTTCATGAACATCTGGTGTGTCAATTCAGGTTTTTAAGTTAAAGATTGCCCCAAAGTAAAATAATGGATAGATTTACCATATGCAACGTGTCATTGCACAGGCTAAGTATTCATACATTTTATTTTTTTCTTAACTCATATTTATCCTTGATTTTAAAAAAATAATAACTTTACAAGGACAGTTTGTGTTGCTACATTTTCCATAGATGGAAGTACTTTTTTTTTTTTGTTAACAGATAAATGGTGAGATTTCTGAACGTTTGCCCTATCCTTGATACAAACCAGAAAAACAACTTTAATTTTAAAAAAAGGATTTGATGCAAAAGGTAGAACAGGAACTTCAGAAGGATACTCAAGCCATTACTAACTGAGTTTATCAACATTTTAGATAGAGATTTGTAGAAATGATGCCTCTTTTTATGACTTGTAGACTATAATACAAAGATAAATTCACAGTTGCCATATTACCAACAGAGCCATTTAGTCTGACCTTGTGGGCAGTTTCCTCCAGCTTCTCTTTGTTAGCACAGAGACCAGAACCCAATCCTCCTAAAGCATAAGCGGATCGTAACATCACTGGGTACCCAATCTGCTCCGCAGCCTTTAGAGCATCAGACACCTGAAACGTGCACGTTATTTGTTTATTCCTTACATATTTTTACAAAAAGACATAAATGTAGAATACATTTTCATTTAGTTTGAGTGGACTTGGATGCTCACTGATTCCACAGCAATACTGGGTGCAATCTTTTCATTGATTTCCATCAGCTTATCAGCAAACAGCTGTCTGTCCTCTGTAGCCATTATGGACTCCACTGGTGTTCCAAGAACTTTCACGTCATACTTATCTAAAATCCCACGCTGGAATAGTTCTACTCCTGAGGATTAAATGACAAAAGAACTACACATGAAAACATGTAATTAATAAAATATAAATATAACTAGTGCTTTTCTTTACAAAAAGATGTAAAAGAACTTTCAGGAATTTTTGTATTTTTTCCCCTCATGAAGACTGCAAACATTCATCTGCATTTTTCATGTGTGTTTAACTCAATGGAAACTTATTAAAGGTTTCCTTCCTTTTTGACCAGATGTAAATCTTATAAAAAACATATATGTTACCACAGTTGAGGGCGGTCTGTCCACCCATTGAGAGCAGAATGCCGTCCGGACGCTCAGCTTTGATAACTTCAGTAACAAACTCAAGTGTGACGGGCAGAAAGTACACCGAGTCTGCCTGTTTGGAGCCGACTTCGTTTGTCTGAACAGAGGCGATGTTTGGATTCATGAGCACAGTCTTCAGATTTTCTTCCTAAAAGAAGCCCAAAAGAGCAACACCACCCATCAAAAACTATTGCGTTATTTTTTTTTTAAACGAATTGTGTGCGTTAATGTTGACAGCCCTGAAAAAAAAAAAAACGACATGTGTATATATGTTTCTTATCAATATTAATGTCACTATCCTTAAGTGTTTACCTTCATAGCCTTGATGGCCTGAGATCCAGAGTAATCAAACTCTCCTGCCTGACCAATGGACAAACCTCCAGATCCCAAGACCAGCACCTTTGACACCTGTACTAACAGAAAGAGAATATGAACACAGCAGACAACAAACCAAATATTTGGAATCTATGAGTGTGCCATACAATGTCATCATTAAGCCATTTTTTATATATATATATTTTTTTATTCCTACCTGGGCTCTGGGAGGAAGGCAGGGTTTTTTGGGCATGACTGACACTATGTTGGCATCTTTTCCTTTTTTAATCAGGGATATGAAGGCATCAAAAAGAAACTGTAAGAAAAATCAGTTTTCATGTATCCACAATTACAACAATACATCCACAGATTTTGGTAAAGTTTTACTTTTTATAGAAGTATAATGGTTTCATTTATCTTAAAATAGAAGTTGAGCTGAAAACTGCAACACTGGCTATAATTTAGTGACAAAAATGTGCACTGTGGTAAAGATTTAATGGAGAAACAGATACATTTAGAAAAACACAACTGTTATATTTTTGTTTCTTCCACCGAAAACAAATGCAGAAAAGATATAAAATATAATGCATGCAGAAATTCATAGGATATTTTAGATTATTGAGCTGATTTGTTGTTTATTCTTCAAAATTACATTAATCATTTTAGAAAAGATTTAGTAAAAGTTACTAAAACGGTTTTCACTTTTAAATCAATAAAAGCTCTATGATATCAATCTGATTCAAAAGTGAATTTTGCAACATGCATTAAAGACAGACATGCTGGTTCAAAGGGTCTCTCTCTTTCCATCCTATAATATAATAATCAACAATAATATAATAACCAACTCATACACTGAGGACACATTCATCCAAGGTCTGCTATTACACCACAGGTGAAATAAGTATATGTTACGATCTTGTTTTATGCCAGACACTGCTGCAGAAGTGTTGGTCACTGGCAAAAACACTGGACTGAATAATCGGCTGAATGATCAGTCAGATTACCTCAGTCCACTGAACCACTTCTGAAACATTTTAGCACTTAAGTTCCACACATGTTCACACATTCCATTTAGTTTTTACACCTGAGATTTGTACTTTCCCTGTGGTTCTGCACTAGTATACAGACTTCTTTTGAGCAGTTAATACTGCTAAAGGTGAGCTCCAGGTGTTTTTGTTTTTTATGCAGCCTGTGAAATTTGTATTTAGTTCAGTTTTGAAAAAAGGTAAAAGTCAAGTTAGTTTGCATCTAGCTTTTTCTGTATGTTTGAAGTTCGATTTTCAACTATAACCATTAAAAATATCTGGAATTCTTGGAAATTAGCCCATGCTCCATTAAAAAAGAAGGCTGAACAAACAAATTTCAAATAAATAACATTATTTCTAACCTTCTCAATGTCTTGACTACATTTTCTATTCACTGTACAACTCATTTGGTAAATAAAAGCGCAACTTTTCATGGAAAAACATTGTCTGGGTGACCCTAAACTTTTGAACGGCAGTGTACTTCAAACATTTCCAAGACAACCAGCAGGAGAAAGAGGTTACCTACACGCCATATCAGACAGTCAACTGATGGCCATGTTTTCAAAGATGCCACAAGCAAAGTAAAGGATGCCAGCTAGTAAAGAAGTTTTAGAAGTGATAGCAAGCCTTCATCAGTGTGAACCTCAGCTTCGTTCTACGCGTGTCGCCTGTTGTTATTCTGCTTATGTGAGTCAATTCAGGAATAAAAGATCATTCACACATCATGAGTGACATCAGCACTCAAATTACAATGTAAAATGTGAACCAACAATATTTAGTTAAAAAACACAAAGCAAGAGTTTAAAAAGTGCTTTGCTGTGCAAAAAAACTAAATCTGAAACAAGATTAACCTGGTGAAATTGAATTTATTAGTCACTTCATCTAATTACAAGTTTGACTGTTATCTGAACACGGACATTTTTTTTCAGGCTATCATTTACACAATTGCTATTTTAGAAAAAAAACCTAAACTTTTACCTTGGTTGCATCTTGTGAATACACCTTTAATTAGTTGCAAGATAGCATTCAGGTACTTTATGCAGCACCATCAAAGTCTTTAATTACCTCTGTGTCGGTGGGACCACCCTTAGCCTCCGGATGGAACTGGGCCGTGAAAACCGGCTTGCTGTTGTGCATGATGCCCTGGAAATTATGCATACTTTTTATAGAAAAATGAAACAAAAAATTCAGACAAAAACTCAGAAACAAGATCACATTTCTAATGTGATGTTGTGAAAACAAATCTGTAAATGCAACAACTCTGTGTTTACATCTGTTATCTTTGAAAACACAAAAAGGTGCGATCTGTCTAAGACAGACAAAAGGATCAAAACACCACGTTGTATTTAAAAGTAAAAAAAAAACCACAGTGAACATGAAAACAACCTCATTTGTGCCATCATTAGCGTTGATGAAAAGCGGACTCCAGCCTGGAGGCAGCGACTTGCTATCTATGCCGTAACCATGGTTCTGTGCTGTAATGAAGGCCTGGCCTGTCATCACATTCAGCACTGGCTGGTTCTGGCCTCTAGGGAAACACAGACGTGCTAAAATGTACAAATTCTCAATCATTTAATAGACAGGGAAGGCATTGAATTATGCTTCTTTATTTATAGATGTCAACCTCTTGATTAGGCTTCAACTTATTTTCAATCTTGTGGTAATTCAACATAAAACTTAAAAAAAAAAAAAACAAGAACAAACTGGATTAAGGGAGATAAGTTTACCTGTTCCCCATAGGTAGTTTATAAGACTGTGCTCCTGCAGCCAAAGCAGTAATCTGATTACCCATACAAATACCAAACACTGGTTCTGGACGATCGCTCTCCAGCACCTTGAAAGAAAACCACAGCATGAACATTTTAAACCTTGAACACTACAGAACATAATATTATTGTCTAAACTACTAAGAGGCAAAACCAAGGAATTCATAAAGATGATACCTTTCGAATATTGTTGATTAGTGTCTTTGCAAGAGATGGATCTCCAGGCCCATTTGATATAAAGAGGCCGTCATATTGTAAGCTCAACAAATCTTGGTCCCATGGCACCAGGTGGACCTCTGCACCTCGCTGTACACAGCAGCAAACAACCCTTTTGTTGTCTTATAACATAGACGTGGTTGTAAAACTACATTCACACCACCCTCAACAATGCACGATCAAGTAGCATCTTCCAATGAACAGTCTGTTATCACACATTTCATGCTTTCGCATTCACATGTAGCTATGCAAGTTTTTGGGCTCTACGTACACAATGCATGGCCATTGAACGCGTGTTGCCAGTTAAGCCCGGCTAAACTTTGACTGGTCAGTGATTCAGATTAGGTAATGGCCTATAGATTTAGTTTATTTGGTTAACCAAAGACATAGCAACAAGCCTGACAACGTCTGCATTTGCTTTTCAGATCAAAATAAACCAAGGCCACTCTCTTGACATGATGGTAATCCATATCCACCATTGCAAGAATGCTAGCAATGAACCAAATCATTTCGCTTTGACATTTCACACCAAGTCCCTTCCAACTGTAGGTGGCAAACATGTGCAAGTAAAAAGTAGACCGGACAAAAGAAAAAACCCTTCCATGCTTATCCTGTGTGAACCCCATGGGCGTTCGAGACGGCATGCTTACTACATTCTTGAACGTGTGTCAAATGCCCATGTGTACGTAGCTTAAGAATGGTTGTTTAGTGCGGGATCTCATGGTAAAAATAGAGCAGAGTTAAACATTAACAATCACATCCAATCTTACCTTAACCAGCAGTCGAATTATATTATGCTTAACACCACAGTCAACAGCCACCACTTTAACTGGATTCCCTTTACCGAACACTCTTGTTTCCTGTTGAGTAAATGGGGAAATGTGCTTGGACTCATAGACTAATATTGAACTCAGTGGGATGTAGAAACAGAGCAGCCGTCACCTTGGTTGAAACCTCTGCTACAAGGTTTTTTTGGTTTGGGTCAGATATATCAATAGGCTGGCCGTCAAATTCTATTTTTCCCAAAACTGTACCCTGAAAAGAAACAAAGCTATTTAAGTGGGTAACCGGCTGGTCCAAACAGATAAACCAGCTGGTTCTAATGGCTCCATATTTAAAACCTTGTCTCTGATGATCTTGGTCAGCATTCTGGTGTCAATGCCGAACAGAGCAGGAACCTTTAAAAGAGAGACAAATGCCAGTTGAAAGAACAATCCTACAAGATGATGTTCTGCTTTGTAAAAGCTGACCTTCTCTTCCTGCAGCCATTGACCCAAAGACTTGACAGAGTTCCAGTGGCTGTACTCGTGGCTGTAGTCTTGAACCAGAAGACCAGACACCTTGAAGCATCAAAGCAAAAATTCAGTTCCTGACAAAATCAAAAAAGAGAAACTACAAGTTCATTAACACAAAGATCTCCCAAAGACTTTTCTCAGTATGTTAAAAGGCTTTAGTTACTCTGGACATCCACCTTAAACCTGTGAGAACTTTTTTCATGAACTTCCCAACATTTCTAACTTTGAATTTTTATCACTTAATTGTTTTACCATAACCCTGATGTCAGAAATTGAAAGTATTTTTATGCTATGGATAACATTGTTTAGACATTGTCTATTGGTTTGAACCAAAAAACTAACAATAAAACAGTGTATTTAAATGGCAGGACATTATTAACAGGTATCTTTTTTCACATTGTTTGTAGATTATCTTTTATAATTCTTTTATATATAAAATCATGGTACAGTATATTGTACTTTCTTTTTATCTTAAACATATAGCCAAGTTCTGGAGGAAAATATACATTAAAAAACTTCAAATGAGAAGGAAAATAAATATTTTATAATATTTTTGGTCAGACACAAAAAAAAAAAAATTCTTATTTTAGCCTACTTGTTTGTGTCTCCTTTCAGCTGCATTTATGATATGTGTAAAAGAAAAGGAGCAAATAAAGTTCTAATAATCTGTCAAAACTTTATGTATTGGTAATAAAGTCTTACCTCTGATTGACATTTTATCAATTTCTCAGTGGCATCAAAATCCCAGTTTCCCAGTTTTATTTGGTATAACAATAAAACATTTAAAAACAGTGGCCTGAAGCTGCCAATCTAAACATTATTCATTCATGTTATTCTCTGAAACTTTACCAACACACACGCAGAATATAAACAGGGATAAACAAATATAATGTAGTGTTCCTGTCCCACCGCTAAACTAGGGTTGAAACAAGTATTTGAGTATGTGGATATTCGCAATGTGCTCCCAAAAATTTGAGTTATGTTATTTGTGATGTCCAAGCTTTCTGATGGAGTAGTAACAGTATACTTTGGGCAGTGTACGTATCCCTCTAAAATGCAGAATAATTTTGTATTTTAAGTACATAAACTGAATAAACCCAATGTGCTACTGTCACCAGAAGTAAATAAAAGTTCAGTCAGTGAAGTTTCTCAATTTCAAAGAAAAGTAGTCCAGTATTTTCTGTAGATGAAAAAAGTAGAAACTGAAGTTCAGTTTATTGAAATAAGTTCTGAAATAAATAAATAAAATTTGTTTTTAAAATATATGAAAAACTAATAAATAGATTAGAATAAAAAAAAAAATAAAGAAGAAAAATAGAATTAACAAAATGTGATGAATATTAATTTAAGAAAGTTACAAAATCTTATGATCAATTTCCTCTAACGATAAAAAGCGTCTGCTTGTAAAAACATGTCTGTTGATAAAAGGTATCAATGATTTTCATTCACCCAGTAAAAAGTCATAGATATAACAACCTTTCAGATGTATTTAGATTAAAAACAGTAAGAATCATGGTTTGATCTTTGAGTTGTTGAATCTTTATTTGTGAATCCAATCGGATCACCACCTAAGTAATAATCCACAGCCCTACCCAAGAAGTAATCGCTTTTAAATTTCATTATGTTGTGGTTACTGTAGACCGTAACCAACAACGTTCAGCTTGAACCAACAGCTCTGAAAAAAGAAGAATGTTTCCCAAAAGTCTTAATTACCTAAACACACAACAGATCCCCACGCAGCTAACAACTGAACCCTGAAAGTCTGAACCACTGACAAAAGGATAAATGACTGAACCAAGGGCTAACAATCATCTCTGCCTGGTGCGTTCACTGAGATTTGGAATCTAGAACACTTAACATACGAAATTGGGTGTAAGCTGGGCAGCCACGGAGCGGTGGCAGCTGGATGTTAATTTTGTTAAGTCAAGTAAATTCTTAATGAATAAATAGTTTTGGCTGTTTTCCAAATAAACTAACATCTTCCACCCTGAAATGCTGATCTCTTATCACAAACATGACAGTGAACAAAAAACAAGGCATAAAACAGACTGGCTTTCTGACCTGAATCCGTTCGGACTCCACATGTTTTCTGAGGCCCAGCTCATCCAGCTCCTCTGTGTTAGGTACACCATAGTTGCCCACAATTGGGTATGTCAGTGTCAGGATCTGACCTTTGTAGCTGGGGTCAGTCAGAGCCTCAGGGTATCTAAAGCAAAGAAGCTAACCTGTCAGTACTGTAATAAAGAGATGCTGAAGCAAAATCCATTGTGTGCTGTCAAATCAAAGGCATTTAATGGAGAAAAGTAATTAAAACTTACCATGTTTGGAATCTAAAAGAATGCACATTTTATAAGGTGTTAACATTTAAAACAAATTCTATGCAAACAAAAATGTGTGGAAGTTGGGGGCTTTCATTTTATGCTGACATTAAAGGAGAACTGTAAGTGAATCAGCTGTAAGTCAATGATTCTTCTCACCCAACCAAGCCAGTGTTGAATACCAGTTCACCAGCTGCAGAGGCTGTGTGCCCAAAGGAAAAGCCTTTCATGGAGGTGCCGTCCTCCAGCACCAGGCAGGCTGTTTGAGCCTGGAAATCAACAAGAGAATGATGACAAGTACAATTTACAACAAAAATGATTTTGATCGTTAATTAAAAAGAAAAAAAAACAACCCTAAATGGGGCAAAGGAAAAAAAAAAGCTGTTTTTAAGAGAATGATGGGAACCAGTGGGGCTACGGGACTTCCTGCTGAAACAGCAGGTCACTGTGAAATGTGCTGCAAATGCTGAGACAAACATATATCCTACTCCCTTGTATGCAAAACAGAGTGTGGGTCTGAGACAAACAATGAAAGTCTGCCAAACTGCAGCACTCAGACACCAAAATGATCATTATTGTTGTTATTTTTACCATCACTCATAGAATTTACATTACATTTCTAGACGCATATTTATATAATAACATGCTGGTAGTGAATAGGAATGTGCCTCACTGACATCTTCAATTTTGTGAGGGAAATAATGAGGAATTTATGCAACATATATTTGAGAAAGCATGAGTAAGTCTGGAACGTATGCGGTATTGGGATTTATATGTGATGTGCGCATGCGTATTAGGATCGGCGTCAGAAGCCCTCTTTAACCCATTCATTCTTATATGTTATACGAAGCGCAAAACTAATCTTCTAAAGACGTAAAGTTTAACTTATTTGGAATATTTTAAAGAAACAAAAATCTGTCTTGTTTTAAATTTAGCCAGATAACCACGTGACCTCTCAATAAACTGACATGACCCCACTAAAAGTTCTCTTTCGTTAGACCTCCATTCAATTATATAGCACTGAATTAAATAAAGACATAGCTCAAGCAACATTTACATTTATTTATTTTTTTAGGTAAACACTCTTAATTTATTTCATTACTTTATTCATTATTTAATATGATTTTAAGGTGACTTTAAATATTTTGTCCACTCGTTTAAAAAAAATTAAATGACCATTTTCGACGACCTCTTTACAATTCCTTGCAATAATAGGACATGGAGCCGCAGCAGCGTGTTCTTCTTACCTTCAAACTGAAGCGTTTGGTAGTTTGATTCCGGGGCCAGCCCGCTGTGCTTCCCACGTTTCTGCCCACCACGCATCCCACTCTGACAGATTTAACAAGGCCGCACGCGAGCAGGAGCTTTGACATGCTAGCTTAACTAATGAGTAAGAAAAAAGTCGGAAAAAAGGGGGAGAAGTGACGAATACTTAACTTAATAAGTCAAATTAACTTTAACTGTGTTTAATAGCCTTTTAAAAACAAGTGTGCGCGTGGCTAGCGGCGGCCACAGTCAGGTCAAGTGTGAGTTCGATTTGATCATGCGCGTCTGCCGCCGGGGCTTCAACGCAAAAAGCGCACCGTTTTTCTATTGGCTTTTAAGGAAAACGCCTACTTTTAGGTCCATTTGAAGAGGGGATGTGTTTAAATAGTGAAAGATATATGAAAGAACACGACTGCGTCGTAGCTTACATCTACAACTTTGGCATTTTGTGTTTGGTATGACAGTTCATTTTATTAAGTTGAATTTAGGGTTTCTTGTCATATTTGTTGGTTTATTTGGTTATTTCTGTCAGTGCAACAAACTCACAGTTGTACATTTTAATCAAAAAATTAAAATAAATGAAAATGAAATGCTGACTTAAAATAGCTGAAGCAGCTTATTGAAAACTTGTGTGGGGTGCATTCTGTCTGACAAACTCTTTCTTTAAGGCCAATTGCCCGCAAAGAAAAACGCAAGCTGTCCGTGAACAGACTGCATGGTGGTAGGATTAGAGTGGTCTGTGTTTTTGCTGATCTCTGCAGGGCTGGTTCTCTGTGGAGAAAGCTGCCTGACTGCCACTCTGCTGTGTTCAGCAGTCTGAGGGAAAATCAGGACCTGAACACATCAGGAAACACCTCCACTATTTAGAAGTCAGACTTTCGGAAAGCATGTCTTCCCTGTTGAGATAATCTGTCAGAGCAGCAATGGCGTTGATAATTAAAGTTCAAATCCAGCACACGGTTTTAAATGTGGGTACGTTGGGTTTTCTTTATGTGTTTTAATACTTTAAATCTTTAGATCAAGTTAAACCCCTTAAAAAAGATTAGGTTTGCTCTCTGAACGAAGATGCTCTTTCTGTGCGTAACGCTGCTGACACCTAGCGGCAGTTTAATGAAATGCATCCACCAGACCACATTTATTTATGTAAAATAAAGTGAAATAAAAGAAATAAAAATACATTTAACTTTCTCATGTCCTGTATCACTTTTCCATTTTAAATCTGATGAATGTACCACAACTTTTATGAAGTATTATTTTGACTGTTTCAGTGTGGTTTTTGTTTTAAACTGAGGCGGTCATCTTTTATCATTTTGAACTTCAATTTCAGTTTCAATTTATTTTATTAAGCTAGAAAATACTAAAATATAATCTGGCCTGACTCAGTTGAAAACTTTTACAGCAAGTTTCTGCTCCGCAGAACATAAAACTTAGACATAAATCACACATGACAAGAAAAGACAGAAAAATAATCATGCAATCATGACAGTACAAAAGAAGCGGTATAAGGGAGACTTTGGAATGTCAGTTCAGTGGTAGCTCTTGTATCTGTCTGTTAAATGGAAAACGATTGTTCTTTTGAATAGATTTCATGATGTTATCGATCTGATGACTTGTAACTCATTCCAAGCTTTAGTGAACACATACAAGAAAAAATCTCAGTCCATAGGAGTTCCTGAAAGCCGCTAAAAGTAACAGTCTTTTTGTGGCAGATCTGGTAAAATATTCAGAGTTTAAACTTTAGGAACCAAGGCAGTAAGTGCTGCTGAAGTGCAACCATTCGAGGTTTGATAATTTTGCTTGAAACAGAAACTTGCTTTATAGTTCTGGAAAGGCAGCTTCAGTGAGACACGAGTCAAGAACGACTCCAAATACTCTACTTCTCACCAGTTACTCATGGAAAAAGAATAAACATTTCTACCTTTAAACTTATTTTTTATGAAAATAAATATTTTTAATGAAAAGAAAAAGTAATACCATCATTTAATTTCTTTTTTTTGAGTGAAATTGCACTTTAATGAGTAATCTAAAACAAACATCAGCGACTTGATTCATGGTTTTGAAATGTTAGCCTGCACTCTGCAGCATCTCGTTTAACAGGAAACTACCGATGCACGTTTGAACTGGCTATATATTAGAGGCTTCTCTTCTCGTGGCATCCGGCTGTCAAAGCTCTGCAGAAGAGCTTGCAGCTTGACAGCTGCCATGCCTCTTTTATTTCATTGTCTAAACAGATCAAATCTTATGAGTATATTTAGATAACAGACAAATTGGAGCATTATAACACTGTGCCCACCAAAATAAAATACTTGCCTTAGTACATTTCTCATTTACAGGCGTTGTAGCTTGTTGTTATTATTGGATTTTATTGTATTTTGGCTATTTTATTAATTAAAACTAATTAACAAAAATATAAATGATTCACTGGATTATAGTTAATCCACTAATTCTAATAATTAGAACATTGACTCTCAGGTATGAAAAAAAGATGTTCTAATGCTTCAAAAACACAGTTGATGTTGTGAAGAAAATGTGTGATTCTAGAAATTTAAATTAGTGTTTTTAACACATTTTACTGTACTAATCACCCCACAGTTAATTTGTGCTCACATTCAACATTTACAAGATAGATTCTTCTTAAGTTTTTACTTAATTGAACTGGATTGTTCCATTAAGCTAAACTGTGCAGCAAATAAAGGTGTTTTAAAATTGTTTTTAAGCTGTCATCTATGGTTCAATCTGATTGGTTGCAAAATGATAATTGATGATTTGGAGAATCGGAGAAGCCTTCACATTTCACTGTATAGCTATACGTTATCCAGGGCCTGTCATTAGCCGCCTTCCACACTGATCAGATGATGTGAGGCTTAACAAGACCCAGCGCCTGTCTTCAGCAGCGGGATCCCACATTGTCTGCGGTTCCAAGTGAGAGTTTCAGATGGAGACTGAGCTTTAGAGTGGCCGTAAATAGATAAGCAGGCTTCCTCGCTGTTCTCCTGCCAGCTTTCCAAACACAGTCTTGGCCCCTGAGTGGTGGGAAATAATGCAGGGCTGCTTTCAAGGATGGATGAAAATGTTTGTTCAGTCAAAAGAGGGACAAATGAACGTTTTTTGAATTGTCTGTGAGATCACCTTTTGCACGCCCGGTGTGCAATTATGGTAAAAGAATAAAATCCTTTTGCTTCACGATGAAAATAAAAAAAAAAAAAAATTACTTGTTTTACTCAACAAATAATGACATTCTAAATATTTATTAGGCATAATTTAGAAACAAATAGAACAACTTTTAACTCTGTCTTATCAGCTTCCACCTTCTAAAACTATGTCCTGCATCCTTTACTCCAACACCAGATGCCGTCATGTCTTTGTTCACTGCACCCATAAACCTCATCTCTGGTCTTTCTCTAGACCTCTTGTCTGGCAGCTCTAGACTCAGCATCCGTCTACCAATATATTCACCGTCTCTCCTCTGGACATGACCGAAGCGTCTCAGTCTGGTCTTTCTGACTTTATCTCCAAAACCTCTAACATGTGCTGTCCCTTTAATGTACTCTTTCCTGAGCCTATCCATCCTTGTCACTCCCAAAGAGAACCTCAGTATCTTCATCTCTACTACCTCCAGTTCTGCTTCCTGTCTGTGCCAGTGACAACATGGCTGATCTCACCGCAGTTTTGTACACCTTTCCTTTCTCAATTGAGTTGAAACTCATCTATCACACCTGACACTTTTCCCCACCCTGCCTGCACTCACTTCTTCATTTTTTTCCCACACTCTTCATTACTCTGGACTGCTGACCCAAGATACTTTCTTTTTCTTATTAGCTTTTAAGTGTATTATAATTTTAGTTCCTCACAAAAACCAACCCCAAAGCTGTGCTTTGATCCATTCACACATTGCTGAGCATTCTTCCAAAATCCCTCACCAGAGCACTATCCCCTCCTAGAAATGTGTGAGTCCTCACATTGTGAAGTAGAGAAGGGAGAACGGGTTAAATATCTGGGGTGAGCTGAGATTTTGGGGTGTCATATCCCTCAGAGCCCACCCAAAATACATAGAAAACATGCTATCGTCATATCAGTTTATCTTTTCATAAAATCTACCTTCTCCTTTGATATATTTGACATGCCTATAAAGTTTTATGTTGAATGGTCTTCCTGACACAGCCTGCATTTATCAAGCTGGGACAAGCACAAGCAATGGTTAGTTCCTTGCATTTTTTTTATGTGTGTCTATTCATACATTTGTCTGTCCGTCTATTCATACAGAGTTCTTTTTATGTTATTTCTGCTGTCTTTTGGGGGTAATTTTTATTTCTTTAGTTAATTGTGAATTTTTGTAGGCCATCACATCTGAGGGGCCCATTGCCTCTCTAGCCCGTGCCCATATCTGACCTTGGTCATGCACAGTACTGGTTTTAAGAGTTAGTTTGAGTTGTAGGGGGTTCTGAATGCTTGGGAGCGATGCCCCACACATTTATGCAGTTTCATACTCCCAAATACATGCTTCTTCAAGGGTGGCATTTCTACAGTGATGCAGTAGTTTTATTTTCTTGTTTTAAAATGGCCTCAGATGATTTACTGCTGTCGCATGTGCTGTCAAGACACAAGATTTAGCCTCAGACTGTGTCAGCAATCTCATTTCAATGTCTTATTGTGTCATCAGGAGAGGTTTGCTGCAACAAGACCCCCTCCAGATTGTTAAATGGAGAACAGTTGAATGGAAAGACGAGGGAGACTGTCCTTACTGTTTGGTGTCACATGTCTTGTCAGGATGAGGTGCCACAGTTTAAAAGGTGCAGCTTTGTTTAGCCTGCCCCGGTCTAAGCCCATTGTAGATGGTGTAGGGGGGATTTTGAAGGCGTGAATAAGGGACAGAGATCACGCAGGCCACAGTGGCTCCACCAACCCCCTTAAGGAGCAATGGCCCCCACTCTTAGAAATCCCAAGAAACTTCACACCTCCATTTAGGGACTATAAATAGGAACCATCTGTCCCCCTAGGCTCAGTTACAGCCCCATTCCATTTGGCATGGATAGAGGGCACGGAGGGAAGCACTCAGGGTTTAAAAAAGGGAGGTGGTGGATGTGACTAGAGTCCTAAAAATCCACTCTCATCCAAACTCAGAGTCACTACACGTGGCAGAGTGACCTCCATTTTAAGGAAAAGACAGGCCATCAGTGCTCCCTGTCATTTTATTCTCTGGAGCTCTCAGCAGCTCATCACAAAGGCAAAATGTCAGCGAACAGGGAGTCTCTACCTCCACCTGGAATCTTACGCCACGCTCCACTCATCACCTTTTTCCCTCTCGAGCTCCAGTTCCTCATCTTTCATTAATCATTCTTATGGCAAGAGTGCTCCAATGCTGGTTCTTAAAACTGTCATTTCATCTCCTTGGGAATTGCACTTTTAACTGTTAAACGGGTGAACTTTTAGGCTATGCACATTAAATAAATCACTTAAATCGGAGCAAATACATAATAGAAATACCGCCAACATTTCAGCGATGATCTTAAGAGGAGTGAAGGATGCAGACTCCAAGCTGTCCAGTTATGGGACAGTTATGGGATCTGTGGCGGTGAAACTCCCCCAGGGTGGGATTATGAAATGCTGTGTTAAACAGGGCAAGCTCCTCAGCACTCAGTGTTTGCAGATGACCAAAATGCCGGTCCAAGTCAAAAGCAACCCAACCTAAGTAAAAAGTATCAAACCAACATCATTCACCTTCCAAACAAGGATATTTATGGATCAGTATTGTTTTGCACTTGCAGTCAATACAGAGAGTTATAAAGGCTGCTATAAGATCACTAAAAAAATTGAATAGTTTGCAAATTAGTCCACACAAAAGCTGACAACCTGCAGCCTTCAGAGCGGTGTGGAACCTCACTAAATAGACAGGGTAAAGGAAAAAAGTCAAACTAGCTTCTAAAAAATCAGATTTTGCACAAATTGTATCTCCAACAATGTGTTACATGTTGGCAAATAAACACAAATTCTGTTTGTTTTTGTTTTTTAGATTGCACTTAAAAATATGTCAATTGTTTTTACACCACTGTTAGATTTTAATGGAGCCGTAACAAATGATCTCACCAGGAATTCTTATTTTAGGAAAAATATTCTTGTCACTGAGACATTATTTCTCAAACTAAGATTACAATATTTTGCTATTGAAAAACTTTTTTAATAATATTATTTTTCTTGTAACACAAAATATGAGACACATTTTCTTGAAAGAATTCCGTTTTTGCTGTGCAAAATAAAAAAGCACTACAATTTGAAAGAAAAAAAAAGGCTTACTGTTTACTTACTTTGAAATTAATTTCTATGACATCAACTT
Source organism: Oryzias celebensis (assembly GCA_014656515.1). Taxonomy (NCBI): domain Eukaryota; kingdom Metazoa; phylum Chordata; class Actinopteri; order Beloniformes; family Adrianichthyidae; genus Oryzias; species Oryzias celebensis. The sequence goes on along the minus strand of BNCR01000017.1, from coordinate 15,487,799 downwards.
TTGTGCCTTTCAACAATAGACATGTTGTTTTATTTGTATTTTTAATGCTATCTAGATAGTATAAATATATATTTAGTTTTGCTTTTGTCAAAAACTGGAGGTTTAGGACACAAAATGTAGGAAATTGGGCTTTTTGACAGAATATTCAACAGTTATTAAATATATACACTTGCCAAAAACAAGGAAGCAACAACAGGGAGAAAAAAGGAGAATCGGACTAAACGTCATTTGACTGACAGGAAGAAAACTAATGAAAGAGAACTAATGAAATAAACTAATGAACTAATGAAATAAACTGACAACGGGTTCAATCCAGTTTACAGGCTTCTTAATGTCCTACTATCTTATCTTTTTTTCCTCCTAACTTAAAAAAAAATAATTTGGAAGTGAATTTACAAAAATGTCAAATAACAGAAAATGAGAAGGAGGTTAAAAAAAAGGTAACTTAACAAGTTTGTAACCTCACAAAACTGGAACAACGTCCCATTTTAAGCAAACTAAGATATTTAAGCTTAATCTGACATTCTGATGCTGCCAATTAAAAAATCCACAAGCGTCAACATTTTTTTGAAGTAAGTCTAAAATATGTGATAAGCCTGGGCTAAAAAAGCATTTATCGGATACGCTTGTCAGAATGGACTACTAGGATCCTTTTGGAGGGGGAAACATTAGCAGCAAATACAATTGTTTTCCTCTATCATTCACTTTCCACAGTAAAATCAGAAAAATCGTAATAGTCTGCTTTAAGAACAGCAAGAGAAAATTCTGAAAAATTCTGAAAATAATGACACGACTCTTGAATATGAATTTCTAAGTGCTTCTCAGATAGCAGTTGTGCTCACCACAGGACGCTGCACAATGTGACCCTGAAAAATCACTGACGTGTCTTGCAATAAACAGGCGGAGGCCTTTGTTCTCCTCAAAGATCTGAGCTCACTTGTCCAGCCCGTCTTTCTCTTTAGCCACAACCCCTGATGTGTTCAAATGAAGAAGCCTGTCCAATAAGATTGATGAACAAAACACTTTGACCATATTAGAGGTGTGGATGCAGTTATATAACTCGTTGTTTCCAGAACTCTTATTTTGGAACAAATAATTTAAAAAGTATTTTGAGAAAAAAAAACGTCCATCAACAAGAGCATTTCTTCAAGTTTTGTTTTTAAATTTTCATTTGCTGGCCTGCCATCGCATTTTCGTATAGCTCCTCTCCACATGCTGCTGAATCCATTAAGATTCTGTAGTGGAACTCAGTTTGAACTGCAGCACAGGTGCAAGATCTGGAGCAGAGTTTCTGCTCAGGGAGGGAGTGAAGGGAAGTCAGAGACAGAAGATGCGGTGCGGTGCCAGGGGTGAGCTCAGATGACAGCTAAGGGACTGAGGCTTTCTCTGGCGTACCCTCACAGTGATATAGGGTCAGAGAAAGCAAATGGGTGGGGTGTGTGTACTGGGGTGAGAAGGGGTGAAAGAATGTCTGCAGTTCCTTCGTCACTGAGCTCTGTCATCTTGGTTAGGAATGGGGAGAAGGTGGGGCTGCACCGCTGGGCCTGGAAGACGGATATAGACAAGAATTAAGGAGACAGAATTTGCACTCTTAGCCTTGGTTGAGTTACTGGCATCAGCAGCTGAAAGCTGCTCTGGAGCTCTGTCTCCCTACGTCACATCCACCACGACGGTGGTGGTGGAAGTGGTGCCCATAAACCTATACACAGGTGCTGCACCACATGCAATAAACATTGCTTTAAAAGACATCTTTGTGCTCCAAACCAAACTCTGCCTTACATTTCCTCAAGCATCAGTAAACATTATGTCTTTTCTACATTTGAAATACTTCTTTTTTTCTACTATACTTTGAAAAATGTTGTCAAAACCATAAAGTTTCTTTTGTTAAAAGTCAACAAACATGTCACATTCATTGACTTGTTCAACGTATTCTCAGTAAATTTAAAATGGGACATGCTGTTTATATTTTTAGTAATTCAGCTGCGATTTGACCCTTAGGAGTTAATGAGAAACTATTCCACAGATGAGTCTGACATGAAAACAACCTCTCCTGTCCTGACTGCTGGTTCTCGACTGATAGTTGGTGAATTTATATAATTTATCAACGAGATCGGATGAGAGAACATGCAAAAGATGGAAGTAAAGATCATATTTTTATGGGACGTTGGCCGGATGGATGGAGTTTGTGCGTCAGGACGCGCACCGCTGTGCGTCCGTGGCGCGCTCTGGAGGAGACGCAGCTGACCCTCCGTGCCTCGATCGGTGTTTTCGCTTTTGATTAGAGCTATGTGGCGTGAATTAACGCTCCCTGACCTCCAACCTTATATTCCATGTTTAGCCAGGAGCCCTTCCACACATCCACTCACGCACACCCTCCCACCCCCTATCCAATCCTCACTCGGGGGCAGCCTTGACGCGGGGCAAGAGGAAAAATAGCCTCATATATATACGCCTAGAGGGTGCTTTCTTGCTCCGAGTCCCCTCCATTCTGTGCACCACTCCTTGAGTGTCACCCGAAGCGGGAATTGTCTTTGCTACTGGGCCAAACTAGTTCTGCTATCAGAAATGGCACCCAAGAAGGACCCTAAGGCTCCCGCCAAGAAGGCTGAGCCCGCACCCGCACCGGCACCGGCACCCGAACCAGCCCCCGCACCCGCTGCGGCGCCCGCTATCGACCTGTCCGCCGTCAAGGTACAAAGACCATGGAGGCATGTTTGGGGGGGGGCATTGGATGTAGACGGGATGCTTCCACTCAGAGTTGCATGACTAGTTGGAGGCATTCGCGCCTGCGCCGGTTTCTAGTTTGCATTTAGGGGAAAACATTGTGATGAGGACCTTCACACCTTCATGCCAGCATCTTTAAGCAGATGCTGTTTTATGGGCGCAGCTTCAGGTTCCTGCAGAGAAACAGCAGAACCATGGACAGCTCACCATGGCCTAACCACACCCAGCTCTCCTCAGGATTGGACAGCCTGCTGTGCTCCCTCAATGCACACAGATACTAAATGTGGACATGTTAATGCAGCTAAAGGTGCCCCTGCCCTCCCCCCCTCAAACACCAGATTTCACCACATGTGCAAATTAAGCATGACGTTTTTTTGGCTTTTGTTAAATTGAGTTTGGCTGGTTGGGTTTTATTTTAAAGGGGAAAGAATGTTTTGTTTCAAGACACATTAAAAATCGAACCTGCTGCTTTGTACGTTTTATATTGACACGGCTGCTTTGTATTGGCTTGTAGGTAGAGTTCAGCCCAGACCAGGTTGAAGGTATGTACTTTGCCTCCCACCTTTGTAATCCCACGACACTACAACCACACAGACACAGCAGCATCCTCCCTTATCTCCTACAGTGCAGTCATGCAGAACTGTCTTTGCATTACTCAGCTTTTCCCAAAGTCTCTAAAATGAACAATAGTTTAGTGGATACATCCAACAGGTGCTGAAGTACTTCAGACAGGCGTTCCATCGCTTGGTGTTCTGATATGCCAGGAGAATATCAAATGTCTTGGTAGACCTGAGAGGCTAAATGAGGGGCCTTTTTCAATGCATAGCTGGTTTGAAGCAAAATTCAGAATCGTCTTGTTGATTGAAAGAAATAAACTTGATCACCTTTAGATGTTAGAAGATAGTGGTCTTCTTGAAACAGTTGAAAAGCATTAGTAAATATGGAGATGATCAGTGAAATTATCTCAGAGGTTCTGACTTAACAAACCAGTCATTAATCTTTTTAGTGAATGAAAAGTCAAATCGTTTACTTTAGGCTCAATAGAATGACTGCATTCAACAAAAATGGACACCTGTGTGCCGCTGATTGCACTGCAAGAGCAAACCTGTCGCCGAGCAGACTGCTTGTTACGCCGCAGTCAGCATTCCCTACTTTAACTCAGTGCAACCCACATGGAGCCTTGCCTTTAAAAGGAGGGGGTTCATATTCTCAGCTATGTTTATCAATTCCAAGGTGGTCTTTTAAAAGAGCCCCATAGCCCTGTGGTGAGAGAAGGAGACAGCTGGGATAGAAATAGTACAAGGGCTGATGGACCTCAACAGGAGTCAGTCCATTCAGCCAATAATACCTTCTGAGATGTCTTGTGTTCCCCTTGACAGTTTATAGAGCAACTGCTTCCACCTGCTGGAAAGCGCGATGAAAGGCAAACTGTTGCATGTAGTCGTGAAGAACGACAAAGATTAAATCAGTTATTTTTGGATTATTTCTAGATGGAAAGCAGACCAGGCCACAATCAAAATCAAATATGACTGCAACATTACAGCAGGAAAAATCAAATATGATGAGAAATATTCAAGACACAGGTTAAACATGATGAGTTTTTTTGACTCCAAAAAAACCCACTAAAATTATTTTCCTCCTACATGAGAGAAAAAAACACAACACCTTAATAAGGGCTGAAAATGGTCCATCTGCTTCAATATTGAGTCATACAGCATTAACTCAGTCACACATAATCATCAAAATCTGTGAAGTTTCAATTGCTATGGTCATTGCACATCCAATTTCTTGTCTATTCAGACTACAGGGAGGCCTTTGGTCTCTTCGACAGAGTGGGTGACAATAAGGTGGCGTACAACCAGATCGCAGACATCATGCGCGCTCTAGGTCAGAACCCCACCAACAAGGAGGTGAACAAACTGCTGGGGAACCCCTCCGCTGAAGGTAGGTGCTGCATTCAAAAACATTAAAAACATGTTTCTGCCTTTTAAGAGTTTATTTGCTTTGATCATTATTTAAATGAGAACATAATTCAACTATGGATCCTGGAAGGAAATACTACTAAGATTTTAAAGCTTTCTCAGTCAGAAAAATGATGAAGTGATAGTGAGGGAATTGCAATTAGATATAAAAGTGTACAAATATGTCAGGAATCCATTACTAGTTTGATTTCAAAGGGTTTAGTGCCAAACTGCTGAGGACTTTTTTTCAACATGTAATTTTGTGAGATTATCTAGGTTAACATGAGATTAAGATTGTGACACAAAACCACACCAACAGAAAAAAAAGTAAAGAAAAAAATGGTTTCTGCCACAGAAAAGGGTTAAAAATTTGTAGAGGTGTCACACCAGGCAGACTGCAAAAAATCTTAAAATGAAATCAATGCAAGAAGGAAACGTTAACCTAAGACTTGAGATTGCACAGAAGAACACTTTGCATTCATTTCAACTGACTGACAAACATCTAACATGAGCAAGGTTATTTATATCGGCTTTTAGTGGAAAACTAAGGAATTCTGGCGTCAAATATGCACACATGTGCTCTAGCTTTTAGCATAGAAACCCCTTTTTTCCCTTCCATTTGTTAAGAAAAAAATGGTTATTTAGGCTATCATCAGCTATAGAATTTACAACTCCATCAGTGATCCATGAAAGAAGTCACGATGACGATATTGTCAGTGTAAACTGATATGAAAAGAAATATTTAAGACACAGCTTAATATCATGATGACGCCTCAACCTGATAGATCTGAGATTGGACACATCAAACCTCAAACCAAACAATACAAAAGTGAGGGCTTGGATGTCATTAATGCAGTATAGATATATTGCCTGATAAAGAAAAAAAGCATGAATAATCATAAAGAGAAATCTAGGAGGTGCCACTTCATAGAGGATTGTAAAATGTGCATTTAAGTATGCAAAAACAGTGAAGTTACTCAAGACAAACAATGAGATATTTTGGTGTTTCTTTCACTTTTATTGAAAAAAATTCAGTTTGTGGTAGTATATATCAAAAGAAGCAAGGCGCCAGCTGTAGTTTGACATAGTTAGCTCAGCAGTTGATCGGGGGTTAAATTATGACCATCAACATCCTTGTTGGAATACAAGTTTAGTATTTTGACCTGTAGAGGACACCAGAGCATCACTTTTCTTTGGGTTTAACTTTTTATTGATACATTGTGATATTATTATGAATATTTGATGAACTGCCTGAAGTGACGTATCCATTGTTTGTTAAAAAACAGGATGGAGATGATCATTTTGTCCTTTCATTTAGACATGGCCAACAAGAGAGTTGAGTTTGAGACCTTCCTGCCCATGCTGCAGACCATCATCAACAGCCCAAACAAGGCAGGCTTTGAGGACTATGTTGAGGGTCTGCGTGTCTTTGACAAGGAAGGCAACGGCACAGTGATGGGTGCTGAGCTGCGTATCGTCCTGTCAACACTGGGTGAGCCGTCTTAGGCTTTTTTGTTGCACGTCTGCATTGGTGCATGTGCCTGATAGATGTTTGTTTTATTTGGCTTTTTTCCTGTAGGTGAGAAGATGTCTGAGGCTGAGATTGATGCTCTCATGGCAGGACAAGAGGATGAGAACGGCTGTGTCAATTATGAGGGTGAGCCAAACAATAAAAATCTGTTTGAAAAACAAGTACTGACCATATGAAAGACTGTTTTTCACTAAATATGTCACAGCTAAGACTAAAAAAAAAATAATCTTTGATCATGTCAAAGGATAAAATATGCCATTTGTAAAATTCATGAATTATGAAAAAGTGCACTGACTGAAACAAAAACTTTTGCTAAAAGCAAGAAAATCATTTTTAAGTTCGATCAGCGAAAATTTAAGTTTTTACAGCAACAAATTAACTTTAGTTTTTAAAAATAAACTTAGTCAATTTAGTTTTTTCTTACTTTAATTTGTTTAAAATGTTGTTGGCTTAAAAGCACAAAACTGTAACATTCATGTAATCCAATTTGACAAAAATGCATTTCTGCAACAGAAATTTGTGATTGAAGTTGCTGTCCTATGAAACTTTATTGTTCCAGTTAGGCTTTTTTTTAACTTGAAAAACAAAAAAAGATCACTGCTTAATTTTGTGGACATCAACTACGATTTTATGCTCACGAGACAAAGTGTGCACAAATGAAAAATAAAAATCCAACTCCATTCTGACACTATGAGAGCTCCATATATTCTCAAACAAATCCATATTCTAAAATAATAATTTTATCTACAGAAATATTTCTCATGATATTGGTAACTTTTTAAGACTTAGATTAGTGCTTTGATTTTTCAAAACTAAACTGTCGGCAAGACTAAAAATTTCCCCCGAGGGTCAGCTGATCCTGAACTTCTGAACTTGAAATACTGTATTTGGTCACATCAATTTTACTAATAGATGTGAAATTCAAAATGTGAATTAAGGAGGTGATATGGCACAAAAATAAAGACAAAAACCTTTAACGTGAAAGTCCATTAAGGATTAAACTGAAGTTCTTCTCTTGTTGAACTTTTATGCAAATTATTTTCCTGGTATTTTTTTGACATGTTTGATAGGGACATAGGTGCAGGTTGACTATCTTTGCTCTTAGAGAAAGATGCTTAAATTTCCTTGGAAATCAAATATTTATCTGCAGATGTGAAAGTTAAAGTTTTGTTCAGTTTCTTATTTGAACTCACTCATGTTCCACCTCTTTGCTCTTCGTCTGCAGCCTTTGTCAAGCACATCATGTCTGTGTAAGGACCCCGCCACCGTCACCACGGTGAGCACCGAAATAAATGCAGACCCCATGGTGTCGTGACATCCACTCGCTGCTTCCTGTACCATCTGTGGAAGCGGGGCGGAACAAAGGACTATGAGATTTCATTTTTCTCAACACTTCTTTTGTTTTGTCCAACACATTTTTCTTCCTCTTTTGTCCAAATGGTGCTTTTGTTTTTTTTTTTTTTTGTTTTGTTTTTCCCTCTGTCTTCCTCGTGCCACTGGGGGAGCTATAATGATTTTCCTACGATATCCTCATCTTTTATCCAAGTTCCCCAGGCTGATTTTGGGGGGGTTATTGTCACAGAGGAACAGTGATGAGAGGGGAGTTGGAGCAATGGTGACCACCCCCTCCCACTTACTGTCTGTCTGGCTAAGAAGTGACTGGATTAGCCAAGGAGAGTGGCCATGGAAACAAAACCACTCCTCACCCAACCCATCCCTGAGTCTTAACTTATTGTATCCTCTGCAAGTTCACAATAAACTCTTCACACTCCCATTTTACTTTCTAATTTTTGACTCAGCTATGTATCAATTCTTGTTTTTTCAGATGTTTGTTTTAGGTGATTCTGAAATGATCCGAGGTAATTCTCTACTTCTTAGAACTTTCCAAATAGGATGGTGTGGGTAACTCTTTGGTTTGTTGAAGAAAACATACATTTGTCATGTATTTTGGGATGGTTTGTTTTGACATTGAGCAAACCAAACTGCGTGGGAGTGTTACAACAGTTACAGCTACAACAAGAGCTAAGTTGAGGGAAGTTATGCTTGAAACAAGCTCTAACTAGAAAGATCAAAATGCACAAAACAATGCAACTGAGAGATTTATAGCTAAATTGTATTTCTTTAAAAAAAAAAGAGATGACCGCTGGAATACCCACAGCTTACCTTCTTTCTTTAGTTCTTAAAAGAAAAAAATGAGGAAAAGGAACTCTTTAGAGAGTTTTTTTTTTTTTTTTTTTTTATAAAGACTAAAGTTTTTGTCACTTTTGGGTCAGAAACAGGAGGCCCTCGAGACAGAGCTCCAAAGAGTCTGTAATATAGCATGGAAGAAAAGGTTCCCCATCCACATCACCATGGTAACCAAATATGGCCTGCACCAAATGTAATCTTTTTGAATGAAAACAATTGATGAAACCACCTTGTTTCTGAAGGCCTGTCTCAGCTACACATGAGGGGGGAAAAGCCCGTCTGAAGAGGAATCTGAAAAAAAACCCTAAAAAATAACATTTAGAAAACTCAGAACCTTAACCTGAAGTGGTTGGTCTGTATTAAAGTTTGTTTTCTCAAATTAAAAGTCTAATTCATCTGACAGGTATGACAACTTACCTAACCTCTAGTGCAGCCCCAAACAAACTGTTTTCTCTTAAAAAAGGATCTGTGTTCAACAGTCAGTGAATTGGGGGTGTGGTTCTCCTACAAAATAAATGCAAACAGACAATCTAGCAGACAAAAGAATGGAGGTAAAACACAGAAGGTTAGTTATAACCACTTAAACATGAACCCTAAATTTGATAAAGGCTTGTCTTTTCTGGTCTAAAAGTCTCACTCTGACCATCTTTTGATCAAATTTAAAAGCACTCCCTGTAGTCTTTTAATTTTGATTTTTGCTGTTTTTAGCCAAAATCAAATCATCTGTGTTGTTTTCCAGGACATAGCTTCTGCAGAGCGGCAGGAAGAATTAGAGTTGTGGGCGAGACTGTTGATGCAGATCAACCCTGCCCCCACTTCCCATCATCCCTTTTTTTACACTCTCTCCCGCTAGCTTACAGCCCTTATATAACATTACCAGTGCAAAAAAACGAGGAGCAATATTGGAGCTATACAGCCATACAGTTTTGATACAGATGCTAGACGTACATGGATCTAATCATCTACAAGTGCATGTATCAGGAGCGAGGAAATTATGGCCCACTAATTGTGGTTTCTAAGACACATGAAAAAGCTTTTTCCAACTGCATTTCTTCGTCTCCTCCTGGTTTAAATACACAAGAAAACAATTTAAAGCTGAATTTTCTTCATATATGTACTCCATCATTAGTAAACATAATTAAAACATTAAAATCATTGTTTTTATGGGAGGTTTTTAAATCTATCTCAGCTCATATTTTTTTAATCGTTAGGTAAGACTTTGAGCAGCAGTTCTCTTCAATATATATATATATATATATATATATATATATATATATATATATATATATATATATATATAAATAGAGAGAGAGAGAGAGAGAGAGAGATTTTAATTTTTTTTTTTTTGCTTGAGCAGGCAAGACAAAGACAAAAGTCTCCAATCAATTTCTGTCATTTTATTGTCATTACTTATTGTAATAAGTGCCATATCAACAAGAGAAAAACTGCATACATCTACTCAACCTTTTAATTACATTTACAGTTGCCGTGGGTGGAGCAGGAAGTGGGGGGAGGTGCACACAGAGATGAGAGATGCAGAAAAAACACACAAGCAAACAAACACTTCCAGTTTGGGAGGGCGGGGCAACTAGGCAGCAGAAGGGCAGAAGGCGAGACTAACCACAAAACTGTTAAAAGAAGAAACTAGTTCAGCCAAACACTTTATCCTAAAAGATATAACAGGAGTCAGTGACTGCATTCGCACAGTCAGTTATCTTTTGTGGGGTTTTTTTCAGTGTTTCAAGATTTTTCCTTTTTTTTCTCGTTTTTTTTTTTTCTACTTGCATCATTCTACACTTTGAAGCAAACACATCCAGATACTGCGCTGTCTTTCATTAAAACAGAATCTGCACCAAATGCACACATACACCCAAACACACGCACACCAGCAGACGCACATCTCCCGCTAAATATAACACGCTGAAGCATCTTCCCCTCCGGCTTGGGCAGAAGTCAGTGCTGACGAGTGCAACGTCAGCCCTATCCGGCAGAGACGTGTCCTGCACTGTGAAGACACTCAAACTTTAAAGGCTTATCTTTTCTGGATGGGTGTTTTGTGAGCTAAGAACCTGGCTTCACATCGAACCGCTGTGCACATCCACCGACGATTGACAGGACCGACTACATTCCCAAACTGTAGCGCTCTGACATTTGTCACCAAGCTGTAAATCTACTGACTACAAAACGTGAACTTTGTTGGCCTTTGTCCAATAAATGAGGAAATAAGTTACTAAAATCCTGTTTTTTCTTAATACAAAATAGCCTTTTGGATATTCCAATCCATACATGCTCATCATAACATGACCTAGTGGTTGCACAAATGCTGTTTTACACTGTTTTTAGTCATATTTCTCCCTTTTAAAATGTCTCAGAGAAACATAAATGGCAAATAACTTGTAGTTTATACATGTTTCTACATATATTTATATATATATTTATATATTTACTTGTTAAATATTTGCTGAATGACGATAATGACTTGCAGCAGGATGCTTGATTTTTTTGTTTTATTTTTTTAGATGAACTGGTGTTCATGCATGTATTCTGAGCAGGATAAAGGGCGTTCAGGTCAATTGAACTGATGTTTATAGTAGAAAAAAGGCTGTAACTTCTTTAAAACACTGATCCAAAATCAGTAAGGCCGGTGTTTGGTCTGCACCGTCTCATAGACTTCTATACAACTTCACTCTAAAACAACGACAACAACAAAAAAAGGGAGATACACCAATCAAAGTAGTTAAAAGCTGGTTTTTAAATGAAAATCAATACAATAAATAGATCAAAATACAGCAGCTCTTAACTAAAGTCTCTTAGAGTTGAAGGAGGATTCACGAAATAAAGACGTTTGGAGGGCAAAGTTAAGCTTGTGGTGGTGGTGACCAGCCTGCTTGGTTAGAGCAGTGGGAAAGATCAGAGTTTGAAGAGGGGGGAGTGCAAGGCAGAATCCAGACATGAGTGTTCACAAGCCCTGCTTGGCCAGGGCTGCAGTGACGTCATCGGCCAAGGTTGCTAATTGTGGTGATTCCATTATGTTGAGACTGCCAGAAGACGACAGGTGGCTCTGCCCAAGGGGGTTTGGGGACACTGAGCCGGACAAGCCAGGCGACTGGACGACAATCTCTGCTCCATGGTCCACCCGAGCTTTTGCGTGGTCCCGAAATGTCAACTTGTGGCTCTCAATCTGATGAAGGCAGGTGGCACAATGAGAGAATCAGACAAGAGTTTAACCATTAGAATAGTTTGTTAAAAGTTGTTGGCTGTTTTACTTACCAGGCTTTACTATGTATGAAATTCCTTAGGGTAAAGTTTTCATAAAAGATTAGCGTTCTACTTTGTCTTCACTTCATAAACTTCAACTAACAGATTGAAGTAAAGAAGAAGTCAAACATAGATCACATAAATCAGAAAATATAAGCTTGTTACACCTTTAAGATCAGACTTGACAAGTTTGACTTTTGTTCATAAATAGTGCATTGGTAGAAAGACACTGACACTCACCATGATACGACCTCCCCCGGGAACATGATGAGCATTTTCCAGAGATCCAATCTTAGCCTGGGCCTTGTCTTTGAAATCCAACTTCACGCTCTCTATGCGCACGTTACCGCCCCCTAGGGACAAGCAGAAAAAGACTAAAAACAGGAACTTTGCTCTAAATGTTGGTTTTTTAAAATCCCACTCCAATCATCTTTTGGTCCATTTTCAAAGCAATCCTAAAGCTCTTTTTTATTGTTATTATGCCGTTTTTCATTGGATATGGTCTTTCAATTTTAAAATACAGCTGTTAAAAATTTAGACCAGCAGGTGGAGCTGCAAACACAAAAAGTGTTAGAACCAGAAGTATTTACAATTCCAGATTTGTGTCAATATCTTTAACACTTCACATCTTTAAAGCACTTTTTGTTTGAACTTATTTAAATCAAGCTTATGATTTAAGTGTCATTTTATAAAACCAAAAACAATGAAGAAACAAACACAATTGCTAAAGTTAAATATTTGGCCTCAAAACGAATTGTTCCCTTTTGTTTGACACATGGAGATTTACTAAAAACATCTTATAGACCTGTGGATTATATTTTTTAAGTGTTCACGGCAAGCTCTTTCATCTCCGATAACAAAAAAAGTTAAGGTAAAGACAAAAATATATTTTAAAGATGAGTAAATGAAAGCAAAGTGCTTGCAAGTTTCAAAGCTCAGCTCCCATCTCTACTAACCCTATAGAAGAAGAAACCAGGACTTGTCAGGCAGACATTTCCGGCTCATTTCATAAAGTCAGAAACCTTACCACTATAACCCAAATTACATTTAAAGCTCCTGCAGGTTTTAATGAAACCTAATTTATCAGCAGCCTGCTTCACACTCACATAACCAAGGTAAGACGGCACAAAACACAGAAATGCTGCCAGGAAGAAAAAAACACCTCCCACAGTCGGCCACCTGTGGACAGACCCGTGGAGCTGTCAATCCACATGCAGTTCATTCCTCAATTCCACTGCTGCTCGCAAGAATGCTGAAGTGTGTGGGAGCTGCATGTGACTGGTGTTCAGGTGTTCACATGGCATGCAAAATACTTTTATTTTGTAATCAAAAACACTGTACATTCTGTGGAAACAAGTGGTTCTGGATCTGGAACTTTTTAAGAAGGCTTTCCACAAGTTGTACAAGTTGTACCCTTGTCTGAAATTTGGATCTTAAAATGTAAATCGCTCTATCTGTCCTAACATGTTTTTTTTTAATTAAACTTTGATTCTTTTTATCAAAAAAACTACAACTAAAATCAAGGGTTTGGGGTTTTGGAATGTGTCTTCAATTATGTTTTCTTTTTCTTTTTCTTAGTTTTTAATTTATTCCTCTGACATGCACATAATCTGTACGTATTCATGAACACATATGCTTGGAAATAATAGTTTATATGTGATAATAAGTTTTAAATTGGGTCACTACTTGAACAAATCCTTCAATAGATTAAGTTGTTTCATTAAAACATGTTTTATGTTCAAGGCTCTCAACTTACATTCTAGTGAAATTTGCTTACCAAATGTGAAACTAGAAATTACATAATGAGGCTATTTTCTTTGCTACTTTTTTGTAAAAAAATATTTAAACAAAGATTTTAGAGTTCAAGATGTAACTTATTTACTCATTTCCGTGGTTCCTTTGAAACTTTTTAAAATAAATTAAAAACAGCTTGAAGTTTGTAATAAAATCCTTTAAATGGTACTGCTAATAATATCTGTTCCCATGAACTGTTAAAACTGCAGGTTTTTTTAACGATTCCCTATTCTTTAATTGAAATTAAAAATATATATTTAGAGAAACTTAACAGCCACTCTTCAAAATTTGAAGAACAGGCAGTAAGCTACATTTTAAAGAAAGTTACAACCGGGGAAAATATTTTTATAACCTGTCTATTAGCTAGAATCATTCTTCTATTCCATAAAGACCCACTCCAATAAAAATTTTGGGTTTTTTTGGTGTTTTTAAACATGTTCTTGTAGAAATTTTCGTACAATGGAGGACATATATAAAGAAAATTAAGATTAAAACGGTGTTTCTGAGTTGCTTACTCCGTGCCAACAGTCCCACAACTCAGAGGCAAACTTCTTTCTGACGCTCTGCAGAAACTGTCTGAGAAAACGACAGGTTTTTTGTTTTTACCTTAAAACATCATAATCCTCATTAAAAACTACTGGGAACACTTTGACAATAGATCAAAAGATGATCAAAGTGGGATTAATTTTTCTTGCTTTCTCTCTACATCTATCTGGCTTTAACGTTTTACTGATTTTACAGAATCTCTGTTTCTCACACCACGATGCCCTCAAAAAGCAGCACAACAAAAGCAGCGTTGGCACATTTCAATAATGTGTCTCAGGAGTGTTTAACAGGACACAAAACCGGAAAGTTGATTGCACATGTTACACCCTGTAAGTATTTTTTCATCATTTCAGACACTTCCACTCAGCTCTATGCCTGACCTGGTCGATGGTGTATATTGTCTAGAGAGCCACACTTGGAGGTCACATGACTCAAGTCAATCTTCTTGTTCTGGATTTGCACCTGAAAAATTCACCAGAAACAGGAAACAGGGTCAGCTTTCACAGTTAATCTGAACTCCTCTTTGCTGAAAGACACACAAAACATTAACTGCAGCTTCTGATGGAAGTAAAAAATGTGGATTTTTTTTCTTTTTGCTGTTTTCAACCCAGTGCTTTCTAATTGTGTCCCATTAGCAGGACAGAAGCCGACGTTACATAACAGCCTTTGTGTGCAGCTTGGAGGAAAATTGAAAATGCTACACGTCAGCCACTTCCTGTTTAGAGGGCGTTGTGCCGGATTACAGAAAAGCATGTTTGAGCAGAAAAACTCTAAAACTTCAAAGCCTACAGATACAACGTAAACAAAAAGAAGTGATTATTAAATGCCAAATGATATTTCAAAACAAAGAAAGACAACGACAGAGCTCTTTAAGAAAAAATGGTCACAATAGAACGCAGTTATGACTTCGTCACCAGTTAAGAGAAACTTCAATTTGCCATAAAAACATCTAAGTTCAGACCATAAATAAAAGATTTTAACAAAAGCTTTGCCAAAAACATGGAAAAGCTGTCATTGTGCCTCTGCTGTTAATTGTGTAATAAATATTATTACAAATATATTGACACCACCGATTTCTATGAATTATGATATTTTATAAATACTGGCCATCTAAACTACAGGAAAGTTTTATTAAAAAACAGGAATCCTTGAAGCCTCCTGTAAAATGAGGTCCAAACATAGAGGTCCTTTTCCTGTGCTGCTACACCAAAGTTGCATTGTACCCTTTCATTAACAGTCTTGCACCTCTTTGTGTGCCTCTCCTCCCACCGTGGTAAATTGTGAGTCACCAAATTGCCACAGAGACACTTTTGCTTGTTAGCAAATGCACATCTGCTCAAGTACAGGCCTTTCATGTCTCTGTCAAGTGCTGAAGGAGAAGACGGTGAGGCTTTAGCATCACAAGTCACTGAGCACAAGCCACACAGAAGAAAGAGGCGTCGATGAAGAGGAGTGATATGAAGAGCACTCGCCATGCTGAGTGAATGCTCAACACACAACAA
Source organism: Oryzias celebensis (assembly GCA_014656515.1). Classification (NCBI taxonomy): domain Eukaryota; kingdom Metazoa; phylum Chordata; class Actinopteri; order Beloniformes; family Adrianichthyidae; genus Oryzias; species Oryzias celebensis. The sequence continues at coordinate 15,472,296 of BNCR01000017.1, read as the reverse complement.
AGTGGGAGGGAAACACTTAGACGCCGAAGACAACTTCCCCCACACATCCCGATCAGTGGCAAAAACCAAATCCAGCTCCACACTGGAGGTGAAACCCTGCAGGGGCAGATGTGAAGACTGCTCCAACGGCTTAAATATTCTCCTGATATGATGGTTGTGATGTGACCCCTGTTGCCTTGGATAAACAGTGTTCTGCAGAAACATTCGCTCTCACAATAAAAGACATCCCTGCGTACTGCTGAACCAGCTCTGACAGAGTATCAGAGCAGCAAAATGCACAGCATATTATTGAGCCAAGTCTCTGACGTTTTCTTCTACATTCAACTATTGACTCATATGATTCCATTGTATCTTTTGATTGCAAGATTGAAAAACTTTAGGATATTTTGGGAAAATTCTAATTTACTGAAATGGACATTGGCATGTCAAGCTCTGATTGTATGATACCCAGTCTTTGCGGCAGCATTAAAAAAGTGATACAGCTTTTTAATGATCAATAATCAAATGTGAATTAAACATAAATTTCCAATTTTTTTTGTAATTCTACCTTGTAAATTTCCCTTAAAAACAAAAAATGTTTTTTTCTATTTTAAAATATATTTTTTTTCAAGCAATCTTGTTTTGAAGCTGAAAAAAAGTAAAAATTTCAAATACATTTATAGGAAAAAAAGAGCTGAATCCAACTTCTAATCCAGTGTAAAATAACTAATGTAAACTACAATATCAAACACACTATTATGTATTTCTAAGTCACCTCCCTCAAGGCTTAGAGTTATCAAAATAAACTTCAATTGACTCCAAAATCCAAAATTTCAAATTTAACAGTGGCGACATTTTTTTAATTTAATTTGAAAAGCAAATATTTAAAACCAGAAGAAAGAACCAGGATCAGCTGCTAAAAAATAATGACATACAGTGTAGAAACTGAGCAACTCACAAACTGCATGAACAGGTCTATGTACAAACACAAATCTGACTAAGAACTATCTATCTCAGTCTCAGAACTTGACTACATACATTGGATCTGCGGGCAGAGTGCTTCAAATTATCCCCTGAGCTGCATTTTGATAGTGACAAATGACCCAAGTCCAGCTTCTTGTTTAAAAACGGAGTCTACAAAAAATAAAGAGAAAGTATTGACATTTTACCTAGAAGTTCAAAAACTTAGAGATTTGTGTGCTGAAAATGATTGCTCCAAGTTAACAATCTTTCGTAACAAACTTTTATTCAGCACTGCTCTTTTTTTAAAATAAATGATTAGCAAATAGGATGTTTTATTACTACACTCCTCAAAGAACACAAACAAAAAAACAATGTCATGTAATCATGTGATGTGGTGTACCAGCAGATCCTGAGTCCAGGTCACACTGTGTGCCGCCAGCAGACAAAAAGAAAATGAGATGAGACGCAGAACTTTCTTCCACACCAAAGAGCCCCTGTGTTTGGTCTCTGCTGGAATGTGTTGGTCCGTGTTTTGCTAAGAGGACAACCAGTGTGCAGGTCAGTGACAATGAGGCTGGCAGGTAGACTGCAGCAGCAGCATCTGTCGAGGGAACTATGACAACCTTGGAGTTGACAGGGAGGCACAAATCACAGGGTACCTGGACTTAAAGGTTGTTCTAGAGACATTTTGCTGCCTATCTGAGTTGTTTCTTCAGCTCTCTAAAAATACGTTCACACCAGGCTCAGAAACACGCGTTGAAGCGACCAGTTCCAATTAAAGGCTATGTAAACGCATGTAAATGCACGGTTCAAGCGTATGCATTCAGAATTCTTGCGTTCACACGCTAAAACACAAGTTTTTAAATCTGTTTTCCGGCTCTACATACAAAACGTGTAGCCATTGAACGCATGTTGAGTTTTGACCCATTAGTGACTCAGCTAAAAACACAGAGAAACCAACCGTTTGAAAAAAAGGTCATGAAGGAGAAATGAATAGTTGGAGTTTGTGCCCAATCGGAATTATATGACACCAAGTCACATATTGGAATAGAGCTGTGAAAGAAAAAGTGGTGTGAACGTAGCTTAAGAAAAAGAGAATCCTGCAATAAAACGACCTGAATGATGGAGAATCCTCACAGACAAAAGGAACCATGTGTCTGGAAAGGAATAATTTGTTTAATTACCCCAGAAAAATTCTCAACGCTTTTTAATGTGGAATGATTGTGTGATCTTCACATTCTTTACAAAAGTAAATAGCATGAATATCTGAACTTGTATTTATGAAAACCTTTTGTTTAAACAGATTCATTTTAGGTAACCACTGTAAAGCTGGAACTTAAAATGGTCTCAAAGTGGTGGAAGGAACCCTTGTGAATTATGAATGTGCGTCATTTTACTTTAAATGAGCAGATTAAACTAATTCATGCATTATGAATCAAGTCCTTCATCTGTTCATGTCGTGGTACAGAGTTTTGAGCGTTTTTTTAGGTGTCATTTTTAGGTGTCAGCTCACATAGTGTTAGAGCTGCCTATTCTGCCAGAACCCTTTTTGTTTTGTCTCCAGCAATTACTTTTACCAGAACAGCTGACAGGACGGTCATGATTCCACTTTTGGGACAAAAACAAAAAAAATGCATTGTCCTTTAGGCTAAGGTTCTGACTGATCCTCAGAGAAAAACATCTGCGCTGCCTCTCATACTTGCATTAGGTCCCTGTACCTTCAGAGCAAACTTCAAAGTAAAACTTTATTTCACCTGGTTTGTACAGCTCAACAATCATTTCTCTTTTCTGAGGTAGAAAATTGGTAAGCACAATAACAGATAAACCAGTGGAGTAAAAGTTGTCATTTGTTGGAACAACTTTGTAACTTGTTTCCAATCAAGCCACTTCCCACAGACCAACAAACACTTGTGGAGAAAAAAGCTTTCTGTTAATTTGCTCTACAGATGACAGGCAAACAATCTGAACGTTCATGTTTTGTACTAATGACGCGATCACTGAAGATCTGTTGACCACACACACGCCGCTGCTTTCATCACAAACTCCAGTTAGAACAAGACATTTGTCAGGCCATGAGATGAGCGTGTCATTGTGACTGTGCAGATGCTGAGGCACTATGGAAATCGGATTTTTGCTCAGTGGGACATCACAGTTGTCTAGAACATTTTTAGTGAGAAAATAAAAAAGTTTGGATTCAAAATACTTATTGTGATTTTGACAAAAAAAAATTCTCCATTACTGTAAAATAAAGGAACAAAAAGTTTGCAGAAAAGCGCTGATGTAAACTGCTTGCTGATAGAAATTTTCTCCACATGGATGAAAACAAACGAACCATAAAGTTCCTCCTTTATGGGAGCATGATCAATTTAGGTCTTGTGACCTTTAGACAGGGATTTATCCTTTCATTGACTGAGGATATAAAGTATCATCCTTAAAAACATCGAGTTCATCCTCAGTCTCTACTGTTCTTGTTGAAGATAATCATTAACATTTGTCTGAACTGTATTACTGGGTATGTGAAGCACATTCAAGAGTGTGCTAAACACGTATTCTTGAACATGTGTTTAGCCCATGGTGTTCACACTGGACAAGTGGGGAGGGGCTTTTTCCTCTTTTTCTTTTTCTACTGTTTACTAGAGAATGTTCGCCACCTACACATAAATGAGAGTTGGTGCAGCGGTGCAAATCTTGCAAAAAAAATGCTCTTTCACAGCTCTATGCCCATATGTAATCAACTTTCCAATGGTTGGCACTTTGTGAATGAAAATAGACATCATCCATTTACAGTATTACAACCAAATCTAAGTCTCTGATTGGTCAAAGTTTTGCCTGGTTTCCTTTTCTGTTCAATTATCACGCCTTTTTGACGTAGGGCCTAAAAACAGTCGTAGAAATTAGCTTAGCTACGCCAGATGTGAGAATTTTGAACAGGAAGCACGAAACGAGTGATTACACACATTTACATAGACTTTTCATTAGAAGTGGTTGCTTGAACACACAGTGCAGAGGATGGTGTGAACATAGCTTTAGACAAATGGTAAAGCAGTAAAATTTGGATAGAGTGTACTTGCAGTAAGAAAGAGGCATCACTATTTGTCATCATTTTATTAATGGAATAGAGCCGCACCGCAAAAATAAACACTCACTGTTTACTGTGCTTTTGAGAAGCTAAGGAAAGTGTTTTTGTTTAATAACCAAAATTATTTTCTAATCTGTTTGTCAAATGTTGAAAATTATTGTATTGTAACTCTTCAGGAATAATTGTTTTCCCAACTTTTTTTTGTTAAAGCAGAATAGTTGAAAGAACGGTGTGGCAAAGAGCACTGAGAGATGACAAACACAAGTCAGATTTCCATTAATTCTGTGGTTGGTGGTCATCATGAACATGAAAATGCCAAGTTCTAAAGATGAGTCTCAACAACTATGTTCCTCCATAAGTGTAGAGCTGCCACAGCCTTATCAGGTAGTCCTGTGTGGAGTGTAAACAAGTGAATAGCCTCTCCAACTTCTGCAGCGGTCATAATGATGGTCTCTACTTTTAGAAGCTTTTTTATTCTTGTTTCTTTTTGAATAAACATAAAAAAACAAAGGTTAAAAATATTTAAAAACAGCATGTTATTGCAGCAGCCCTGCGATGGACCGGCAAACTCTCCATGTCCCATTCTGCCTTTGCCCAACAGGGATTGGGATAGGCTCCAGCCTCCCCATGACCTCAAAGGGGAGTTGTTGTTAATGTTTAAAGTAATATTAAAGCATGGACAAAGATATGATAAAAGACAAGTACAATCAATTATTAATTATCAAAATAGTCTCAAAAAGTTACCTTTTTTTCATTTAGACATTGAGAATTTTTTAGCGTTTTCTATTTATGGGACTTGAGGTCCATTGTTTTTTTTCCTGTTGCTCTGTTTTTATATTGATGTATTCTACCAAGCACAAAGACGTGCTTAGAATAACTACAAGGAAAAACAAACAAAAAAGGAATGTGGAAGGAAAACAGAGGAATGTGGACAAACCAGAAATGATTGAGCAGGTTCAGGTTTGAATTTAAAAATGTAAAAAGAAAAATAAAAAACGTCACCTGCCCTCCTTTGGGCTGATACTTGATGTTTTCTGTGGAGCCAACCTTGGACTTGATATTCTTGAAGTCAGGAAGTGGTTGGTTGATTATGCGGAGCTGCTTGGGTGTAGTTGCAGGGGATTTGGGTGGGGTGTGAAGAATAGCTACTTTCCTCTCATGGCAAATCAAACTTAGGGAGCGTGGGGTCCCCCTGGAAGATGAGGAGTAACTAGGAGGGGTTCCTGGGGTGATGGCTGTGGAGCCTGGAGTGCGTGGGGTGGAGTGACCACTGCGAGCCGATCGGGAGCGCATTGTTTCTGTGACTAATGGGGTGGAATACAGACAGCAAGATATATTTAAAATAATTCAGAAGACTGACTATTTGGCTTTAATAAACATTTTATTTATACAGTTTTAAATGAGGTAAAAGTTTTGATGCAATTTTATATAGTTTTCTTTACCTGACATAGTGGGGGCTCGTCCTATCCTGTGCTCTGCCCTCGTCTCTGTGCTTAACGCTAAAAACAGGGGAAAAGAGAAGGAGTTTAGTGCATTCTCATCTAAAAATCAATAAAAAAAAATAAAGTTTGATAATGATTTAAAAACAACAGAAATCAACATAAAGTGGTTAAAATATCATGTGGTCAAAAACTTTGATTTAGACAGAAACAACAGTACAGAATACAGTAAAATTCAAATGCGGTCAACTAAAATACTTGCCAAATGTAGTTCCAAATTGAAAAAAAAAAAATCTTAAATTAGAAAGATCTTAAATAACATAGAGACCTCAACTGGTAAATTACCATAATTTTGAAATATTTCCAACATTTTTACATTTTGTATTATTTTATAACAAACGTGCATATGTCCATTTGTATATGAAAAGAAGGCTTTTATACACGTACACACACACATATATATATATAAAATATTTTATATTTCTATATAATAATCTCTATAAGAACATTTATAAAATAATAACAATCTCTACAAGATTGAAATAAGAATCTATATAAGAACAGGACATACCGATGAACAGAGATATACTCTACACCTAAATGTAACTTCATTAAGATTTGTGCTTAAAGACCGACTCTTGAAAATCATGTTTTTGGTGTTTTTAACATGTTCTTTAGCAATTTATTCTGATGATAGAGGAAACAAATACAGGAAATTAAGCTTAAAATGACACTTCTAAGTATTTCTTATTTCCTATTGTTGTGAATCAGGAGCAGATGAAAAAACGCAGTTTGAAAAAACGTGTGGTTGTGATGTACAAACTACAATCGGCATCCCATGAGCTCCCTGCTTTGCTCCAATTCTGATGCATCCACTTGCGGACAAATGATCCATTAACGTCTTCATGTCCCCCATCTGGCTCAAAATTGTCGGGGTAGATAGCTCCAATATTGCTTAACATTTTTTTTGCACCACTATAAATTAGGTTGTGGTTGTGAGGGGCTGAAGTGGGAGAGAGTGTAAACAAATGGATGCTCACTCCATGCCAACAACTCAGAGGCAAACTTCTAATGAACTCCTGCTGCTCCACAGAAACTATGTCCCCAAAAATGACAGTTTTAAAAAAAATGGCTTAATCATGATTAAAAGACCATTGGGAACTATATTTACAATAGATCAAAAGATGATCGACGTGGATCTTTAAAACATATGAATGCTTTTTTATTTTTTTCTAAACAAAATTGTAACTCCCACTCTTCTGTTGTAGAAGTTAGGGTTCTCTTCTACATTTTTAAATAATTAGTTTGGAGAATTAATACCTTTCTTTTCTTTTTTATCTGTCAACTGAGTACCTTTGAATCCGTTTATTAGAACAATAAAAAAATATGTTCTCTACGTGAAACCACTGTGGAAATAGAAATGCAGAGCCTACATGTCGGTCGACGGGGAGCCGTGGAGCCTGAACTGGTGACAGAGGTCGAACTCTCCTCCAGCTCGAATCGGCGGGCCAAAATGGAGGCATGACGTGGCACCGAGGACCTCTTAGCCGGGCTCCGTGATCCCCCATCCTGATGTTCAGCACACACAAACAGAATGCAAAAATATAACTGTCAGTCGTTATCACCCGTTGGCTGTTGACTTTGGCAAATGTCCATTTGAATAAAACTACAACTCCTAGAATTACATCAACAACCTTGCAGCCACATACCTCCATTATGTTACTCTTTAAATCTGCTGAGGCATGCAGCTTTGTCAGGGGACACTGAAGACTATCTAACCTGGCAGCAGGAGCTCTGGATATGTAGGTTGGAATCTTTGTAAGAGTGAGGTGATGGGGATGACACTGAGATGGTTCCGTGATTGAACAGCAAACAAAAAAGCCAATAAAAAAAGACAGCATAACATGTGAAATGACTTCATCAGTAAACACGATTACTCGTGATCTTTTTGAGATGACTAATGAAATCCCCACACTAGATCTAAAGGGTTTAACATTTCATTACCCTTAAGAAACATATGTTTTTTTCTTGTTTCACCCAAATAAAAATAAAGAAAGCAAGAAAACAGGAAACATAAAGAACCAATAAATGGAATGTGAGGAGTAATGGAGGCTGTTTTCTCACCACAAAGACTATTTACCCCTAGAGGTGTGTTAATAGATTGTTAGCGGGCATTTATGCTCTGCTGTTAAGAGAAATGACATTCAAAAAGAGCAAAACTCTGGTATTTTTGCCACAATAACTGTCATTATCATGGTGGAGGAGTAAAATGGAGTCACGACCGTGGCTGCGGGAGAAATGTCACCGGGGGATTCAACTCCCACTCAATACAATAAAACACTTTGAAGAGATCTGTCTTTCGTAGCTGCAGAAAACAACATTTAACATGCCAAATAAATTGTTTTTATGCCATTGTTTTACAAATGTTGAACAATTATCATAATTAGAAAGAAGAAAAATTCAACTTTGTGTTAAAGAGACAAAACTTCATGTTTACTACAGTAAAACTGACAGAATTTCCTCTGAGCATCACTAGAACTGAATCTGGTTAAATGTATTAAAGTCATGAGTCCATTCATCTTTAATTATTCATCCTTTTGTTTCTTTCTGTTCTTTGATTGGGTTTAGTACTAAAGATTGTGTTGGTGTCACTTTGCTGTACTCACCGATACTCTTTCACGAGACTGCCTGGCAACACTTAGAGGCCGGCGACCATCTGGTAGAGTCTCTGAAGGACAAGAAAACATGGCGCTATTGAAGCCATCAAGTGTTTTCGACAGTGAACTAAATTCCTTTTGGAATAGTTACAGTCATGTGAAAAAGAAACCAGAACAGTAGATGACTTTCTGATCTTCCTTACATCCTAACAAGACCTAAAAATGTGTTTGGTGAGGCTCTGTTGTTAAAAGATTATTTTTGTATAATAGAATACATGAGAAGAATGGTTGAAATTTTACACAAAGATCTTTACCTGAAATAACTAATATGGGAAAAAAGAAAAATTCAAAGCATTTTTTTAGGCGTCTGATGTGAACAGAACCTAAATTCACCAAAAGTGGACAGCCCCACATCAAACTCTAAAGTTGTTATAATATTGTTTCTATGTATTGAATTTTTGGTATAGTAGAGGCTGGTTGGCTTAGTTGGCTGCATGCAGGACTGGAAAATGAGAAGCCAGGAGTTCATTTCCTGGGGGGTGCGATGAGCTTAATCCAGTGTGGTCCTTGAACAAGACCCTTCACCCTACTGCCTAATTATGTAGCCAGAAAGGATCCCAGGACCCTGTGCTGGTCCAGAGAGTTGTGCCAAACTATCTGTGCAAATCAGTGACAGCTAATTTGGTGTGGCGACCTGAAGGGATTTGCTAAACAACATTGAATTTTTGCTGTAAATACTTTATTATTATTTTACAAATTCTGTTCCTTTTGTTTTTTTCTGTTAAAGCTGCTGATGACACTCAGGTTGGGTCCAAATTCCTTCACTACTATGGTGCTGTCCAAATTTACAATTCCAAAATTGAGTGTCCTAGAAATTTCCCAGAAGTCTCTGAGAAAAACCCAGTGTGCATGGATGCTCGCTAGAATGACAAATATAGACCACAATGCAATGTGTTTTTAATGGTTTTTTGTATGAAGAAAAAAAATGCGTTTGAATTTATTTTTTACATAGTATCCTGGTTTTTATCATCATGACACAGTCTTTGTAAAAAGTTTATATTTATTAGGTTTTTACTTCATGAAATTGGTGATGTCATCCTTGCCATAAGAAATAAAAAAAAAAATATATTACCATAATCCACTCATCTTTTAAATCTGTTTCTGGGGAAAGCTGCAAAGATTTGTAAAAAGTTTCAAAAGGTGCTGCTGTGTTGCTTAAAACGAACTGAAAATGGAAATCTGTCAACTGATTCATTTTTTTGCTTTGATGTTTCTTCCAGGAGACATTGTGAACTAGAGCCAAAAAAAACATAAAAAATATTTGAGTGTTGTGGGATGAGTAGACCAAAAGGGAGCAGGTTTGGCCTTCTCTACTGAACTATGAAGCACTGCACTTTGACCATGTCGTCTGTAGTCCCACTGTCTCTTTCAGGAGTTCAGCACAGGTTGACACACTTGTTAGACTTGAACTTTGCTGGTTTAACCACTTCAAACAAATGGTTCATATTGATAAAGAATGGAAATGTATTAAGGTGTCCCAGTTTTTTTTTTCCATACGATAATGTGTTCCCTGAACAAATGTTTCCATAAATGAGTATTTTAATTTTAGCATTTCTGCCTCTGCAAGTGGTTTCCGGTGTAAGAGCTTTGTTCTTCAAAGACTTGGCCCATGAAAACACACATAATGGGGGATTTAGAGTTATGTAAGGCATCTCTGGAACATAAGCTAACTGGGGCAATGTGGGAGGGTATTGTGCTTTTTTTATCTGACACAAAATTCAGTCTGTCAAGGGAATTTAAGCTATGCTAACACTTTGGGACAGCCGTTTTATTAGAATCACACTCAAGAATGTGCCAGGAAAAACAGATTATTACTTTTTATATGAAATAAAACTGTGAAGAATGCAAATATGAAAAGAGGACTTAAAAATATTTTGTTACACAAACAAGAAATAAAAAAAAAATACACTCACATAGAAGGTGCCAAAATGGTGTTTGTGTGAAAACAGAGAATTAAACTGAAACTTATTTTTTCTCGCGTATTTGAGCAAATTTTTAAAAGGGTATCAGAGTCAGCTTTGTTTTAATTACACTGTAAGGTACAGGCAGTGATGTTAAAATAATACAAAATAGAAAAAATGAACAAAAAACACAAAAAATATTTTTAAAAATATATGAATTTTATTAAAAACCAAAAATGCAGAACTGCAGACAAGGATGAACAGAAATGAAAAAGTCAAACGTTGAAAAACATGGTACAATGAGAGCGCGTGTGACACGCCGAGGTTGTTTGTCACCTGTGTGCCTCCTTCTGGGACAGGAATGATGCTGGGAGGGCCGTGTCTGGCGAGCCGCTGGCTTTATCGAACTCTTCTTGGATGGAGACAGACTCTGAGTCTCCACTTTTTTGGTGAGGTCAGTTTTCCGTATTATAGCTACATCATTAAAGAAAACAAGGCCAAGTGACTAAAACAGAAATATGCAGCAATAAGCAGTTAATAAAAGTTAATAACAGTCTTAGTAAAAAGCTGTCATTTTAGTCCTGTAAATACACATTTTTACCAAGATTTCTGCAGTTTGTGTTTGCACATTTTAAATGTTGAAACACCCAAATGTATGACTGATTTAAAGACCCACTCCGATCATCTTTTGATTTTTTTTAAAAAAGAGTTCGAGTGGTCTTTTATTTGTGACTATGCTGTTTTTATTCTAAATTAAAAAATAATTAAAAAAACGGTGTTGTTTCCTAGGACATAGTTTCTGCAGAGGGGCAGGGCTTCATTAGAAATTTTAGTACATAGTTGGAGCAATCCCGCCCCCCCTTCCACTTTCCGTTGCTGAGAGCGCGCTGTTTACCTGCTTTCCTGCTAGCTTACGCCTCTCAAACCCCCAATTTAACATTACAATTGCAACAAAAATGGCGAGCAATGATGAAGCTATGCAGCAGTAGTGTTTTGAGCAAGATGCTAACATTTATACAGTTCTTCTAAGAATTTCAACAGCAGATAGGTGTTGATTCTCCATTTTATCTCAACTCCTCATGGTCTTTTTCAAACTGTAGTTTTCCGTTTGCTTCTGATTCACAACAACTTGAATAAAGAAACATTCACAAACGCAATTTTAAGCTTAATGTTCTTTACATATGTCCTCCATCATCAGAAAAAAGCCCCAAGACCGTGGTAACAACGCCAAATACATGATTTTCATTGGAGTGGGTGTTTAATTACAACAGGTCTGCCTAACACTGGTCCTCCAGATCTACCACCCTTCCTGTTTTCCAGTTCTCTGCTCTGCTTTTTGCTGATTTGTTGACTCGGGTGTTTCCTCATTCTGACTGACTCACCACACCTGTTTCTGGTCATCAGCAGCAAGACGTGAAGGGAGATCAGGAAAACAAGCAGGGTAATAGATCTTGAGGACCGGTAGTGTGCAGCCCTGGAAAACAATTAAAATTGCTCGAAAAGATAGACATTTCTCAGTTGTAGCTGTTGGTGTCACCTCAAAAGCTTTAGGTAAAGTAAAGCTGCACTTCAAACCCCACTGTGTGAAAGTCTACAACTACAGTCAGACTATTCACTTCATCCTTTATTTTCAAACATCGTTAATGACGTCATTCTGAAGAGAAAACTGAATGAAATGTTAATGTTAATGGTGAACCTTTTTTTTTCTTGACCTCCTCCCTGGGAACATAGACGGGTTCTTTCCGGACAGGTTTGCGTTCGGGTGTGGACACTCGTCCTTTGGCTCGACTTCCTTTGGTTTTGGGTTTAACGGGCCTCTCCTGTTTCTCCATCTTCTGCTGTTGTGTCTGCTTGGTCTGAGGCAGAGAGCCCTTCTCAGCTGCTGCAGGCACTTTGGGCAAAGGCTCAATCTGCTCTGTTGCCAAACTCTTGTCGTCATCTGACAAACGGGGCATTAAAAACGCTGTCACCATTCTCAGAACAGACAATATGAATGAATGACATAATGAAAAAGATCTAACCTTGTGTGTCTATCCAGGAACTGTCCAGTATGGAGTCATCTATGGTGGTTTCATCCCTGTCATAGCTTTCTGTTAGCCCCCCAGTTTCGATTGTCAGAGCCTCTCTTCCTTGGGAGATGGGAGCAGCATCAAGAACATTCACTTCCTCTTGACTTGCTTCCTCAATATCTGCTTCCTGGGCCAGCTCAACAGACTCTTCCTCTTCCTCGTCTTTCTGGTGAGCAACGCAAAAGGCTTTGTCCTCGGGCGGAGCGGAGAAACGGACGCTGTGCCCCGGTGTTTCAGCTTCGTCAATCGTCTGGACGACGGTGATGAAATCATCTTCAACCATTACCACAGATTCTATGGCGCTGGCTTTTTTGGACACATGCTCGTTTTTCAGGTTTCCAGTTGTGTCTCCTGTCGGAGCATTAACAGTTGCACTTTCTTCCTGGTGTCTGAAATCTACGTCCACTGAAAGGTCAACTATCTTTCTTTCCACCTCAGCTAGTTTTTCCTGCTCTTTTTTCTCTTGCAGTTCTTTCTCCAACTTTTCCTTTTCTGCCTTCTCTTTCAGCTCTTTCTCCATTCTCTCCCGTTCCAGTTTTTCCCTTTCCACTTGCTCCATCTTCTCCTTCTCCTCCTTTTCTTTCCTCTCTATCTCTTCTCTCTCCTTCTTTTCTTTCAAATCCTTCTCCTCTTTCTCTTTTCTTTCTCTCTCCTCCTTTTCTTTGCTCTCCCTTTCCATCCTTTCTTTCCTTTCCCTCTCCTCCGTTTCTTTCCTCTCCTTTTCTTCTTTTTCTTTCAGCTCCCTCTCCTCTTTCTCTTTCTTTTCCTTTTCCTCCTTTTCTTTCAGCTCCCTCTCCTCTTTCTCTTTCTTTTCCTCTTTTTCTTTCAGCTCCCTCTCCTCTTTTTCTTTCTTTTCCTTTTCCTCTTTTTCTTTCAGCTCCCTCTCCTCTTTCTCTTTCTTTTCCTTTTCCTCTTTTTCTTTCAGCTCCCTCTCCTCTTTCTCTTTCTTTTCCTTTTCCTCTTTTTCTTTCAGCTCCCTCTCCTCTTTCTCTTTCTTTTCCTCCTTTTCTTTCAGCTCCCTCTCCTCTTTCTCTTTCTTTTCCTTTTCCTCCTTTTCTTTCAGCTCCCTCTCCTCTTTCTCTTTCTTTACCTTTTCCTCATTTTCTTTCAGCTCCCTCTCCTCTTTCTCTTTCTTTTCATTTTCCTCCTTTTCTTTCAGTTCCATTTCCTCCTTCTGTCTTTTCTCATTCTCCTCCTTTTCTTTTAGCTCCTTTTCTTTTTCTTTCTCTAATATTTTCACATTGCCCTGTTCATTTTGCTCTCCTTTCTTTTCTGTTTCTTTCAGCAAATTCTGATCATGGTCTTCCTTCTTTCCTTTTATTTCATCTTCCTCTTTCTTGATCTCTGTTGCTTCCGTGTCTTTTTCTTCCTTTGATTTTCTCTCTGATTCATCCTTCTTTTCTTTGTGTATTGCTGACACGGGGGAAGCTACTCTCTTAGGGGATCCGTATACTTCTATCTGTCTAAATTTGGATGGTGAGAGCACTGGGGAGAGCAGCTTGTCGTCATCAATGTTGCTCTCCACAGACGAAGTTGGGGAGGTTTTCACAGGTCTTGCGATTCGGTCTTTGGCCATGCCGGTCAACTGGTATGCGTCTTCCGCGTCCACCTCCTCATATGCTTCTTGGTGGACCAGCTTGACCTTTTCCCGGAGCTCCTGCAGTTCTCTTTCCTCCTCCAAGCTCAGAGGCCTATCCTCCATCTCCAGTTTGCGGATCTGCCTCTCATAGTCTGCAATCTCTGTTTCGGAGGCCGACCCTTCACCGCTGCCTTGACACTCAGACTCACTCCCTGACCTCTCACCTCCTTCTAGAGTCACGGTTACAGTTGGAGTCACAAAGGTCTCACTTGACTGAGCAGGTGGGATTTCTGGTGCAGACTTAACCGGCTGACTGCTACCTGCATCCTTATTTGTTTCTTTTTTCGAATCATCTTGATTCTGGTTAATCCTCTCAGTGCCATCAGCCTCTCCCGTTGGTTCACTCTGGTCCTCCACAGACATATCTCGAACTGCTAATTTCCTCGCCTGCTCAGCCACTTTCTCCTCCAGGACAGAGGGGGTGAAGACTTTTGCAGCCGTTTCCGTGGGACTGAACACATCTGCAGGAGACGGCATGGGTCCTGAGTATTCACTGAACACACAATATCCCATCTCTTCAAGCTGACTCTCACTTTTTCTTGCCCCAGGGCTCTGCTCTCCTGACATTAGACTGGCCATTGGATCGTGAGTAAAAGCAGGAACATCTGCTTGACTTGACTTTCGCCTGTTGATTTCTGGGTCTGCATTTTCAGAAGCCAGTCTAGAGCAAGTTCCAGCAAGGTCTAGCATCTCTGGTAAGTCTTGTGCCATAGCCGTGCCATTTTTGTAGTTCTTACAGGGTTGGGGGGACTCTGGAGATTTTGGTTCTGGACTTGTTTTAGGAGGTGGTTCAGCAGTCTGAGGTGGAGATGAGGAGTCTGATGTGACTGAAGCTGCAGTCTCCAAGATAAGAGGTGGAAATGGTTGAGGTTTATCTACAGATGGTGTTGACACTGGAAGGTAGTTGGCGGACTCATCTAGACTCCCGCCAGTTAAAGACATGATGTCTGTCGCCAGAGGGGAGAAGTTGAGCGATTTCCCCTGTCCGCTCTGGTCCAGTGCTCCTATGGTGATGTTAAGTGAATAGCTCCTCTGCTCTAAAGCAAGTTTACCGGGAGAAAGCCTGCATTCACTACTCCTATCAGGGGCCGCAAACATTCCAGCAACATCCGCTGCACCTTTTTTAGATTCAGGATTATCCTTGCCTTCAGTTAGCATGCTGTAGCTCCTCTCCTGAGACCTGGAGTTACTCACAGCTGTCTTTTCGACAGCCCTACTCAGTTCATAATAACCTTCGCTTTTACAGTGCTGGGCTTCTTCAACCTCCATGGCTGACGTTTCAAAATAAGCTGACATACCAGATCTGTCCCCGGCATCTTTTGTTGAGTCTCCTGCTTGATCTTTAACTTCTACTGAGGAGAAATCAGATGGAGCGGCAATACTGCTGAACTCCACCACCTCCACTGATGGCTGCTTTTCCGACACTGTGATTGGCTCACCGTATGTGGGCTGAAGTGTGAATGACTTGACTAAGTGCTTGTCTTGGCTTTGTACATCTGAATGTACATATGGCATATCCATGGTGGGGCTCTCTGGTACGACTCGTTCACCAGCAAAGAACTCTTGCATTTGGGGCTCGTAAAATTCTTCTGGTCGTTTCTCTGATCCAATGCTGTCAGGGCTCATGGACCCGCTGTCCTGCTTATCCGAATCCATCTTCAAAGCTGAAAAGACATCTGTAAGTTGGCTGTTTCTGATACCATGGATATAAATATATATAAATATATATCAATAAATATATATATCTATATATATGTATATATAGATATGTATAGATAGATAGATAGATATATCCCAGTCTAGTGCATGCTGTGATATAGATATATTTGATTTAAACCAAGGACTGGAAAAGCTATCAGGGTAACAGGCAAAGCTCTCTTCAGAAACTTACATCACAACGACATGGCCATCATAGAAGAAGTGCGGCAAGTTTATGGGCATCGTCAAATCACAGATGTGTGAAAATATGGGATGGAGTGACGGAACCGGCATGAAGCAACTCTGATGCTGCTGTATGAGAAACAAGTTATGACAGAAGGTTCCATGCATTGAACAACATCTAATGAGAGGCATGTATGTCATTCGTCATAGATGCGATACATATTTAAAAAGTTATCTTTTTAAAGCTTTTCAGTTATTAGACATTTATAATGCTGCATTCACACCGGGCATGTGACGCGTGTTCTTGAACGTGCATTTAGCATATGCTGTTCACACTGGACTGTCGCTACTCGGTACAAGTGAATGTATCTACAGTTGGAAAAGGGTTGGTGCGAAATGTCAAAGCGGTGCTAACAGCAAGAATCTTGCGCCAGAGTTTTTCTTTCACATGAAAGACTTGGTGTCTCATGATTCCAGCTGGGCACAAACCACAATTATTAATTTCCCTTTTCTGAACAATTTTCAAAAGGTTGGCACTTCTGTAAATTAAAAAGGATGCCATCATACATCACTACCAAATCAGAGTCCTCAATTGGTCAAAGTTTGGCCTGGTTTAGTGCCAAACTTTCAAACTGGTTCAAATTTCAATGCCTGTTCAATGGAATCACATTTTGTAGGTTGAGCCAAAAAACAGTTTTAAAAATGTGAAGAGCTACGCGTGAAATTAATATTCATTTAAGTGGCACTTTATATACACAATGTAACACAGATTACTGTCCACAAAAAAATAAATTAAAAAAATGTTTTGTTAATGCCCCCCCCCCGGACCCACAAACAGCCTTAACCCCCCTCTCGCTCCTCACACCCCCTTAACCGATGCAGATTGGGAAAGATTGGATGCAGATTAGGTTGAGCACAGAAAAAGTTTGTTGGTTGAAAGTTGGGTCCTCCTCCCCAGTGGAAGCCTGAAAAGTGTGGGCTTGTTTACATAAACTTTCCATTGAAAGTGGCTGCTTGCAAGTGCATTGCCAAAGGCGGTGTGAATGTAGCTCAAGAGTAAATTAGCTTTAGACTTTAATAAAGAAATCACTAGTAGATTCGGAGACAGAAGAATTGAATTGAATTGACAAATGCCATACTTTGCCACCAGAAATGACTGACTAAAAAGTCAACTGAAATAAACATATAAAAGACTTTAAAAGAAAAATACCAAACAAACCGATTCATATGTTGATGCTTTACCGATAGCTCTGTTATTAAGCATAAAGCAGCCAAAGCGCAGCCCCCTGCACACCCTTTGCTAGGAGTTCTAACCATCATACCAATGATGCACATTGAGGAGCTTTGAAAAATGGTTGCACAAGATACACATCACCAAGCTGTTACATCTGAGTGCGATGTAAAATCTGCAAGCCCTTAAGCTGAGGAAATTAACAGACAGCACTTTTACGCTTAGCAACACTTCATATCATCATACCAACATAGAACAGCCGGCCCCAGAAACCACAGCGAGGAAAAGAAAACACAAGCCAGGGCGACTGGCTGATAAACCTGCTCGAGTAAAACAAAAAACAATGTGGCTCTTTTCACCAACAAGCCTGTGTTGCCTTGCAGCCGCAGCAGAGAACGTGAAGGATAACTGGGCATTCCACTTGAATTCTTATGTAAATGTTATTTGCTTACTTCTGACACAGTGGACAATGCAGTAAACATGCAGGTAAGGAGAGCAGAGGGCAGGACACACCTGTGTCAGGGAAATCATCACCCTCTACTTCCTCCTTCTCCTCCTCCTCCTCCTCTTCCTCTCTGCTCATGGAGCTTTCAGCGGCAGCGTTAGCTGCTTCACCCAGCTCCAGATCTACTTCCTGGGCCTCGTCTACGTCTTCTGACTGATTTAAGAGTTCAGCTTGGGGGCTGTCCAGCTCGGGCTCCTCCCCACTCCACTGCTGCTCATCAAGAGCTGTCTCCGACTCTGCTGCCTCTGCACTTTCCTCCTCCTCCTCTTCCTCCTCTTGGAATTCAGCTGTAAGAGCCTCCATGGTCTCTTCTTTTCATAAACAAGGTGAAAGGGGGGAGACACATTAAGACTATAGGCAACACAGACTTGGGTTATGAGAGAACACAACTCATGAGGGGACACTTTCAGCTCTGTGAAAAGATAACCTCCTGTGTTTGTGTGTTTACATATTCAGGCACATTTGTGGTTCAGAGTGTTGTTCAATATTGTTTTCATCCTACGCGAGAGTCTTCAGCAATAGATGTCTACCTTATTGTGAACAAGTTCCATCTGAGCACTTCGTTTCAGGCAGATAATAAATAGAGTAAAGTAATGTGTCAAAGCACCTCCTATGTAAAAATCATATGATGTTCCTGAAAACCATATTTAGAAATAAAAGCAAAGGGTCAGGGTTTTTTTAAGTGGGGCAAAAACACCTGGTGTGTAGCATATGAGACATTTTAAACAAAAGAAAACATTGGGCAAAACTTGGAAGAAGTTAAGAACAAGGAGGTACCGAGGTCTAAAAGGAAGCTCAGAGGAGAACGGGCATTTTCAGTCTGTGCACCGAAGCTCTGGAATGCGTTACCACTGAGCATTCGGGAGGCATCTTCACGGCCCATTTTTAAAACACTTCTTAAAACCCATTTTTATTGCCAGACTTTTGACACAGCATGAGACTCTGCTCTGCTGGTGTGTTTTTACTGTTTTATTGCTCACCTTTGTTTTTATCTGGTGTTTTTTATATCAGCTATTTATATATATTTTTTTATATTTAATTGTTTAAACATTTTAGCTGTTGTTTTTGTTTTATTGAGCTTTTAGTGTAAGGCGCCTTGTGTGACCAAGGTCATTTTAAGGCGCCATATAAATAAATAAACTATAACTATAAACGCTATATATTCATTAAACCATAAATCTAACCTGAGAACCAAAATTGATCTTAATATGAAAAAAGCCTTATGAGTGTTTGCTATAGTCTATTGTTAGACATTATAATGAAAAGGTGACGCTATGTTTTTGTCAGTGTATTGACATCTGTATGTGTGCGTGTGTGTTTGTTGGGGTTGTTGGAGCTGAAAGTCTTCCATGGTGCCTCACAGTGCCAGTAGTTAAAATTGATGTGTGGCAAGGAACTGCGGAACTGGGCACACGTTTTAGAAGAAAGGCAAAATTCACAAATGAACCACAGTACAAGTCTGAAAGATATTTTTTTGAGACATTTATCAAAAACACTGATCTTACACAATGTCCCAAAAAGTCAGACTTGTGGACCACGTGGTCTTCAAGGTGGGAGTTTTCACTGAGTGAAGCTTTACTATAGAGATGTCAATGCTATGTGCTGAAGTTAATGATGTGGCAACCACAGGTAGTGATGAATTTTGGTACAAATTAATAAAAAATAGGGCGAGCTATTAAACCAACACATATTTTGGGTGGACGCACATCACAAAGAGACACAAACCTCACGCAAAAACAGACGAAGAGACAAGCTGACCGATGGAAAGAGGGCAGGACAAACGGAGGAAGGTATGAAGGGAGGTCAAACCACACAAGAAGAAGAAAAAAAGAAGAGAGGAGATGAGGGGAGAAAAAGCAAAGAGGAACCATGCGTGGTTCACCTTCAATCTGTCTAAAGGCCACGGCGTGCCCTGTGGGGCGAGCGCCCGAGTGCGTCCACTCTGGGCTGAACAATGGGTGCTCATAGTACTCCTCGTCGGAGTGGTAGGGGTCGTCCTCGGGCACGGAAACAGAGATGGAGGGGGCGAGGAACTTGCACCTCTCCCGAGAATTTTGGAAGCGGCGGAGAGGCCCCGCCTCCTCCTTATCCCCTACATCAACAAACAAGACAGACACAAGGAGAAGAACTGCAGGGAAATCTGGACACAGACTGGAAGAGTGACGGTGAGAGGGAAGGAGAAGGAAAAGAAAACAATGGAGGCAAAACAAAAGATGACCATCTTAAGAGAAATCCAAGTTAAAAATCCAAACACACATGGACATATTTGAAATATTAACCTTCCTAACAACACAAAGAAGGAAAAAATTATGCGGTAAAAGCTCAGCAATGGTTATTAAAAAGTGTTATAAGGTTCAAAATTATTAAATCAAATAATTTCTTAAATGTTAATGTTGTATATCCTTCACTTTGACCTAATAACAGTTTAGGAATAAACCTTTAGGTTCAACAGTGAGTTTGTTTTGAAGCACTTGTGTTTTTTTCTTAAGATGGACATTTTTCAATAAGAAAATAAACTTTCATAAAACAGAAAACAACTTCCAGGAAGGAATGAATGAACCAAACAAAGCTCGGCTGAGCGAAAGGGACAAAAACAACACTCAGGACAGGAGGACATTAACAAGCAGCTCAAAAAGAGGGCCAGCCTTTCTCTGAGACCAAAAACTGAACCTTTAAGGAAAACCCCTACCTCACTTATCAGTGACCAAATCAACAAAGGCAAACCATCTATGCTTTTAACACTCATTTTGCCTGCAGATTTATAGCCAACCTCTTTTTTTTCTCCTAACACAAGTCCACTAAAAAGAATGCTCAAAGACAAAAATATTCCAATAGTGTGGGCTCAGCAGCACAACTTAAACAGATAACCAGAACTTTCAGTAATCAGTGCACCTTAAATTGTACTTTTTTTAACAACACTAAAAGCATTAATTAAGCAGAATTGTTTCCTTGGATCAAATGGTGAGGAAAAAGGAAATAAACATAACCTACTCAAAATACCACAATAAATAGCAAACAGGTTTAAGTTTTTCATAGGATTGACAACAACATTTAACCTACTTCAGAAAGTAGCTGCACCAGCTAAAAACCACAGCTCACTATTTGGTTTGTATTCATAGAACCTAAAGTTTGATATGTCACAGCCAAAACAAAATGCAAAAACAGACGGCAGACGATAACAGGGAACAACACTATGAAAGTCGACATGCAGAACTCAGGAGAAGTTCTGAGAAAAATTGGAGAAAAACTTTAACAAGATGACATGTTCATATGTGGGGAAGACATTGAGGTGTGAGGCCGACGAGAAGGATGATATAAAGAGTGACGGTGTGGATCATGCATGCACTGTAGATGCATCTTCACACAGGAATAATGGTCGTGACAATAAAGTGAATCGGTTCCAGGTGTGATGAAGAAGAGAAAACAGAGTCTTAGAAGAATCAGATGACAGGAGAAATACAACAGATATCTGCTTTTAGCAAGTTTAGTTGGTTTCCCAAGTAAGACTCAGTGTGCTGTTTGTTCCCCTGGAGGTGTGCAAGTCCTAATAGAGGGTGGGAGGATTTGGTAGAT
Organism: Oryzias celebensis; assembly: GCA_014656515.1. NCBI lineage: Eukaryota > Metazoa > Chordata > Actinopteri > Beloniformes > Adrianichthyidae > Oryzias > Oryzias celebensis. The sequence continues at coordinate 15,451,320 of BNCR01000017.1, read as the reverse complement.
GCCAGTTCATGCCAGCACACTAAAATCCAAGTGTGTCCATCAAGGGGGAAAAAAAAGGAAAGACAGAGACTTGTTTTTTAGGATTTTGGTTCTTTTTACCCTTCCCCTACCTTTTTCTGCAGGACCAAAGTGCTCAGCTGCAGGTGAGGGGGGCGGGGACGGAGGCAAATTGGTGGTATCCTCAACTACAGAGGAGCCAACAACAGATGATGAGCCAAGAATATCACTGCACAGGTTACACACCTTTAACTTATTCAAATAATAACACACCACACAAGCAGAGCTTAGAGGCAACTACAATAAACTATAATGGCTTATAATGAAGATTACAATAAAAGTATGTGGTCTCACTTTGAATGTTCGCAATGTTTCATATGACAACGTCAAAGTGGTAAAGTCTATACTGCGAAAAAACAGCGACTGAATTGACTTCATTTCGTAGGATCTGGAAGCAATTAATTTTCTATAGGTGACGTCACACTCATTCAGTCCATTTCTCATGTACAGTCAATGGTTTCTACTTTTTATTGGTTTTTTAGTAGGTTATGTTTTTAGATAAGCTTGAAATTTGCCAATCTGGTTTGCTGTTGGAACAAAGTCGTTTGTACTTGGACAGCAGAATGGCTAGATGCTGGGCATCAGATGACCCATGGGGATGACATACTTGAGATTTGTGTCCATTCTGCACCTAAAGTATCCCATCATTAAACCCCATGTGACATGTACACATAAGCTTTTCACATTAGTTACTTCTCTGCAGCAGATGTCTGGATGTGTGTCCCACCTGAAGGCAGCCGTTGAGTCTCCTGTTCTCCCTTCAGGACTGCCACCGCCTCTGCTGTCACTTCCTGAACAATCCTCGCGGACACTTGCTCTGGCAAAGACACCAAGACAGAAAAAAAGTTATGAATTCCAAACGCAGTGGATATTTTAAAATTAAATGAAAGAATCTTTTTAATGTAACTGCCAAGACTTTATTCAAACACTTCTGAGGAAATAACTAAAGCTGGCAGCAGCTACAAACTATTTTGTGTTTGGCACCTTTAGTTTTTCCCTAAAGTCTTTTAGTTAATTTGAGGCTAGAAAGAGAATTTCCATTCTTAGTAAATGTACCAACATGTTGAGGATAAAATAAACTTTAAAATGAAATCTCTTTTAAAACAGAAAGAACAAAGGAGAGTACTTTCAATCGATAAAAAAAACAATTAGATTAATCACACTTTTGGGTTGTGAATACTCATGATTAATCACATTTTTAATCACAATTTTAATAGGTACATTTTTATGACATGTGGCTTTTGAACAAAAAAAAGTTCTTTCATTTTTACTGTTTGAAATGTTTTAATTTTTAAAAGTGTTAACTTATATATCATATAAGTGTAATGTATCTGCACAAAGTTAAGCAGAACTCTAAATAACTGCAAAGCCTTTGATGTTTGCAGTATTACTCTAAGAAACAATGATGATGAAATACAGCCATAAGAAGCTAAAATTGCGTTTCTGCACTTTAAACGGTCCAAGTGAATACTCTATTTTGGCCGTTGAGTGTTGTTTAAAATGTAGTTCTGGTAACATAGCCTAAATTAACTATATCACTGCACAGATTATCTGGACAAAAAAAAGTGGTAAGAGGTGAACTTTTTCTTTAAACTGATAGGCTACACACAGCTAGAGCTTGATATACGATGTAGCAGTTAACTCACGGCTAATTAGCTGCCTAGTTGCCTTCCTTCTCCACAAAAGATTACCAAGACCCTCTCGAGAAGATAACGGCGCTGGAAACAAAAGTTCGCCACATTGAAGTGAATGTGGAAGTAAATGGGCTTTATGGAAACAACACTACTTTACCATTACCTCAAGTTAGGACAGAAGACAAAGCTAAAGCACAGCTAAAAGGCACAGTTACCACGACAGAAAAAGAAACAGCAACTGTCATCATCAAGAGATAGTCCTCCCTGGAACCATCTGGGTGCAAAGCCAAATAATAAATTATACAGCTCAAGAATTGGAGAACATGGGAGGACAGACTCGACATGGAGAGCTAAAGTCTTTGATGAGGCCGACTGGCCTCCTCTTCCTATGAGACAGAGAACCTCATCTACTCCTGTACATGGAAGGACTGCAAAGAAGAGAACTGCGAATGGAGAGGTAAAACTGCAAAACAGATTTGCTTCACTTTCAGATGACCCCAAATCTTTATCCAACGACCATCCACTGGAAGGCAGCAGGATGAGAACTCAGAACCTGTCAAAAGGCAAACAGCCAGAAAGAAAGCTGAAGGTGAAGGCTCAGCCCGAGACTCTGATTGTAGGTCATTCCACTGTAAAAGATGTTGAGTGGGTCTGCAGCAGGAACACTAAAGTCCAATGCTTTCCCACGGAAATGGTCGGTGACATGCAGGAGAAAATATTAAAACTGTGGCCAAGTATCCAACTGTACAAAATATCGTGATACACACTTGGTCAAATGATGTGTCCAGGAAAAATCTGAAGTCCTAAAGCAAGACTGCACTGAACTGATAATAACTGTGAGCTCTTTGAATGCAGCTGTATTCATCAATTATCCCATACCAACTATTCGAGGAGGAGAGGAAAGATTCAGCAGGCTGCTGGCACTAAACAGGTGGCTTTCTGTGGCATGTTCTGACAACTGAGTTAACTTTATTAACAACTTTCACATTTTCTGGGAACGCAAACATTTTTTTAAGCAAATGGATTCAGTTTAAACAAGTCACGAGTTAAACATTTCTCCTCCAGTCTTTTATACTACCTGCGTCATGCCAAGACTGAGATTAACAAAGACGTATCTCAATGTCAAGGCCAGACACACACCGGACTCATGCAAGAGATGGACTCACGCCCACTGCAGAAAACCTTCCAAAATGGAAAAAGAGCATATCGAAAATCAGAACGCCAATGGAGAAAGACTAAACTGCAGGTTGATTACTACATCTATAAATAGAAACTTAACTTTTATAATTTACAATTGAGCAATGCATGAAGTCCTATTTCTCTGACATCGTTACCAAAAACTCTCTGGGCTTATTCACTACAGTCGGCAGGCTGACAAACCCCCCTCTGTCAGTGGCATCAGAACTTTACTCCACTAAAGCTTGCAATGACTTTGCTAAATTCTTTACAGAGAAAATAAAAAACATTAGGCAAACTATTGTCTCATCAACTATAAGTCCAGAATATGAACTTTATCCACTAGAAACCAATAAAAAACCCCATGGCTCAGTTTCAACCTATAAACAGTAACGATCTGGAGGACATTCTAAGTCAAAGTTTCAAAGACCCTGCAGTCGGTCATGCTTCAGATTGTGAACTTGTCTTTAACATCTGGTGTTTTCCCAGAACCACTGAAAACAGCTGTAATCAAACGCCTCCTAAAAAAAGACAGTTTGGACAAAACACAAATGACCAACTACAGAGCGACATCAAATCTGCAACTTTTAGGTTGAAAAAGCTGTTTTTCATCAGTTAAATGAATTCTTAATAAGAAACAACTGCTATGATGTCTTCCAGTCAGTCTTCAGATAGCACAACAGCACTGAGACGGCTCTGACCAAAGTGACTAATGACATACATTTGAATCAGTGGAAATATGTCAATGCAAATTTTATTGGATCTCAGTGCTGCATTTGAAACAGTCGACCACGCTATACAACTCAAACGACTGAAAAACTGGCTGGGTCTCACTGGGCAAGTACTAATATGGTTCAAAACGTACTTGGAAAACAAGAAATATTTTGTATCAGTTGGTAACTTCACATCAGAGCTGACAGAAATTACACGTGGAGTTCCCCAAGGCACTATCCTGGGGCCACTATTGGCCAAGGTTATAAAAAGAACAACATTAGTTACCATACTAAGCAGATGACACACAGATATATATTACATTGACACCGGGAGACCGGGGCCCTGTACAGGCTCTTGGTAAATGCATTGAGGACATTAATGACTGGATGTGACACAACTTTCTTCAATTAAACAAAAACAAAACTGAGGTTATTGTCTTTGGGGCTAAAGAGAAATGGTTGGACGTCAGTACAGAGCTTCAATCTATTAATCTTAACACCACCAACCAGGCCAGAAACTTGGGTGTAGTGATGGACACAGACCTACATTTTAATAAACACATTAGGTCAGTCATAAAATCAGCCTACTATCATATCTAAAATATTTTAAGGATTAAAGATCTGATGTCTAAGTAGAACCTGAAAAAACTAGTTCAGGCATTCATCTTTAGTAGACTTGACTACTATAACAGTGTTTTGACAGGACTACCAAAAAAATCAATCAGGAAACTGCAGCTTATTCAGAACTCAGCTACTTGTGTTCTCACAGGAACCAAAAAAGTAGATCACATCAGTCCAGTTCTGAGGTCTTTACACTGGCTGTCTGGCTGCCAGAGAATAGACTTATATATAACTTAGGTTATAAAGCTTGTTTATACTGGTTTATACTCCTGGTTTATAGAGCTTTGAATGGCACCATAGTAAATGACTGACCTCCTGATCCAGTATTTACCAGCCAGACCTCTCGCTCATCTGGATCCAGTCTTTTGTCAGATCCTAGAGTCAAAACTAGACATGGAGAATCTGCATTCAGCTTCTATGCTCCACAGATCTGGAACAGACTTCCAGAAAGTCTTAAATCAGCAGAAACACTCTGTTTTTAAATCCAGGTTATAGACCCACGCGTTCTCAACTGCATTTGACTCATTTGTATTCAGAAGTTTACAGCTACCCTGTTTATCTATGCATGTTTTAAATGCACTTCTTTTTAACTTTCTTTAAATCTTATTTCAATGATCACACCTTTGATATTTCTTTTGATTGTTTTCTTTCTTTCATGTTTTATGTAAAGCACTTTGAATTGTCTTTGTACATGAAATGTACTTTACAAATAAACTTGCCTTGCCTTGTCTCTGTGTCCCTGGTATTTCTACAGTTTCTCATGTCCCGTCTTCATGATGTTACCATCACTTAGTACAGGTAATAGCTTTCCTCTGTTTTTTATCCACCACCACAATGTCTGGTTGATTCGCCATTACCATCCTGTCTGTTTGTATCTGGAAGTCCACAGGATCTGTGCTCTCTCATTCTCTACCATTTCCAGAGGTGTTTCCCATTTTGACTTTGACGTTTCCAGTCCATATTCTGCAGTTATGTCCTCTTTGCATAGCCTAACCTTGGGTCTTGTCTGGTGTGGTAGAAATGAGCCTCTATCGCTCTGGTGCTCAGGGCTTGTTCCTGAGCTGCCAGGATGAGTTTTTCTGTGCTGTCCTGTAGGCCAACCCTTTCTAGCCATTGGTAGGCCTTCTTGATATCAGCCACTTCAGTTATAGTTTGGTGGTAGATCCCATGCAGGGGCTTGACCTCCCATACAGATCTGTCTTCCAGCACTACATCCTCTGCTGTCCATTGTCTGAGACATTCACAGAGCACACTGTCATCATGTGATCTTGATGTTTCATCCTGGCTAGTGGCTTACATGCTCACTAGTCCTCAGCCTCCTTCTTTGCAGCTGGCATACAATCTCAAGGTGCTGGATTTGGGATGAAACCCTCCATGTATGGTGAGGAGCTTCTGTGTCTTAACATCCATGGTCTGTATCTCTTCTTTTGGCTGTCTGATTATTCCTGCAGGGTATCTGATGACTGGCAGTGTGTAACTATGTATTGCCCAGGTCTTGTTCTTGCCACTGAGCTAGCTTCTCAGGACTTGCCTTATTTGTTGGAGGCATTTTGCTGTGTGCGGCTTTCCTTGTTCCTGCTCCAGGTTGCCATTTGCCTGGAGAATTCCAAGGTACTTGTAACTGTCCTCAATGTCTGCTATTGTTTCTTCTGGGAGTGAGGCCCTTCAGTGTGGACTACCTTGCCTTTCTTTGTCACCATCCGACTGCATTTCTCAAGCTCGAATGACATCCCAGTGTCAGTACTGTAGATCCTGGTGGTAGCTTGATGTCATCCATGAAAAGGAGGTGACTAGTGGTTCCCCCATTAATGAGTCAGTATCCATGGCCAATCCTGTTGATTATTTGGCTGAGGGGGTTCAGGTCTATGCAGAACAGCAGTGGGGACAGAGTGTCTCCTTAGTTAATGCCACATTTGATGGACACTTGTGCAAGTGGCTTGCCATTGGTTTCAGGGGTGGTTTTTCACAACTTAATTGAGTTTCCTGTGAAGGCTCTTAGAGTCCTGTTGATGTTGTACAGCTCCAAGCATTCAGTGATCCACGTGTGTGGCATTGAGTCATAGGCTTTCTTGTAATCAATCCAGGCTGTGCACAGGTTGGTGTGTTGTGACCTGCAGTCTTGAGCAACTGTTCTGTCAACAAGGAGTATGTGTTTGGCTCTTCTAGAATCTCTACCAATGCCCTTCTGTGCGTTGCTCATAAACTGATCCATGTGCTGATGTATTTGTGTTGCAATGGTTCAGACCAGACCTTGTTTGGCCGGGCGATGTCTGAGCCGGCATGACATATATTTCATTGTCTCTCATGGATTACGAAGTAGGCAGTAACATTAAGGGTCTTGCTCGAGGACCCCCACTGGATTATGTTAATTGCTCATCATTGTTAGGTTAATTGCCCCATCAATTGCTCATTGCACCCTCTGGGTATCACCTTGGAATCAAACCCTGGTTTCCTGTGTTCCAGTCCTGCACTTAAAGGACTGACATATGGGCTTATGAGTTGCTTTCATAACCATATTTCTTCAGAGTTTTATCTTAAACAATCAAGCAGGCGTACAGAAACCCATGATTAAATGAATGCGACTAATCTGGGAACTTCTAGCACTGCCAGCTCATAAGCTCAAGAGAGCTATTTTCGGTTCCAGAGAAAAATAAATGTTTACCACAAAAAATGAGGAAAATGTTCACTTCCCAAAAAAGATAGAAAAGGTCTTCTTACATTAAATCTACTTAGAAATTGAATAAATTTATTACGTAAATCTTGAATCCTTTCCCTAACTAAAAAGAATAATCAAGTTGGGCTTAAATAAAAGGGCTTCCCCAGTTTTAAAGACACTTTAAAGATCAACTTTCTCTGCTTTTTACTGATGAAACCACTGTCATACAAAAAGGCTGGTTGAACATTGAACACCCTCTGTGCCTCTCTGCTATTTTTACACTCAGGTGTCAGCAGAGAATAAGGCACTACTTTTTTTACTTATCTAATAAAACTCTGAGATTTTCAGTCAATTTCTCACAATAATGCTGTTTTCTGTGGTATTTGCTATCTCTTATCAAGCTTTTCTTCCAAAATTAGCTGATTACTCTGAATCTGATTCTTATCCATCATGTTTTCTTAATTGACTTGTTTCGTCTGCTTCTGATTTAAGTTAAAATATATATATATATATCAGTATACATATAAACCTATAGCCGAATAAAATAAAATTTAACTTATTTACTCCAGTGAGTTTCTAGCTGGACAGGGACAGACATCTCGGTTCTTCTGATCTGTTCAGTTCAGCCTCTTCCTCCTGAACAAAGGTTTAGCTTATTAGCATAGTCTGTCATTCACAGCCATCTTGTCATGTCAGCATCATTGTCTGACTAGACATAAGTCCTTCGCAAGTCAGACTTAATAACTTGAAACTAAATGCAGATTCCCGGAGCAGCAACAATGAAATGAAAATGAGCTTATCACACACGTACAACCACAGATGAAAACAAGCTTTGCCTATCAATGTTAAAATGACACAGCACTTCCAATTCAGTCTATTATCCAAATTCAGCAAAAATAACAATCATCCTCATTATTTAGAGTTTGTATTCCAGCTTTCCATCTACATCAATCCTAAGTAATAACAGCCAAAAAAAACCCCTCCTTAATAACAAGGAAAAAAATACCGTCATAGAAGGCGAGCTGAAGATGGGGAGCGCTTCCTCACACAGCAGAGAAATCACGACTGGGCACCCTGAGTCAATGCACAGCTCACCCAGATATAGCGCACACATCTACGCAACCGCAAGGGCAAAGCGAGAGCAGGAGAGATGCTTGGTGCCATGCCAGCAGGCAGCCCAAGAGTGTGAAGCACATCGTTGCTACGGCAACAGACTGGTGGGCAACATGGGTTTGGGTCCACATGTAATTCTGATGCGACACACATGTCAGTGGCTGCTTGATCTGTCTGTCTGTAGAAGCCAATTAATATGAAAGAAAAAAGTCTTCATTTTCATGGATTTAACCAAAAATAAGTTTACTTTTTTTTTATTAGATTGCTTAGTTGTTCATATCAATCACAGATTTTGCCCACATACAAAAATATGATCAGTTTATAGTTACTATTTTTATTAACCAGCAAAAAACAGAAAATAAGCCAGATGAACACATTAAAGACCCACTCTGATGAAACTCAAATATCTGGTAGGACTGGTGTTGCTCCACGCCACCAGTCCCGCCCACAACTCAGAGGCAAATTTCTCTTACTGCCGCTCTGCAGAAACTGTGTTCTACAAAACAACACAGGTTATTGGAGTTTGGCTAAAAATGGCATAATCATAACTGAAAGAGAAAGCTTTTACAATCATCCAAAAGGTGATCGGAGTGAGTCTTTGAGAACAAGTTATCTATCAATGTGCAGTTTAATGAGTATAGTAAATGTTTCACATCACATCAATCAGCAGGGTGTCAGTCTCATATGTGTAGGTAATTAGAAAACATCCCCTTCATCACAGCTTGCTACCTGAATGAAAAACCCCATCTACAATTCGTCTACAATTCCTAATTTGTCTCTATAAAAACCTCCACTGAGGCCAGGAGAAAAGACATAAAGACAATGTTGGACCAGAAGAAAACACCAAAGGAGTTTGATGAAAAGACAACAATTATTTGCAATTGAAAGGACCACATTACAAGTGCCAATCTTCCTCACCATAGGGACTTAAACCACAAAGTCATTGGGTCATCATGGCAAACTTTTCGTTCTGACTTCGCTTCATCTGTGCAGAAATCACAACATCATTTCCTGTTAGTCGTGTCAGCGTTATGACAAAAACACAAACTAATACTGTGCGATTCAAATGAGGCAGCCATGCATTTCTGCCCCTCCTCTTCCGTCATCTGCCTCGTTCCCCTGATCACCTCTACCACGGCTGGCTGCCGTTTCCAACTTTCAAAGAAAGTCAAGAGGGCAATTTTGTGCTTCAGTGGGTCTTTTAGTGTCTGACAAGCTTTTCGCAGCCCTTATGCCACCCATCCCTCCCCACTTATCCTCTACCCTGCCCTGTGCAGGAACAATGCTAATATAAACTGACAGGACCAAAAAGGATTTACACAGATGCTGAAAACATGAATCAGAAAATGAAAGATCATAATTTAAAACAAACATGACTTTATATATATATATATATATATATATATATATATATATATACATATATATATATGTATATATATATATGTATATATATATATACATATATATATTTTTATATATGGATGAAGTTTGCGTTGATTAAAATTCTGTTTGAATAACCAAAAATTAATTAACTATGGAGTTAAATTGAATTTTAGAATTTCAAAATGGGACTTTCTGGAATTTTGTGTGGGAAGTTCTCACCACCCTAATAGTACCGCCCACAACTCAGAAGCAGATTTCTAATGAGGTACTGCAGCTCTGCAGAAACTATGTCCTTGAAAACAACACAGGCATTTTGATTTTACTTATAAATTGTATCATCATAATAAAAATCCATTGGGAACTCTTTTACAATAGATGACTAGATTACTGGAGGAAGACTTTAAGCAAAATCCTTAACCATAATCTTTAAAGGTTATAAGCATTGTCCTACATATAAAAAAAAAGAATCCTTGTGTTCAATCATCTCATCAAGAATTTTGGAAAGTCTTTTAAAAAGAACACAGCAGGTTTTTTTTAGTGTGTAACCTACTTTTTTTTGTCCTTCCTCTCAAGTAACCAAACTTTGTCAAGTCCATTTAATGGCAGATTTGTATCACACACTGATGATCACTTTAAACACATAAAAACATTTTGTTTCTGTCAAACTGGTAATTTGAACACATTTTTATTCATACAGGTAACATAATGCAAACTATTTGTAATGTCTTGAAGCAAAATGCATTAAAGCAAAATGTCAGGTAGAAGGGAGCTGATAAACACACTTTGAATATAAATTGGTTCTTTAAGCCGATTTTGCGTCATGTGATGACTCAACTTTATGAATGCTTTACTCTGAAACTTAATGAAAGAAGCAGTCAAGGCCGACTAAACCCTTCAGAAAACATGGTAGAGTTATCATTCAAGACAGTTTAAAAGATTGCAATGACGCTCTAGATGACAAGGAGTATGTCTTGTCATTGCACACTAAAGAGCTTGGTTTGTGGTGAAAAAACAAAGCACTGGTGAAGCAAAGTGGGGAGCTGTTGCCATAGTAACACCACACTACTGATGCTACTTAGTTAATAGTTTCACCTTCAGGGTGTGAGTGTGGGAAGGGGTTGATGGGAAAATACAGATTGTGTGTGTTAACTACAACACTGTTAATAACAGCATGTGAGAATAATGGAAACATGAACTCGTAAAGAGACTTATAATAACGCAGAAACATATGCACTTGTATCAATGTAAAAGAAGGTAAAAAAAATGGCCCTTAAATTTAAATTTCAAACATTTACATGATAATTTAGACCTAATTATTCCTACAAGCATCAAAGCAAAACTAAATAGTTAATGATTTACCATGATTGACAAAGCATGATTGCTTTTTCAATTAAACTTTATTCAGGGGTCAAAGCTCAAAATACAGTTGATTACTGATATTCAATAGGAAGAATGAAGCTGAAGATACCTCAGCATAAGCTACACACGTTACTTTGTATCTCATCAAATCAAAGCTTGCTATGTTGACTTATTATGACTTATTTACTCATTTCGTATTGACCTATATGTAAGAGATGATGCCCGACGAGACATAATAATCCGAAATGAAAGGACGAAGCAGAAGCCTGAACAGTCGGACAGTTGGTTCCACGAAGTTCAGTAGTTTTTAATTAATGCATACCTCAAAGTCACCATGGTCACTTACGAAAAAACTAAATATTAAATCAGCACCTTTATACTATATTTACAGTTTATTAGAAAAATAAAAATATTGTCTCTGGTTGTTTAAAGCCTTATATGTTTCTCACTTTAAAACTGTAGAATTGGGTGATATAGCAACACAGATGGATTATGGCAGAGATTTTTTATGTAATGCTAATGCTGCAATGTTTTGAAAAGGATGAAGAACTAAAATTTTTCAAAACATTTATATGTTTCACAATATAGCAAATGTGTACAAAAGTAAAAAAATAATTGTTGACAGAAATCATATTTCTTATATTTTCACTATCAACCAGAATTTTTCTCTGGTTCTGAACTTGGCAAAGTTATGCTGTTGAATGTGTGACATCTCAGTAAATCTTCAACAATGCAAGTTAATTTAAGAATAATAATCCCTTGGACGGCACAGCAAGAAATCGTTTCGCAAAGTCATCTGTGCAAAGGCCAATAAGCCATTTGATACATCTTTTCCAATATTAATTTATGAAATTAAAAACCTCTGATGACATAACCAGAAAACTTAAGACCATTCTACCTGCAGTTACGGCCTGAGCTCCAGTTAGTTCCCCATTAAAGCCATTCTCCCTTGTGCCATAAGGAGCTGTGGTTCTGTAAACCGAGGAAGGGTAGCCGTTCGCTCCAAGGGGGCCACCAGGTTCCTGTCCCCCTGATGGGTCCCACTGGGGCACGGTGTCTTCTGGCTGTCGACTGTCTGCCATGCTGGTGCAAACTAGCAGCCAGAGAGCTTGAACAAGGAGACGCTGTCTTGACTTCTGGATGACAGACACAAAGAAATGAAGGCAAAAAGAGACTGTGAGACATCAGCAAAAAACACCATGTCTGTGATACTGACTCAACACAGACAATGAAGAAGAATACAAGCCTTCTTATTTCCACTCAGTAGTCTTTAATTGTTATAACAGAAAAAAAAACACTGTATAAAATCCAATAGATTTGTTACGAACTTGTTTTACAGACGTGGTTAAAATATTTGGAACCCCCCTAATGGTAAACATCAAAAACCTTTCAAAAAAGCAGTCATTATTTTAATTGTTGTTCACTAAAATTATTTTTGAAATCAAACCAATCAAATAGTCCCAGGCATGTTAACCTGAGATATGTTAACTAATGATTGGCTTCTTGAACATCTTAACACCTGAGCTTTAGTCCTGATATTCTTTGGACTTCCTAAACTCCTAAGACCCACTCCAATGAAAACTGTGTTTTAGATGTTTTTAACATGTTCTTGGGACATTTCTTTTTAATGATGGTAGAGATTTATATATAACATTAAGATAAAAAAGCGTTACTGAGTTTTTCTTTATTCAAATCATTGTCAATCAAAAGCAGTTGAAAAAAAGGCTATTTGAGAAAGAGTGTATTTGTGATGTAGAAAATACGCTGGGCGGGCCACAAGTTACTTTAGCAATGGGGAGGGGAAGGGGTGTGAAAAGGGTACTGCTGGATAGCTCCAATATTGCTTGCCATTTTTGTTGCAAGGTAACGTTAGGCTGGAGGTATGAGGAGCTGTAAGCTAGCAGGAGAGTGTGTAAACAGAGAGCTCTCAGCAATGGGGAGGGGAAGAGGCAGTGGGGTTGCTCTGGAAGTAAATTTCTAACAAACTCCTGCCGCTCTGCAGAAACTATGTCCAGGAAAACAACACAGGTGTTTGGATTTTGGCTAAAAATGACGTAATCATAATTAAAAGACCACTGGGAACACTTTTACAAAGGATGATCGTTGTATGATTTTAATCAATTAACATAATTTCAGCGGATTCTGAAGCAAAGAAATCAGCCGTGGGATAATATACAACAGTGTACAGAGCAGTAAGCTGTGCACGCAGTCACATAAATTAGCTGATTTGTTACGAAGAAAAGTGGCACAGCGCTCTAACAGAACACTTTATATTAATAATGTGATGCATATTGGTGCAAAGCCGCTATGAAAAGACGATTTTCTCCGCATCAAAATCAGTTCAAAGAGTTACAGTAGGTCAAAAAATCGTGTTATTTAGGTGTCACTGGCAACATCTCAGGTGTTAAAGGCTGTTAAAGTTTGTACGTGAACAGGATGTAGTTTTTAATGACATATGCCACACTGAACAAGTAAAAGTGAAGCAGAAAAGAAAAGATAAAGACAAAGGCTTTTACACTATCTTTAAGCGGCATGTCCTTTACAGTTCAGCTTTAGTAAGACTATATTGGTAGGGCGTGATTTACGTCAGGCATATTTTCTGCCTTACAAACCAGCTTTGGATCCAGAAACTAATGATGTGAAACATTTACGAGTGACCTTTTAGCTCCTTTCTACTTGCTACTGTATGGCTTTATGATGAACTGTTGGCATGTCCAGGCTGTTCTTGCCTGAGGAGACGCTGGGCTAGAAAATGTACTCAAACAGCACAAGCACACTGCTTTCACTGTGGCCTTGCTGTAAATGGACAGAAGCAGAGGTAAACACCAGCTTAGGTTGGACTTTTTTTTTACTTTCTTTTTTTCCCCAGGAAGGTAAATATTTCAAGCTTTGCAGAGCATCCTGTATTGTGTGCAAGAGTGACTGTGGAAGCAATCTGTCACTGAGCTCTGCGGTTCTTACAGACTAAGGGTGAGCTTAATGGTGAAGATAGGAGTCAATAACTGCTACCGTAATCCAAGACGCTGCCACAGTGAGCACAAGTCACTGCTTATGTGGCATTTCCAACTCTACCAGCCCACAGAGACAGTCAAAGACTACAGACAAAATAAATAAACATGATCAGAAACAAAGTAGTTCTTTTCTTTTTCATTGGTTATTCCTAAAATGGCTACGACTATGATCACATATCCCAAAATGCCATCGTGGAACTACTTAAATGCAAGTTTTTCAACAAATTTGGCAGACAATGGCATTATTACATGCCACGCAGTGGCCGTGGGGGGTTTTAGAAAATGTTGACATTGGTAGCGGCCGCCTGGGCACATTTTGAAGTCGCGGGATGGCAACCCAGAGACAGGCGGGGATGACGCCATTACGAAATCAGGTTGGAGGCCAGGGCAGTAGCCCAAATCACTGGCCGGCAGCAGCTCCGACTGGACAATGTGTAAATGTTTCTGGACGGCACCCGTCGATATCAAGTGAAATGGTCCACTAGCAAAGGGTTTTTATACTAAATGAAGGCTTTTTATACTTTTTTACTATGTTACACTTTTATACTTTGTAATCAACACATTGATGAATGCATTTTTACATTAACAAAAATGAAGCTCCAGACCAGTTGAAACCAGTTAGGTGGGTGCTTTTAGGACCTAAACAGTACTTTTCCACTAAAAACAAAGCTATAAATTATCTTGCTGGCAAGAGCTGACCATTAAGGAATTAAGGGTCATGGGGGGTTGCTACTGTCCTGCCAGACATTGGCCTGAAGCTGCACAGGGCCCGCCTCAGGGGTATATCTGTGAATCTATTTCACAGGGCATTGTCTGTCATGGTGAAGACCCAGAGTACTCTGCACAGCTTTGTTCCAACTTTTATTAAAAGGACTAAATTCCAATTGAGTTTTTTTGGACACTTTCTTCGTCATCAATGAACAAGCAGAGTTAGCAGGGGCTTCCTCACACCAGCCACCCGGTAGCCCGGGGGTATATATACTGTATATACTGTAAAAAGTGGGCTATTCTGCACACTTGATGCCGCCTGACTGCCACCATCTACATTCATGACCATGCTAATGATTTTCCCAAAAAATGGGGTGGCGGCATGATATTGTGAAGATTCTGCTAATGCCTCCCCATTGTGCCGTTGCAGTTTTATTTGTGACCGTAGAATAAACAAGATGGTAAAATATCAAGGAGCTCTAAGCCAGGTGTTTTGACTTTAAACTACTGAAATGTGAGTGCTGCTATAGCCCCAGCTACAGCCCAAGCATGAACGACCCAAAAGCAGTACTTTTAGGGTTTTATATTTTATCAAAACAACTGCGTTGGTGAAAAAACTGAGGACAAAGACAAAAAGAAAGAGGAAAACGAGAGAGACTTGTAGTTTCTGTGATGACTGTAAGCTCTTGCAGACATTTCTGTGACTTTCCAAACTGAACATTAGCATGAATGAAACCTTATACACAATGCCTTCCTGACAACTTCACAATACAGCTGCTGCCTCTGTCTGAAAGTCCATGTAATCTGGAAGGCGCCTTCCCCGTCAAAACCATTTCTGCAGCTTGTAAACCCAATATGTTCCTCTTCAAGACGCCTTTGGAGAGCACTTCTAATATTGGAGGAGCCATAAAATGTGGAGCTGAGTCTTCTGCCCTTATGCTGCATCTACGTGCTGTCTGTCTGATAATGAAGGTCACTTTGAGCTAAATGGCTGTTTTCCAGACCCAGTCAGATTGGTGTGACTGGTGGCCAGGTTCCATGTGCGAGCGCAGTGGCTCATATGGAGGAAGCAGACATAGAAATGAGCTCTGATGTCCTGAAGCCATGGGACTGCTGCTGCAAAATTAAAGCCAGATTTACCCTTGCTTTGGACCTAATATAGAATATATTTTGGTCATGTTCAAATTGAGCAGATAACTAAACCTGGCTGATGATTTTCTGCCCTTTTAAAGCTCCAGAAGCTCATTGCAGGTAATTTTAAAGTTAACTTTATAATGAAAGATTTAAGTGTTTAAATAACATATGATTAAAACCAAAAATTGAAGTGTTTTGTAAGTAGACAAAGTAAGATAGAAGCGCAATGTAAAAAAACAAGTAATTTTTTGTGTTTGTTGGAAAAATTGTGATTTAAGACACAGAACAAATCAATTCCACTTGAGCTTGGTTTTATTTTTTAAAAATACAGTATTTTTAAATAATTTTAACTTTAGAAACTAAAAAATAAGTCACTATTCTCAGTAAATAAACTGCAATGTCTAAATTATATATATACATATTATTTTATTTTATTTTTTTAAATTTACACCTATCGCATTGGGACTATGCATCTGCCTTCACCAAGAGGTCTGCGACTTAAGGCTACAGACCTTTATGTGGCTATTTTACCCCTCCATTGTAGCTCTCTGGTTAAAGACAATAAGTTATACATATACAGTACAAATATGCAGTGGAATTACTTTCTTCATATGAGGCCAACAACTTGAAAGCCTCCTTCTGGATACTTCACCTGCTCTGTCTGGTTATAAAACAGCATATCAGTTAGCATGTTGTTACAAAAGATATTTAGATAGACCATAAAGATAATTGCTCCTGTACCTTAGAATAGGATATGTTTTATTATTAGATTCCGTTTCTTTTTTGAAGCATTAATACAGTTCTTTTGCACCAATACTGCATTAAGGAAAACATGTCTCCATTTTGCTAAAGGTGTGCTGTGCCTTTATGATGTTTGCAGAATATCGTTTAGGGACTTCAAGCTGCTTTAGAGGATGAAGATCTGGTTAATTGGTAAATCTAACTTGTTCCAAGCTGTGAATGTAAGTGTGTATGGGTGTGTGATTGTGGCCCTGCGACAGACTGGCGACCTGTCCAGGGTGTACCCTGCCTTCTCCCACGAGTGGCTGGGTTATGCTTTGGCAGCCTGTGACCACAAAAGGGACAAAACTGGTTCAGAAAATGGATGTTCGGTATATACGTGATAATCAACGTGATTTATTTCAACTGTCAGTGGTCGAGTCATAAGAATTCTAGAAGGATTTGAGTTACATGTTTCAAGTCTGAGCAGCTTATGTTATTAACCTCCAGCCTTGACAGAATGTGTATTTGATACCCACTGGTGTGCAGAATGGCACTAGCAGACGTAGTCCTGGGCTGAGCAGCAATTATGTAAGAAGAGGAAATTTCCTGACCATATGGACAAACCCTCATATTAATAGATATGCTCCTGAAGGAAATGCACAACAGTTTACTAACCTTTGAAAAAAAAACTAAAAAACATCTAAAAAAAAAAAAAAAAGAACAATCCCATATGCCTGTTTCATTCAGATTTCTGAAGAATGTCTAGCACCTCAAAATAGCAGGAGGGAGACAAAGGGAGACAGTTTATTTTTGCAGAGCCTTGTCTCTTTTTAAGATGAAACTATGCTTTTGTTTTCAATTCAAATTTAATTATATATCCCAAAAATCACAACCAAAGCCGTCTCAATGGGCTTAACGTCGGTATTCATGCAAAGAAATTAAAGTTAGTCATACAAATATAAACAATAGCTGGTTGCTAAACTAAACTAAAAAAAACTCACTCAAAAACTTTTTTTTTTAATAAATCCAACCTATAGATGAGGAATGTCCTGTAAGGTTGAATTAAAGCAGCTTGTTTTCAGATTTTAGGAGTTTTTATAAATAACTAAATGCTCAACAGAACATGAGACTCAGCACTAATTACAGGCTTTTCTTACATAACATCTCTTCAATATAATTACAGCAATTATTCGCACAGAGGCTAATGGTGACATCATGAAGCTATCAGTGCTTTAACAATGAGCGGCCTGTATATTCCTGCATTCAGGCATAACAGTGGATGTCAATTATAAACACCTAAAAATTGCAGAACAGCAAAAAAAAGGTCATGCCAAGAGCTGAATCTGATTAAAAAGTCTTTGTCATTTCCACTGCTCTTATCTGTTATCTCTTTCTTTTGTCAAATATCTTTGCTGTTAGAAATCTCTTTCCCACCTGTTCTTCGTCCTCCTCCTCCCGTCCCCCCACCTCCCACTGCAAATGTTCCTCCTACTCACTCCTCCACCTTTCATCAGGCCTCAGCACTCTCTTCGCTATGGACTCCACCACCTCCGTTCCCTCCTACGATCTGAGCACTTTACATGCAGCCATCTCACGGTATGTGTGTGTGTGTGTGTGTGTGTGAGTGAGTCACACAGATGCTGCAATGCAGGGCTCTGTCTCTCTCTCTCTGAGGGGCCATATCGCTGCAGGAGCCAGAGATCCGGAAAGACTCCGAAAGACTCCCCCTTCCTCCAAGTGGGATTGAGTATGCACTCCTATTTACTGTGTTCAAACAAGACCTTCATAACAAATGCTTGTAAGCAGATGTGTGCAAGCGTGCAATGGCTCGCAAGGTTTTGGTATTTATACTTGAAACAAAAGTTCAACACAAGTAATTGCAATATTTTGGAGGAAAAATTATCCTTAATTAATAAAAGGCTTTAAAATCATCAGGTCCCCACTGGCTCATGACATTCTGCATTTCTGATGGTCCTAAAGAATTTGAAACTTTCCTTTTGAACTAAAAGAGGATGATGAAATTACAAATATAGTAAAACCCATGAGAGGAATTTAAAGAATAAAAACGGAACTGTGGAACATACTTGGCTTTGACTTTTTAGGTTTTTATTAAAAGCTATTCAACCCTTCCTAATATAGTCTAATATAGACAACCAAAAAAACTGAACAAGCATCATTTTCCATCTTTTTTTTTGCAAATTCTACCATGGTGGAGTACTGTGTTTGCGTGGGAGGTGGAAAATAAGGGTACTGCTCCTCCTCTGCTTCCACTCTTTCCACCAGGAAACTGAGCTTGCCTCTGTGGTCTGGAGATTCTTTTGTTCAGAGACATCGACTGGATCTTGTCTTTCTTGTCATAAAGGTGTTTCGACTGTAAGGCATAAACTGCTGTGGGACTGGTGCTCGGTATTCCTGATATGGCCTTACCTTATAGATGTTGTTGCTTTGGAGTAAATGACATTTAGAATGTGTTTGACACACCTGAGTGACTACTCTAACACAAGATTTATTTGTGGAAAAATTCAGGGGCGTGTTAGAAAAGGAACTGGAAGTCAGTAATATACTAAGAATTTCTGCAAATCATTCACACAACGTTCAAGTACTGTTCAGAAAGCAGTGAGATACTACACCCCCTGCCTAGTGTACCACCAACTCTTCTCACACCTTAAATTTGCCTTTCTCTCGTGGCTATCGTTCTCATTTCTCTTCAAAATTGTTAGTTTATGGCAGAAAGGCAGCCACTTAAAAACGGTTTGGCATCTTCAACATCTTTAGTCTTAAGAGAGATTCATACTTTTATTTAAGCATCCGATCAGTGACGTTAACTTTCATGTTCTACTGTCGTACAGTGCTGCGTTGCACCAATCTGCAAAACATTGCTAACATACAGTGTTGCAGATTGATGTAAAGCTGTTTTTCACTGCAACAGAATCAGCTAATTTACGTTGACGGCACTTCACTTTGCAAAGTGTTGCATATCGGTGGAAGGCTGCTTTTCTCCATTTCAGAATCCTCTGGAATTATGTTAATTGCGTAAACATTTGAAGATCTACCACAGTTGAAAGAATGTAAACACTGGAGTTTAGTGTTAAAGGGTTGAGTGAGCAGCATTGACATTTATGGGCTTTTTTAGGCCACATGGAGAAGACAATTGAAACTGAAGTTAGCACTTTAGCTTAGAGCTAGCTCCACCTGAAATGCTACAATGTCTGTTAAAGTGAAAGCTTTGCTGTTGTTGTCTTTCTGTTGATCATAATGTATTCTGTTTGTCAGGTCCATCCAGTCTACTTTTCTTTCTTTCAATGTAGCCTCGCAAATAGATCAATTTTCATGTTCTATGAAAATAATAGCAAGAAAAACCATCTAATGACCTGCAGACACTCTTCTCCACCAATCATAAACAACCTCAACCCACTTTCTGGAGGGAAAGAAAGCAAAAAAGCAATGGAAGCATTTCTTCCTTTTAGTGGGTCTTGGTGCCGATTGTCTCATGAAAGCAGCTCTTCTCTTCCCACTCACTACATCCCACACGTTGCTGCTAGCATTGTTCACTCACATATACATCCACCCACATGGCCATTTCAGCAGCAGCGGCAGCAGCCATGCTTTCTGTCTCTGTTTTTCTCAGTGCTAATGTCTGTCTTTGACTGATATTCATCACCTCTCATTAACGGACCCATAAATGTGAAGCCGAACAGGATCGGCGTGATCCAAATGGTTTCAGCTGGCTCTGGCTGCATTTATTTATTCAAGCAAATCTGACAGACGGTATGCACATTTCTCACAACATGATGAGATGGCAGGAAGTGATTTAACCCCTATTTGTCTCTTGTTCATACAAAGCAGGTACATGCATTTGTGCACGTGTATGCACATTTAGGAACATATTTACCTCTTCAGACGGCCAAAGACTTTGGTTGGAGTCAAAAGATGGCTTTCCTCTACTCGGATATCACACGGTACTTGTCAAGATCCTCAGAAAAAATCCAAACACCAAGAAAGCTAAGTCCAAGTTGTTCCTGTGAGCAAATAAATAAATAAATAAATAAATAAATAAATAAATAAATAAATAAATAAAGCTTTTTAGCTTTTATAGGTGAACATATCTTTTTACGTAAAATATGTGTCTTGCTGTGAAAGAAAAGGCCATTAATTTATAGAAACGTTTGAACTAATTCTTAAACAAATCCATTTTCTGCTAATAGCAGAGCTGGTAAGGTTGATATTACAGACAAATTGTGCATTATGTGGTACAAGCACTAATTTTGGCATAGATGTACCTTAGAAACCTCACATTAGCTACGAGAAAAATCCAAAATGGAAGCCTTATATAAAGATGGCGGCTATACGTTCAATTGTTTTAAATTTTTTTAAATCTATTTGCCCCTGTCTCAACAATATGGGCTGTTTATGCACAAAATGCAGTCTGTAAACTTCCTACAGTATACTATTTTATGTATATTATATATAGTTCAAAAATTTTGATTGTGCTTTTCAGAAAGAGAGGGTCCTTCAATGCCAAATTTTGGGCTTTGACCACAAAATGCACAATAACCAGCTAAATCAGTTAATAACCAGCTACACCAACCGACAAAAAAACTGCATTTTTCTAAAGGGGTACATCTAAAAAAATTAGAATATCATGAAAAAGTTCAAAGTTTTTGGTCAGTATGTTCAAAAATAGAAATCAACAATGTAATGCACAATCATTACACATTTATTGAAACATTTAAAGTGATGCAATTTGATGATAATGGTTTTAAGATTAAATAAATAATAAATAAAACATTAAATTCCATGCCTCTCAGTCAACATATTTCTTTTGGGTTTCAGATCATGAGGCTTTCTGACCAAACTAAGCACAGTAAAACCATAGACGTTATACCAGCTATTGGTACCTACAGTGTAGTGTTCTGCTGGAAAATTAAATCAGCATCTTTACAAAGTTTGTCAGCATTAAGTGCTATAGAATCTCATGGTAGATGGCTTTTTACTGTGGAATTCAGAGAACACACAGTGGACTAACACCAGTAGATGACATAGGTCCCCAAACCATCACTGACTCAAGACTTTCCAGATTGAATTCCAAATGAAATGTCAATTTTTTTTTTTGTAAAACAAGGCTTTGAAATTTTGAGCAACAGTCCAGCTCTCCTGTGTCCAGGTAAGGGCCTCCTACCATGGCCTCTGGTAATGGTTCGACAAAGGCACATTTCTCATGTTTAGTAATCATCTACATGCGATGGCTCTGAATGACTCCATTCTCAGTTAACCTCTAAAATCCCTCTCTGAGCATCTTTTGATCTATTGTAAAAGTGCTCCCAGCAGCCTTTGTTGTTAGGATTATGTAGTTTTTGCCAAAATTAAATAAATTAATAAATAACTGTTGTTTTCTAGGACATAGTTTATGTGGAGCGGCAGGAGTTCATAGAATTCACCTCTAATTGTGGGCGGGACTGCTGGCACAGAGTGCCCCATCCCCCCTTCCTCTCCCCATTGCTGAGAGCTCTTTATCTATCTATCTATCTATCTATCTATCTATCTATCTATCTATCTATCTATCTATCTAGTCGTTTATAAATGGATGCATCAGAATGGAGCAGAGCAGGGAGCTTGTGCTCCCATCATTTTTTCAGTTACTAATACGGTCTTTTTCCAACTGCATTTTTTCGTCTGCTCCTGATTCACATTGATTTGAAAAAAGAAAAACTCTGAAACACAGTATTACGCTTAATATCCTTTACATATGTCCTCCATCATGAGAAAATTACGACAAGAAGATGTTGTAAACGCCCAAAACACAATTTTCATCAGGGAAATCCTCTTTAGGCTGCTGCTATCCCTGTAGCAGGTGCACCTTTTCCCACCACAGTTTCTCTTTCACTTAGTTTTCTGCTTCTGTGCTTAAATTCAGCCCTCTAATCAGCCAGCTCCTTTAGCAACCACCTTTAGTTGCTCAGGCTTCTTTGTGAAAAGTGTTACGGTTATCTTCTGGACGTCAGTCAAGTCAGCATTCTTCTTCCATAATTCTGCAGCATACTGACCCAGACTGACAGACCATTTAAAGGCTCAGGCTTTTCTGTTATATGGAAAAGATAACCAATATTACTTTTTTCTGACAGTGGTAATAATTAAATTAAGAGAAAACCAGAATATTGTCTTTACAATGAGAAATAGTGGTGAAAAAATAAGTTCAAAATGAGTCACTAATGTTACTGTGAATAAAATAGACATTTCTTACAATCAACTGTAAACTTATAAAATGTCCATTAATGAAAGATTTGTTGCTGTTTTCTTTCAGTAAATGATGCCAACTCATATGTCGGAGGTTTGTTCTTTCTCGTCTGTCTATGAGTCATATTGATCACAACAGTAACTCATTTGGAAAAGGTAAAAAACAATGGCATACCATACAGTGAAAGCTTTTTTCAAGACATAAATTCAGTATTCTTTATATTTATATATATTTATATATATGGTAACAATTAGTTTATATAGGTGAACTGAGGAAACACCAAAGCTCCACCAAAGAGCAAGTTATTAGATTTAATTTGAAACCAGACAAACAAACAAAAGGGAAGGTTACTGTCCAAACTTTCAAAGTAATATATTGAGCATTTTGAGTACATGTAATAGGTGTGGAGGCAGACCAGTAGTTTATATGCAGCTGTATTCGCATCCAGGTGACTATAAAAACATGTGTTCTTATAATAGCGAATGATAGATATAATAGAAACTTAACATAAAACAAAAGTTAGTTTCTATGTGGCTAAAAAATACTTACATATCTCACTGAAAATGTCTCATCATTAGATGCAATTTTCTGCCCTCTATTAACAGCCAGACTATAATTATGTCCAGCCAAGAGTTTCCAATAAAAATGCAAATGAAAGGCCTTGATGTAAAATGCCCTAAGTAATCAAAAGCAAGGCTAAAATGTGAGTAAAATTAAAAACTGTGCTGTGCGACATGCGTCACAGGCGTGGTTGGAGAGAACAAGACGGGTTTCTGTAAATCAAATTACAACAGAGAATTTATCGCAAGAATGTAAACTTAAAATTCCTCTAACTCAACGGTTGGCCAAGGAAACGTATCCAACAGCACCATCAGCTCAGATTTGG
The DNA here is from genome assembly GCA_014656515.1 of Oryzias celebensis. NCBI lineage: Eukaryota > Metazoa > Chordata > Actinopteri > Beloniformes > Adrianichthyidae > Oryzias > Oryzias celebensis. Next base: position 15,427,908 of record BNCR01000017.1, on the reverse strand, counting down.
CAGAAAGCAGTGGAACCCTGGTACAAAACACAACAACTGGGGTGCAGAAAATGGACTGATGAGTTAAAATTTAAAATATGTGGTGTGGTTTGTTGAAAGGCTGGGGAGCATTACCATAATCAGTGTCTGCAGGCAAGAATGAAGCAGGATGGAGGTGGAGCCAAATCTTCAGTATAAAGAAGAGCAAGAAGTATTGGAAGTGATGGGATGATCTACACAGAGCCCTGATCTGAACACTGTCATGTATAACTAAAATACCATGAACAAACAAAAGGATGTGAGAAAGTCTGCACCCACAGACGAACTGAGACAAGCACTCCAAGATATTTGGAACAACCTACCAGCTGAGTTCCTTCAAAAACTACAAGCTTTTCTAGATGAATTGATGCTTTTTAATTTGATCTTGATTTTTCCTTTACATCCTTCCTATTTAGCCGAGTAATAACAATGAATGATAAATGCTTTAAGTTTTAATAGCAATACAGGAATTTTTTAATCTATAGTTACATTTTCACATGATAATTCAGGCAACATTAAAAAATATTTGAGTTAGAATTTTAAATCGCAGGTATCAACTTATCTGGGCAAGGAGGCATCTGTGCCTAAAATGTTAAACAGTAGAAAAAACCTCATGGTAAAAAAAAAAAAAAACAATATTTTTTATGGAAAAAAAATAATGACATGACAACATAAACTATTTCTAATGTGCCGTAATTTCAAGCAGCAAATGCAACCCTAATAGCATAAAAAAACATCTCAATTGGACATAGGTAAGCATTTATTTCTACAATTTTAAAAATATTTTTTATGAAAGAATGTGACAAAACATTCCCTGAAAATTCAGTATTTCTCTTCTCTTCTGCGTCAGGATTCACTTACTGTGTTCAGAAAAGGAATAGATTTTTCCCAGGTATAAAAAAATACTTGATGCTGAAGTTAGTCACAATTACAGTCTCCATGAAGATTATTGTGAATCAATCTTAGTTTTCTTGGTAAAGAAATACTGAATTCCAACAAAGATGATCATTGTTTTCATTCTTTTCCCTGACAACTTTATCTGTTCTGAAATCATAAGTAGATCCATGTCAGAGCTTTAAAGTCATTGTGCATCAGTCACAAACAAAATAGAAAAAAATAATCAACCTTAACACTTTAAAAGCCAAACTCTTCGAAAAGTTGTTTATCATGAATAGAAAGATGTATTTCAAAAAGGATAGATTAGGAAAACAATGACACCTTTAGAAAGTGTCATTCTTTTTGTTTCCAATGCATCATGACGTGACAAACAATGATGATGCATCGATAGCAGTGTAAATGCAAAGTGTGCAAGAAATTTCTCCTGTTTCTTTTAATGTAGCCCTCTTCTTTTTGCCCTTTTGCTCCCTTCTTTTAAGCAACTTCAGACTTAGTCACCCAAACTACCACCTGATCATGCAGGCTCACACGCTGAGAAAGTATACAAGCGCTGAGAGTGCTTTGTTATGTCCCCTGAGACAGCGCTTCCAGCAGTCACCTGTCAGCCCACATGCAAATGCAGTCTGCAGAGGAATGTGTGCAGCCTTCACTTGCTTAGAAGATGCACCTGATGGACTTATGTGAGGATTATAAAAAATGTGCTGATTCTGTGAGGGTTTAAATAGAAAAAAAAAGTTTTCGTCTTTGGATTATTTAGTGAAACTGTACAATTAGCCTTAAGGCAGTTGGAATGTGGATTGCAACTTTAAATACAGTTTACATTTTTAATGGCAATTTCCTCTGCAAGCTAAGGCATTTGCCACCTGGCTGCATCAGTTTTAGAGGAGATAGTTTGGGCTATACTGTATGCTCTGCTGCAGTACTGACAGAGAGTTCAACAACTATGGTGTGAATACCATGTCATATGAAAAGGTTTATAATACAAATTGAATATGGAAACAAGTGTTAAAGCAGCTTTCAAAAGTATTTAAATGCATTGAGAAAAAGCAATTGCTAAAGAATTGAGTTTGTTGAAAGTTAAGAAGGAATTCACTTCTATGAGAATAAATGGTTGCTCCATCATCATCTGGTTCTGTCGTGTCTTTTGCACACCTCATTGATTTTGTCCTCAGGATGAGCTGTCATGGCGTTTCCGTTTAATCAGTCTGACTTCTCCTCTAGTTCCAACATGCTTGCTCACACCTCTTCACCTTTTTCCAATCTCTACTCTGTTGCTCTGGACTGTTGACTCTGTTGACCCTAAATACCTTCTTCACCTCTACTTCATGTAACCTCACTGTTCCACTTGAGTTCCTCTCATTTACACACAGATATTCTGTCCTGCTGCGCCTGACTTTCATGCCTTTCCTTTCCAGAGCAAACTTCCACCTCTCCAGATGCTCCTCCACCTGCTCCTCATTCTCAGTATAGATCGCAATGTCGTCTGCAAACATCATTGTTTAGCCTCACCTGTCAGTCTGTGCATCACCCCTGTAAACAATAAGGGACTCAAATCTGATCCTTGGTGAACTCCAACCGCCACGCTGAACTCCTTGATCAAAGTAAGTCTCATCCATGTTCTGAACAACCTCAACATATTTCTTGTACTTTCTCATCAAACCAAAGTTCCTCTCTCTGTACTCTCTCTGTTATTGACTTTCTCTAGGTCCACAAAGACACTATTCCACCAATTCTGACCTTCTTTCTTCTTCTCCAGCAGCATCCTCAAAGCAAGTGCTACATCTGTGGTTCTCCTTCCCTGTATTAAGTCATTAGGTTGCTTGCACATCCTCACTTTCAACCAGTGGTGTTTTTTTACAGGAGCAACATGGGCGGTCGCCCAGGGTGGCATTTTCTAGGGGGAGGCACAGACGAGGGAGAAAAAAAATCATTCAGTATTTCGTTTTTTAATACGAATAGTGGAGCACAGCTGTTCTCGTTATCTGAAGGTGTAAATTTAAATGTCAAACGGCGCCCTCTGCTGCACGACACTCAAACTGGCACCCTGACCTTATTGCGGTACACAGATTGACTGTATATCCACTGGACATCTCAACCCCTCACCTCTTGTTTTTCCAAACAGGAAGTACTATCTGGATCCAAGAAAGCCAAAATCCCAGACTTCTATTGAGAAGTTATTAAGTTAGACAGTTATTAATCAGTCAATGTATTTGTCAGAATAAACATTCATGCTCTGATAACTTATTCTTAACATCTTCTTACTAATCCTATTTTTTCATGATATTTATTTTCTTTATCACAATTATTTAAGTTAATAACTGACCAACCAGATGCCTCCGTAAAATCATGTGGTGCCTGCTGGCCCCACCTCGAACATTTGATTGACAGCTTCTCCTGAGCCTGCTTTCAGTGGAAGGGGTGTGGACGAACAAGCTCACTCATGAGTGGCGACTGTAATTCCCCTAAAAACATGATTTAGACTAACTTGGACCAATCACTGTCAACTTGATTCAAATGAGGCACATGTTTCAGGAAGCAATGGTGGGGGATTGGCCTTCATTTCACGAGAGCCGGAGGCAAGGCATTTTTTATGGGTGACGTCAACACCTTGCTTCTCACAGTGATAATCTATGTCAATGGGTACACAGTGGAATACAACAAGCCAAAAAGAGGGGGGCGCAATTAACCCGTGGCTGGGTGAATCACACCCGGTAATAGGGAGTATTTTTCAGTCTTTAGACGCAGCTCTCGCAGAGGGAGTGAAGCTCACTGTACCGGGAAAATCTCTGAATGATCTCATGAACCTGCGTTTTCCATGCATTGTAAATGAGATAAGCACAGAGACTGCTCCATTTAGACATCAGGTTAAAAACATTAGCTTGTAGCTCCTCCCACAAGTGTCAAGCATTTGAACACATTTTTGGACACGCGGCGAGCAGTAAATTTGCCACGTGGCAAAGGAGGGGCAGCCAACAAAGATTGAACGTTCAGTATGAATGCAGCTTCATACTCCTGTCTTCTGTCCTCTCAGTGTACATTTCTCTTAGCTAATCTTTTCCTCTAAACAAACAACTTGTGAACTTCTTTATTCCTCCACCAAGTCTCCTTGTCCACCTTTCCCATTTCAGATGACACTCAAAGTACCTTCTTGTCACGACTCTCTGATCACTTTAGCTGTAGCTGTCCCGCCATAGAAGAAAACCTCCTGACTAGTCTTTTTTTAACTTTCCCCACTTGGTCCTCTGTTCTACCCTTCCTACCTACCCGTCCAATTCAAGATCTTTTTGACCACTAGAGACGCCCTCCCATCACCATCTCATGCTGTCTGGCTATTCTCTTCCCAGATTTTAGCAGAAGATGAAATCAACTTGTGAGCCACTCCTCCCACTCTTATGTGTTAAACTGTGTTCCTCTCTTTTCTGATCAAATGTATTTAACATTGTCTAAAAAAAATCTCTAGACAATTCATTGTCACAAAAACTATAGGTTAGGAAGGAATCATTGGAAGAGTGTAAAAATAAGTGTAAAAGTAATTGAACTGAGACACACAAACACACTTTTTCTGTCCTGAGAACATTACTATTTGAATAACACAACTTTAAAAAGAATTTAATCTTTTAGAATAGCTTGTTAAAATGTGCACTTCATAATCATAATGAACCATGTTGGTACTTGAAACAAAGAAAATATATTAGTTTAATAGTTAGACATCCTCTATATTCCCTTGGATTAGGTTTGCAATATGGTCAGATTTAAAACTATAAATACATCACCTGACGTAGCATTACAACAAAAGCAAAAAAGACTTAAGATTATTGTGACTTAGCCAACAAACACATTATTTACCTATTTACATATCCTATAGAAATAAAAACTATACGTACATTGAGGACCTTTTAATAAATCACGAAATTAGTGTTTTTAGTTTGACAACAAAATCCTAAAAAAAACTAAGCTTTTATGTCAGGGAAGGGCAAACTACGGCCAAATGTGACCCAATAAATGATTTCATCTGACCCTCCACACTGGAAATAATTCATATTAATAATCATTAGCAATGCTTCGCTTTCCCTGTAATTCTGGTGTGTCCCATAGATGGTGCACAGCAAAAAAAGTTATTCTACATTTATGAAGTGTTGAAGATTTGTTGTTTTTCTGACGTTCATGTGTGTTTTCCAATCATTCCAACAACACATGAACACATAATTTCTCTAAGTTTGTGTTTTTCCCTTAGATACATCAACCCATCAGCGCATTTGGCACTAAAATATGAACAAAAGTCACAGCTTTGAAATAAAAAAATGTAAATGTTCTGTTTTAAAATGTATACTGTAAGTTCATTTTCAAACAAAATTTAGACATGTTTTTGTCCAGATTCTATGAAACATCTTTTCCGTATGAGGTGGGTCAGTAAAACATTCTACATATCAGCTTCTGCCCTTCTGTCAACTCTCAGTACCCTTTGTGGACCATGAATTCAAAAGTTTGCCCACCCCTGCTTTAAGTAAATAAATTCTGACAGTCAAGTTTTAAATGCAAATATCTCAATTTCCAAAATTAAAAAATACATTCCCCTCTGGAATACCATGTAGAAGCACAGTGGTTAAAGGGATGGAGGGATGAGAAAAGAAAGAGTCGAGTGTGAGAAATGGGAGGAATCTGGGCCATCATATCACCCCAGCAGAGGCTGACAGGATGGACAGTAGTCTCCCTTCACGCCTTCTTTCTGTCCACAGAACCCAAATGTGAGGAACACTTGAGGACAAACAATGCCTCAGCTATTGACTACAAGATTCTGGGAAAAAAGAAAAAAAAACATTTTAAAAATATGAAGGGTTTTTTGTGTCTTTTTTACTACATTCGGGAGTCCCAGGATATATCTAGATGGAATTTGTTGTTCAAAAATTAGTTAATCAAAAACTTTTATTTTGAAAGTGACTATAAAAGGGAGTTTTTTAACACATCATAATCTGATAAATTGAGCATTGAAGCTATAGCCTAAAGTAATCCAATAGGATCTTATGTGTATTCTTTATAAAGAAAACATAGCATATAAAAGATCCATGGGGATCTCTTCATTTGCATTGCAACATGTAGTTAGTGTGGTAAGTGTGAGGAGCCAGGAAGAAAGGAGAGGCAAGAATTATCTTTTTGACTTCAAAAATACCTGCTGAAAAATGTCACACTGTCTTTCCTCACAAAGACAGGAAAGAGACTGAGTTTGAAAGCAGTTGTCACTGACAACTGACAAGTACAAGTGCTTAAAATTATGTAAGCTAAGAAAATAGGCCTGTGAAATGTGTATGTCAAAGGTGGAAAGACATCCTTCACATTATAGACATTTACATCCAAGTAACTCGTGTTGGAGGATCAAGTTTCATCTGCAAAAGAATGAAGAGAAAACTTTTAGGAGTAACACAAGCTGCTTAGAAAAGGCTTTTGATTCTTGAACAGTATTACATTAAATTCAGACCTTTTTTCTAAAACATATTGTATTTTGAGTTATCGAGAATAAGCTAAAACTGTTGTAGGAACCCTTTAATGAAAAAGTAAAAAAGGCATTATGACAGATATGAAAATGTGCAAAACATGTAGGTCTAATGTGATGTCCTCTTTTTTACAAATAAAGTGGTTAAAATCTTATATTTACTGGCAAAATGATTACAGTATCGCATGCTTAAAGAGTAAAAACAACTACATGTAGTCTGTGTTCCATGACAGAAATGTGCACATTCTAAATGCTGCTATGAAGGTACAACTAACGATGCTCTTTCTCAATATGGGTTCAAGTTAGTCTTTGATGGGATGAAAAAAAATAACATTTTTTTTTAATTAAATCAGCATCAGTGGACTTTAGGTTTATTCCTGTTCTGTGGACACTGAAACAGTAAAAATTGCAAACGCTTACATTGTTTTTTCCTGCCTCTAAGACGAGCCACCACTGTTTCTGGTGAGATAAGAACATCTGACCTTCTATATCTTCCATTGGTTGTTGAAAAAAATTCCAGAAGAAATATGAGGCATTTAGGGCACAAATTTCACTTTTTTTATATTTTTGATCAAATATTAAAAAGTTTGGCAACAGGAAAAAAGACTGAAGTAAAAACTTCAAAACAAATGATGGCTCTGAAACTCCATTTAATCTGTAGTTCAAAAACCACAATAAACGAAGAAGGTGATCGCCATTAAGTACTACACAATTACTGTATTATTCTACAGAAATTAAGGAGCAAGAAGAAGAAAGTTAAGTTTATATTTTTGAGGATGGACTATATCTGAGGATCTATGCTATCTCTTATAGGGGGACATGGTGTGCTGTATATTTATGCACCTGAATCATGGAGAAGCGTTACTTCCCAAAAGCACTATTGTCTGGGACTGTCTAGACATTTCCACACACACACACACATACACACACACCCACACACACACACACACACACAAATCACCAGACGAACATGCCGCTTTCACAATCAAGCTGACTACATAAAAAATATTTACTAAAAAAAATGCTAATATGTTGTTTTGTATGCATTGTCTATTGAATTCTCTAAAATAAATGTATCAGTGCATTCACACACATGTTCCAGCATAGATGGCATGATCACACAAAAGGACAGAAAGGTAAGGCATGCTTAGCTCTGCCGCTCAATCTACACTGAGGCAGCAGCTGGCTATAGGAAATGACACAGTGACGCAGCATCTGTGCAGCAGCACCATAAGGCACACATGCAGTAAGCAGAAAGACGTGGGGGTGGGGGTGGAGGGGGGTATCGGAGAACAAAAAAATGACCAAAGAGGGAGAAATATTTTGACTTACCTCACCAGATGAAGAGATGTTTATGGCTTAGGGGAATGAAAGTGTCCGTGATCTGAAAGGATGAATGAGCGGAAAGAGAAATACAGCAATGAGGAGGAGAAAGAGAGACAGAGAAAGGGAGATTAGTACTTCAGGAGTGCAGAGGCAGGTGGCACCTCAGTTTACACACAAACACCTACACACTCACACACACCATCAGTATATCCTCTGATGGAGGGGAAGCAGGGGTGAGAAAACACCAAATAGCAGCTGAGATGGCAGAGAATGAACAGTAGTTTGCAATCAGATAAAGAAGACTGCTGACTGGTAGGAGCATAAATGTGATGCAAGACTGAGCAACAGTGGCAAAAAAAAAGTGGGAGCTCATCTGTTCAATCTATGTGTACACCAAGAGGTATCTCCCCCTTCCCTGCTGCTCTTTTCTTAGTACACTGGAGCCCACTACCACACAGAAAAGCCACATAACACCAACACGCAGGGCTACTCATCAGGTTCAAAGCTGCAGACAAGAACAGACACACACTAATTGGCTTTAGCTTAACAGCCAATGTCAATACACCAGCTCCACAGTCATTGTGGGTCCTGGTGGCAAAAACAAAACCACAGAGCTGTCGCTCTGTACTTGGTTATCCTTCTAAATTGAGTCTTTTTAAAAGGCCTACTTCAAAGAAAATCATGTTTTTGGTGTTTGTTGGAAAAAGCTTGGCAGTGTGATGTCAGTAGAAGATACAAGCCAAAGTCTCCCTGCACCGCTCCATTCCGATGCATCCAGACAAATGGATCCATGTACGCCTTCGTTTTCCATGTCTGATGGCATCTGGCTCAAAACTGTACGACTGGATAGCACCAATATTGCTTGTCATTTTTGTTGCACCGGTAAGGTTTTCATAACCAAAGGTCATTGCACTCCATCTGTAAAAATAACTATCATTTCCTAAAATCACAGGTATAGAAACAAATAAGAAGAAGAGTTTTCCTGAAAACCAGGAGATTCAAAAATGATGGCTTTGATGCAAATTAAATGCTGCCTTTTCAAAGTGAACCACAAACCTTAAATGCTGGGACCATTCAAGAGAAGCACCTGCAACTCAATTCTGATCTGCCCTAAATGTTCCTGTATTGCTTCTGGACGCCTTTTTACAAAGTCAAAACAGCAAAAAGCCCACAATAAATACTGAAAGGTAATCTAACATGTGGGCACAGTCAGTCCCTGCGGTGAAAACAAAATCTGCTACTTCAAACAGCAACCAGAGCTCCTTATGCCAACAGGATGCACACACCAGGGGGCAGCAGGACAAAAAAAGAACTACCATCACCAGAGAGGACAGGGACTGGAGGAATGTAGGAACTAAAAGGAGAGAGGACATGGAAACAATAGATCTGCTTTCAGAGGAGCCCACTGATCCTTCCAGGATGTTTCATACTATATAAATGCTGGTGACATTGAGGATAGAGTCCACAGTGTTATTTTTCTTTGATCGTGGATTAAACAAATCCTAGAAGTAACTGTCAGCATTTGTATTGTATTTTCATTAAAAAAAATAATTGTGTGTGTTGCATTTTGTCTTTTCATGGTAGTGATTAACTACAGAGCATTTCTTTCTTTCAGGATTCATTGATATCAGAAGGCTTACCAGGACTTTGGCTGCATATCAACAGAGCCTGTATCAACCCTGTTGCTAGGCAACACCAAAGCCAAATACGATAGCACAAATCAAAGGCAACCTTTGGGGATGTGTGAACATGGATGTCACAGAGGACTAAGAGTGAGAGAGAGTACTTTTAAAAATCCTACTAAAAAATTCCTGTTACAAAATCAAATGTTTCTACAAAAAACAAAGAGATCTTTTTTTCCTGAAGTAACGTTATCATGCTGTACAAGCATGACGTTATTGTTGAAGTTAATAGGGACATTTTGCAGACATATCAAAGCAACATTTTTTGATTACTGTCACTCTTCAACTGTTTATGCATTTAAAGTACTTCCAGCGGTTCCTGAAGCAGAGAAAAGCAGGTTTGAACTGATTCGCGACACTTCACAAAACTGAAGTGCAATTGACGTACAGTAAATCATGTTTTTTGCAGTGAGCTTTTAAAATTCTAGTATTTGTAAAACTTTTTCTGATTTTTGTAAGAATACTAGCGGAAACGTTCCTTATTTTTCCATATGTGTGTGTGTGTGTGTGTGTGTCCTCATCATGTTTTTTTGTAGTGGGACATTGATTTCACATCAATTGGGACGAGTAATGCCTTTTGAATCAAGCTAAATAGTTAATTATTTGTGTAAAAACAAGTGTAAAGAAAGACATCAAAATAGAAGATCAATCACGGAAAAAAGGCTATTTAACTCTATAATGTTGTTTTTGTCCTTTGTTGTATTATTTTTTTAATAAAAAGCAGACATTTGTAGAGGAATAAGGGTCTCAGATGAATTCAAATGTAAACTGTGTTTCTAAAAAAGGCTTCCCACATTTCCATTTGCCTTGACACCTCCTGCTGCATTTACCTCATTTCCCCTCCTGGTCCTATTCCTCTTGTCTCTGTTACAGCTCTGTCTCAACAGTCTGACGCCATGTGTTCTAACAAATAAGATGCCTGCTTGGTCGTTGTCAGACATTGTTCAGCTTCAGATGGTGGTGCTCTTTACAACAGAGCAAGTGTTTTCACAGATTTTTTGATGAGTCTGCGTGGGCGGCACCATAAACAGCAGCAGTCAATTACAGTAGATCACCAGGAAGCGCCTGAAAACCTCCTCAGTTCTACAGAAACTCACCCAAGTGAAAAAATTAAAACAACATTAAACGTGAATGCCAATGGACCATAAGCACTTACATATTGTAGACTGTAGTTGTTAATACTTTCTCTTGTTTTGAAATACATATTTAGGTGTTTTTCAGTCCAAGTGTAAAATATGATGATTGTGTTAAACCACTAAGAATGCATTTACACATTTAAGTGAATCTATTTTGGACATCTGAAAATGTGTTTCTTGTTTAAATAATACGAGATGCTGTCTCCTGACAAAATTACAAATAGACTTGTTTGTGCAGTATTAAATTTCGCACTTTAGGGTCACATTTTGACCCTTTTATTTACAGTCATTCTGTGTTATCATATCTGTTGGTCTCCGAAAGTGAAATGGAGACACAATTTTACTGGTAAGTCCCAATGAGTGTTCCAGACCTGAAGTAATTCTCAGTTCTGCAGGATTTGTGAGATTTTGTGAAATTGTTCCTGAAGACCAAGAAAAAGTCCTTTCATAATGTATCAAGTACACACAAAAAGGGTTTTTTATTGTTTATTATTCTGATTGGCTTTCCAGAACTGTTATTGAAATAAAATGTGAATCAAATCTAAAGCCTCATTGTCATTGTCAATAAAGCTTTTTTTTTTCTTAAAGGGCCAGCAGTGAAAATGATTCAATTTCAGGTTAACCAAACTACCAAATTTTTCAGATTATTGTACTCACTAAGTAAAACAGTTATTTGATGTGTTTTGACTACACTACCCAGAATGCCTAGAGGGGCCCAGAGAAAGTTGATTGGTCAGAGGGGTTAAAAGGAGGTTTTTCAAGCAAACTGTGATCTTATTCGTGTGTTCTTCTCTTATCTGCATTAAGCAGCATTTGCAGGCATGATGGATAAGTTGAACTTCATTCAGCTCCTGACTACAGTAGCTGTAAGGTTCCAACAATCCATCAAGCGAAGCAGCTTTGTAGTTGGTCAAAGTCGCACTAAAACATTTGGACAGATTTTTGAGTGCAAAGTACCACAGAAATTCGGTTACAGGTCAGTAACGACATCCAGAATTCACATTAAAGGATTTTAAGTGTGCCTTGTGGTCCAAAAAAAATTCAGCTAGGTTGCTAATATCATTTCTGGCCAAGATAGCAATGATCGTTAAACCAAAAAGAGGTAAGCTTCAAGGATGAACAATAAAATATTCACAAACTGGGACTGACGCTCTCGATGGCGTCATGGATGGAGAGACCAAAGGCTTAGTTCACTGCAAATTCCCACCTCCTAGGAAGGTTTGACACCTATCTTTTGGAAATTTTTTATTTCATAAAAACAATTATTTTATGTTCTTTTGAGGCCAACATAGACTTTAAAGTGACAACGTTTTGCTGTAAGTGTTAGGGGAAAACAGCTCATGGTTAAAACATGACAGCTACCTCATCTAAGGATCTTTTTTAATCAAGATTTTATCAAAACACCAATGTTAGAACAAAAAGTTGAGAGTGCAGTATGTGTGTAAGTAAGTGTGCAGCAACAAACATTCAAAGTCTCATTAACTCCAAGTAAGAAGTCAGATGATGACATCTGGCAAATTCAGAAGGCATGCTAGCTGTGACTTCATCTTCCAATGCCTCCCTGCTTGACACTTCACAATAAGGGGTTGGATTGGGGGGGTCAAACCACCAAATGGTTCCATCGGAGCAGCTGTGTCCTGCAGCTCATCGCTCCCCCAGGGAATGGGTCAAATGCAGAGAACAAATTTCACACACATAGGTGTGTGACAGCTTATTTCACGTTAACTTTAGGCAACACACTGAACCCCACATTGCTTCTGGTGGTTGACATTGGCACCATGTATGGCAACAGAACCGTTTTTATGGGTGAACGGGACAGTGATTGTAAAGCAGTTTGGGCATCAATCAAGGTAGAAGCACACCGTATAAGCATATATTTACCAAAAATGTTATTTGGTTTTACAAATGAACTACATCCCCATTAGAAGATAGCAAAAACCCATAACATAAGTGATGCATAGGAAGCTTAAGAAGTGAGCGTGTGCTGAGCTATGCAAAAGTGACGTGCAAAAAGCATTTTTCATTTTTCCACCATTTTAATCCTTAAAAAACACACTTTATTCAATACTTTTCTTGGAGCACAGAAAGCAGAAGTTACCATGTGGAAAGGCATACAGCATGACTGGTCGAATGGAGCGCTCTATTTGATTGTGTATAGGTATCAGTACCTAAGAGCTGTCAAGGGAACAGCAAAGACGTGAGAAGAAGTGAGCCACAGCAGGCAGGCAGCACAGCTCCTGCAATGAGCTAGCAGGCAAAGAAAAAAAAAAAAAAAAAAACATTGTTCATGGGGAAGTTTGTTTTCTAGACAACCTCACGGTGTCAGACTAAAACTGGTAAATATCTTTGATCATCTTCAAAGGTTTTATAGATGAAGTTTTAAAAAACTGCAGCGTTTGCAACAATTACACACCATGAAAAAAGTTCCGAAATATCGTCTCTTTTGAAAAATTCTTACAAATGCTTTTACAGACTTTATGTCCAATTTTTACCCTAGAATAAAAATGTGCTTGAATACGATTGCTCAGCATGTGTTATTTTAGAAAATTCACATTTTTAGTAGTTAGGGTTCTGCACTAACACTGCAGGGGCACATCCCTACGTTTCCCATGTTGCTCTCATTAAGGGGCTTTTACTGGAATCTGAGATCAATTTCAGAAGAAAAGGTGGAATTTACTGGTGTTAGTGTAATTATGTCGGTCCAGCAGTAGTTGTAGTACAAAGCATCCACTTTGTGAATGAGGGCAGCTAAGTGTTTGAATTTTAGATTCTATGTTTTGCAGTGACTTAGACTACTTTTACACGTGGATAGTGGAAAACGCAAATTCATTCCTGCTTCCTTTCACTCACAAAAGGGAACCAAAAAAAGTAAAATAAAACAGGGGTGGGATTTAAGTTTTCTCCCTTTCAAACAATTAATCAAACTATTTGACAATCATTATATTTTATTGGATTCAATGTGACATGTGTTCACAGTATGCATGGAAGTAAACATGTCTAAGTATGATAGAGTGGTTATAAAATTAAGAAGATAGCATCATTTTCTATTATTTTCTTTTTTAAAATCAATTAATATCTTAAATAGATTTGATGAATTTTTTTATTTTGTTTGAATTGCTGAAATTATCTGGAAAAAACAATCAATCAATTAAAAAAGACTGAAATAAAGCAAACTGAATGGAAAACTCAAGCAGTTCTGAGCGCAGCTTACTTAAATACATTTTCTGTCATTCTGAATTAGTTATCACTTATGTGCAGGTCCAAGACTCTAGGAAAACTAATTAGGAGAAATAAGAACACTTTTTCTTCTGTCAAAAGATTCAGTACTTCTATCATTTTACTTATTATTATAATTCAGCCATACATTACTGCAGAAGGTCCATGGGATGAAGGACATAGCTCTAATAACTGTAATGACAAACACGTTTTTGCTCAGAGCCCTCTTTTTTGTTTTTACACATCTCAAAGATAATAAGCAGCAGCTTCTTTACTTCCACTTGCAGAGGTTTCAAACCAGTCACCATGTCTGAAGAGTGTCAATAAAGTCCACAAAAAGCATTCAATCTGTACGAGGGATTCAAGATGAAAGCATCATTGCTTGGTGGGAATTTATGTTCTCAAGGGAGTGTGGAAGTTTGATGTCGGTCGTAATGAGCAGCCGTTCAGTTTCCACAGCAACGCTGCAACTCCGTCAGTCTCCATGGCAACTGATGATAGCATTAGCTGATTCAGCCTAAGTGAAGGTTTGTGTCAGAGGGAGGCTGATGGATTTTCCTATATTTTTCCCCAATTGCAATTAACCGCACACGGTGGTGGATTTGTAGGAGTTTGGAATCCAGTAGAATCAAAATAAATTGGTAGAATTTTTGCAGAAGATGAAAGGTAACCGATGACAATGAGTTGATGCGCTTGGCACACACTAAATAGATTATTTAGAATTTAAAAGGAATCAGTTTTTAGCCACTGATCACTTTTAAAATTTCTCACTTCTAACTGTCAAATCACAAAAATCTGCATCAACACACGCATGAAAGAATACAATAGTATAATTTTTTGTAGCACTAGAGAATCCCTTCTAATACATTTTTAAAACTTAATGCATTATTTTGCACATTTAAAAATTCAAAAAGAAGTTAAAGGACTGAAACTGAGTGTTTACAGGTTAAAATGTCCCTGTCAAGCTCAAACCTTTTTTTATTTAGGAATAGGTTTGCCAATTAAAAAATTCTAGTAAATGGCTTACAGATACATTCTTTTCAAACAACTGATCAAACTATTTGACAATGATATTTTTGGATTCAATGTGACGTGTGTATGACATGCATAGATGCAAACATGTCTACTTATGATGGAGTGATTAGAACTTTAAGAAGACTGAATGGAAAACTCATCAGTTCTCAACATGGCTTACTAAAGAAAGTAAAGATATTACAAAGAAAGAAAGTAATTTTCCTGAGAGCATATAGTAATAAGTGCCAGTACCTCCTCCCCACCACTCATTTGCTTTATTTGACTTTCCTTTATTGTACAATTTTATCCTAACGCTCTGCTTTCAAGCAGCAAAAATAGGAGATTTTCAACACCAACTTTAACATTGTTTCAAGTTTTCTGTTTAGTGATGATGAAAAAAAAAACAGCAAAAATTACTTTTTTGAATTCTTCTATGTGTTCTGAAATCATATTCGGCTCCGCACACCTCAAAATTCTTTCCAAAAATAGCTGACTCGACAGGACATTTATGGGTCCATCAATGAAGGACTTTCCTGACAAAAATCCAAGTCGAAAAATATTATTGAAAAATGCTTTGAGTTGTCATGAATGAAAAATAAAAATAATAAAGAAAGAAAAAAATGTTGATACCAAGATGTGCATGCCCCTCTATAGCATAAAATTTGACTATACCATTTTGTGATTCAATAGATACTCACCTCTGACTCCAGCCTCTGGTGGTCATTTAAGGAACTGCAACAGTTCTGGGTTTGGGTTAAATTTGATTCACATTCTTTATTTCTAATTTAGCATCCCTGATGCTTTGCACAATGAATAACAGTGAATAAAATTACGTTGCTCCTGCCACAACAAAACAGCATCTCGACACCACAGTACTAGGAGCACATAGACAGGTCAAAATGGGTCAGTGAGGCAGATGCAAAATCAAATATGTGCAAAATGGCTTGTGCAGGATAAAAAGAAATGAAAAAGAAAGGTAGATATCAGTGGGTGATTAGATCTTTTTAGAGCATGTGGTTTTTAAAGGAGTTCATTTGGGAATAGAAAGCAGGGACAATTATGAAAACGCCTTTCAACCTTTTACAGTTCTCATTCGGAGAGCTGAAAGTACTGTACAGTAAAAATTACCATCCTTCTTTGTTTACTTATCCTGATTATTATTAATAATCTATAATTTTATTTTTATATATATACCATATATACATTTATAGCAAAAACCCTCAAACCTCTGCCAACATGCCCTTTTGTTGTAAGAGCAGTATATACTTCCTTAGCACACTAGCAGAGATCCTTTAAATCAAAATTTAAAAATATATAATAAATATAGCCTTTGTTATATAACCATAGTCTGCCATATAAATGTTGGTTTACATGTTATTTTTGTGCTATTTTCATTAAACCTGTGTGAGCATTTCTTAGAAGTCAGTTGAGGACCACAGCTGAAAAGAGAAAAGGATAACCCTTTTCATGTCTAACTTGTAAGGATTTCTGAATTTCTCACAGAGTTCAAAAATACAAAGCACACACATCTGAAAAAGCGTCTGATGACACATCTGGCAGCTTGCCTCGCTAAAAAAATGAGGAATACCCAACAAAACAGGCAATGAAAAGTCAGCACTTTGTCCAACTCGTATTTTATCCAAAATTCCTCCGTCTAATAACTAACTTTTAACTCCATAAGTTTAACAACAATGATGTTTATAAATTCTCTTAAGATAAAAGACATTCTTTTTTCACATCTTTGAAATAATTTGCCGTAAAAATCTAAACGGTGGGAGACATACTGCTTAGCATCTTTTGGCTTTCTTTAAGGAATCAAATGTGCTTCTAACATGCTCAGTTTGTTTATATATCATCTTTAGTTAAGACAAGTGAAAGAAACCTGATTATATTTATTTATTTTCCATGAAAAAAAACAATAAATGCAATAGCAATTATATGAATAAAGATTGATGTCCCTTAGGAAGCACAAAACCAGAAACGGCCAACAGTGGCTAACAATGTTATGAGTGAAAGGAAGTCATTTGTTTTGCCCTTTGCAAGATGCTCAATCCAGTAATGCCATTGGCTGTGAATGAGAACTGGACTGAACGATCTCTCCCCCTTAGTTTTAGGAAGTACTTTGCAGCTCCAAGAAGCCAAAATCCCATAGACTTCTTTTGAGAAACAAATTTGTCAGAATAATCATTCTTGCTCTGCTAACCTTTTAATCTGTTCTTACAAATCAATAAAAATATGTGGTGCGACGTTCGAAACATTTGATTGGCATTTTGTCCCCAGCCTGCTTTAAAGCGATAGGGGTGTGGCCTTCCAGCAAGCTCTCTTGTGATTGGCGAGAGTGGTTACCATAGAAATTATGGCAAAAAAAATACTGCTTACAGATGATTTCTGGCTCCAACATGGTGGTGTCTGTATGGCAAAAAAATGGTGACTGAAGTGACTTCATTTTGTTGGAGCTTGAGGCAGGTCATTTTCTGTGGGTGACGTCACACTCACTCACTCCAGTTACCTTATACAGTCAATGGTTGATGTTAATGGCATTCATTCAGACTAGTGATAGTCTAACATCGTTAGCATAGAAATGTGCTAATCAATTACATTTCAAGGAGTTGCCAAATAGATCTATTTCTTTTCTTTTTTTTAACTTGTCCTGTCCAACAGCTGAGGAAACAGATGTGAGCCGAGAGCCTCTTGTGTTGGACAGATTTTACTGTTACAATTGGGGGTAAGAAATCTTCGTAAACACAAGGTGTATATTTGAATAAACCCCTTCTGTAATTTAGCTAAACTTTATTTGTATTGATTATGTTTGTATCCTTTTTTGTTGGATCGGACAGAAAAGAAGAAGGGAGAAGAAGAAAGACAGATGTTAAGGGGGTAATGGCACAAAAGAGGGGGAGAAGAAATAGGAGGATGAATACAGCGGAGGGGGGTAGAATCATAAAACAACAGGCGACAAGATCCTTATCTAAAATGGGAGGGGCCTGTCCACACACTGAGATTTTACAAACATACCTGTTGGCTCCAACAGTCTTCACATACAAACTTGTCAACAGTTACACAATACAACTACAGTTCACACGCACACTTATGCATACAAACCAAGACATGTAAAGCATTTCATTAATGTGCATGCATTTGTGCAAAGGTGAGCTGACACCTGTGTTCAGGTGAGTGTTTATGTTTTTCTGAGGTGATGATGGAATCTTAAAAAAAGGAGGGGAAGTTCCCAGCCAGACCAAGATCCCTGCCGAAGCAGCAGCGGCGGCCAGGACCACCCCAGCACCCGTACTGTTAGAAATCCACCTGCCGGGCAACTCGGCCAAACACCCAGACCAGGGTCAGCAGGACTGCCACATTGGCACCCAACTCCTGGGAGCAGGGAGGCACGAAAGCACAGAGAGCGCAGGCCCTGGCCCAGCCGGAAGAGCTGCCCCCTCACTTTAAGCCCCACTTTCACCTTGACAGTACCACACAGCAGAGTTCAATACATGAGAAGAAATGATGTCTACAACGCTGCTTATTATGCACTCACAAAAACTCCTAGCATGTAGTGCAGAGGAGAAGTACATCATCTAAGCGCCATGCTTAGATGATGCGTGAGTCACCCTGATGTTTTTTCCTGCTTCAGCCCACACACATATTTCCATCAGCTTTTTGTTTGGTCTGCCATGCACTGTTGGATGAAAAGAAAATGGCAGCAGAGAAACTGAGTCGTCCTGTGTGTCTGCCATCACGGCAAGAACCCCCATTAAATCCCAGCTTCAAACTCTAGGCGCATGTTTCATTGTCTTTTTATGATAGTTTTATGTGTGACAAAGAGCAAACATACAAAATACTGGGAGCTAATACCTGTTTTGTTCTTACCTTAAGCTTATCAGAGCTTCTGCAGTCTGTCCTTTCTAGAAAAATTGCAAGATTTGCATCTGGAGTTACCACTGCCAGTCTATTATATTTATCTGCTAACCTGCTATCTACTCCTCTGAGAGTTTTAAGAGGAATTTCTTTTGAGAAAAACCTCAGCAAAATCTCATTTAGCTCTTACATTCTTATGTGGGTACATTGCAGTATTAATTCGAAATACGGTTTATTTGAATTTGATCCACGACATTAGAACAGACCGTGCCACGGGTTTAATTACAGACCACTCTAACCCCATTTCATGTGACACCCAGTGCTTGAGTTTGTATTAGAGAGTACAGCCATTAAGGAGGATGCCATTTAAGAAAATAAAAGAAAATCTGGTGCATAAAGGTACTGCAGTGAACCTGTTAAAGTCCCGCTCCGATCATCTTCTGATCTATTGTTAAAGAGTTCCCAGTGGTCCCAGATACCAGCTCAGACAAGGAAAATGAAGACGTTGATGGAGCTAGTCCTCTACAACTGGATGCATCGCAATTGGCTTGTGGCTCGCCGACTGTGGCTTCTATGTCACAGCTACATTTTTTTTGTCCACTCCTCATTCACAAATATTTTGACTAATTATTTAGAAATGCAATTTTAATCTTAATTTTCTTTATTTATGTCCTCCATCATGAGAAAAATTCTACAAATGCTATGTTGAAAACACCAAAAACATTATTTTATTTGGAGTGGGTTTTTAAAGGCCCAAACCAGTAAATGAGCTTGATTACATCTGAGAATAAAAAAGAAAATCAAGTGAAGTAAAAGTATTAAAAGTGAAAACAAGACATATCCAATGAACACAATATTGGAAAATAACTACGCAGACTGTAGAAGGTTTTCAAAAAAGGAATAAATATTCCAGGTCGTAATGTCTCTACATGACATTTTCTAAAACGAGCACCAATCAAAAGTATTTCAAGAGCGAAGATCACTCAGAATCCCATTTGCATTTAAGAGCGAATAAAAACGTAGAACTTGTGGTTTCTTTTCTTTTCTGATTAAAGAAGGCTGACCATATGGATGTACAAAAAAGATTAATGCTGTTGTTGAAAATCCGAGGTGAGCAGGATGTTTCTGAATGTAGGGGTTTAATCAGTGCTCACAATACAAGAAAACTTTGAAAAAGAAAAAGAAAAAGTTAGGAATCAGCAGTAGAAGAGCAAAAATTAATAATAATAGTGATCATAAGAGCAGATCCTAAAGTCTAGAAATGCTGCCTTGCCAGACCATCAACAAACTGACTATTGTTTCAATCCGTTAAAGCAAAAAAATATTCTTCTACACAGACCTAGAATTTCGAAGATTGGCTGTTGCTTGGCAGAAGTGTCAGCTGTCGGCTTCCCTGGGTTAGTACTGCTGCCAAAGTTACCATTGAGTGTCTCATTCCCATACAAAGAGACTCTCAAATTTCCCCATCTTTCCAATTCTACACACACAAGCAGACAAAAACATGTCCATCACCCCGTTAAGATTCCAACGAGACAAATGAGGACCATTCATTTGTCCAGCTGTCCAGGTAACTGTCCAGGTAGGATTAAGTTGTCTTACTCACACACAAGGCTTATGTAAAGCTGATCCAGGGTGCATGTCACACTGCATGAGAGTGATTTAGCAGGCTGCAGCACTGCTATGCTGGCACCTCTTCCCAGACAGCAAAAACAAAACATAATCTCGATAATGACAACACACTTTTGCAGAAACCTAAAGGTCAGCAGGTCATACTTGATCCTGCACGCAGCAGGAAAGCAGAAGAGCTCGCTGCTCAAGAGTTCTTAAGCCCCAGTTTGACCTTTTTAACTGTAATTAGAACCCTAAAAGCTGCCCATTAGGCATCATAATTGCTTTGTTAGACCTAAAATAACTTGGTTAGGTTTAGGACAATTTCATAGTGAGCAGTAAAGCTACCCTTTTATACAAAGGTAACTTATATACCACCAATATCAGCAGTATATTACATTTGCCAAAGGATGATGGTGATAGGTTTGCTTAACCTTTCCTTGAATTAACCTTTACCTGACCCACTAGCTACTATCATGTTTATTTGTAAAAAAAAATACCTTAACCTATCCTTTTCCAATCTGAGATTTTAGTGCTAAAAGGACCTTTTTTATTTATGTTTTTTTATGAGCTATACATTATTTTATTGGTCATTTTTGACCCGTGAATTATAAAAGCATTTAAACAACAAAAAAAGTTCAGAGGCTACACACAAACTCACTCTAATTCACAGATACACCCACACATATGCACAGAGAAGCTGCCCATGAGAGGCTGTACGAGACAAAATACATCGCACAAACTCTACTATACTATACTATACTCCTACACACATCCTACCGAAGTCTTGAGCTACACACCATCCTCGGCAGCAAGCGTTCAAGCGTCCACTTCCAATGAAAAGTCTATGTAAAAGCACGTCTATGCGTGATTCAGGCTTCCACGTTCAACCTCTCGTCTAAACGCGTAACAATTTTACGATTGTTTTTGGGCTCTACATATTAAAAACGTGAACATTGACCGGGTGTTGCAATTTAAACTAGGTCAACTTTGACCAATCTAGGACTAGGATTTGGTAGTGACGTATGAATGGCGTCCCTTTGAATTGATGGAGGCACCAACCATTGCCTGGAACAAAATTTGTGAGATGAGCACCGCTTCAACATTTTGCACCAAGCCTCTTCCATGTGCTCAAAAACAGTAGAAGCAGAAGAAGAAAGCACTCCATGTTTGTCCAGTGTGAACACCGTGGGGTAAATGTGCATTTAGTGCGTTCGTGAACAGTCGTCACATGACCGCCCGTGTCATACACACATACAATCAAACTTGTAAGAATAAACTTCTGACGATGAAATTCCAGATTGTTGAGTGGTCTTTTTCCCCATTTGAATATAATTAATTTAGATTTAATTACTTCACATTTATTTAATAGCTATAACAAACATTTACTGTGTAAAACAAAACTGTTATGACAGTTGGAAGCTGTTAAAGAAAAAAGTGTAATAATGCTCACTGATGATCGTCTTTTTGTATTGTATCATAAAATTAAGAGAAATCATAACTTGTGGATTCATAAGTAAGACGTTGCTTCATCCAACACAATAGATTTTAGTTCTAAAATTAAAATAAGCTGCTTCATTTAAGACCTTTGGTAGGACGAGGGATTTTTGACCCCAAGGACAAAGGGAGCCAACAGGATCTCATAAAGGTTTAAAGTAAAAAAAAAAATAAAAAGCCAGGATTTATTAGACAAACGCTGTATTTTTGTTCTTTGTTTGAATCAAAGGAAGAAAAAGATTTTAATAAAAAAAAATAATGAGTTAAAACATTTATGGGGGAAAAACTATAGAAAAAGCAGATTTTAAAAAGCCTTCCACTCTTACAATCTTAACCTGCTACAAAACAAACCAAAAACAAAAATATCTTTTTTTAAATCCACACATTTCCACTATAGATCAATCAGTTTTGAGCTTGTTTGTACATCTCTTTGTTTCGTACAACAGATGACGGCCAAACAATCACATCCAAGGAATTGAGGAGGCATAAAGGAGGCTCCAGAAATTCCTTTAGCAGGATAGGAGAAGCTCCCAGCAGTCTGCCTGACTCCATGACTCAATAAATTCCAGAGTCATCCCGAATGCACAGTGCATTTAGATGTATGCGCACGCGCTCAAGCAAGCCCCCTCATGGAGGAAATCAATTGCAAAGCCCTTTATGTAAATGAGAAAAGGGCTGGAGCCTGCATGCACGGAGCTGCTGTCTGACATCCATTCAGGGGGAGGCGGGGAGATAAATGATCTTATAGGTGAGAAACATTGCAAGAAATATATATATATATATATATATATATATATATATATATATATATATATATATTTTGCCTGCATTTCCTGGATATTTGTGGAACAAAAATGGGTTTATGACCAACTCCTCAATGACTCAGTTAAGCATGAAAATGTTCACCAGACCAATGACAAAGGCAAAAAGCTTTGTGATTTTATGTGTGTATATGACACAGCACCTGTGTGGTCATCCCTCACACTTCCATCACTAAAATCCTAAATATATCAACATTTTTCCCAACAAAGTAAAGAAAGATGGACGTTATATCTCTCTGTATTTTAAATTCACAGTGCAGCAAATGCACTGGCTGAAGCTGCTCAGTTGTTCAATGCAGTCATTGTTCATTTCCATAAGCCAAATGAAAATCGGACTGATGACAATTAGGTCAATCAGGAGGTCTTCTCCACCTTGGAGATTAGGTTGTCAAATCTGATGCTCAGCTGAGACTAATTCCGCAGCCTGTCTGAAGCCCGGCCGGACACCACAGCTCAGCCAGCAGCACAAGAACCAAGACCTGGTTCTGCTGGACACGAACAATGCGTCTGTCCTCCATCCCCTCATTGAAGGAGGGCACCTCATCATGTCAGCTCCACTGCAGCCTCCTCTGGCTGCTGCGCGCCTTCAGGATCCTCTCTACAGCAGCGCCTGGAGCTCACCGGTCCCCTCCTCTGCGGGGCCCCGGAGTCTGAGCAACTGCAGGAAAAAAAAAAGACGAGAAAATGCTTTACCTGTTCGCTGCTGCAGCGTCTTTCAGTCCAACTCCGCGTCTGTCGGACCCAGCAGCGCCGCATGCAGCCTCCTGGTACCGTAATGACGGGAACGTCTGCGCAGAGAGACCTGATGGAAACAAGTCTTTACGGTATTGAGGAGAACTGGTGTCCTACAAGGGATTAATAACTGTGATTTAAAAAAAAAAAAAAAAAAGAAACAGAACATTCAGAAGATAACCATAAAAGTTAAAAACACACATTTGGGTGAAAGCCTGCTGAAATAAGTAAGGTAGGTAAGGTAAATAAATATTCAGCTGCTTTTTTGAAGGCCTCAGGTGAGTTAATTGAAGTTTGTGCTGAATTTATGGACAATTGGTTGTGTGTCTTAAAAAGAACAATGTCTGATAACTTTTGTGTGCCACCTTGATCTTTGTCGCCTCTATTCCATAGATTGCTTATTGTTCTTTTGTCTTTTTTTTCATTTTTGTATTTGTTTCTTTTTATTTATTGTAATTAAGGCATTTAATGGGCATTGTCATATACTGTGTTTAGACAAAAAGTGCTAAATAGATAAAGTTGGATTGATTGATTTAAAATATATGAAATGTGTATTTTTAAGGTAATTTGTGTTCTATTTTTTCATATTTTTTTCTGTTTGCAAAAACGGTTCTAGCTTTATGATCATGGCTTTGCTCACATTATAGGATTACTTTATTTCTCTTAGTTAATTTCTGCTCATACCAGATTTTAAACATTTTGAACTTTTTTTTCCTTTGCAAATCTCTAAATTATTAAAGACTTGTTAGAGTTTGGTATATTTATAAAAATTGCACACTCAGCTCCTTAAAGTCGTTAACTTTCCACCAAAACCTAACGTAACATTTCATCTTCCTATTGAAAAATATAAGATAGAAATGCACGAGCTAATTTTAAAACAGAACTCTGTATTGAGTTCTAAGTAACTTGTTTTTACACATATAAAAAATACTGTTTCAGTCCCTAGAAGAAAACAGTATATACATTTCAATAGTTTACAAATTTTCTAACCCTAAAAAAGTAAAAGTACAGAGATTTTAAGAAAAAGTTTTAAAAATTTTGCCAAGAAATTCTTCATGAACATATGGCCAAAAAGGGCGGCAACTCAGAGCTAACTATTAATGATGTAATAAGCAGCAAAGTAAAAATATTTGCATCTGTCTAAGTTGTTAATTCCTTCAAACACAATTTAAACAAGGCATGATAGGATAAATATATATATATATATATATATATATATATATATATATATATTCTCTAAGACCAGCATGTGCATCGACAGGAAGCGAAACAAAATCCTATTTTTTCTGCAAGCGCTCCCTCTACAGTCCATATGCTGTAATTACATCCTTCCGGCAAAATTGCTGCACAATCACAGCTACAAAACATTTTTGTTTTTTAAGTTTTAGCATTGCCAAAAAAAAAGACTTCATTTTTTAAATTTCCCTGAAGGAAACTGAAAAATGTACACTTGAATTTAGAAACAAAACTTTTTTTAAAGATGAAATTGAAGCTTCGCAGATGCATCTTGTTTACCTTTTGTTTTCCTGTTGTAATCTTAAAAATGAACTAATCTAAATGACTTTCTAATTTTAAACTGTAAACATTAAAGTGACAAAGACACAAATGACATGATGAGCTTGGCCAACATCTGCACATTCTGGAGAAACTCTTAGAAAATGTTTCAGGTTAAATTCAGGATTAAAGTTCAAGAATTTGGCTGCATTGTGACCTTAAACGTCCTGACTTGGATAATGTGTTGAATTAAAAAGAAAAAAACATCTGTTAAAAATCATTTGAGTTGGAGTGAAAGGGCAAGGGAAGAGTCTAACATGTTTACATTTTATTTTCTTTATGATTTTGATCCCTTGCAAATTTTGAATTACATACCTTGGTGACAAAAGCTTACAAGTAACTCGCAAAATCTTGAGTTTCTTTTGGAAAAAAAAAAAAGAATTAGGATTTACTTTAATTTCTATTGAAAAAAAGCACAAAGAGAATTCTGCTCATACCTTGGTTAAAAACATCAAAATTCCCTGTTTTATTAGAGCACAATGGAAAAAAAACCACAATGACACATAAAAAGGGTTTGAAAACTAATCACATGCACATAAACAAATGCATCTTTTAAAATGTGTCCACAGTTAAATACATTTTTAAGGCAACCAAAGAAAGAAATGTTTGACAAGTTTAAAGTATGTAAACCTGACATTGCTGAGGAGTTGCCCAATCACAACAGCTAACATATGATTTTTGAATTACAAAAAAAACTTTTAAAAAAACAACATAAAAGTGTAGCTAAAGACAAATAGTTCAGCTAAAACAATAGCACAGTGCCGCTAAACAAAAAACGGTGATATTGGCATCAAAAAATTGTTTTTGAATTTTATGCAAATATTTCAAATGTTTCAAATCCAAGCGCTCATGTAAAAAGACAGCTGGTATGCTCTTTGTCCACAAGGGGGCAGTGTTGCACAAACTGACAGGAAGACTTGGGGAAGGGAGAGATGGGGGCTGCAGCATTTGATAAATGAGAGGATGAGGTTGAATCTGTCCATCCTGGTGAAGTCTCGCGTTCAGCAAGAAGGTCAACATACTCTGCTTCAGTTAAGGGGAAGAGTCGGGGCTCCCAAGGTGTCTGTGGATGCAGAATGAAGAAGGAATAGAATGCAGTTTTCCTCTTAATTTGACCAAAAAGAAAACTTTATTTAAAGTAGTTCTAAATTGATAATGAATAAATAATAATAAATGAATGCAGATTTAGCTGTTAAAGCCACATTTTTTTTGCATTGGCTTTAAATGTCAGATTGAGTTCGGAGCTTCTTTAAGAAATACCAGGTGGTTTCTTATAGATCTAAAATGAGTGCAAAGCTGTGAGGTTGAGCATATCTTTATGGAGAAAACTGATGTGGAAAGTGCTGTAGTGGTGACTCATTCCCTCTCCAATCAAAGTAAAGAGCCGGAGAGTACCCCAATTACAGAAACATTCCAAGATATAAGTGGAGACAAGCATCTTTGTAGGGTCTCAAGAGCTCATCTGGGATTTATAGCACACACCAGCTGAATGCAAAGCAACCATTGCTTGTCCTCAACTAAATTTATTCTTCTGCTCGCTCTGTAATGCTCTGTAATGCTCTGTAATGGTCTGGCGAACTGTCCAGCATGTACCCCACAGGTTTCTGCATCCCCAGTATTTTTCTTGTTGTGAGACTGCTTCCTTAACTTGATGGTAATTTAAGAAATAATCCAAATAAAATATGTGATCGGAACTGAATCACAGTATTATTAAACTGGTGAGAATTACTCTGAATTTGAGCTGTTATTCCTTGTTTTTGTTGTTGTTTTTAACCTTAATAGCTTTGAGACAAACTTTGAAAAAAAGAAGAATGGAAAAATTAGGAACATTTACGCCAGTGATTCTACAAAAAGTGAGAAAAGTTGTGTACTTTTTAGAAGTTTAAAAAGTCCATTCCAATAAAAATCATGTTTTTTGATGTTTTCAACAAATACTTGTGACCTCTTTCTCATCATAGAGGACATATCTAGAGAAAATTTGGGTTAAAGTAGCATTTCCGAGTATTTCTTGTTGAAATCGTTGTCCTGGGAGAAGATCCCTCCTTCAGGTGGACTTCCCTGAGGTTTTATTTTTTCTTTCTTTTTCCCCGGAATCAGGTTTTTTAGGAGTTTTTCCTCACTGAGAAGGAGGGTCTAAGGGTAGATTAAATAATTGATCTGAATTGAATCAGGATCAAACGCAAATCTTCTGCTGGAAAAAGCTTGTCAGTGGGTCGTGGAAGCTACTGTGGCAAGCACTTGCTCCCTGCTCCACTCCATTCTGATGCATCCCTTTGCAGAAAAATACATCTTCGTTTTCCTTGTCTGAGCTGGAATCTGGCTCAAAACTGTACAACTGGATTGCTCAGACGCTGCTCAACATTTTTGTGGCCCTGATAATTTTAGGTTGGGGTTGTAAGCTAGCAGGTTAGAGTGGAAATAAATGGATGATGGGAACTCAGAGGTGAATGAGCTCCTGCCACTCTGCAGAAACTACATCCTATACAATACATTGATTTTGCCTAAAACATCATAATCTTAATAAAAGACCAGTGGGAACACTTTTTAAATAGATCAAAAAGATGATCAGAGCAAGACTTTAAATTGTCTCTTATAAACAATAAATTGATGTGTCTTATTAGACCCTGGATTCAGGAATTTGTACAAATAGATGATCCATTCCTGGCATTGCAGGTGCAGTACTTAGAAATACTTTACTGCCTGGTAACTAAAGCGTTTTCATGGCGACTTGCAACAACAAGTGACTCATGTATTCATTATTAACACTAGAATTGTAAAGTAGCCTTTAACAGAAGGATGAAAACTCAAAGCTATTAGAAATGTAAAAAGAAAATCTCTGATAGGCAATGCACGTGCACAGTTAGGAGGCAAAAGTAAAGTTTTTCAGTGTTTTATAAAAACGTCAAAATGTTCCAGACCGTCTGTCTCCAGAATCAGCACATCAGAAAACTCTTGTCTTTGACAATTCAAGCGCCAGCTTCAGGGCCCTGGATCTTACCGCCCTCTCCTCCAACTGCAACAGTTGATCTAGCTGACCGCAGCTCTCCTCTCCTGATGTGCACTTCCCACTCCCACTGCCTGACAACCTGCTGGCAGATCTGGAAGAAGACAAGCAGGTGCACCACTCAAAGCTGTTTGACGCTCACTTTCACACAGGCTGTACTTAAACTCAGAAAAAACAAAACGACTCAGGAGCAGCAAAGTCTTTCTGTTAACTAACTTGGAAGAGATGGAGTAAGGTTAGACAAGTAACCACTTTCATTGTGTCAACAGAAGAGAAAAGTGGAGGTTTACAGATATCAGAGTCGCTTTTATGTAAGTGCAAATGTGTGTCTGTAAGAACTTACCTTGCAGGACGCCTGCAGCACCAGCGGGATTTCTCTTTCTTCTCCAAAAGCAGGTGCCTCTGGGCAAAGACGTCATCTGTCAGGTTCTCAGTCTACACATCACACACACACACACAGATGAATATAATCATTAACTTGCACACAAATAAACAATTGGTAAAGACATCACCTGAAGCTTTTCATTATTCTC
This sequence comes from Oryzias celebensis, assembly GCA_014656515.1. NCBI lineage: Eukaryota > Metazoa > Chordata > Actinopteri > Beloniformes > Adrianichthyidae > Oryzias > Oryzias celebensis. The sequence goes on along the minus strand of BNCR01000017.1, from coordinate 15,399,527 downwards.
ATCTTTCTCCATCTCCACTCCTGTCAGCGGCTCAATTTGAACTATTCGCCATCTGGAAAGAAGGGGGATTTTTTGGCGTTTACAACATTTTTGTGAGAACAAAAATCACAGTTTTGAAATCAAAATGTTTTAAATTCCAAACAAAGTGTTCACGTTGAGTGACTCCTGTTTTCTTAAACAGGGCTCAGTATCACACCTGGGAGTTGGGATTTCTTTGTAGTGCAGCTTTTCCGGTCTATTAGAGGAGCCGTGGATGGTCACATCATTAATGTGGTACACAATGTTTCCGTGGTCTTTCCAAAGAAACACCTGGAAAAAGAAGGGTTTGAGTCCGGGTGAAGAAATATGAACAAAAGTTCACAAAATGTATAGTAAACACTGTATTATTAGAATTCCAGGATTTTCCTGTGTCTGGATGTTGAATTTGTGCTAAAAGTGTGGATTAAATCCTGTGGATATAAAAAAATGATGAAAATTTTCATTGAATAAATACTTTGGGATTGTCATAAATCCACCAAATGCTGTTTTCTTGCAGTGTAGCAGAAAACAAGACAACTTTTTAGATTTTTTAAAAATGTTCATCATCAAATTGTCCATGCTTTATTTCAGGAATACTATCAAAAGTCATGGATTAGTTTTGTTTGCACTAACCCATTAACCAACTGCAGAAAAAGATGGATATGAGAATGAGTAATCCTATTAAAAAGTACAAGCGGTTTTTAGTTAGCATGTTTCCAAAAACTTGAAGGGGTTAAAGTAGATTTTTAGATTTCAGCGTGGGCTGTTAATGTTGGCGAGCAATTTCATTTCGGCTCCAGCTAATCTCGTGGACGCCGGTCGGTCTCACTCTTTAGACAGATCCGTCTATGAGTTTTTTTTATATGAAATTTGGAGCTTCGGAATGAGCTGAACCATGTTACCTGGGAGGCCTTGCTGTGTGAAACTTGTGCGTAACTTTCTTCAGGCATGTCATGAGATCCGTCTCCTTGGTAACAGTGATGGTGGAGGACATCCATGTCTTCTGGGAATGAAAAGTATTTCGTGTTTTCTTCTTATTAAGGCATTATACAGAATTTGTTAAACCTGAGAAGCCCTGCAGAGTAATGCTACCTGTTGATTCCTAGTTCTAACTTCTCTAAATTGTATACCTAAATCAAAACTAAATATTAGGAACAGACTTGTTCAGAGTCACACTAGTTCCAACAAAAAATTCCTAATTAAGTAAACAAAAGTGGTATATGTCTAAAAGTCATGGTTGGCCTTTCTTAAAACTGTTCTAATGTGGCAAAGCAGTAGTGCATACATACCGACTGGCCCACTGATGCATGTTCTCTTTCTCCTCCTCTTCCTCCTGGGTTTACTGGTAGGATCCAGAGTGCAGTCGGACAACCTGATGGGAGACAAATCCAAGGTTTTCTTCCTAGGATTTCGCAGGTGGCTCCTGTATTTGTGACCTGAAAAAAATGTCATTATTTTGTTTCACATTTAGTTTAGAAGCTTAATTCATGCATTCATTTATTCATTTTTTAAATCTGCTGTGATTCCTGGGGGTGCAGGAGCCAAGCCCGGCCACTTGTTGGCGAAGGCAGGGTACAACCGGGACAAGTCGCCAGTCTGTCGTAGGGCTATAAGCTTTATTCTTTCCTTAAATATTTACCTATTTAACCTATTTGATTATGTATGAGAAAAATCTATAATAGAAAATCTGTATCATTTTATAGAACTTTTTACATTAATTAAAAAACTGTTTTTTTAGAGTAAAAATGATCATTTCTTAGTTTTACAGTATGTTTAACAACTTTATCTGTGCTTGAAAAGGTACCTTTTTAGTTAATTAGATTACAGAAAAAAACTATAATAGAAAATATAAATAATTTTAATGAACTTTCTTTTTTTTAATAATATAAGAAAAACTATTTTTACAGGAAAAATGTCATTTTTTTAGTTTCACATTTTGCTTTTATTCTATTTTCTCTTCATTATGTGCTTGAATAAGTACTTGTTTTACTTAATAAATTATCAGAACAAGCTATAATAGAAAATATTAATCTTTTAAACATTTTTAAGTTAATTTACAAACTATTTTTTTCAATTAAAAATGCCTTTGTTAGTAGTTTCATGCTTTGTTTAACAGCTCTTATTGTGTGCTTGAATAAGCACTTTTTTATTTATCAAATAATTTATTTTTTTAATTACCAAATTAAACTACACCACAATATGTTGATCTTTAAAATAATAATAATAATTAAAAAAACAGTTTTACAGTAAAGTGCTGGAAAAAAGGTAAAAGAAGGTCAAGAAGTGACGACTGACGTCGTTTCCCAAGGAAATGCAAAAAACGAAAGAAGATGACGACCTCTAATACAATATGTCAGTCGTTACAGAGGAGCAGTGTAAACCAATAAAACTGGACCTCTAACAATCTGCGCATAGTGGAATTTATTTGTATCAAATCAATATCAGGAAAATCAAAAAGCAGGACAGCAAAGTAACACAGAACAGACTGAGAACAGGAAGTAAAGGGATCTTACGGGTCATCGGTGTGGAGCTTCTTCTGTAGCCTAATGGACTGAACACCTCAGCATTGATGACAAGAGGTCTTTGGGACCATTTTTCTCTAAGCATCAGCCGCTGTGACTGGTGGCATACAAAGGAGTCTGAAAGGGGGTTGGACAAAATTAGACAAAAGTCATCAAGCAGAACATTTGTTTTAGCTGAAAAAAGTTTTTTTTTTTTTTTTAATAGAGAATCTTCCCTTTCTGATCCAAAAAAAGTAGAAAGATTTATTTTCAAACCCAGTTAGTTCTACATTTGAGACCTAAAAAAATCCCACTTTCCTACCAGATGAAGAAGAACGAGAGCTGGAGAAGAAGGTGCTGCTGGAGAGGTCACTGCTGGACCTACAGCTGACATCAGAGGATGAGGCTGCAGGAGATGACGCATGGAAGCAAGAAAGCAGAGAAGAGGAGAGTCCACAGATGGAGTCTGCTGAACCCTGGAACAACAAAATTAAGAAAACATGACAGAACACGAGACGATTTAACTTAGATTCTAATTACTTGTTATTTCAGCCTTAACATTAAACATGAGGCAGTGTTTCAAACTGTAACATGATTTTTTTTTAATCAAGTCCAGAAGAAACTTCTGTTTAATTCATTTGGTTTTCAAACATTGTGCTGTTAAAACTTAAAATCAATTTATTTTTTGATTTTCCACTTGCAAAATGTGACTTGCACAACAACTTTAGAAGTTTTACTCTACAAAAATGTGTACATTGTTTTTATTTTGTGGTGATAAAAGCAAACTTCAAGGAGTCTGTGCTTTTTAAACGAACTAATCTGCAGCAATTCTGTAAAAAAAATCTTTTTATAAAGTGGGTTTGGTGAGCCACATGTACATTGTTATCAAACTCATGTCAAGCATTTTGTTTTAAAAATAAAGGTGCTTTTTGTTTATAATAATATTAATAAAGTACATACAATTTAGCAAAAGCACTAAAACGCAAGCTTACCTGTAGAATGTAGTCCTTTTCAGAATTAAAGGTGAACAATTTACGCTTGTATAAAGCGACTGCAGGTCGCGTACGAGCGCAAGATGTGACAATTTTGACAGGCCTTGGAGTCAGCAGTCTCCTCCTATAGCTCTCAGAGCGACCACTGCAGGAACGAGACCTGAGAAAATCAAATCAATGTCTGGGTCTCGTGGATAAAATAATAAAAAGTGTTTAATCCCTACAAATACCATGTACCTGTAATAAAAATATGTCAAAGGAACATTACCAAAGCTGGAAATAAGTTACAGAAAATCAACACAAGAAATCACTGTTTAACTAAGAATAACTTCTCCTGACACTGATAATTGTTTTACCACATCAGAATGAGCAGGGAGCTTGCAGCTGCCCATTGTATTTTCTGTCAAAACTATGTTTTTTTTCAAACTGCATTTTTCCGTCTGCTCCTGATTCACAGCGATTTGTATAAAAAACACTCAATGTAGAAATTAAGCAAGTTCAAGCTTAATTTTCAATCAATTTGTCCTCCATCAAGAGAAAAATGCCACAAGAAGATGTTAAAAACACCAAAACACCATTTTCAGCGGCGTCTTTTCTTTAAGATCAAAGCAGATCAGAGGGAAGGGAACATTTCTTCATTGTCGCCTGGTACAAAACATCCTTGCTTGTGCAATGTTTATGTTTAAATTGTAAATAGCCCTTGTTTTAATAAAAATAAGTAAAAATATCAATTACAAGTGGGTTAAATGCTGTGCTCAAGGGCAGATTAGCAAACAGGAACCTTAATTGTGTCTGTAAATGCTAATTGAACTGGCCACTGCTTGGTGGCCTAGTGGTAGTGTGTCAACTGTTGTTGTGTTGGGGGGTTGCACTAAAATGTTGTACTATAACTATTTCTATACTTTTACAAAACAAGCACGCTGATTGCGACTGCAAACTAGACAGTGAAACGATCAGATTTCCTTTCACAGACATCAAGAAGACAAAGACTCCATGGTGCACTGGAGAGGCAATTGAGAAAGTCCTGGAAGATAACACCCTACAAACCTTTTAAAGGAGCTCGACCCCGTCGGGGTTGGGTTATGTTTCAAGAGAGGAGAACAGTTGAGAGGAGGCAACAGACTTTTCACAATCTGGCTAAGCTGGGCACTCTGAAAAACAAACAAAAAAAAAACAGATGAAAACAAGACTAGAACAAAACCTGAAGTTTGAAATACAACAAAAATGTTTTTTTTTATGCATCTCAGAAAACCTGTACTGTATCTCCCACTTTTGTTTTTAGACCATCTTTTAACTCTCCACTCTGATGCAAAAAACATGGCATAAAAGGATGTTTTCTAACATTTACATTTAGACTTAGCTTGTAAAACCGTTAAGCATGCTCGCCATGATAGATTTGCATCCCCCAAATACTTAGTGGGGTCTTTTGCTCTGAGTTTCTTATAGCATCTTCTATCATTAACCAGCAGAAATCCACTCATTTTACCTCCTGCACTTGTCATGCACCAAAAAGAACTAGGACTGACTCTGACATTAACACTGTGTGGAATTTCTAAATTCATACCTGTCTCTCTATGCTGCACAATAGGCGTGTGGGGCTGCAGGGCTCTGCGTCAGAATCCGATGCAGTGCAGGAAAACCCGGTTCTGTTCCTCATCAGGGTGTGCTGAACCCGGTTGATGGTCAGAGGCCGGGATTCTGCAAGAACCACCTTCGCCTTAGACAGATAAATAGAGGAAGTGGATTAGAAAGAGCAAATCCAACAATCATTGATGCTTCTGCACTACAACTGTTCGCTTCTTCAGTGGAGCGTCAGGGGTTATGGACTTTTTTTATTTCAAAAGATCATCCCAGGTTCTACTCTATATCTCACACTTTGAATCTTCATCATCACGTGTCATTCAACTACCCGCTGTGGCTTATATTTAGCTTCACGGAGCTGTTCATTCCCGTCAGTGTGACTCATCTGTCACTGTGTTTCAGGAATCCATGGTGGTCGGCTTTAAGTCAGGTCATTCCGTATCATATCATCCATGTTTAATAAAGTGAATAGAAAAAACTCCATAAAACTAAATGATTTTTCCCTCTTTATATTGTAGTTCACCTTTCATGGTCTCATTGTTTTGTGGATTTTTTTCTCAGCGTGACTTTACATGCTTGCTTTTTATGATTTTTTTTCTTTTTTTATAATTTGGTCATAGACCTTGCCAATCAAACTCCAAATCTTAAAAAGGTTTTTTTTTGTTACAATCTTTGCCAGTTCTGTAAAGTGTCATGAGATTTTTATTTCACCTAAAGCTACAAAAGTGAATAGCAATTATTGGGCTGAAAAGATATTGATGTGAAAGAAAATGGTTGCTTTTTAAACTTTCTAGGTGCGTTTTTGATTCATTTTCTTATTCCTAGCAGATAGAAGTCGCGTTCTTCCATTACTGTAGCTTTTCTTATATGTTCAAACTATTGCACTTTTTTACTGCAAACTATTTGATCCTTGCAAAGATTAAAAATCTCGCTTTTAGAAATGTTACCAAGGTTGAAGTTGTTTGAACTTATCTTTGCTCTACACCTTTCCAAGCTTTTCTCAAAATCAACTGAAAGTTTTTCTCATTAAGACCCAATATGTAAAAATAAGTGGATTATTATTAAAATGAGTCCAAATCTTTTTGCTCCAAACTATGGATTATAAAAAAAATCTTGATTTAAGACTCAAAAAAACTCCGTAATTTTTTATTCGATTTAATGGATGTTTTTCAACGTTACATACTAGTTAGACTGGAATTCATTGTTCTTACTTTGGAAACAAAAATGCAGATTTATGTTGTAAGAATAAGTGTTAATTTTGAATTTTAGGAGGATTTATTAAAATGAGCCAACTTGTACTAAGACAATATTCTCATTTTGTTCAAAAATGATTTATTTCCATGAATTACACTAGTTGTAGTCACTGCAATCAAAATGAAAATACAAAGCATTTACTTAGAACTAGCAAACTGTATTGTGACTGTGTTGTTTTTGTGAATCATATTCATGTTTTGTTTGAACTTCACCAAAGCATCTTGATCCTATTTCTTTACATGATTTCTTGGGGGAAATTTTCATCAAAACGTTGTCATTAATGTTGTGAACAGATGTTGCCTAAAGTTTTGCATGCCTTGGTAGAGCGTAGATGCTTCTGCAGCTCATCCATTTGTTGGATCCTTCCTTTGAGTTCAGCGAGACGCAGTTGTAGCCATCTCCACCTGCTGCTCAGTTCTGCTCTCTCCGCCAGCCACTGCATCTCCCAGCTGCTGCCAGCAGAGCGTATGGGATGACATGTACAGTTATCTTCAGACTTCTCTGTTTTTTCTCTACTATTTACATTTCTGTGAAGCACTAACTGTTTTATATAAAAGATAAATAACATTTTTTTTAAAAAAGCATAAAACCAAGTATGATTTGTAGACTTTAGGTAACAGCAGGTAAAGCCTTCTTTGTTTTGAAATTTTAAAGATGACTGAGCCTCAGCGTTATTAATAATGGACTGTTTATAATTAATCAATTCTTAGCTTTTTGCTACTAAAATAATCATTCACGCATAAAAAAACAATCAGAATTCAACTGATGTGTGATCTCATGAAGTGTGTTCATCTGTCATAGGCATTAAAGGTCTTTATTCAGCATAGACTAATGTATCGCAGTTCCTTCTGGTGTTTTTTAAGGAAAATTCAAGACGGCAGCCTATTGGTCAAATGTCAACAAAACTTCGGTGGTGGTTGGAGGAGTTTCAGTGAAATTGTGTAAAGATTGCTTGAACAAAAAAAAAAAAAATCACAAAATTTCACGTTTTGCCACCAGATGGTTGCTAAGCCATAATAATAATTTCAAACACTTTCTTTGGAAGTTTTAAATTCATTTTTGCCAGGTACTAGGTGCATGCACATTTTGGTTAGGTATGTGGCGAAAGGAAAATGTTTGCTCAAACGTGCAGAAAGAAAGAAGAGTTACAAAAACAATGGGATCCCTGCAGACCAGCACTACTGCAAGACATACAAAATGGACAAAAAGTTCTCCTAGTTTGTGGGGTAAAATAAAAATTCTGTCTGTTTGTGTTGGTTTTAGCTTAACTTCAATTTAAGCTCAAGTTTTTAAAAAACTAAATAAATACAAGAAAAAGATACTGAGGGGGATAATGAATCATGCTTTCCCTTTAAAGGGGAAACTGAGAGGAAAAACTGCTATCAAATCTCCCTAACTGGTGAAACAGCTGGAATTGTTATGAAAAACACGAGAAAGAGTTGGACAAAAGGCAGACAGGAAGGAGACTGAAGCTGGCCAAAGGTGGAAAAACACACAGGAATCTTTTCTGGATGACACATACAAAATGCTGTCCATAGCCATTAAGAAATTAGAGTATAAAAAAGCTGTTTTAAACCAATTTAAATGGAACATTTTTAAGAACTGTTCAGGAATTGTTAAAATCTCTCACAGATGTGAATCCTCCTCATCTGAGCTGCTGCTGATCGTAGCCTCGGAGTCCAGGCCTTCCTGCAGGCCTCTCAGCACCACCTGGGTGGATTGAACAAACTCCCTGACCCCCGTCAGGGAAGGTGAAGGAGCTGACAAGTCTTCCCAGGAAAAATGAGGATTACTGCATTCTTGCTGAGGAGCCATAGCACCGTGTTCATAGCCATGGAGGAGAACTCCAAGTTTCTCATGCAGTCCATCCGGCTGTCGGCTGCAGTGGAGGGAGGCATGCATTCTCCTTTGCGGTCCACAAACTTGGCTTTGTAGCTGAACCTTCTGATGTTTAACCTCCACCAGTTTGTTAGGATCTATCCCATCAGGAACAGGTGGACATTCAGGAACTTCTTTGTGTGTCGCTAAAGGTCGGGTTTCAAACAAGAGAGGGGGACCCCAAGATTTGGGAGAAGTCCTCATAAGAGAAGGAGAGGAGTGACGCACCTCTCCATTATCCGACACCAACACAGGTTTTTGTTCTTGCAGCAGATGAGCGTTTTGGCCAGTGTGTTCTGATACAGGGGTCAACAACCTGTCAGATACAACCGGAAAGAAGCTGACAGGAGACCCCGGGCTGGTTGTTTCAGCCTGGCTGGGGTTCAGTAGAGCGGTTAAAGGACTTAAGGAGAGACAGGAGTCCAGAAAGCCAAATGAGCAAAGGTCTAGTGAGAGTTTCTGGAGGTCGCTGTAATCTGTGGATCTCATGTGAGAAAGCTCCACATCATTAGGGCACACTTCTGAGTCCTCTCTGACAAAGACAGGATCCGGGGACAAATGGATCCTGGAGTTTGTCTTCATCCTCAGGGCATGAAGGTCAAAGCAGGTCAAGCAGAAGACCTCACAGGCTGGGGATTTTTAACAAATATGATCAATTTAGATGCAAGAAAATTCAATTTTATGAAATAACTATTTTAACATTCATCCATTATAATCTGCAAAAAAAAATCTCAATATTTTTTTGTTCTTAGCCGTTTGCATTTAAGATTTATTGCCACAATAATTTCAAAATAAAAGACAAGTTTATAAGCCCACTCTTCTACATGTCAGACAGACCTCAAGCCAAACCGTAAACTATGTTTAATAATTCGTTTAGTGTAAATGAAATATAAAAGAGCGTATACCTGATCTCAACAACATTTAAAACTCTGAAATTTTCAGCACTCACCTGATCGCTGAGTTGAGACCGTCCCCTCGATGCGCGGATCTAATTTTTCCGAGCTTTCATAAATCAGGGCCGCTCTTTCTGACAGGCTGGAGTTTCTAACTAACAGAGCTACATTTGTCAGCGGCTTCAGTCTATTAATCCCCACTAACGGTTGCTGAGATGCCCCGCATCTCCGCCTCTTTCTCCCACCAACTGCCGACAAACCGAACACCCTACTCGCAACGTTCAAGGGATGACAGAACTGCTGATGCATTCAGGGACTCCACAAAAGCTCAGAATTCCCATGCACCTTGTCAAAATACCCGTTTTCTTTTTTTTTTTTTCCTTAATTAGTATGAAGATACCTAGTACCCACAATGTCATAAAGTAATTTCTTAAGTTTAATATAATTCTGGGCTAAAAATCTGATACATTTTTTTCAAAGATAATGGTGACCTAGTGGCCAAAATTCCATTTCTTATGTCCTTTTATGCAAATAACTGCTTTGTTACTTACTTGTTACATGCTTTCTCTAAAGAATTTAATACTCAAAGAAAAGTAATTTGATGAGAACTTAATGAAAATTATGGGGTTTGCATTTTTTAAAAATGTACATTTCAAGTTTTTTGTGTTTTAGAAAATGGTACATTCCACTTCAAACACTAAACATGAAATGCTGCATCCAATTAAGAGGCTGGTATTCATGCAAATATCCAGCTGCAGACGTACATCCCTTAGTCTGTTGAGTTTCTACCAGGACACAAACATCAAGAAAATGTCCAAAAAAAAACTTTAAATGCAATCCCAATTTTACAGGATGCTTTAGGGACCCTTAAAAAAAACAACTTCCATCTTTGGTCATCTCTTGCACTGATGGTCCATAATCCAACACACCGTGAGTTTTTTCAACACTTAAAAATTAAATCATTAAGAAAATAAAAAAAAAAAAAAAACACAAACAAAATATTGTGTTTGATTCTTTTATTTAAATAACCCCGTCTGACTAAAACGCCAGAATCAACATGCCTCATAAACATCTAACAAAACTCGTAAAAACATTGCTTCATTACACAAATAGCTAATTACATCCTGATTAGACAGATGACTATTGTTTTACAAGCACACAAACACACACGCAGGCACAAAACCAGCATGTATGAATAACATATCAATCATTCTTACGTCAAAAGGAATAAATAACAGTTGTGTCAGGTTACTTGTTGAACCATGACTGTGCATTATTCAGTGGTCTTTTTCAGATGATCATTTCTGTAAATGTTTTCAGATCAGAGCATTGTTATAGTAATGGAGGAGCAAAGCATCAAATGTTACTGATGTGTACTGCATATTGTGTTTTCCCATGCTGTACTACTCTAGTAAATGTATGTTTGAACACAGAGCTGAGTAACATTAATGGATTTACATTCTTCAAAACAATCAAAGGCATCCGAACACACTGAAAAGGTCACAAAGAAGCACCTCCTCTTTTTCCTGATTTCAAATGCCTACATGTGGTTTTTAAAACAGTGCAAGTCACACACAAACATCAGTGTGCATGAAACCATCACAATGACCGAATGTGGCAGCAGGGGGAATCCTCACTCAGAAGTAGTCCCTTCGTCTGGAGTCGTCGCTGGTGAAGGAAGGGTTCCACTGGGCGGGGTAGATGCACGAGTGGCGAGATCCCGGCAGGCCTGTGAACGGGTACAGACCGTTTCTCTCCAGGTCGGAGTTCCGCAAAGCGGGCTTAAAGAAAAAACAGTAAGGAAGTTAAGGGCTGGGGGTCCAAAAGGTAAATGTTTCTATTATCTGTTAAATAGAATTATCAACACAATTAACTTGATTACAATATGCAATATGCTTTTAAAATCATTTCAGTTTAAAAACCCAACTCTAATGAAAATTGTGTTTACTAACAAAGTGTTGTAATATGGCACAAGGTTGCCTTTCTCTGCATCAGAACCAGTTGAAACTAGATTAATTGCATAAACGCTCAAAGAGTTCACAGTAGTTTAAAAACTGTTTATAGTGGTCCCTCCATCTATCGCGGTTCACTTATTGTGGGTCTCACTAGTTCACCGATTTTTTTCTGTGTAATTTTCTATGCTTTTCTCCCTCTCTCTCTTCTATTTATTTATTTTTTACAGCGCACTGTGTTCTGCATCCTGATTGACTGATTGACCTTGTCGATAAACGTTCTGTCTCTTGTGTAGAAAGCGTGGAGTTTGCCAAATCACCGTACATCTTCATTGCGAGCAGATCTTTGTTTTCATTCTATAATATTGGACTTATTTTTTTCTATTCAGGTTTGAACTTTTAGAGTTTTAACGAGAGAAAAGTGTGAAAATGTCTGTGTGTAAAAGTGAGGGGTTTTACTGCCTTAAAACATCTAGAATCCTTGTTTGCGGATCTTTTAATCATTGTTGTCCCTCTGTAAACATACTTAATTCAATTTAGGAGAATTATGCTAACTAATAACTAAGACTGTTAATCAACTGCTTTTACTTAATGGCTTTACTACAAATGATGATGAAAAGCTCTTCATACAGAGTAGTAAATGTCCGTCATCTGCAGAAGGTTTTTGGTGCTGCCATTCTCCTGCATCTCTATGGTTTCCCGGCCCCATTCCATGGATATTCTGCTATTCTTCTGGAAATCTGCATATGGGGACATCTGCATGTCTCCACTCCTGAAGATGATTTTGTTGATGTCGTTTTTGTCACTCCTAAAAGATTAAAAAAAAATAAAAAAGGAGAAGAAAATCGTAAGAAAAAAAGCTTTATTTAAAAATGTGATATTTTTTTAGGATTTTAGATGAGTCAATTTACTTGCAGCAGGTGACAATTAGAGCAATTATAAGAATGAGGACCAGAGCACCCCCTGCTGGTGACACTACAACTGCAATCAGCTTGTAAACTGCAGAGTTGATGAGAAAAAAAAATAATTCAATTACGCATACTCACAAATATATATGAAATTATAAAAAAATAATAATTTCTAACTAGAATAAAAACAGAGTTATGTTCTACAGACTTACAATTTCCACAGTTAAAACCACCAAATCCAAACATGCACCTGCAAAGCAGAAACAGCGTTATACAGGACTGAAGCACCTTCATTTCACATTACGAAGAAATTATTCAAACTTACGGGACACATGTGCCATTTTCCAGCTTGTAGCCATCCCCACATTCTGGAACAAAAATGTTCCTTTTTAAACTTTTTAGACATCAAAAGTTCTCAAAAACTTCTGAATCCACAAAGAGTTTGCAGAAAAACTATGGATGTGTGACATGCTCACCTAAGCAGGACAGGTCGTCAGAGTTGTGCTTGTAATAGCCTTGTAGGCACTGGCAAGAGGCTGTGCCGCTGCTGTCTGAGCAGACGGTGCGCTCCGGATCACAGCGAGTCCTCTGAGCCTGGCACAAACTCTCAGCTGGAACACAGAAAGGTAATAAATGCAACAGGTGCTTTTACACCTTTGTGAGCATAAAAAGAAAAAATACTCCCCCGAAAGCGCAAGTGACTCTTCAGAAAACAGACTTTTATCCCTTCCAGAGCAGATTTCAAAGGTTTTTAACAACAAGATTATTCAGATTCTTCAACTACTAAACTAAGTGAAGTGTGCCCCCTGGTGGCTGAACAAAAAACCAAACATTTTCTACACTTACAGCGGTAGGAGAGGCGGTGCTGCAAGAACATTCGGCAGTGGGTCAGAGATGAGCTGCAGTTGTTGAGGGACATCTGGATGCTGTTGAAGACTTCAGTGGTTGTCACATCAGTCGATAGTGAAAACATGTTGACAGCCAAGATTTGCATCCCACCCTGCTCCCTGTGAGAGTAAATCCACATGTTTGGAATCAAGAAAACTTAAGAGGCGTTTCAAAAAGGCGATTGTGCCCAAATAAAGATTTACCATTTGCTGAGCGTGGAGCGGCTGTAACCACGAAGGACGGACAATGACACATTGAGCTGCGGCGAAGACAAGCATGTTTGTGTATGACTTGTAAACTTTAAAAAGAGATGAAAGAAGCTGCTTGGATGTCTCACCAGCTGGATGATCTCTCTCTGGAGCTCGTGGACAGCGATGCTCCTGATAGAAGGATCATATCTGTCAAAGCTGAAAGTCCCCAGAAACGTCTTTGCTACAAAAGCAAATGAATGGATGTTTAAGAAGGATCAGGCAGTGTAGCCTCGATGGGAATCTTTTTTCTCGTTGCATCACCTCTCGTGCACGAGCGGCCATCCTCCAGATCAAAGCCGAGCGGGCATTCGCAGCTGAAGGAGCCTCGGGTGTTGATGCAACTGGAGTCAGCGGGGCAGGGCTGCTGCTTACACTCATCCACATCTACAAATAAATAAATGCAATAGAAGGCTTGAGAAGAAGATTTTTTTTTAAGGTTTGATCCCTCCACAGGCAGGAGATAAAAATGATCACCTTGGTTACAAGTGCTTCCTTTCCATCCCTGCTGACAGCTGCAGGTGAACTGATGAGGCTGGGAGCTCTTACACATTCCTCCATTCATGCAGGGGTTTAACACACAGGGGTCTATTGCAGTTCAGAAAGCAAGCAGAAAAGGCTCTCACCCGACATTTTACCTTCCAATGTTTTTCTTTTAAAATCAAAACTACTAATCTGACTCTTTTCAGACTGTGAATCAAATGAGTAAGAATGAAAAGTCTTCAAAAATCAAAATCTGAAAAGTAAAGCAGTCTGTCGGCTTTTTGACTTAATTCCAATTTTCTGGCTGACTCCAGTCATCAATTCTGGTGTTCTTTGCCTCTCAGATGAAGCAGCTGCTGAAGTGTTAAAGCTTAAATCAGAAAATATATAATATGTTCAAATATTTTGTGAGTACTACCTCAGTTTTACCCCTGGATGTCAGAAGACCTCACTCTCAGCCAAAAATTAATGAACAAATGAAACTAAAGGGCTTTTTCATGGTAGTTAGGGACAAAAATCCTAAGCTAGAAACAAAATGTGTCCATTTTCCTGTTTTTAAAGTCTTTTTATGAGCTTAGTGAAACAATTTCTTATCTGTGTACAGTGTACCCTTGTTTATTACGGGGGTAACATTCCATACATGACCGGCTAAAGATGAAATCTAAAGCAAGGATCACCGAATTTTTAAGGGTGTAAAACCCCTAATTTTAAATGCAATATTCTCAAACCGAAAACAACATTTTCACACTTTTCTCTCCCGTCTAAACCTAAAATTTAAACCTTCATAGAAACGACGTCCATTAATTATAGAATGAAGGCATAGATTTGATAACTATCAAGGATTTGTGTAAATGTGGAAAGCTGAAGAGGAGAAACAGCACAGAGTAGATTGATTCACAAGATCAACAGCCAATCAAAATGCAGAATGCTATTAAAAAAAAAAAAAAAATTCAAAGTCACTATAAAAACATTCTCAAAAAAGCAAGACCGCAAAAGAACCCCTTCGGGCCAAGCAGTGACTTTAAATAAGTCTAATTTGTAGAATGCTATTGTGGCATTATGCAATTTATGCAGGTTAAGGTTAGATATCAGTTGACATTATAGTCAGAGTTAAATTAAACTAGAATCACCGCATGTCAGTGATGTCCTGATAAGTTTAAATGTTTTTTTAAATGATCTGTATTTGCCAGTTTTTCTTTAGCATTGCTAAAAAAGTCTTTTTTCTAACACTGCATTCATCTGTTGGTCAAAGAGTGCTGCTTCCGCAGATATAACTCAACCACTCACTCGGAGGCCCTTTGGTGGGTTGGATGTCAACAGGTGGGGTCGTTCCTGCTGCCTTTTTGGCCCCCCTGTCGGTCTGTTTTTGGGTGGTGTGCAAATGTCTTGAGCTCTCCGTTGGCGTGCTGTGGGTGGCGGTGGAGACAAACTGAGTGTGAGCAGTGGAGCTCCTGAGAGTTCCTCTTCTTGTTTCAGCTGTCACGGTTGAGGTTTGTGTCGGGAAAGCCATTCCTGTCACGGGCCTCTGGGTTTGGCCGGGTGATACGTGGCGACCTCGGTGTGTCACTGAGGTCTGCAGGGTCAGGGTATAGGATGTGGGGGAAGGCAAGGTCTGTGGCTGGGTGGTCGTTAGAGGGGACTGTGAAAAATAAGTACTGGGGGAGACTTTGAACCCTGATAAGGTTGAGAGTGGAGAAAAGTTGGTAGAAGTCAGGAAGGTGGATGTGACCTCAGAAGCTGTGGAGGCGTCTTCCTCTGTTATTTGACTTTTAAAGGAAAAACAAATGAAGAGGATTTTTAAACAATTTATGTTGATTTTTTGAGATAAAGAGCTGATATGACGTCTAAAGACAGTCTGCAAAGTTTGAAATGTTTACATTAAAACTGTAACCTAACTCATTTAGTCACTAACAGGTAACAAATGGGGTTCTTCTCACCTTTTAGTAACAGTGACAGGTGTTGTAGTGAGAAAGTCTGCGGTAGAAACCAGAGGTTCGTCTGTCAGAGGGTTTTCAGCTTCAGTTGCAACAGTTTTGACAGTAGAGGGCGCTGCGGTCAGAACCATTCCCTCACTGGTCTGAATAAAAGACACTTCACTTCTCCCCTGGTTCTGAGTGCTGGAGCTGTGAACCTCTGTGGAGGACTCTGTGGAAGGTTGAACACTAATACCAGAGTCCTGATTTGTCCCAGTGATGTTTGGAAGGCCTCCTAAAGGCGAAGTGACTGGAGGAGAGGAAGAAACGGAGAGATGGGAATGCTCCGTGTTCGGCTCTGATCTTCCAAGCGATGATGTGGATCCTGAGATTTCCTGTGCTGCTGAAGTACGTTCTTGCTGACTTGCGTTAGCTGGTGCAGATAAACTTGGGGTTCCTCTGGCCCTCGATTGGGTTCCACTGTCTGTAAATGTTTCTGTGACTCGTCGCTCCGTTGTTTCTGCTCCATTAGTCTTTGTGGATGATCCACTTTGAGTGTAATCAGGCTCTGCAGACCTGGGAGGCATGCCCCAGGTGGAAGGAGACTGACCGGAGTTGGAGTCCTCAGTTAAGACAGAGGAGGTGCTATTGTTGTTGGAGGAGGTCACGGAGAGCAGCGTCCTCTCCCCGGCACGAGAGATGGTGGTCGTGTAAGTGCTGTCAGTGAGAAAGGAGGTGCTGCGAGACAGATCAGTGGATGCTCCCTGATGGCTGCTGGTATCCAGTGTGTCCTGAGGAAGACCATCTTCTGCAGGAAACCTCCAGGACAACACAGAGTGGGGGAGACCTGAAATCCAGTTTGTGTCTGTTAATTCCTTCCCGTATGTGCTGCCACCATTGCTGCTGCTGCTGCTGCTGCTGCTGATAGAATCAGTGGTGAAGGTGGAGGCGAGGGGCTCCGTTGAGAGGTCAGTGGCATCTGGAGATACATTGCTGGTTTCAGTGAATGCTTTTGTCTGCTCAGAGTCTGTAGATAAAAAAGAAAACACAACAGTTATTTCTGTTTTAACAATCTGAGCACCTAATTACACTTTGAAAATAAATCAGCAACCCTTTGGGGAAACGTGTGCAAGAAAAAATGAGAAAAATAATATTTCATAATAGTAAATAGGTATTTTCCTTTAAAAAAGCATGCATTTCTGATGAACTGCAACAATAATGTGCAAAATGATCACTGTATGAGATGACACTTTATGTAATTTAGAAATGAATGCTTCATTTGCTGCGACCAGCAGAGGGAGCTCTCTAAATTATGTTAAACCTTCAAGAGCTGCAGAAAGAGTGTGACCTGATGTTGTTAAAGGTTTAGCTGCCATGACCGGGCAGGGGTTTTGGGTGGGGAGCAACTGGCAGCCAGCTAGTCTACTTTAACAATGGCTTGAAGTCCTAAATATGGAAGTGAGTGTCTCTGCTGGGGATTCGGACATTTCCTTCCTAAAGCTGAGTGAGCACAAGGCTTAGGCAGAACACTGCCACCATGGCTCTGGGTGGGTGTTCCCACTTCTTTTAAACTGGGGGTCAATTGTCAGGTCACAGTTATTGAATAAACACAAATAGAAATAGAATTTAAAATGCAGGGGATGTTTTAAAATGTAATGTAGCATTTCAAGGTACAAATAGATCCGCCGAAACAATAGATTTCCACTGTTCCTCTTTAAAAATCCACTGACGAAAATTGTGTTTTGGGGTTTTTAACTTGTTCTTGTGACATTCTTCTGATGATGGAGGACATGTATTAAGAAAATTAAGCTTCAAAATGCGAATTTAGATAATTTTTTTAATTCAAATTGTGGTGAATCAGAAGCAGACAAAAAACACTTTTTAAAAAAGAAAAAAAATGACGTATTTGTGAACTAGAAAATACACTGAGTGAGCCACAAGCCCTTTGCTCCGCTTCATTCATCAATGCTTATACAATACATCAAGATGTGCGGAGTGGGACTTGAACTCCATGATGGAAGACGCCTTTCAGTATGTACAGCCATGTGAAAAAAACTAGGACACCTTATGACGCTTTCTATGAAATGTAATTTCAAAAGAATGTAATTTCTGCTAATGTTTAAGTTCAGACATTTAAGGGACAGGTGGATGCCAAAAAAAAGTGTCACAATGATGCAATTTCAGCCAAAGGAGCAAAAATAGGAGGCAGGAAGTCCTAACTTTGACCTCCAATAATTAGAAATTTCTGTTCATATCTTTTTTTTCTATGAGTAGAATAATAGTAATGTTTTAGTTCAATTTTTATTAAGTCACCTTTTTTTTTTAAAGAAAATTTTCAAAATAAGATTTTACATTGATATATAAACATTTTTAAGACGAAACTGATTTTTTAATGAGGGTGTCCTAATTTTTCTTCATGACTGTAGATGACAGCTGTCTGTTCAGCAAAAATAGCTGCATTTTTCAGTAAATTTTCAGTAATTTTCCAATAAATACTTCTGCCAGAAAAGGCCTCTTCAAGTGTCAAAAGTTTCAAAACAGAAGCATAGGAGTCCACTGTGCATCAGTTATGCATGTGAGGTCTTCTCCAGGATGCTGGGAGCCTCTCAGATTTGTCAGAGCTGTCCTCCAGATTTCGGACACCAGAACTGAGGATGAGTGCCACCAATGGTTACCATCCAAAACTAATACAATGGAAAGTTTATCTAAGGAACAGTCTGTCCTTTGGGAGTCTTGAAAGACTTTTTCTCCTCATTCACTTCCCCTGAATGCGTCTTATTTTTTTGTTTTTTTTTTGTCCCTCTGGATCCAGTCTAAGATGCAGAGGTCAGACTAGAATGTGAGGCTGGCAGTAATCGACGGACACTCCCAGCTCTTCTGCTGTTTATCTTTCAGCTGTTAACAGTTTTTCAGTGTTACATAATAACCCAAGTTTATGTGACGAGTTCAGCAGATGCATAGAATCATTTTCATCACACAATATCCAAAGCTGCAATGTGATTAGAAGCTATTGCTGTGATTTTTACAGCTGTAACCTGCTCTGACCATTATCTCCATCCATGTCTTTGAGGTGAGTGCAGGTAGGGAGCATCAGTGCTGCCAAACAGGACTCCAGCTGGAAGTGATGACACTGCGCACACTAAGTTATTTCCCTGGCCAGTGTCCCACAAAGAGACACAAATGATGCTATATGACATTGTACAAATGGGATGCAAAAACAAGTATCAATGGTAAAATTTGTGGTGTTTAGCTTTACAAAAAGAATAAACTCTAGGTACAAACACTAATGTGTTTCGTCCCTTTTATACTAATACACTGAGCGATTGTCACATTTTATAAGAATCTAAATAGAAAAGTGGGAAAAATAAACTTTTTTGAAATGGTCTCATGGTTAATGTGGATCAGTGTGATGACAAATGTGATTTTTCAAAAACAGAATCAAAAGATTAGTTTCTGATGATTTAGTTAATGTTGCTAAGAACAATACCCTTCATTTTTATTCTTTCTTACAAGGATCTTTAGCAAAGAAATGAAGATGTGGTCTCTAGGAATACGTTTTCAAAACGGAAAAGACACATTGATCCCATTTGCAACAAAAAAAAAAAAAAAGATGTGGTTGTAGTTATGAAAAGCTAACAATTCGGGACGGTTTTCTTGCAACTAAAGAAAAACTAACTAGTTATTGGAATTCTACTTAAATAATCGAAGACTTGCTGTGCTGTTGAACTCGTCTTACCGAAGTCTGCAGAAGTGGCAGCCTCTGGTTCAGCGGACTGTGAGAGCAGCAGGATCCTCTGGGATGGTGATAAACTTTCGCTGGAGAACGACGCTGAAGTCACCCCGTTGTCCGTGTTACTGAGCCCGTCGGTGTTTTCCGAGTGATAAGATCCACCCGTGACCGGGTTTGTGCTGTTGTAAGTGGGGGTCCTAGCTCCGAGGGGCCCGGGCAGCTCCAGCAGTAGCACCCACAGCGACACACAGAAGAGGTGGTTCAAGAACCACGCTTCCATGACTTTAGAGAGCCCGGGTTATTGTTACCGTGAAAGTCGAGCTGGTGCTAAAGAGTCTCCCGGGGGCACCATGGGAGGAGCCCGCGTGCCTCCAACCAAAGCTCCCCGTGAAATGAACAAATTCAGGGGAAGAGCCCGCGATGCCCGACTGCTCAAACGGCGGGGAACGGAAGATGACTGAGCAGAGCTCTCTATCACAGCCGTGGAGGCTCAGCTCCTCCCCCTCCAGCTCACACCCGTCCCCCAAACGCGCAGCGCAGGCTGCAGGTGTCAAACCCATCCTTCTACCATCTATAACAAACTCCCAGTTTCCATAATATAGTCACGTTTAAAATGAGGTAAAAACATTTGCATTAGATTATCATTTTCAAACTTTTTGCTTGAAATTCCACCAAATTCAAAACAACTTATTGGAACATCTGGAACCGAGCTAGCATAGCAGCTAGATTGAGTGAAGCTAACCCAGTTCTCAAGTGTTATTGGTATTATTAAATAAGTTTAACACTTTTACATGTTTTACAAATATATATATATTTAGACTTATGTTTCCCATATCTTTTGTCAGGTCTCATTAACCATTAAAAAATGGTTTACATTTAAAACTCAAATCTGTTACTTCAAAGCAATACACATTTTTAAATAGATCTCCCAACAAAACAGAAAGCAACTTGATCTGCTCTTAGCAAGAAGTTTTATAAAAAACAGTGTAGTTTTTGTTGTTGTTGTTGAGTACAAGTCCACCATATACCATGTGTCTGTAGTGTATGAAGTATACTAACTGATTACTTCAGAATAAATTGCAACACTTTAAGTTTACTACCTCACTTTTAGTACAGACGAAGTGGCAAAAGGCATATACTTAATAGCAATTTACTACATCCTTAGAAGGCCCAATGCTCTTTACAGTCACAGTCCCATCATGGACACACATTCACACACTGACTGATGGCAGCTCTGCCACCGACCACTGGCACCAGCCTATAACCACCAAGAGCAATGTGGAGATCAGTGTCTTGCCCAAGGACACTTAGTCACGTGAGCTGGCAAGGAAAAACTGAACCCACAACCTTCTGATAAGAGGTCAACGGCTCTACATCTGCACCAAGGCCACCCCCAAATATACTTGCTGTACACTTGACTTTTTGAAGCAATACGTGTATTTTAAAAGGGACAATTCTTACTTTGCATCATATTTTGTTTTGAATTTATTTATGACATTTGTTCTTAGATCAACAATATTTTTTAATATTATTTTAGCTACAGTAGTTTTGCAAAGAGTTTGAGCTATACATAAGTCACAGAAAAACAATCTTTCATTTTTATAATGTAATTCATATTTTATTCCATCTGTTTTTTAACACGTACAGGGTTCTTCATGCAATACAAGCACCAGTAGGAAGAATATGGCTACAAAAACAGAGATTGTGTTACAAGTCAAATTTTAATGCAAATGTAAGCTAATATTTCACTTTAAGTGATATAAAATAAATTATGGAGACTTTCTCAGCACCTCATGCTTTTCTGACAAAAAAGATGAAAAGTAACTGAAAGTCTTTGTTTGTTAGAAGGTGTGCTCTGTGTCCATCCTCAGAAAAAAATTGTGAAACCCTCTGAGGCAGAGAAAGAGGACTTTCGACTAATGTTTGTGTCTGTAACCCCGACAGCATCTGAGTCAGTCAGTGGCCTGCTGGTTGCAACATATGATCTGTACTCACAAAGGAGGACTGATGAAAGCGGTGGCGTGACGCAAAGTCTATGTTTTCCTCCGTCAGCTGCTTGGTTTTCAGACCAATTCCAGACAGAGAGGGCGTCAGTACGATTTCATCTTGGGGAGAACTCTTCTTTCTTAAAAGGCAAGAAAAAAAGAAAAAAAGCATTTACTAAAAGTGTCAGATGACTAGAATTTAGTTGGTTTACTGATTTATTTAAAATATGTTTTATTTTTAACATCGTGCTAATTTTTCTGCTTACTAAAACATAACAGTTACAATAACCAATCCAAAAGTCTAGTCCCTAGATAAAATGATTAAAATCTCATTTTTAGAAGTTTTTTGAGTGACAAATGCAACACTAAGTTGCACAACTAAAACATCAACTGAATGAAAATGCACTCAAATAAAGGATTATAAAAGAAACCCAATAGAAATGGAAATTTAAAAAAAAAATCACTTGAATTATGTTAATGGTCAATTTGACCTTTCAAATGAAAGTAGCACACTTTATATAAGAATAAAAACATAATAATAATTGATTAGTCTAATAAATACAATTGGATAGTGAAAAGTTGATATTTAATACATTTATCAGTTACATTTAAATTGTATTTTTTCTTAAGCATTTTTCTAATGTAAATCTTGAACTCTGGCTAAGATAACATTTGTTATTGTCTAATTTTTAACACAAAACAATGTAAGAAAAAAACAATATTTTAGATCTAAAAATAAATTGTTTTATGAGAGAAATTATAACTTTATTATTGTGTCAATCCACCCCCCCAAAAGAAAAAAAAACATTTGGCACCAATCTCAATTTCAGGTCTAAAGTGTTTAGACCAATAAATCAATAAACACAATACCTGTAAAAGCCACTTATCGCTGACTTCACCCACGTGAAAAAACTGAACTGGGATGCAATTCCTGTAAGTAAATCAAAGTTAAGTTATTAAATTTTTGTCTTAAGAAAATTAATTGTTTCAATTTCCCAAACTTTACAGATTCAATAACCTATTTCGGTCTACCTGTGGTATAATATGTAACATTAGTGATTGAAAATGTAAGTGAGGTACCTTTAGGCAGACCAGGACTCGTCTTTCCAATGTAGAAGAAGAGAAGCACTGCCACTAGTATGTTTGCCAAAGCATAAGCCCACTGAATAACAAACATGATCAATGTGGAACTCAGAGCCTGAAAAAAAGCCCAACAAATGGCTTTAAGGTTTGGAGTTGCCTTAAACTGCAATCTTTCTAGGATGTGTTTGTCTTCAATCTTAAAGTTCAGTTTGCATGCGTTTTATAATTACCCCAAAGAGAGCGATCCAGTGATTACACAGTTTTTTATAGATGGAATTGTTCATCGGCTGAATTTCAAAGCCCCGGTGTGGTTCTTTACCTTCAGCATCTGTGAGATTTAGCTTCAGTTACTACAAACGGAGAACTTTCTTTGTGTTTGATGGGTGAACAACATCACCTGTGCTGCGGTTGTGAGCTTCTGCACACCAATCCTGATCCCGGCTGCACGTTTCTGTAAGGCTTTTGGGTTCTGGTTTTTGTGCAGCCCCCGTCTCTTCCTCACACGGTGAATGAGTTTCTTCCTGCAGTGGAGATGAACATGGCTCACCTTTGCCGTTTGAGAAATCATTGCTGTTCAGGTCTAGGCCAAAGCTCTCCATCAGCTTCTGCTTGGTGGTAGCTGCTCTGGACTGAGGTTTGTCGATCTGCTCTTGCCTCAAGAGCATCCCCTCAGCTCCTCCTGACTCAGGTCTGACAACAGGTGGAAAGATCTGGTTCATGTCTCTGGTAAACTCCAACAGAGTACCTTTGCCTTGCTGGCTCCCATAGTTGGGAAGGGCAGATTCAATCAGGGGTCTTGAACTCTGCTTTGTTGACCTTCGTCTGTGTCTTTTTCCAGGACTAGTGATCTTTCTCCTCTGTTTTCTCTGAAGCCTAAAGGTCATAGCCACACTGAAGTAGGAGTAGTCAATGAAGCTGTAGGTGAGCATGAAGTTGATTGTCACGATTGGCGCAAGAACATTGACCTGGCCAATGAAAACGAAGGCCATGGTCACCAGGCTGGTCAGGATGATGGATGCCACTGGAGTTTTGTTGGGGCCTTTCTGCAAGCAAAACAAGACGACAAAACATGGTTGGTGACTTTTCAAAAGCCAAGAATTGTAATGAAGCTGAAAACAAATAAGAAACCACAAAGTAGAAAAACTCAGATGAACCAAACATAAAACATTACTGTCATACCAAAACAAATGGCTTTCGTTAACATTTTAAACCTTTATTGTAAGGTAAAAATATGAGCAATGTTCTTCTCAGAAAAGTAAAAAGCAGCTTAATAAAATAAAATAAATGTATTTTTAAATACGATATTGTTTAACCTCTTTTTATTCAAAGCGTGAAAAGGATGAGATGGCTTTTTAAAAACCCAAATTAAATTAAAAGAAGTGTCTTTTCTTTTCTAACCCCCTAAAGAAACATCACTGTATTGCTTTTCCTAATTGGGTTTGCTTTTTGGATGACAGCATCCATTTATCCTTGGGAACTAATTAAAGATTTATTGAAGAATTCTTTTCCTAAATTAAAGACAGAGTTACAGTGCCGGGTGTGTTCCATTTGTTATACCTCCACTGTCTGATTGTGCGGTTTAAGGAGGACTGCTGGCAGGCCTCCAGAGCACACAGTGGAGTGGAGCCCTGCCCGTCCACCTTCCTGCGTTTGTTCTAAAGGCTTTGATTTGGGCCAAGATGTCTCAAGCTTCATTCCAGTCAACGGAGAGGTCAGAGGCTGCAAGTACACAGGGCAGCCTGAATAAAGCTCCTGAGGACAAGGTCGCAGCGGTAACGTGACTGCATACAAGTACAGAAGCAGCGTATTCTAACTCTTTGCCTCTGAAGCCGCTTGATCACTTCTACTCTATAATTAGGCAGTGCTGTAATCGCTTCCTCCAGTCTAAACACCACACCCAGCACATATATGCTAAACGTGGCTTTTACTATTTAAGATTACCTGTCAAAATCACTCTGGATATTCATTTCAAAAGACTTTCCAACTTTACCTCTATGCAAAAACAAACCTTTTCACCTGATCCCATTTTTAGAACAAAAATTGTTAGTGGATCCTTGGAATTTAGAAGATGGCATTCCTCTTTTATGTACTTCTCAATTTAAAGACCCACTCAGATGAAAATTGTGTTTTTGGTGTTAAAAATAGTGGACATGTAAAAAGGAAGCCAAGATTAAAACTGCATTTCTCAGTGTTTCTTTTTTTAAAATCAATGTGAATCAAGAGCAGAAAAATAATCATTGTTAGAAAAAAAAGCGCATTTGTTACATTGAAAATACAATATGCAGGGTTCAAGCTCCCTGGTCTGCTCTATTCTGATGCACGTCTTTGTTTTCCTCATGTGAGCTGGCATCTCGCTCAAACCTGTACTGCTGGATAGCTCCAGCAGTTTTTTTAAGTTTGGCTGAAAACAGCATAATCATAATTAAAAGACCACCGAGAATGATTTTACAAAAAAATAAGAAGATCATCAGAGTGGTTCTTTAATGTAAATCTTTGGACTTTAAATGTTTAACTTTTATTTCAAATATGTGTTTCTCTTGCCGTTTTCCCTTGTTGGTGAGTTATAATTTATTTATTTAAAAATTGTCTGAAATTTAAGAATACTTTGATTTCTGTCTACACTGCTATTCACAATAAAGAAGGATGTACTACATTTTTCCACAATAATTCTGCCTAAAAAATTGTTTTTTGCTTTAGATTGACACACTGACTGTTCATGAGAACTGGACTGAGGGATGTTACCTATAGAAAATGGCTTAATTCTGACCAACCAAATGAGAGCAATTCAGACACCATTTTTTCACAATATAAACCACCATGTTGGAGCCAATGACATCACATAGCAGTGATTGGTTGGAACCAGTTCAAGTCATAGTGTCTATGGCAACCACTCAGGCCAATCAGGAGTGAGTTTGTTGGAAAACCCCATCCCTACCATTAATATGTAGGTTTAAGAGAACGTGAGATGACGTACTTTTAATAAGGCATTTGATTGGCCA
The DNA here is from genome assembly GCA_014656515.1 of Oryzias celebensis. Lineage (NCBI taxonomy): Eukaryota > Metazoa > Chordata > Actinopteri > Beloniformes > Adrianichthyidae > Oryzias > Oryzias celebensis. The sequence continues at coordinate 15,374,221 of BNCR01000017.1, read as the reverse complement.
GTTTACAACTTGACTAACTTGAACTAAAGACAAAAATATCATGAAATTAGGAATAATACGTAAAAAAAAAAGTAGCAGAGTAATAATGGTTATTTTGAAAACTATAATGACTGAGCTGTTTATTTCTCAATAGAAGTCTATAGGATTTTCTTAAAAGCCAGCAAGTCCTTCTGTTCTCATATGCAGTCACTGGATGATATTAATGAATGAAGACAAAAAAAAACTACACTGCAAAAACCATCAATGCTTAGTCATATTTAATTAACTCTGTTTGCTCAATTTTTGTTAAACAATCATCCAAAGATGATGCTTCAACATTGGTTGGTCTGTATAGAGAAAGGTTCCTTTTGCACTTGTGTGAACTAAAGCTGTGCACAAACACACACCCTTGTCAAATACTCTCATGGTGATTCCACCCACCCCTTTGCCCAGGAAAGCCAGTGAGGGGATGACCCTCTCCTGGGCGATGCACTGGAGGATCCTGGGTGCTCCATACAGGCCACCCATGCAGGAGGCCAGCGAGGAGATGTAGAGACCCAGCAGAAAGAGGAAACCCACCAAGGAGACCTGGAGGAAGACAAAAACAAATAGAGGGTGAAAAAGGATGAGGTGGAGCTGAGAGCTTGCAACAGTTACACCCCAGTTAGTTCCGCTGCAGCCAGCCCCTTACAAAAACAATGAGCTGATCCCAGATGGAGAAGGCCAGGTCAAAGCAGCATGTAGACATTTTTTATTTTAAAAGTATTAAATCCATTTACCTTTTAGCCTTTTTACATTGAGTCAACACAGATGCAGCAATTGTTTTTAACTTGAGCACAAGGTCATTTCTTTAGACAGGACACTAAACGACTATGTTTACTGCAAGCTATGGAGACAGAATGCACACTCAGAGCTGTAAAAACTGAGAAAATCAAGAAAATACTCGGAGGAGTGCTCACAGTGAGAAAAACATGGGGATGCAGATCAGCAAACAGCAGCTGGTTTGCAGACTGAAACAAAAACATCCCCAGCCCGATCAAGGCACTAACACTTTTAAAATGCAGCATTGCGTTAGTCCATTAGTGATTGAAAAGGAGAGGCACTTGTAGCTTTGCAACACAAATAAATTTTTTCCAGGTTTTGTAGATTAAACCAGCACTCCCCAACCTTTTTTAGGCCACGGACCAGTTTAATGTCAGACAATATTTTCACAAACCCGCCTGAACGAGGCCGAAGTGAGCGTCTGACCAAATTGACAACGCAGGAGATTAAAATGATCACGGAGACAAAATCAAGAACTTCATGTTCTGGTTGAATCTTTATGGAGTCTCATCATCCTCCCTTTGCAGGGAGGTCACTTATGAGCTAAAATGGAAACAGACTTTACCTTTTCTGCTATCAAGAAGTCATAGTGGAGAGCTTCTCGTGTGCAAATGGCTCCCAGGAGGAAGACAAAGACCAGATACAGGAACCACCTGCAAAACAGAATTATTATCAACAGCTGCCGTCTCACTATAAACAAGAGCAATCTGACAGGTGGACTGAACAAGTAAAGCTCTTCTAATGCTATTCTGAGAATGCAGTCGTGTTTGTTCTTTTCCATTGAAGCTGGAAGCAGTTTTCAAAATTATCTTCAAGCAAAGAGCCAAAGTAAGGTGGATCGGAAAAATGTGGCCCAAACCCCACAACCAGGACTTCCTACGTGAATCTGTAGATCATTTGCAAAGCGTTCTGGGAAAGTTTAGCATTAAATGCTTTTGGGGAGTTTCCTTACGAGGTGAAGACAGCTGCCAGGGTTCCCACAGGGATGCTGTGTTCAGGCCTCTGAAGGTCTGAGCTCATGTTAAAGCCTGACATAACCCCTGCACACAAAAATCACAGAGTCCATTGCAATTAGAAATCTATACACGGGTTGGCATTCCTCATGAAATGCAGGATGAGTCTAACACAGAGGTCTGCAACTTTCAAAGCTTAGCAGAGCCATTCGAGTCGATTTCTTACTGACTACAACCCAGCAGGAACCACAAAGGCTTATGTCACCCTTTAGAAAAACAAGACACCGATTTGCAATTATCCAATTGCTACTATTATAGTAAAAATAAATGAGCTATTGTTTTTGACAGACAAAATACAAGAATAAAAATAAAATAGCACCTTTTTCTAAATATGATACCATTTATAACTTTTGACAAAGGTACACATGGTAAGTCACCCCGTACACCTAAGATCATCTTCAAAGCAGTAAATGTAGTAATACTAAGGTGTAATGTCAGAGGTAAAAAAAAGTGCAATTTATTTAACAGTTAATGGTGCATTTCAGCCAAAATGTGTAAATTAGAGCTAATCAAGTGACCTCTGCCATAGTTTTCGAACCATGATGCACACGCAAAATCCTTACATTTTTCAACAGTATGAATTCTGGCATTCTAATAGACATCCAATTAATTTTCTGTGGTACACGGCTCAAAAATGTGTTCAAATGTTTAAGTATGACTTTGGCAAACTATGAAATGGCACCACTTGATGGATTGTTGGAGCATCATGGGTAATGTAGAAGTCTTGTGGAGTGATACGTATTGCACCTCAACAGCTTGTTAATGAGTTTACTAAAGTTTGACCAATTTGTTTTGCCTGATGCACTTTGTAGTTTGAAAAGATGTAACTTTTTAAAATTAAAAATGTTTTATTTCTCTTTAACCAGGAAGCCACAAAGCGGAGGTCAAAGAGCTCCATGTTTCTCCAGAGCTGCAGATTGGAGACCCCTGAGGTGGATTGTTCTCACCGGTTGCAGCAGGGAAGAAGACCCCAAAGACCGTGAAGAAGTTCTCCCCCGGGCTGTAGTCTGGAACTGTGTTGGAGCGAAGCAGCCCAGGTGTGTAACCAATGAAGCCGTGCTCTGAAGAAGTAGGCAGACACAAACAGACATACAAGTCAATCATGATAACTTACTGACAGAAACCATTTTCATATCTTCAGATGACAGGAAGATGATAAATGTGCAAGAATCTGATTTTTACAGGTGTGTTTTCTCTTTGTTTATAGAAAATCAGCAAAGATAAGTTATTTGCAAACATTTTCACAATTGATCTATTTAACTTTTTTTTCAATTAAAATGCATAAATTTTACTTGAACAGCTGAAATGCGATGCTTTAAACCATTCCCATGAATGCACAAGTGAAAGTTCTGCTGTATCGGTGGGATCCATTGAAACCGCAGAGCCTGAAAGGACCCGCCTATGTTACAACACCGGACATTTCCCCCTTGGTTATCTTGCGATGGGAAAGAATGTGTTCTCTCAGATTAATGACATGTTTATCCAAAAGGAAGTTACCACCCTTTTCAGAAGCTCAGCAGCTTCCAAGTCTTTAGAGGGAGAATCAAAGGCAGCCAGAAAGGGTGACAGAGTGCGAAAAAAAAAAAAAAAGAGAAAAGAGAGTAAGAAAGAAAGATAAATATGAAGGTTTTTATGATTCATTATTTAGAAAATGTAAACTTTTACAATATGTTCTTAGTTTCAACTTTGCATTTGAGGGAGCAAACATCAGCATCACTGTTCTACTTCCAGCTACTGTTCAGCTTTGGACAGCATTCCTCTGTCCAAACAATCAGCAAACAACAAATTCATGGTAAAATATCTCAATTTCTGCATCATGAGCTACACACTTACGTTATCAAATCATGCAGCAACGTCCAGGAGAGCCCGCCAGCTCTGTGACAACCTATTCTCACTGATCAAACATTTAGTCTGTTGTTTTAATGGCCTCATCCATCAAAGATTTGTTGTGGGACAACACACGTGTGTAAATTTAAACTGCAGCAACTGTCAAAAGACACATGCAACCACAGCTGAAAAATTCTCTACAATAATTAAAGTTCCTCTCCGATCAACTTTTGATCTGTTGCAAAAGCTTTCCCAGTGTTTTTTTTTTTTTTTTTTATTATTTAAGATTATATCGTGTTTTTAGCTAAAATCAAATACATGTCACTTTTTAAGACAAGGTTTCTACAGAGCAGCAGGAGCTCATCATTGGCTTGGAGTAACACCCCTCCACTTCTTCCCATTGCAGTGCAGAGCAGGAAGCTTGCATCCCAACAAATGCATTTCCTACAAATATGGGCTTTTACAAACAGAATTGTTTCATCTGCTCCTGATTCATAACAACTTGAATAGAGAGATACTCAAAAATGCAATTTTAAGCTTAATTTTTTTATATATGTCCTCCATTATCAAAATAAATGCCACAAAAGGATGTTAAAAAGACAAAAAACACAAGTGTCAGTGTCAGCTTAGAAGTGTTCCAAGATTTTTTCTGTTTTTTTGAGAAAACGAAAACTAGAAATTAAAACACGTTTAATAATTGATTTTAATTGTTCTTGGGCATGTAAATTAGTTCAGTTTTTATTCTCAACCTCTTCACTTGTGATCAGATCTAAAGAAAAAAAAAACTTGAAATTTGCTTTTAAAGGTGGTTTACCCTGAAGGTGTAACATTAACATGACTGTAAATTCAAATGACTTTTAAGACGAAGGCACTGCATCTTCACTTCATTTTCCTTTTTTTTCCTGGGTGAGAAATTTAAGGTGGACTGTGGTTCCTCTCCGAGCCGAGCATTCCTCTGATGCTAGCTGGAATGCATAGTTGGATTACTCAAGCATTTTGAGGCCTCTCCCTGCATCTTACTGACCTTTTACCCCAAACCTCTGTGGATGCAGTGCAGGCTGACGTCCAACAGAGGGCGTGGCACGTCTCACTGGGATCATTGATCACTATTTTTTTATAATTTGGGTCTCACATAGAGATGAGGCTGTGCCCTCTGGAGTAGAGAGAAAAATAAAGTAAAGCCTTCATATCTCAGTTCCGGCGTTTTTCTTTGTCATAAACCAAAAATGTGGGTGAGTCGGGTTAACACCCTGAACCGAAGGAGCCTATTCCATTGTCACTCTGTGGAAGAACCAGTGCCAACTGCAGCAAGAGGATTGATAAATGACCAAACTTCACTTTTCATGAAATTTAGGCCGTCATTCATGACAACAATGTGCAGAAATTGCAGTTTTTGTCAAACAAACAAACCAAAAACACTCCATTTGATCAACGAGATACACCTCAGCTATAGTGGTTTGTGACAGCAGTGAACACAATGGGCGTGTTATCTAACCGAGACCACATCGTTTCAGGATATGCCTCAGCGTTCAGCAAGTTCATGCTAATCTGGATCCGCTTTGTCAGAGGGGTCTGTCAGTTCTCCAACTTAACGAGGTCACAAGAACACCAACTCGAGACTGGAAAAAGAAAACTGGAAAAAGGCCTGACGGATGGGTTTTTTCTGTCTGTTCTTCAGAGCTGCAGTCTGGTCTCTTCTTTAGCCCAGGATTTACTGAACAAACATTCAGCTGTCGCACCTGAAATGCCCCAGAGCAAAAGAATCTCACAATCATGCTTGACCTTTCAAGTAATAAAACAAATTCAGTGCTCTATTAGATAATAAGGTAATAGGTATGGTTTGAAAACAAACGAATTGTTTTAATTGGTAACTAGTAACACATTTAAGACTAAAACAGCCAAAAAATTCAGATCAGTGCAAAACCAGAACCATAGAGCAAAAATAATAATAGCCATATACAAAACATGACATTTTCCAATTTATCCCAAACTAAACCCTGAAACTCAAATAGATTTTTAAAACATCTTTTGGGTAAAAATAATGTTGAAAGGATCATGCATCACTGCATGTTTTTTAAGATACTGTGAGCTTTCTTCCATGCCACGTTATTTACATACTGACTTGAAACACTGGAACGCTTCTCTCTTCTCACTGAACAGGAAGCTGACCCTGACTGAGAACAGGAAATGTTAGGAAGGACTTCCTGCAGACCAACAAAAGAAGATTATCTTCTTTTGAAAAAGAAGAAGAATCTCAATAAAATTGCCAATAGATTTGAAATATTTGCTATGAATAAGAGCAACAAAAGAAGGCCATTTTATGCAAAATGCCAAACGAACCAGTAAAATGGAAATTCCTCAATGACGTAGACATAAAGACGACTTTATTCATCCCCAAGGAGGAATTAGGCTTTTAACAGGGCTTTTCTAAGCTGGAAGTGTTGTTGCAACATAAGCAATGACGCAGCGACATCTACTGGACAGATCAGGTGACTGACAGACATTTTTGTGGTCAAAATGTTTCTAAAGGCCCAGCATTCAATTTCATGTTCTGCTCTGCATAGAGTAATCATTTGGGTCGCACTTAAACACCCACTCTGATAAAAATGTTTGGTGTTTTTAACATGTTCTTGTTGCACTTTTCTCATGATTTAAGACATGTGTAAAAACTGTAAGCTTAAAATTGATTTTCTAAGTATACCTTTATTCAAATCATTCCAATGTCGTTGGAAAAAGCTTGTGTGACGCAGAAGCTACTACAGTAAGCCACCGCTCCGCTCTATTCTGATGCATCATCTTGTAGACAAATAGATCAATGTACCTCTTTGTTTTCCTCGCCTTAGCTGGCTCCTGGCTTAATATTGTACGGCTGAATGGC